>OZ018317.1:141880925-142609199 GCA_963969495.1 Ceratothoa steindachneri
GTAACCTTATACGTGATAGCCAGCATGGTTTTAGGTCTAAGAGATCGAGCTTAACAAACCTAATTGACTTTTACCATAACCTTTTCAACCTATATAACGATACTAAATCATTAGATATAATTTACCTAGATTTCAAAAAGGCATTTGACAAAATTCCCCATCAGAAACTCATGAACAAAGTGCGTACGCTAGGAATTAACGGTAATATATACGGATGGATTAGTAGCTGGTTAAAAAACAGGAAGCAGAGAGTGATAATAAATGGCGTGGAATGGGACTGGGTATCTGTTACCAGCGGTGTTCCCCAGGGATCAGTCCTGGGGCCTATTTTATTTACTATATACATCAATGACATAGACGTTGGAATAAATAATATCATATCTAAATTTGCAGATGACACGAAAATAGGTAACTCAGATTATTATGCGAAGAGGACAGGGCTAGCCTACAAGCTGATATAAATAAAATTACCGAATGGTCTGAGAAATGGCAAATGCTATTTAATATCGACAAATGCCAAATCCTTCAGTGCGGAACAAAATACAAAAAATACACCTATACAATGCAAGGCGGCTTAATAAACACAACCACGCAGGTTAAAGATTTAGGAGTAATAATTACAGAAAACTTAAAAACATCAAACCAAGTGCGTCCTTCCTTCCTTTTTTTCTATTCTATCCTTCTCCTTTTTCACTTTTATCCTATCTCTTCCAATTATTATACAAAAAAAACCTACTCATATCATGTCACTTTTACCCTTTTTTCCCTCTATCTACATATAAGGATCTGGAAGCTACCTCATGCGTCAGAAGAAAGGCTTTGAAACCTCTATAAACAACGCCAATCGACGCTCACTGTTTGCAAGAGACTAGGACTAGAGGTGTCCTAGGCGTTGGGGCACGATGAATGGGATGAGAGTAGTGACCATTCCCAGTGACCATTGACGGGTGCCTCTGGTAGCATCGGTCCGAGGTGATGGCCCTTTTATTCCTAGGCTGGTTGCCAGGCCAATAAAAAGCCTTGGGTCGAGTCTCTTGGTGTCGCGAGATATCCATTGAACGCTTCTCCGAGATTTTGGCCGTCGTGAAGGGAACTAGTAGGAGTTTAGTATGGGGCGTGATCCGTTGTTTACCTGGTGAGAAATCGATGGCCCCTTCGGAGACCATCAGTGCTGCTTGGTTGAGAGCCACGGCACACCGAGTTTTGACGACTCAGTTGGACGAACAGCAGCACATAGAGCGTGCCTTCTGAAAGATCCGAAACATCTCCGATCGATAGGCGGGAGCGACTCACGCGGGGAGAACTCACCAACCCCTTTTTTTACTATTGATTAGTCGCAAAGTTTTGAGAAAGAGAAAGTGTTCAAAATTACAGGGAAAAAAGGTCCAGCTGCACTCAAATATACATGTACGATATGCCAGAAGGACAATTGGTGCGTAGACTTCCCGGAGGGCTTTTTTTCGAAATGCAACTCGGAAAGTGTATGCACCCACTGCATCCTTAAAGGAGAGGTCTGAGAGACAGTTGCATACTGCAATGAACTAAAAGATCTCTTCACAACCTCTGAGGAAAAATCTAGGACAATGGAAAGTAAACTACAGACCCAAGAAACGGAGCACGCGCTTCAGATTCGACGTCTCGAGGAGAGAATCCAAGAGCTAGCCTCTATAATAGAGGCCCACTAAGCTCAAGGTCGAGACTAAACTCCCACTGAACTGAGTGGCTCCGCTGATGATACTCCAACTCAAGGAGCTGAAACTGCATTGGCAGTGCTACTTCAGCCATGCAGAGAAACTAATAAGAGAAAGAAAAATAAAAAAGAAGAAAAACAACGACCATAATGCAGCTCACCCCAGTGTAGAGGATTCGAGCGTTACTAGTGGGCTAGGAAAAAGTGGAAAGAGAAAAAGAGAAAAGAGAAACAGAAGAAAAGACAAATGAAGATCGAAAAAGGGAAAAGGAAGAAGAAGAAAAAGAAGAAGAAGAAGAAAAAAACAAGGGAAATACGGAGATGAAAGAGAAAAGAGATAAGTCTCTCTGGAATAAATGAGTGCAGACAAATGTGCGATGGTCAACCTTATTGTGGACACTCAAGCACGGGCACTGCAACCCCTGCTAGCAGCACGCCTTCGCACGAGTGTGAAGGTAAGTTGCCTACCAGGAAGGAAAAACCAGCAGATCAAAGTAGAGGCGGAGAAATCTCAGATTTCTGAGAACTCAGTCGTTGCCCTAATTGTAAGTGGCAACGACCTCTACCTCAGAGGAAAAAGGATAGGCCCCACAGAAAAGATTCTCAACACAGTCATGGGTGACTTGGACGATTGTAGGCTGAAAACACGTGGACGGGTAGTGGTCGGGATGCTCCCGAGAAGAGGTCCAATCCGGACCGCTCACTCGAGGAACGTCTCCCTCAATCGACGCCTGTGAGATTTGTGTACGGCAGAGCGGGTCTTTTTTGTGGACACTTACCGCACCTTCTATGGTAGAAACGATCTTTACCAAAGGGATGGAGTACATCTTTCCTTTAAAGGAATGGCTGTACTCTGCAACATGATACAAGATGTCGTGCAACGGACCCTAAGGAGTGTCAGGCCCAGAGTGAAGGCGGACGTACGCCAGTAGGGAGTCCTACATTTGGGGACTCCCTGAAAGATCTTCTGTTTAATGCGAGATCGATCACGAACAACTTTCTTGAACTTGGTGGCCTCGTAGTGACGGAAGAATTTGAAATGGTAGACATAACGGAGTCGTAGGTAAAAACCTCACCCTGAGATTTTGAAGGTGAATTCATGATTCTCGGTTACCAAGTCTTTCAAAAAGGTAGGCCAGACAGAGAGGGTGGCCGTGTGAATTTGTATGTCAAGGATAGGCTCAAATCGACCAACTGCAACATTGTATCTGACCACGAGCTACTAGGTGTTTACCTAGACATAGGTCCTGCCATATACAGGAACCTGGTGCTTTATATACCGCCTACCCATTTCGTTGAAAAGGACAGGGATTTGTACTGAGTGTTGGGGAAACTTATACAAAATAGAGTGTGTATCGCCATGGGTGATTTCAACACCCAAGTTCAATGGGAAACGAGAAAAAACTGGCGAGAACGTACTATTCCTGGAGTTCGCGAACAATGAGTTCCTGACTCAATGGGTGAGAGAGCCGACGAGAGGCAATAATACTCTCGACTTGGTTTTCACCTCTGAAGATGACATCGTTGAGGATCTTACGGTAGGCGAAAAGCTCAGTGGCAGTGATCACCGACTAGTCAGATTTATAGTCAAGGTCCCCAAGGTAGATTCTGCGACTAGTAAATCGAGGAAACTTGGTTTGAGAAGAGCAGACTTTGCAGGTCTTCGTGCTTGCTTGACTGATGCGAAGCTAGAAGTGTGCGAGGATGTTGAAGATTCGTGGAATAGATTCAAAACTACGTTCATGAGTGTTCAATCACGTTTCATCCCTTTGAAAAGCCTTCATCGGTCTTACGTTCAACTAAAGTGGTTTAATTGAGAAATCGGTCAAATGCTGAGGGAGAAGAGAACTGTGTACCGGCAGTCAAAGATTTCTGGAGACTTTGACGAGTACCGAAGGATAGAAATGAGGGTAAAGTCCAGCATAAGGGCGGCTAAGCAGTCTGAGGAACTCCGAGTGGCGAGACTTTGTAAAAAGAAACCCAAGGATATGTATCAACCAATCCGTCGAATGATTGGCCCTTTGAGGAATGAGGAGGGGACATTAAAGCACTCAGCTGCAGAAAATGCTAACATCCTCAACGACTACTTCTCTTTAGTGTTTACTGAAGAGTGTGGTCCCATCCTCAGCCAACGGATTCCTACTCAGGGGAAAAGCTGGCGGATATGGACTTCAACGAAGGAGAAATAGAAAATATCACAGATAATGACGAATAAGTCACCTGGCCCGGATAGGTTTATACCTAAAGTGTTGAAAGAAGTGCGCGATCAAGTGTCACGACACCTGAGCGCATTCTTCAACATGTCAATCTGGCCTGAATGCGTTCCTAGAGACTGACGTAAAGCGGAGGTGACTCTTATCTTCAAGAAAGGAGACCCTAGCCAACCGTCGAACTACCGACCTATCAGTCTGACTTTGATAGTCGGTAAACTCATGGAAAGCATCATGGAAGACAAAGTGACTTCGTATTTAGAGTCAAACCTGCTACTGAGGAGTTCCCAGCACGGCTTCCGGAGGCAACGGTGATGCCTGACGAACCTTGTGGAATTCTCCCACTTCGTCTTCAGTGAGCACAATCGGGACAAGGCGGTGGATGCGGTCTATTTAGACTTTCAGAGAGCCTTTGATAACGTACCACACCGCCGCCTTCTCCTGAAAGTGCGAGCGCTGGGCATATACGGAAAAGTAGAAGGCTGGATAGAGAACTGGCTAAGTGGCAGATGACAACGGGTGGTGGTGAATGGACAGGCTTCTGGGTGGGTGCCTGTTACTAGCGGGGTGCCTCAAGGTTCTATCCTGGGACCACTACTATTCATCATCTACGTCAACGACATGAACGGTGACATAGTTGCCAAGATTTCTTAATTTACAGACGATACCAAGCTTGGTATGAACGTTGCAAAGGATGGAAATACTGCCTGCCTGCAGAAAGCTCTTCTGAAGATTGAGAGTGGTCGGACACATGGAAAATGCTTTTTAACGTGAACAAATGCAAAGTGATGCATATCGGCCACCAAAACCCCCAATCTCATTATATCCTTGAGGGCACTGCTTTTGAATCTTTCGACACTGAGAAGGCCTTGGGTGTAACTATAACTAGTGATCTCAAGTTCTTGAGGCAGAGTATTGAGGCGGAGAAGAAAGCAAAAAGGATGCTAGGTTACATAAAGCTACAGTTTGGATATCAGAACAAGGAAATAGCACTCTGTTTGTACAATACATTTTTCCGACCGCACCTGGAGTATGCCGTACAATTTTGAAGTCTTTCATTTCGAAAAGACATCGCAAGATTGGAACGCCTGCAAGCCAGAGCAACCAAACTGATTCCCTCTATCAGACATAAAAGTTATGAAGATAGATTAAGGGAATTAGATATGTTCTCGTTGGAAACCTGTAGACTGCGTGGTCAGCTCATCGAAGTTTTCAAAATACTTCGAGGGTTCGAAAATGTAGACTACACGGATATTTTCCAACTTAGTGAGGGCAAAACAAGAAATCACGGCTACAAACTTGAGCTGAACTGTTACAACCACGATCTGTGTGGGAAATTTTTCACGTACAGTATCTGTGGTAGCTGGAACGCACTTCTGATGGAAGTTGTCAACAGCAATTCTGTTGCCCAGTTCAAGGCAAGACTAGACAAAGTCTTGAAAAGTGGCCGTTTAGGGAGGACGTAAGGCAATCGATCGGGAATGTGCCCGCTCGACAGCTAGTCCAAAGGTACCTTCATTTAATGGACCGTAAGGTCTTCTAGGGTACTTATTTCCCTTGTTACTCCTTGTTACTCTTTGTTACTCTCTCTCTCATCCTCTTTCTCTCTCTCTCTCTCTCTCTCTCTCTCTCTCTCTCTCTCTCTCTCTCTCTCTCTCGCGCGCGCGCGCGCGCGTGCGCGTTTGTTCGTCTCTGTCCCTGTGTTCATAATGTTTAAGTCCGTTTATTTATAGGCCCCCTACTTCAAAAGGGGCGTGACTTCTTTTTTTTCCTAATCTAGGCGTAGTGCGGAGCTAATGCTCAGAAGTACATTATTTTGTTCCTTTCTTGACTGTTGGGCGCAATCTAAAGAGCTCTGTGCGTTTTTAATGTATCTATACACATTTTTCCCAAACCCGGCTACCACACCCTATCAGTAAGACCGTTTCTATTTGTCGTTTCGCAGATCCACGACAACTTAACTGGTCAAAGCGCACACTACTCTATATTTACTCGGCTTCCCCCTGTTATATAGCATTGAGATATTTTCGTCTGACAGTTGTTTCCTTGTTTGTGTATGTTTGTGTGACCGCATGAGAAACTCCAGCTATTCGCTTGCTTATCTCATGTTTCTATTAATAAATGTAGTTGTGATATAAATTTTTCTTTCTATTTTACATTGGTTCATTACTTATTACATGGTATATTATTTCAGTAATTAATGCGTGTGCCCAATTTCAGGATTTCTTAAGTCCAACAGGCTGCACATTTGTGAGGTTCCTCGTTGGGTCTACACCACCTTGCAATTTGGGTGCCACATATTGACCTCATCTTGTAGTCCAGAAACCCTAATCCTCACTCCGATGTCATTTGCTTACTACACTATATGTACGTTATATACCTCAAAACAAAGTTAAGAATATACACAAAGTATAAATCTAATTTAACTTGTACAGAGAAACACTGAGGTATTTAAAAAAAAACACAAACATGGAAATCATAAACAACAAAAGAAGAGAGAAGAAAAAGTAAGCAAAGGATCAGAAAAGGCAACGGTGCCAAATTTCCTATGGAAAACATATATAGGTTTTACCACCAATCAGCCCTTTTTTTGAGCCCATTAATTTTCAGTTGGAAAATCCAGCCATTAAACATCCCCGATGTGCCCTAACTTCGCTGAAACTGCAAGTGTTGTTTCCACTCTGCTAGGTTTTAGCCCTTTCCATGCTAATCTGGTTGGGGAACTTTATTATTATTATTATTATTATTATTATATGGCTCTCCTCTACTGGTAACTAACGAGGACACGGCTGCTGTGATTGGTGAATGGTTCATTGTGATGCATCATGCATAGGTTTGTAATAGTGTGACCTCTGTTAAGAAACTGTTTATTGAGGAACAATGGCGTCTAATAATTAATGGTGGAGTTTAATTAAAGTAAAGAGTGCATCCAGATAAAGTGGGAATGATAAATGAGATATTTTCAAGATTAATGACTGCAGTGTTCGAGGTTGACTTTAGTGATGACTGATTGCCTTAACTCTCTGAAGACATTAATAAATGTTCATCAAAATTGACGAATTGAAGGAGAAATTTTTGTATTTTTGTCAATAAATTAAAGATCAATCTTTGGGTTCGAGCACAATTACGACATTTCCAACACTGTGTGAATAGGCAATGTATTTTCTCACTGTGCCTTTGGATCACTTTCTAAATTCACCCGAGAATTGCGACTGCTTCATTTGTCAGGAATACTCGAATTGATGAACTCGCGAGCAATTCCAGTTGCTTGAATCCGGCGAATGTTTCAGTAATCCGATGGAGGTACGTGCATAAGAGGAATATTACAGGGTGATGCAGGGTGAGTTAATTGAGTGTTTACGTGAATGCGAAACTGATATTCGCAAGAGTCGAGGGAGAACTACTAGTCATCAGTGTTCGAAGAGCAGCGGTCCTTCGGCGATGATTTATATGACGTGATTATTTTAGAGGGGGTTTCTTCTCCGCAAGGGGCTGAATGGTGTAGCGGGGGCGATGCCCCTGCTACAACTGACACCTGGAGGAGCGACACTCCATCCCCACCCCAGTGCCCCGGGACAAACTGGTGAACTCTCTCGAGTCGTTTTTCGAATTTCTTTTAATTCTCCTAGACCCAAAAAGGACGAAAGAGGACGTTAAACAGTTTAAAAATAAATAATAATTTTAGTATTGAGTCTATTTTTGCGATACGAGCTTAACCTTGCTAAGTTGGAAGGACTCAATCCTAGTAGGATTAAAGCCGGGTGAGAGGAACTAACGTGAGCATCTCAAACCGTTTCTAAGAGAGGTTTGTAATGAAAATGGTGAAGTTAGAGGAAGTAAAAACTGCGTAAGGAACTTGGGGTGTTAGGGAGGGTACGTAACTTAAGTAAAACTGCCGCCCCTAATGGCAACGGGAGGTTAGTCAATTAATTACGCCCCGTTCATTTTCAATCATGCACATCTCTTTATTGGTTAAGGAAATTTCCATAAAGATCAGAATGACAACAAAACTAATAATAATCATTATAGTTAATTTTTGTGTGGTAGCCCTCAATTTCATAAGCCTTCACGCAACACTGAGCTACCAACTAAGAAAAACGTGGTAGAAGAGTTGGGGTCTTCAAGGCACGATTGAGGGCAGCAATGGAAGTAGAAGAATGCATAAGGGCAGGCAACTCATTCCACATCCTAGGAGCAAAATTTGAGAAAACACGATTACCCATGCAACACCTATCGAAAGTAATAGTAATCGACATATATAGTTTTTTCCATGAAATATGCAAAAAGTACTTGAAAAGCACACAATAAGGCTCGTAAGAATCGACTCTTATAGTTGAAATAGAGGAATCCTGTTTCTCGCATAAAGTAGAATATCGCAGAAGACGCGGATCACTAGAACAAATATGAGGGTTTGGCTAAATTGACACGAAGGCATAACTTGGCTTAGGTTATATGAAAATATTGGAAAAACGAAGTGCAGAAAAATTATTACCCATTATTCAAAATGATGTGCGACCGGGATCAACACTTTATTATGACAAATAGCGAGCAGAGCAAAATATTCAAAGAAAACTTGGTTTTGCTCACAAAACTGTAAATCATTCCTTTAACTCTATATACAGGTCAACAGGCGTGTACAATCAAGCGATTGAGAGTTATTGGAACAAGCACAAGTATCATATAAAGAATAAGCGTGGTTCCAGGAGAGACTTTTTATATGCTTATATCCATAAAGTTATGTGGAGTGAACGGCACATAACATTGCGGAGCAATGTCCATTTTGAATAACTAAACGACTAATGCCTGATTTGTTTTACTATATTTTTGGAATAAACTGAGTCTTATTACTATTTGCTAATGAATTTATACTAATGATTTTTTTTTCTCAATAAACTGGTTCTTATTACTATACCTGGGAAGTTTAGGGGGGGCTCATCTTTACCTGGGAAACTTTTGGGCGGCTCATGTTTACCTGGGAAATTTGGGGGCGGCCGTTCTTTAACTGGAAAACTTTGATGTGGTTCAACTATACTTGCCAGCTTTGGGATGTCTTAATTTTACCTGATCCCACTTTGTGACTTGCAATGTAAGGATAGGAGTAAGGCTTTGGACAACGAATGAGTCCGTTAATATTTTATAAAGGAAATCTGTGGAAGTTATTATTTAAGTTAATGCATAGAAATATTATATAAGGAAATACGAATAATTTAGATAATGAAAATAAGCAATCTGGATGGCGAGATGACTGAAGGAAAGTGCAGGGAGATAGACGGAAGAAATGGTTAATGGCGTAAATTCTCGATTAAGGACAATATAGAAATTTGGGAATTCATGTAATAAATAAGGTGATTGAAATAAATGAATATATATATTATTATAGTGTAACGAAAATAGCATTTTGAATAACTATGAATGCCTGTAACAAATAGGCAAATATTAATAATATACTTAAATGAAGGATTAACACTAAGGAATTCACAGATAAATTTATGGAACCTGGAAAAGCGCGAGCCGGCGAAATGAAAATGGTTCAGAGCTCAACAGAGGATTGGTGAAAGGTGGAGCGGGTGAAAAAGTACCCGTAAATTGTGAAGTTTTTGTGAAGGCTATAAATATATATATAGATATATATATATATATATATATATATATATATATATATATATATATATATATATATATATATATATATACAACGTGTGATTTAAAATAAGGTGAAATTTAGCAATATTGAAGGTTTAAGATGAATAAGCTAGGGATAGTAATATATTGTAGGAGAGCCGGGGTCTTTTGTTCGCCCGGCAACGAATGAGGAAATCGAGGCTATAGCGAAGTTAAAGTTAGGTTAAGGTTAAGTCAGGTTAGGTTATGACAGCGAGTTTTCAAACATGGATGTATTATAAAAATTTCCATTAGTATCTTCACGGTGCCGTTGGCGCTGTAATAAGCGTGAATGCAATTTCCGTGTTAGATTGCGAAAGAACATTGGTTAGAAAAATAAAAATCATTCATTTATTTCATTCACGCATGGTGCAAAGGGTTGGCAACCTCTGTCTTTTGTGGCAAAGACCTTAAAATGTCAGCACAAGACATAACTGGTTGTAAAAACTTTCTGAGAAAAGTTTGCGCCAGTTGCTTGCTCCAAAACCTAACTTAAGCTAACATAAACTAACAAAACATAACCTAAGCTAACCTAACCTAACTAATCCTAACTTAACCTCACATAAGCTAACTTAACCTAACCTCACCTAACCAAACTTAACCATATCTAACTTAACATCCTATAGGCTGTACTCACAGTACGAACCTCGAACTTAACCAATCCTAAACTAACCTCACATAAGCTAAGTTAACCTAATCTAAGCTAACCTAACTTAACATAACCTAACATAAGCTAACTTAAACCTAACCTCACCTAACCAAACTTAATCATACGTAACCTAACATTCTATTGGCTGTACTCACACTACGAACCTCAAACCCCATAGCCTAACCTTAACTTCGCGATTGCCTCGAACGCCTAATTCGCTGCCCGGCCTATTTCGAAAACGACCCAGAACCGCTACACTTCAACTTCTTCGTCCTTTAGGCTACGGCTTACCCGAGTGGAAACACCATTACTGGTAAGTCACTGGTCGCCGAGGGAAGTTTTGGCAGCTGCTATATGCTATAGATAGTTTTCGGATTTCAAGTATGGCCCCGCTAAAAAAAAGGGCGTCGAATTGAGTGCAGATCAGTGGTTCAACCCCTATTCAAATATTTTATCACTAACTCTATAATTTGAGAAGGGGATTTTTTTAGTATTTAAATAATAATTTCATCTTAGTTTGGTTATAAGTATCAAAATTTTGTGAATTTTTTAAAACCCAAAGAATTACAATGGTGAAGTTCAGAAAATTTATTTTTATATATCTTCTATAACTATATTTTAGCAACGGGTATTTTAAAATGGGGAAAATTTAGTATAGAGTTCCTTTTTAAAATTATTATAATTGGCGAAGTTTAGAAAATTTCTAAAAATTTAACCATGGCTGCTTTTCTTTTAGATTTTAACTTTTAATCTTACTAGCGAAGCGCAAGCTCTTACCGTAGGGGGGAGTGGCAAAACCATTACCTGGTCATTATATATAAAAAGGAAATCTGAACAGACTAAGTGCTAGAGTTTTCCAGCACCAAATCAAATTAATCGAGATAATTATATTAAATTTAAGCTTGAAACTATTCCTTAAATAAGTTATTTTCAGGCGAGACGCGAAAAATAGGTTAATTAACTTACATCAAATAATGGCAACTTCGCAAAAATATTTAAAAATGGTTCTGAAACACGATTTATCTCTCTCGAAATCCCTTCTTTAATGGTTTTGCTATTAATTGTTATTATCGACTTGCTGGGAAAGGAGAGAAGGGAGGACATCAAATACTCTTATGTTGTTGAATTCCCAATAATACATGGTATTTAATTTCATTTTAAATATGGCTAATTTTATGAAAAGACTAAAACGATTATTTAATAGGAAACTTCTGAAAAAAGTTCCGGAATTTCACAGAAAATTGCCTCAAAATGTGTCGTCCGAGTTCGTTGAAGGAGGCAATTACAATGAAACGAGGAGATACAGTTTTTGCGGTCCCCGTACCAAATTGTAAGATAGGCTCTGCGAAGGTTATGAGGGTGTCAACGATCTTGACAAAGCTTGCAAAAACCACGACATTGTCTACGGTTTTACAAAGACTAAGTAGGAGAGACACCACTTCGATGCTGCCTTAGCAAGGGAAGCTTCCCTTATAGCGAAAGACGAACACTAACCTTCTTATGTGAGGAAAGATTCAGTCAAAATTGCCAAGCTGATGAGAAGAAAAGTAAAATTCGGGATTTGATTTCAGAATGTAGTTACAGCCTTATATTGTCATTTATTCGATTTCATTCAAATAAATATCCTAATTGAGTCTTAACAACCTAGAGCCAAACGTTGTGATGCTTTCTCCAATTTGTGTCTTAATTGTTATTACATATATAATGGTCCGGACATTTAAGTTTCCATCACATAACTTACAGTAACTTAAAACCAAATGATGGAGGGTAATACATGATAAATTACAGATAAAAAATAAGCATGGCTATAAGTTGTACATGTACATTGTACATGTTAGGATGGATTAAACCACGTTACGTGCAAGGGAGCATTTTTGTTCAAAAAATATACTAGTCGGAATGATCTGGACAGGGTCATTCTATTACTTCTACTTTGTGACAACAAACTACTATATGGTATCAACTTACTTCCCTGAATTCTTGTCAAGTTCCGAGCAGCAAACATCTATAGAGGACCCACTACACCTGCCGAAATCCAGGAGCTAATTTTCAAGCTAAGTCAAGAAGATCATCTCTCCATCAGAACCATAGATGAAAGAGTTAAACGCCCCACAAGTGTCGTACCTAATATTATATCACGTAAGGATACCACTGGCTTATTTATCAGTGGAATTTCTACTGGTTGGTCTAGGAAACCCTCAAAAAGAGATTTCCAAGCTATCGTCCGAATCTAAAAAGGACTAGTACAAGACAGCCAGGATTTCCCGAAGAGTAAATTAAATTATGGGCATTAGTGTTTCTTGGAAGACAGCATCACGCCGCGGCCTGAAGTTAATATCTTTAAAATTTCGCATACAATCAGTCAAGCCCTTGATCAGTCCTAAGAACAAGACAGCTAGATTACCCTTCGTTACTAAGCACGTACTATGGAGAGAAGACAAATGGTCTAAAGAATACTTCAGGGATGAATCGAAGTACAATTTGTTAAGTTGGTCAGTTGAAGACTTGGCGAAAGATTATCCGTGAAATGCGGGAAGAGCAGCGTCGAGTTTGGTGAAGGATGCGTTATGTATGGTGTGGGGCATAATTAGGGCGAAAGATACTGTCCCAGTTTTCCGAGTGCAGGGCAGAAACAGCAAGAGATTTTAAGTATAAAAGTTGCTGTTTCGAATAAACATTTATAGCTTCACTAGAAACAGTGACTGATACTTGGTCTTACCTGGTGTGACTAGAGCGGGTAAATATGTAGATTATCGGCCCGATCCCGGCCGATAAACCGTAGTTTTTTCGTACGTGTTCCAAAATGTTTCACGTTTTTGGAGTACATTTAAGGGGACGGCTCGTGTTGGGGTAAGCACAAGGGGGGGACCACACTACGATGATCCTGAGTTTCATTAAATTGCAAGGGGTCTGGGGGGCACAGCCCCCCAGTATATAATCCTAATTGTTATAATGTTCTGACGTTTACAGAGGTGAATGCTTTAACTACATCATGTCAGCGTCTTTAATCGTTTTTCAAATTATAATAGGGGTGGGGGTATGACGTCAGAAATGCTTAATTTCAATTTTTTTTCATACTTAATAGCTTTTTATTATCCCCATTCGGAGTCATTTTTATTTTTCAATATATTTTTCCCCATTTTACTGTTTTTATTACCTTCTTTTATACAATTAAATGTAATTAGCTAGATCATTTCAAGGAACTACTTGTTTTTTAGCAGTTTGGGTGTCAAACATTCCCCTTTTACGCAGTTTGAAAATTCTCAATCGCACGTAAACTCCGCAGTTTCAAAATGCAATCGAATTGTCAAGTTTGTCCGTCGTCTATTGCGGAATTATTAAGCCTAGTTTCTGCTAGAGATAAATTAAACAACTTTTTGGAAGTGCATAATTTAGTGCGAACTAAAAGTGAATGCGAAATCTGTGGCCGGCAATTAGAGGTGACCCTAGAATATTGAACGCGTCTGGCGAGATGCGAGAGGTTCAATTCCCAAATACGGGAGAAAAACCGCTCAATTCGACGCCTATCTTGCAACCGCCATCTTCTGCAAGCGTTTCCCGTTGACCAAAACGGGAATTAAAGAACGATTCCACGCCTTCCTCATCGCTATTTCTGAAGTGTACCCCCCGAAATAAAGTAAGTTAACAGCGCTTATCGTTCTTTATTTTTGGATAAGAAAGATGGCGTCAGCTAGATTTCGAATACGACGCAGGCGCGCAAAATAAATAGGCTTCCCTCCGCTATTTCGGAATGATAACCAATGCAATTAAGTACGGGAAACAAAGTGTTTCGGGGTTTTTTCGGGCAATTTGGTAAATAAAATTGCCTACGTAAACAGCATTTTCGGTGGGTTTAATTTCGAGATTTCCCCCCCAAAAATGGCGGCAACTAGCATTCGAACAAAACTCAAACGCGCATGAATATTCAAACGGGTGAACGATAACGCGAACGAAGATTCAAACACGGGTGAACGATAATATTTACACAAAACAATTTTTCCTAGGCCGGGCCGATAATCTACATGTTTACCCTAGAGCGTACCCCAGGGTGGTTATAAGGAGCGGGCGGTATCATTATGTGCTATCCACCAACCGCACCATGTGTTATAATTTTCCTAAAAGATACCGAAGAAATTATACTTAATTCACCGTTTTCTCTTAAAAACAACAGCAGGAGATCTTAAGTATAAAAGATGCCGTTTCGAATGAACTTCTTCGGGTTCACTAGAAACATTGACTAATACTTGGTCTTCCCTGGTGGTGACTAGGTCTTTCCCGAGGGTGATTATATATATATATATATATATATATATATATATATATTTATATACCGAATTCGTAGGAGGAATATGAAGACCCATGTGATCGCCCTAAACATTTATTTGCCAGACGTTTCAGTCTTTAGAAATGACCATCTTCAGCGGATTGAACTCTAATACGAATACAAGAAATTTTAAGAATTAGATAACAAAATTGCAAAAATAGCACACATAATCAATATTAGTTACAATATGAAAAATAGGTAAAACTCAACAAAAGAGGTAATAGACATAAAACCAGAATGATAAGCAAGTAGTTAAATATAAGTTAATTTACGGATATATGATATTGAAAAAATATATTAAAAACAGTTGAATGCAACGGATAAATCGATCGATAAATACGAGATTAACCAAGAAAGAAAAATTTAGAATCTGAAACTAAATTAAACATCAAATATGAATAATAAACATGAATCAAATTCAATAGGAATGAAATAAATTTGTTTTTAAAGTAATACCCGAAAAAATTGTCAGAGCCCGGCGAACAATGAAAAATGAAAGGTAAGTAAAATCAAATAGCCAGGAATCCGAAAGGAAAACAAAAAGCAAAGCAAATAGTTCAATATTATTTTAAAATACAAATATATGATAGTAAAAAATATAGATAAAAAACAATTGAATACAGGGGGTAAAGGTAATTCAAGCGATCAATAAATGCGAGTAAACTAGGAAACGAAAGTTTAAAACTTAATAAAGCAATAGTGAAACAAAAATGTGAGGGAATCCCCACGTTGAAGCTCTTGAGCAGAACGGAACTTCCATGCGCGGCAGAACGCCCGGTTAGGCCTAAATTGGTAAGCCTAACCCCCCTTTCCCTTCCACAAGCGGTATCCTCGAACCATCTCCACCCCGACTAACATTTATACTGGCAGAATAGCCTCTGCAAGAAGATTCAAGGCCATTCGAGAGTAGAGCTTCGTCCCGCTTACCGCCCCCCACTCCAGGAGAGCTTCGGACATAAATAGCACTCGACTCCCATGAAGAGACACAGAGTTGAGAAGTCTCGCCCAGACCCCAGAAGATTCCACATAGTTCCAAGTCAAGTGCTAGCAACAAAGCAAAGTGATAGCTGGACTATTTTGTGTATTTGGAATTAGCCCCAGTCAGGAGGTAATTCCATTGAACGATCGCCACCGAGTTATTTTCCTGACTTCTCTCAGCAACTCATGTCGAAGCCCTCCTCATTTTGGGTAGCCAAAATATTCTCCCCTAGACCAGAAGTTACCGCCCCCCCCTCCCCCTGTTTTTTGGAAAACCGTCTTCCCTTGAACCTCCCGCTCAGAAGTTCCGAGCGGCCTCACCCCACGTGCATAAGACATCCGTAAGCCAACTCCTTCCCCCCCCCCCACCCTTCAGTAAACCAATTGAGTTAATTCACCCTCCCTATTTGAATAGTCTCCTCCTTTAATACCTTAAGTTCTAAATTCATAGTCTCATTTATAACTACAATTCCCCCTTTCATTTACTGATGTGATTTTGCCTGTTAATTCTCTGAGGTAATTTTACCCATCAATTCTCATTATTTTTGTGTAAATAAAATTATATTTTTTGTGCATGCCTCTTTAAATAACCCTGAGCTTTGCCATTGTCCATAATTTAGCTGACCTCGTTGCACTCTCTCGCTACTCAGCCCGTCTAAACTCGTGGTTTTCCGTCCCTTTTGTCGGTTACTTTCAAGTTATTGGTCCCTCCCACATAGATATAATATAGTATTGATATAATGTAATGTCATACCACGGCATATATATATATATATATATATATATATATATATATTATATATATATATATATATATATATATATATATATATATTAATATACATATTATATAAATCTGGTGTCAAGTGTGTTGGGGTTTTTACGAACCCGTGTCATTTTAATTTCGATATTAGAAGTTCTCTTGTTATTCACGTACATCCCTTTTATTTTAATTTTTGTATTGTACTGGCAGAAGGCAAGTTCAAGTTATTTGAAGAGCAGTGGAACGTAATCTATTTAGATTTTGTGTTGGACCCCAGGTAATTAAAAAAATTTTATTGTGTTCGAATTTTGGAGACTCTCCTGGTTATTAATCCAAAAGAGTTAATGTCTTTGGTATCCTAATTCCGGTAGGACCATTTTTATATTTTTTCCGCTTAGAAACAGCAGAGGTAGGTAGCTGTATCTTAATTTTTTTGTGATCAAGGCCTTCACGAATATTCAAGTATTCGTTTCGCGTGGTTAGTGTCCTAGCTCGTTTGCGTGTCAGTGTTCCCTCAGTTAACTGCGTAAAAATGTCATCCTTCGAAAAATTCAAGAGTCAGGGTGAAATGTTAGGTCTTTCGGGCAAAGACCTGCTAAATTACGTACAGGAAGAAGAGAGGAACGAACTGGCAGAGCGAAGGGAATTGGAGATGGAGAAGAACAAACTGAAGATGGAGATGGGGGAGAACAAACTGAAGATGGAGATGGGGAGAACAAACTGAAAACGGAGATGGAGAAAAAACTTGAGATGGAAATGGAGATGGAGAAGAACAAAATGTAGGAGAACAAACTGAAGATGAAGATGGAGGAGAACAAACTGAAGATGGAGATGGAGGAGAAAAAACTGAAGATGGAGGAGAACAAACTGAAGATGGAGATGGAAGAACGTGAACAAATTAGGCAGCATGAGTGGAATGAGACGAAATCAAATGGATTCTCAGTCCATCGGTTCCCGGGCTGAAATTCCCCAAAATCCTTCAGTCCACCTTCCCGCTTTTAATGATGGAGAGGACTTTGGGGCATTTTTGGCCCATTTTGAGAAAATCTTTCAGATCAATAGATGGGATCTCAAAAATGATGGCGTCGCTCGCTTACTTCCCCTTCTAAATGGCAAGTTAAGGGATATCTTCGTATCCCTTCCCCCGGAAGTAACTTTGGACTATTCCACGTTAAAGTCCGAATTGCTAGCCCTGTTCATATGAATAGCGAATTCTACCACTCCCAATTTCGCCAGGAAAGGATCCGCCCTGGCCAAACCTTTCGACAACACGGGTACATCCTCCAAAGAAACCTTCAGTGTTGGCTGGATGCGTGCAAGATTCCCCAGGTCTACGAGTCCCTTCTGGGCTTCTTCCTTAGGGATCAGCTTTTAGCTGCCGTGGCTCCCGAAATTTGCGCCTTCATTAAGGATAAACGTTGTGCCACTTTCAAGAAGTGCTTGGAAGAGGCCGATGTTTACGCAGGTAGTCACGATTTATACCCTAAGGATGTTAAAAAGGCTCCCCAATCTCCCCTTAAAACTAAATTTTATGGCCCTAAGACCTCCCCTAAATTGGTTCCAAGATTTACCAAAGCTCCTAGTCCCTCGAAGACAAGAAACTTCCATCCATCTGAACACCGAGACGTTAAGCCCCTAGTTTCTTCTCCCCCGGTTGTGCCGTACCAAAAGAACCCGATCGTCTGCTACACCTGCGGAGTTCCCGGCTATTACCGCACGAACTGTCCTCAAAACTCCCGATTCGCAAACTCTCAGTCCCACTAAGTACACTAAATCTGGGCCACCCTTGATCCTCCTCCGTCGCCTCAGAAGACTCCTAAACCTCCCTCGTCCGCCAAAGACCTGGTCCATCAAGTAAACTTTGTCTTTAATGAGAACAACCCTGGTGGATTGAAGTTCGAAAACGGAACTGTGAACGGTCGCTGAGTATCCACCCTCGTCCGTGACACCGGGTGCACTTGTATTATAGTGTCTGAGGACGTACTTTTTCCTGTTGTGCCCGACCACAAGAAATTTGCGGTGGTCCACGACTACCTTGGCCGGGCCAGTCGTTTCCCAGTAATTCGTTGTCACATCGAGTGTGACTATATGTCCGGTCGAGCCGAAGTGGTAGCGGACCCAATTCAGTTCTGCTCCGTTTTATTCGGTCAGAACCCCGTAATTCACGACCATCCCGTGGCCCAGCCAGTGATTACCCGTACACAGGCAGCTCCGGAATCCCGTGCACCTGTTCCCCTGGAAATCCCTATCAACCCAGAGTTCCAAGCTCTCCGGAGCGATAAGTTTTCCCGCTCCCAGAAGGAGTGTGCAACTTTCTCCCCCCCCCCCCCCCCCGCCTATTTTGAAGAAAACGAAAGCCTTCGAGCGTCAGTACATTCGAGGTAACAAACGAGTCTCGTATCCCGTGAAGAAGGACTTATTGAGAGGCTTGAAACCTAATTGGACCTTAAGTCACGAGAACGAAAATTTAAGCTTGGCGCGAAGGTGCTGGTGCTACTTCCCACGGGAAGCAACAAAATCTTTGGCCAGTGAAAGGGACCCTACCCCGTCCTCGAGGCTAGAGGACCCGTGGATTACCTCATCCATACTCCGGCGGGAGCGAAGGTTTTCCACGTGAATTGTATATATATTATCTCATTAATGTTCCTAATTATGATTTTTTTTTTGGTCCACTAAATTGTTAAGTTTTTTTCTCCCATATTTATGCCTCCATTTAATTGTATTTTTTGGGGGTGGGTTCCACTGAAATGTCACCAATGTTCTCCTGTGATTTTTCTTTTGTTTAAAATTGTATTAGTTAAATTCTCTATAATCGACCTGTTCAAGGCTTATGTCCGTAAATTCCCCGTAGAGCTCAGATTTACGTTTTTTTGTGTGTGTACACCTGTCGTAGCAGATCAGAATTTCCCTAAACTTTTGATAATTCTAGTTTGACAGGTTGGGATGATCCTTTCCTACGCACCTGCTTGGTAAAGCATCATCTTTCGGTTAGGAGATGTGTGAGGGAATCCCCACATGGAAGCTCTTGAGCAGAACGGAACTTCTATGCGCGGCAGAATCCCCGGTTAGGCCTAAATTGGTAAGCCTAACCTTCCCCCTTCCCTTCCACAAGCGGTAGCCTCGAACCATGTCCACCCCGACTCCTTTTATACGGGCAGAATAACCTCTTCAAGAAGTTTCGATGCCATTCGAGAGTATAGCTGCATCCCGCTTACCGCCCCCCACTCCGGGAGAGCCTCAGACATAAATAGCGCTCGACTCCCATGAAGAGACACAGAGTTGAGAAGTCTCGCCCAGACCCCAGAAGATTCCACATGGTTCCAAGTTAAGTGCTAGCAACAAAGCAAAGTGACAGCTGGACTATTTTGTGTATTTGGAATTAGCCCCAGTCAGGAGGTAATTCCACCAAACGATCGCCACCGAGTGATTTTCCCGACTTCTCTCAGCAACTCCTGTCGAAGCCCTCCTAATTTCGGGTAGCCGAAATACTCTCCCCTAGACCGGAAGTTAACGCCTCCTCATCCCCCTGTTTTTGGAGAACCGTCTTCCGCTGAACCTCCCGCTCAGAAGTTCCGAGCGGCCTCACCCCACGTGCAGAAGACATCCGTAAGCCAACTCCCCCCCCCCACCCTTCAGTAAACCAATTGAGTTATTCACCCTCCCTATTTGAATAGTCTCCTCCTTTAATACCTTAAGTTCTAAATTCATAGTCTCATTTATAACTACAATTCCCCCTTTCATTTACTGATGTGATTTTGCCCGTTAATTCTCTGAGGTAATTTTACCCATCAATTCTCTCATTATTTTTGTGTAAATAAATTTTTTTTTTGTACATGCCTCTTTAAATAACCCTGAGCTTTTCCATTGTCCATAATTTACCTGATCTCGTTGCACTGCCTCGCTACTTAGGCCGTCTAAACTCGTGGTTTTCCGTCCCTTTTGTCGGTTCACTTTCAAGTTATTGTTCCCTCCCTCATAGATATAATATAGTATTGATATAATGTAATGTCCTACCACGACAAAAAAATAGGAATGAAAAACATGAAACTAAGGGAAAACTTTTATATATAAGATCACTTAGATGCCACAGGGACAAATATTTAAAATAAACACAAAGAATAAAAATGAAACTAAGAACTTTTAGACAGAAACTAACCTTCATTTGTTGGGGCAGATGCTATCGAATGATTACTATGATCGGGACTAGCCAGGATTATAGCTATGTACTACTGACCCACCGAAATTAAGGCTCAACCTCGGCATGGCTCTAAGATTGCTTTAAATACACAGTTGCTAGACCAAATAATATTCAAACACGGCTACAAAAATATACTTTAATAGGACTAAAGATTACATATACATATAGAGCAAGTTAAATATCAATGCAATTAAATACTGACGGTTCACTACTAAGATGATTAACATTAGCAATTAAGTTTGAACCGAGGGATAATTAATTAAGAAATGATTTTACAATTATGCAAGTTCTAGAGCAAAGGGGATCTTTGAGGTTACCGCAGGAAAGGTGAGAGGAGCGTGACGAAGCGGGGGTTAAATCCCTTTTACCTTGATGTGCGGCGAGTAGAACCAGGTAGGTAAGTTCGACCTTGAAGTTGTGGGATTCTCACGAGACGCTCAATCCAACTTCAGGGATGGCTTTTTCTATCCTTAAAATTCGAAGACGTAGTGAGAAGGATTGAAGCGCACCTAAAACTATCTCCATGAACAACAGCTCCTCCTTGGCTCTTCGAAAATGACTCAATTCCTCTCTGGACGAGAATGTAGTCGATTCCCTGTCGACTAATGAACACGTTAACGGCTAACGTACTTGACGGCGGCTTCAGACACAATCTGCCTGTGAACTCCGAAGTATCGAATATATACTCCGAAATTATCTAGACGGGGAGAGAGATTCATCGCTAACAGACTTCCTTAATTGCCCTGGGTCGCGATAAGGGTCCATAGCGAGAAGTCGCGACTCCCCCTTAATGGTCTTTCCATTGTTCTAATTTTCGCAGCTCTACGAACGGGACATGAGGCCGACTATATTCGTCTGCGTCAATTGCGCTTCGCCCTTGCGTGAATTGCTTGGGTCAGACGGTCAATGTTGTCAAGGAAGGGGGGACGGGGTGACGGGGAACCGAGATACCGGAGAAGGTGGTAAGAGAAAATAAGAATTGCTTTTCTCTCTCCTTATTCTTTTACAAATTCCCTGGGGGTTCTGATTGATTAATTGGCACCAGATTAGGTTATGATTGAAGGCCTATAGCACATATGCTATTCTCTCTTTAGATGAGTAGAATGTGCTGACAATTGTTAGAAATTGTCAAATGAACTACCACCAAGAATAGTTGATTGGTTAGGAGAAAACTGATAACGATTGGAAGCTGCTGGCAGTGGTCGGTCTTCTTCTGAATGCTCTCCAAAGTGTTTACCTTAGTTCTCTCAAGGAATAGTGGAAATTGATCAACCTGGTGAATCTTAGTTTAAGGTAAATATAACTTGTTATTATTACTTAACCTTTTTATATATTGTTTATAACATTTATATAGACTATTAATAACTTAATGTAATTGTCTTTGACTTATTGTGTTTATTTATTACAACATGCGCTGATCCCTGTGTCATATTTTAAGTTGATTAAAACGAGAAATTTGAGCCGGAATCTTATTTATCATCCGGTCCACTACACTGAGTACCCGGCACGTTATCCTCATACGAGGGAGAAAGCCTTTCCGGCGTTAGTCTGTCCACTAAGACAGTATACCTCTTGCCATTAAGGAATTCCAATTTGTAAAACTTGCCGTCGTGCTCGATCACCGGGAGAGGGCCGGCATATGGCGCTTCCAGTGGTTTGCGTTACGAAGATCTATGGGTACCAAAGACTTGGGCACTCAGTAACAACAAGGAGTAACAACAAGGAAAGAAGGTACCCTAGGAGACCTTACGGTCCATTCAAAGAGGGTACCATTGTAAGTACCATGGTTGAGGCTAATTCTTTAATAAACTTTGAATCAGTCTTCGATGATTAAACTAATGGTCTCGGGCACAAAATTGCAGTTACCGTGACTGCCGTGAAAGGCGAAAATTTCGAGTCATTAGGTAAGGAGCAAATGCCAAAGGGATAATTGGAAGTGCCATCATCCAGCCTTATTGACGGGCAATTATCGAGCACTTCAAGGTCCTGTACGCCCTTTCCACCGTTCCGTTCCTTGAATAGCTCAGATTCGAATTGGGCACCTATTTCAGTCAATACGTTAAGCGGGAATCCAAATCTGGAAATCCACACGTCTAGGAAAGCTAACGCGACCGTTGCAGCACTTATTTTGGAATCATTAACGCTTAGATCCACCTTGAAGCTCGATCGATGCACGATAGTTAATACAGATTGTGCGAAAGGTAGGATTGTCCAGGCAATATACACGGAGGAAGTGGACTAACTATATCAATATGAACTGTTTCGAACCTTGACGATGGAATATCAATGGGCAGAGACTGGGGATTTCGTGTGGCGATTGATCTTTGAAGATTGACATGAGAGGCACTCCCTTATCCAAGAGCGAATAACTCTGTCCATATTTGGCCAGAAATATCGTGATTTGATAAGACGGAGTGATGCCTTAACTCCAAGATGTGACAGATTGTTTAACTGATTGAAGATAGTCTTTTTTCACGTCATAGGGACAAACTCTCGAGGTTATCTTGATGTTACTTCACACTATAATTGAGCTTCACTGGGAAAAGGGAAAGATTTTAATCGAGAGCGAAATTCCTTTGTTTCTTCACCATTATCCTGCGCTGCTACCAAAACTCGGATGTCAAATGAGTCAATTTGGACCGAATTCGACGTTCCTCGAAAATTAGTCAGCGACTACGTTGTCCTGACCATGCATGTAGGTGATGTCGCTGATGTATCCCAAAATGGCTATCCAATCGCGTTGCTGCCTGACCGTTTTTGCCCTTAATGGCGACAAAAACGCCGATACTAATGGCTCGTGGTCTGTGCACAAGATAACAAGGCGACCTTCAATCATGTGCCTGAAGTGCATAACAGCAATATAAGCTGCTAGGAGGTCGCTGTCGTAGGTGGAGTATGCTTGCTTTGTCCAGCTTAGGTTGCTCAAAAAGAATACCACTGGTTGTAGCATTCCGTTTACTATTTAATGCAGGGCAGCACCTGATACTTATTGGGAGCAATCCTTCCCTAGCTGGTATGACGAATCATTGGTCAGCAGGTGACAGAGTTTGAGGGAGTTGATTAAGGCCGATTTAGTCTTCTCAAATGCTCATCTTGACACATCCTCTTGACACATTTAAGCTCACGAGCCATAGGTTGCAGAGGAGCAAGTTCGGTCAACGGGCCTGCAATTGCGGCAAAATTAGGAATCATCTTTCGGTAGTATCCCAACATGCCCAAATACCGTCGTAGTTCCTTGTAGTCCTTTCATAAGGGCATGTCTCCAATTTCCTTTATTTTCTTGGCCGGTGGGCAAATTCCTTCTACCGAAATGTGATGCCATAAAAAATCAATTTCCTCCTCTGCCAGTTCACATTTCTCCAGGGATATCTTCAGACCCTTTTCGACCAGGATTTTGAAGACTTGATCCAAATGCCTCAGATGCCTCAGATATCAGGAAGTCGTCTATTTTTACATAAACGAACCCTAATCCCCGAAACAGGTTATCGAAGGGTCGTTGGAACGTGCAATTTGCGTTCCGGAGGCCGAATGGAAGCTTCACGTACTCCTATAATCTAAACGGCGTTATCACCGCAATTTTCTTTATGTCCGCCGGGTTCATAGGGATTTGAAAGTAAGCACGAACTATATCCAACCTTGAAAAAATCATTTTGCCATTGAGGTGGTTTGCCATACTTTGAATTCGCGGCAATGGATATCTATCGGGCTTTGTAATCGCATTGAGCGCTCGGAAATCGCCGACCACCCTATACTCACCCGGCGACTTCTTCGGTACCATGTGAATCAGCGACGCCCATGATGATTTTGAAGGGCACACGACTGTCTCCTTCAATAGTGTTTCGAAAGTTGCTTTGGCAACCTGCAGCTTCTCCATTGAAAGAGGACTCGGCATCCCTAATTTTAGTAGAGCACCACCCTTTTCAATTGTGTGCGTAACTGAGTTCGGTGAAGATGGGGAGGGATTAGCGGAGGGGGGGACTGTACAAAGCCTCATATTTTCCAATAGGGCTTTCCAATGGGGCAGTAGGTGCTATAGGTTAGTAATAATTAAAGCTACCGCAGGTTCCCTTGATATTTTCACAAATGATATGAGTTTGGTTTGTTTGTCGATAAGTATGCCTCGCGCACAGTCCACTAAGACATTAAACTGCCTCAGAAATTTAATTCCTAATAAAGGTGAAGTAGTACCCGCGACCACAAATGACCCCCTGAATGATCAGCGAAGACTAGGGATAACTATATCCGTGTGAACCTCGCCGTGCACTTTTTTTTTCGCCATTAGCCGTTGTAGTATTTACACTGGACTTGAGCAATTAACCCGAATTCTGAAATTTAGCCGGAATTATCGACACACTCGCCCCTGTATCTATTAGAAACTCACATTTATTTTTATTCACATTGGTGGCGACAATGAAAACAGATGGCATACCAGCGTCCACACTTGCAATGGCATGCCCTGTTAGTTTTCCCACGTGGCTGGCGAAGATGGCCTAGATGAAGAGTGCATCTACAAGTGTTCTCTCTTTGGCCACCTGCACCAGGGTTTATAGAATTTCGCATTCTCACCAACCAAAGTACAAATGTAAACGGCAGACTACAGGTTTTGGTTCCTCGGAAAAGGTCGTCATCCTACCGGTATATTATAAGCCGTGTGATCATTATCTCGCTGCACAAAATTGGGACGGTTCTCATTAGGATACGCCCCCATGGGCATTGACCGCGTATTACCCGCCAAATTCACATTATTTATATAATCATCACTTGTAGTGTTATTAACATTAGTGCATAGGCACATCGAACACGGAAACGGCACTGCGTTCTATTGACTCACTGCAAGTATTTACATTATGGCACTGCGCTCTATAGAGTGTCATTTGTTCATCCGCCAGTCTTCCTAATTGTGCCAAAGTTAGTTCTTTTTGTGTGGCGATTATAGGCGCCATGTTGACCGGCAAGGATTGTATATACTTGTCTCTCACAAACTTCTCACCATCTCCTACCTGTAGGGCAGTTCTTCTTAGTTCCTCTAAATTGTTAGAGGGTCAAAATATGATAGTGGGTGATACAATGAGCTTCTCGATGAGCTAGGGTTTAGTCTTCTCGAAAAACCAATCACTTCAGTCCTTAAAAGCTGGTAATTTGGGGTAGATATGATGGCTGCCAGAAGCCAGTCGACGATCTCGAGAGGGGGTGCAGCCAATACATGAAAGAATTTAGTTTTCTCCTTCTTTATTCCTGAAATGTGAAACTGGGCCTCCACAATCTGGAACCAACCTACAACTGCTGTCTCATTAAAAATGGGTGGCTTGATGGTGATAGTGTTTCCGAACTCCGTTTCTCCTTTTCCTGCTTGCCGATGGTTTAATGAATCCATTTCTTCGTCACCTTCACTGTCCGTCTGGAAGGAGGGTCACCCGTTTGTGGGGGGCGTGATATGATAATTTGGGGGTTGAGCGCCGCAGATTTTTTGTGGTAGGCTTCAGCGTACTGGGGAATTCGTTTGACCGAGGCTTGAGATTAGATAGGCAGGGTTTACCGAAGGTGTATTCGTGATCAGGGTAAGAAAAGGACTACGAAAGAACACGAAAAAAGAAAACAACATTATTCCCAAATTGGCCTACTAAAAGTGGAGGGCAGAAACGTCTCGTCAGTTAATGATCGAATGAATTAACTGCCGAATATTGACTTAACTGCCCAACATGTATCGATCTCTCTCTATATATATATTGTTTGTCGTCTCCAAAGGGCTTGACCTTGACTTGTCCCTGGGCAGACCCAGTGATCTAATTTGTTTGTTACTTCCACCACTTGGACGAAGTATCGTAATCTATGTTTATTTGTTGTACCTACATATTTGTCATGTCTAAGGCTTATCTTAATTATAGAAAATCGCTTGTCTCTTCCAGTTCTTTGTGATTTTTTTCTGGTCAAGGCCTGTATTTGTTCAGCTTGCCTGTTGTGACCTTTTGCTAATAATTATTATTCTTAGCACGCGTATGTTTGTGTGAGCGAAAGACTTGTATTTGTTCAGGTGCATGTGTATGTTCGTATGTTTTTGCGCGACTCTAACGGCCGCGTGCCTCACATGTATTTGTACAATTTGACATATATTTTGTTTCTTATTTTAATTCTTTCAAGTTCTTTATTTATTAAACCTGGCATGTTATTTCCTTAATTTACACAAATAGCCATTTCAAGGATTTGAGATATCTACGGAGTCGGAGTGTTCATTTGTGGAGTTTCTCACTGGGCCTATTAAATCCTGCAATTTGGGCTCTACAAGCCTACCTATTTTACAACGTGAGCCCTCACAGAATACCCGTATTCTTAATTTCTAAACCTCCTCCTGTTTTCTTTTATAATTATATTCCTTTCGTTCAATAAACAATATATGTATTTAATATATTTATCTCGGTCCTTATTCTCTCCTATAAACAGCATTATTTCACTTCTATAGTTTGTAACATTCTTGAGAAGATAGTTAAGAAGGGAATTTCTGACCGTCTAGAGAGTGGTAGGTTAATAAATGGTGCTCAGCATGGGTTTAGAAGAAGTAGATCTTGTTTAACAAATTTACTGGATTTAATGGATTACGTAACTAAATAATTAGATAAGGGAGAGAAGGTTGTTGTAATTTACTGAGATTTTAGCAAAGCTTTTCATAAGGTGTCACATAGAAGACTAGTTCACAAATTAAATATGCTTGGGATATGTGGGAAAATTTTGCATTAGATAGCTGAATGGCTGAAAGACAGGAAACAAAGAGTGGTACTGAATGGGTTGCGGTAACAATGGAGGGACTTTATCTGTGGCGTACCTCAGGGATCAGTTCTAGGCCCTTTATTATTCATAGTTTATATAAATGATCTTGGGGAGACTTTAAATAGCAAACTTTCAATATTTGATGATGACACTAAATTGGCAGCTGTAGTCAAGGACTTTGAGGATAACTTTAAAGTGCAGAGTGACTTGAATAAGTTATTAATTTGGGCGCTCATAAGTGGCAGATGACTTTTAACCTTAAAAAATTCAAAGTTATTTACATGGGAAGGGTTAATAGAGAATTTCCCTATGAAATGGATAGGCATTGGCTGAATTCAGTTATGGATGAAAAGGACTTAGGTTTAGTAGTAGATAGGCCACTGAAGTTCGCAAAGCAGTTGAATTAGGCAAAGAAATAGAGCAAATATGGCGATAGAAAACATTAAGAGGAATGTTAGCTAAAATAATAAAAAGGTTATCCTTAAAATCTACAATTCGGAGGTGAGGCGACATTTAGAGTACTGTATATAAGCATGGTCACCACATTTTAGACATGATATCAACCTGCTAGAGGCGGTACAAAGGAGGGCAACAAAAATAATACCTTTCCTGAAGCACCTTGAATATGAAGATAGACTGAGGGTATTAAATATGTTCTCATTTGAGAGAAGATGTGTGAGGGAAGATATGATTGAGCTTTTTAAACTCTGTTCTGGGGTGAATAAGTTGGATTTTAGCCAGTATTTGAGTTTGAAGGTAGTAATAGGATTATGGGCCACCACTTGAAAATTTAAAAAAAACAAACAGAGGTGCAGATTGGATGTTAGGAAACATATTAACACCAACAGAGTGGTAGATTACTGGAATAGTATACTATCTAACACATTAGACAGTCCAAACTTCAATGTTTTCAAACGCAGATCGGATGATTATCTAGGGATTGAGGGTTAACTTGGGGGGAGAGGCTTGAGGTTTTTGACGCATTCCTCTGGATGGTTTAAATAGTATATTATAGATTTATGATCTGACACAATCCGATGGATGCATTTTTTAGCGGGTTTTGACAGATGCATATGACCTTTGATGGGCCCTTCTTGCTTTTGTCATCCGTGAAATTATTTTATGTTATGTTATGTTAGGAAAATATTCAAGGATGAAAGATATTACGTGGAGTAAGTTTTGGGGGAGAAAAGATTTGCATGACAATGAGTTGCAAGAAGTGAAAATTTTAACTAACTGTCTAGGTTGAGTATAGGTATAGGCTGTCATGGTAAGTAAGATGACGCATTAATGATGATGGCATTCAGATAAATTTTGGGAGCAACTTTGGAGGAATGAGCAGAGGGCTACGAAGGTAGAGTGTAGTGACGATAAGTCCATAAAAACGCTATATTTAAAATACACTACACAAATAGTAGCAGCATAAATAATAAGATTGATTTGTTAAAAAAAATTAGTGAGTGTAAAGAATTCTGAAGTTATTCTCGATAACTAAATCATGGCTTGATTTCACAGAAAAGAAATATAGACTGTAGGTCCAGAATGATGGCCATAATATGTTTTATAGGGCTAAAGACAGGAGGAAAAGAGTAAGGGTGATTATCTATACTATGGATAATCTAGAGTGTTGTGAAAGCACTATGGGTGCGAAGGGGGATTAAATATTTTGGTAAGTGAGGCTAAGGCGGCGGTACTGTAGAATTTAGTCTGATTCCAAATGTCCGTTTTTTCATCCACCTGTCGTCTTGGTTACGGTAACCGGATAGACTACTTGGCCGGAGTAGGAAATCGGAAGAAAAATGGCGATTTTGTTGGGTTTTAATCTTGGCTTAGGGCTACCTTAATTCGAGCAATTGAAATCGCTATGGGAGTGTCTGACTCTTGGTGGTTGGCTTAATTGTGATCCTACTAATGTTGACTACCGATTACTGATTACTCTTCACTGTCCCGTTGTGTGTTTTGAAGGCCTATTTTTTCTATCACATTTTAGGGGCCTGGCTATGCTTGTCTAACCCGAGCGCGGGGCAGAGCTTATCTGATCAGAGGGTATGTGCGTGTGTTCTCTGATCCGACCTCTGGGTGGAGCTTACTCGATCAGACGGTGCCTGAATGTTCAGTCTAGACATGTGTGAACCAAGAGAGTATTTGAATTTGGTAATCCTAACCGGGCTTTATCAAGCCACCATCAGTAGCAAGATTGATTTCGTCTCTCACGGGTTTACGTTAAGGCTGATGGGTCAGGCTCTCTCTCTTTACAGATTCCGTTCGATGTATGCACAGATGTTTTCACTGTCCTTGTTATCTCTGTGGCCAGACCGTCGGCTTGCATCTGTTTCCAAATATGTGTATGTTTGTATATTCGTGTGTGAACACAACGACTTCACTTGTATAATTATAAAATATTCTGCTTTACATTGATACATAGATTATTAAATTGCGATTTAACATGATTTCCCTGCATTTGCTTTGTTTTACATTAATATTAATTAATTGTTACAATATGGCATATTATTTCAATGTTCGACTTTTGTGCCCAATTCAAGATTTCATAGGGCCAACGGGGTGCTCATTGTGTGAGGTTTCTTGTTGGCTCTACTTCACCTTGCAAGTGAGCGGTACATCAATACATTTAAAAGAGATACTAACACCAAGTCATTATGGCTACACGTTAAGGATCGAAGGATAAACTTACCATATGATTATGATATTGATTCTCAATTTTTGGTCAGGAACTTTGGTAAACTGTGTGGGATGAGATAGAACGTGCATGCAGCACTAAACATGTGTGTATAATGGAAAATTTTAATTACAAAAAATATTGACTGCGAAGCTCAGGAAGGTAATCACGAAGCTGAAGAACTTTTCTTAATATTGTGTGGGTAATTTCTTAAACAGGCTATACATAAATATTTAGAAATTTGGGAAATAGTGATAAATGCGAAAATTAAACATTATATCGGTTTAAACAGCAAAAATATTTTACAAGTAAGTAAAAATCGAAAGCAGCAAAAAAATCGTAAAAATTAGTGAAGATCCTGAATAACTATTCTGAATCTGAATTTACTAATCAAGATCCCAAAACTACCAGCGATAAGCGCCCAGAAGGGAGCTTGTCGCTATATGATTAATTTACTTAGTTAGTTCTTCAAAATAGGGACTAATGTGGAAAATATGTGATAATATACCTTTTTCATATTTTATCAAAACAACCGTTATGAGCCTATTACTTCCCAAATGAACGGTGATCATTACATTAGTGAGTTAATATACAAGGTGTCCCAGAAAAAGTTAACTGTACTTGAATTTGTATAACTCAAAACCTATTAGAGATTTTTGAGTCCTGCAAAACAAAACAAATTTACCAACTATTTATCTGTCGATTCTGGAAATTTCATTAAATTCCCTTTTACGATATTGATACACTAATAGGTTTAGTGGAGGCGATTAAAATTATGTTTGCACAAGGAAGTAAAATAAAGAAACTTCGAAGTTTAAAATCAACAAATATATTTAAATCCATTTTTAACAAAAACACCTCTTCATATGAGTAATACAAATTCAATTTTTAATTTTCTAAGCACCGTTTCCTTCCACATGTCTTCCATTTCTTTCCGAGCACAGTTGCGCCTTTGATGGCATTGATTCAACAACTTTTAGGATTAACTTCTGATTTTCCTTAAGTCTATTGACTTCACGTGTGATACCATCTCATAACTGGTTGATGCTTTGTGGTTGAGTAGACTACACTTTATTCTTTAGATATCGCAATAAGAAATAATCGCATGGTGTTAAGTCAGAGGATTTTGGGGGCCATTCAATTGCATGATTTAGCGTGCCAATGCGGTTGTCAAACCTTTCTCTTAGTTTTGTTCTTACAGCAAGCTGTCTATAAGCTGGTGCGCCGTCCTGAATCTACCAAAGTCTATTGAATTAATTGACATAAATCTGGCGGAGTTCCTGGAAGATCCTTTCGTTGATCATGCTCAGGTAGGCAGCACCATTCAAGTTATTCTCGTAAAACAATGGGCTGACAAGATAGCCATTCCCACATATTCCGATCCACAAAGACACTTTCTGCTGACAAATACGTGCGTCAAAGTTGAATGCTGGGGGGGGAGGGGGCAGCGGTGTATATTGCCGAATATTATGGCTAATTACCTTTCCATTCGTGAAAAAGGCTGCCTAGTCACCAATCACAATGTTTTCAAGAAACAAGCAGGTTTATGGAGAACCTATTCGACAAATTGTCTGCGAGAGGAACATCAGTTTCAAGAAGCTGGTTCTTGCATCTTATAGGGATTCCATTTTATGTCATGTTTATTAATGCAGTTAAATGATGACTTTAACAATTGTGACCCATTCTTTCTGACTGATACATGTCGATTTTGAAGAAGCGTCATCTGAACATTTTCGATATTTTTTGTTGTTCTTATGGTTCTCATACGACCCGAACGACCTTTATTTAAATTTAAGCATGTTTCTTCATGTTGGTATTTGCGAACATTTTTCCAAATTATTGGCTTCCTTGGTGGGTGCCTACCTGAAAAACGTTGTCTTAATAAAGCTTGTGACTACAAATACGCGTCGATCTTTTTGTTAACTGCATGATTAAAAAGGTTCTACGAAAGTAAACTTTTACCCAGAAACGCTTTGATTTGCTTAATAAGCAATAATGACAAGACCATACCACAGCGTGGCTCAAAAACCACTGTAAAATGGCCTAGGCTTTGCTTGAAGAATGGCACAGTGGCCTAGGCTACCTAGGCTCCCTACGCTTTTCTTGAAAGTGCACGGTGGCCTAGCATTCCTAGGCTTCGTTTCATTATTTTACTTCCTCGCGCAAACATATTTTTGATAGCCTCCACTAAACCAATTAGTGTATCAACATCAGAATAGGGAATTTAATGAAATTTTCAGAATCGACAGATAAATAGTTGTTAAATATAACACTTTTTGCAGGACCCAAAAATTTCCAATAGTGTTTGAGTTATACTAATTCAAAGTACGGTTAACTTTTTTCTGGGACACCCGGTGTCGTAGAATTCCCCCTCTTTTTGTTCTATTCTAAGAGTGCTAAGAGTGTCTAATATATATAGATATCTGAATATCTTAACGAACAGAGCCATCCCAAAACACGTAAGGATATATAAGAAAAACGCAAAATACTCCCAAAATAAACTTATATTTTAACTTCATTAATTGACTACACAACGTCTAAACATTTACTAGAGCAATACTCTGAATATTATCATAAACAAGAATTAATTAAATTAGTTTACCCACAAAAATTGGTTAATTTCTCCACACAACAATAATATAAGAATTAGGCTTACGGACTCATCTGGAGTTTGAAGGGCCTCAGAAATGTTATTGACTCACGACGCGTGCCGACTTGCCAGATGTAGCTGGCGAAATCACACGGTCGTTTTGGTGAGGGTGGCAGCTGGGGGGTCCACACGTTCTTCCGGAAGGGGAAGGGGGTTCAAGGACGAGAAAAAATACGGTGCTTTATGCAACACCTAGGCAGTCGTGGTCTCTCTGGCGAGAGTGAGTCGAACTTGGTTCTTAAATCAAGTTAACTTGGAGTGCGGTGTGACCACCGAGTAACGAGCTCGAGGAGGAGCTTTTCTCCTTCGTTACTTATTTCCTCATGGACGAGGACTGAACTCAAGAAGGGTCTTCTTCAAGGGCGAGGATCGATGAGACGGGGTTTCTCTGACGAGAATAAGTTACTTAAAGTTCGGTTTGGTAACCAAGGAACTAGCTCGAGGATGAGCTTCTTCTTAGTTCCAGTCTTCTTCAAGGGCGAGTATAACGGAGGGGGATTTCTCTGACGAGAATAAGTTGAACTTGGTTTCTTACCAAGTTAACTTAGGAGTTCGGTGCGGCCACCAAGTAACGGGCTCGAGGGGGAGCCTTTTCCTTCTTCTTTTCTTAGTTCCTCAAGGACGAGGAATACCCATGGTGTTTAAGGTGCACCAGGATATGAGGAGTCTCTCTGGCGAGAGTAAGTTGAACTTAACAAAGTTAACTTAACGTTTGGTTTGATAACCAGTGACTTAGCTCGAGGATGAGCTTCTTCTTAGCCCCTTAAGGTAGGTAGCCCTGCCTCTCTTGCAGGGTACTTCTTGGTCTGGCGACCCAAGTACTCTACCTCTCCAGTCTCGGTAGTTCGGTTTGATCCGAAGACTTCGTCACCTAGAGACTGACATATACTTCCTCGATTTTCCTCAGAGTTCCTCATTTATACCTCGTCACCCCACTGGGGAAGTGGTAAGGGGGGGAGGGGCTTGAGGACGGCCCCAGGAGGGTTCTTTTTCCAAACGGTTTTTCCCACGAAGTCAAACATCGGCTCCTCGTTAGCCTTCGAGATTGGGAGAAACACGTCTCCAATTTCTTATTTGACGTGAATCTGGATCTCACTCTCCTGGGGGAGGTCTTACATTTTGACCTTTAGGGTCTTTCATGGCACCGAGTTGAGCGACGCTGTGGTCACGCTTTTGGCCCACCGATGCCTGGGGCGGATGCCTTTGCGGTAACCGCCTTGTGACTGCACCAAGAGTGAACGGGGGGAGGGGGAGGGAAAGTGACGATTCCCCTACACCCGGTATAGCTAATTTATATGAAGGTCTTCAAGCGGGTTGATGATATTCATTCCTAGAGTATTATATTTTAAGTTTTCCTTCTCCATTTCGGGAGATCAAATGCATCATGGTGCAGGTCATCCAGTAGCTAGAATGATGGCTATGTTTGGAGCTTGTATGTTGCATGTTGAAGCATCTCAATAACTGCATGAGCTTAGCACATCGAACAAATCAAAAGCCTGTCTTTTTCAATGACCTCTGTCCATTTTGTGCACTAATTCTCAAAAGAAAAATACTAATTTAAGGTTCCTCATTTATTTATTTTTAAATGCAAATCTATAAACTTCAAATACTCTAAAGCCTAAGGTTTTTATATCCCCAATTTTCTTGTTAAACTTTCAACATTGTCCAACGAACGTTTGCATGTAGGAGCAGATTCTCCTAATTGCAAACAAAACTTTTGATCTGTTGCGTCCAGTGCGTTGTATGTGCCCCCATGTCTTTCGCAAGACGGATTTTTCGCGCAACTTACATCATCAGTCGGAGCGTTTGGAACTAGTTGGAATTTATCGCTGTTATTTTCTCCTTCACCGTTACCCGGTGGTCACACCAAACTCTAAGATTGGGCACCCATATCTACAGTAACGACCATAATTATTTAGACACCTAGGTTTCCATCAAAAAACTTAAGAGTAACATCAAAACAAATGATGGAAAGTAATGCATAATAAATTACAGATAAGATGCATGAAACTGCAAGTTATGTGCAAATGATCATTTTTATTCCAAAACTATGGTGATAAAAAGGACCAGGGCAGATAACACAACAGACATAGGTGATAATGTAAAATAAATCATTTGTGAGTAGCTTAAATTATAATTTAAGCTACTCACAAATTAATTTCGCCTGTTACATTATATTAGTAGTTGATGTTGGACTTTTACTACCATTTACACACTTGCATCTTCTGACACAGGAGCGCACTAACTAAAGCAGTGGCGGATCCAGGATAAAAAGGATGGGGCGGGCTAACCTGAATTCTTCCCTCTGAGTAGCCAGAGAAAAGGGCATTGATGATTAATAATTGTTATCTTACACAGCATTGATAATAAATAACAGTATCTCGCACAGTATCTCAAATCCACATTTTTTTTCCACACATCTGAAAATTATGAATCTTGGTTTCCTGTAGTTTTTGGACGTAAGTTAAGGTGTAATACAGAATTTAATAATATTTTTTAACTGTATTTTAGACAGACATGTTTCGTATAAAATACATTCCAGCGCAACGGTTTAAAAAACTGTCTTTCATATATATATATATATATATATATATATATATATATATAAAGAAAGAGCAAATACAAGTTCTGCGGGTCAAATAAATTTGAAGACAGAAAGAAAGATGTAGAAACCTTGTATAGCTAACTATAAATACATATAGTACAAAAGAAAGAGAAAATTGGACGCAAATGAGCAATGAGACAAGAAAACGGATTTCTTTAGAGGAAAGAGAAAGGGACATTAGAAGAACGCAGAATCAAAGAGAGCGGAGGGCGGCATAATGAAGGCGATCCTTTGCCGATAAGACAGTTACTGTGCCTGGTAGCTTAGCGGTAAAGCATCTAACCGGCAATCAACAGACCCCGGATTCGAGTCCCGGCCAGGAATTTTCCAAAACTCTTTTTGCCTGGCGTTATTTCTGTCCTCTCGGTAAAGGATCGCCTTCATTGAGCCGCCCTCTGCTCTAGGTTCTTCTAATGTCCCTTTCTCTTGCCTCTAAAAAAACTTCGATTTCTTGTCTCATTGCTCATTCGCGTCCAATTTTCTCTTTCTCTTATACTATATTATATATATATATATATATATATATATATATATATATATATATATATATATTATTACATAACTTTATTGCAAGTTGGATTTATTCCCTAGTTATGGTACCTGGTCTATTTGTTAGTAGGTAATGGAACGTTGGGGGTGACTTGTTATAGTATAGGCGGGCAGTTGGCCTATAAGGTGTTGATTATGGGTTTACCAGTGGAGGTCGACGGGGCTGTTTACCATCCAAGTACTAACCTTTTCCAAGGTTGCTTAACTTCAAGGTAGCGCTATTGGGGTTGTAGGGAAATCGACCCTCTCCCTTCTCTCTCAGTTGAGACACGGGGCGTTGACCGCAAAACATCCGGGTTATGCACCTTGGATCAATCTCGTAACCACAGTCTCTCGCCCTTCGTCCCAATGAAAAGCAGAACGGTTTAAACAGCAAGATCTCCCTTAAAAATGTGTGTTCAATTTCACCTCAAGTACAAAATGGAGACGCGTTTCTCTCAAGCTGGACCAGAGGTAAGACTTGCTGAGAAAAACCGTTGGAGTAAGAACCCTCCTACGGCCCGTCCACAAGCCCCCCCCCCCCCTCCTACCCTATCCCAGTGGGGTGACGAGGTATAAATACCAAACACATGGGAAAAACGGTGTATAATACGTAGGTAAACCAGGCTAGGAAGCCCCATGCAAGAGAGGCCGGGCTACCAAGAGAAGGGACTAAGAAGCAGCTCATCCTCGAGCTAGTTCCTGGTTATCAAACCGAACTTTAAGTTACCTTGTTCAAGTTGAACTTAGACTCGTCAAAGAACCCTCCTCATCTTATCCTGGTGTAGTACAAAGCACCGAGATAGTCCTCGCCCTTGAGGAATTCCGAAACGAATAGGAAAAAGCTCCCCCTCGAGCCCGTTACCCGGTGGTCACACCAAACTCTAAGTTAACTTGGTTTAAGAACCAAGTTCAACTTATTTTCGTCCGAGAACACCCCCCCCCCCCATCCTATCCTTCCTGGTGTAGCAGAAATCACCGAGATACTCCTCGCCTTTGAGAATTCCAAAAGAAAAAAGAAAAAGCTCCTACTCGAGCCCGTTTCCCATTGGTCACACCAAACGTCAAGTCAACTTGGTTTAAGAACCATGTTCATCTTATTCTCATCAGACAGACCCCTCCTATCCTGGTGCATCCTAAAGCACAGGGATAGTCCTCGCCCTTGAAGAAGACCACCCCACTACCCGAGTACAGTCCTCGTCCTTGAAGAAGACCCCACGGAGTATACTCCTCGCCCTTGACGAATCCCGAAACGAAGAAAAAAAGCTCCTCTTCGAGCCCATTACCCGGTGGTCACAACGAACTCTAAGCTAACTTGGTTTAGGAACCAAGTTCAACTTACTATCGTCAGAGAGACCTCGCCAATCCTGATGCATCCTAAAGCACTGTGATATTCCTTGCCCTTGAAGAAAAACCTACCCCGAGTACCGTGTGACCCCCCCCCCCCCCCATCTGCCACACTCGCCAAAGTCCCTTGTGACTGTCAAGTTACTCCGTCCGCCTTCAACCATTTGGCCGAGGCACGAGTCAAAGAATCCACCGGATTCCTGCGGTGTCTGGGTTCAATGAGTTCAAGGTCAGACTCAAACCCGTCGCCGGAGGGATCAAGGTATTTAAACTCCAGTAGAGACAGTTAGTATATTTTTATATTCAAGTGAGTGGTGGGTTAACCATCACAATAATGTCAAATAGGTCAAGTTAAAAAGCCTTTCTTAGAAACTTATTGAAGTCATTATTAGGTATTTAAATTCGTAATATTTCTGTGCTTCATATTTATTTCGTTTTTGTGTTTTAATTAAAGTTTTAGTTTGTTTTAACAATTTTTTTTATTCTCTCCTTGAATCGCTACGTTGGCACAGGGAACCTTTAAAGGTTAAAGAAGTCAAGACCCTAGATAATAATAATAAAAAAAACATAATTAGCACTCTTAGAGAACTATAACGTTAATAAAGGAGTCCTTTTTCTTGGAAGGGTAGTACTTAAACAGCACGTAAGTACCAACTCCTTCCAGCACTCGGTCCTACCTATACCACGATAGAGGCATTCAGTTAACGGGCGCTGACATTGGGCTGACTCCAACTGTGGGGTAGATTACCCTCTTGCTTGGTTTTAGTGAAGTAGGCTGGGTAAGAGGACCAGTTGATTATTCTCAGAAAAAAATAATCTCGGAATGCGGAATCAAAAGACTTCTTATTGGGCGAAGGAATCGGCAGGCTTACTCAGCTCGGTGTCAATGACTGCATCTGTTTTGACGTGTGTTGGTACGGCTGTGGCGTTTCCCAGAACCTTGCTGATCGCATCAATAGGTTTTGCGAATCGGTAGAGCAAAACAGAGGAAGGAGGATGGCTGTTTGTGGGGGTGTTAGGACAAGCTATGACAAGTCAGGACCTGCAGCCGCACGCTCCTGCCTCGTCTATTTAAGAAGCAGTAGCTGATCGCAGATCGTCAGTCACAAATTTTTCAACAATGGAGAAGGTTGAGCACCATGCAGTGATCAAATTTGTGACCAATGAAGGCAAGAATGCAAAAGAGATCCATGAACGCATGGTTGCAGTGTACACCGACACCGCCCCTTCCTATGCAACCATTGCTCGCTGGAATAGGGAGTTTCGCTATGGTCGTGAGTCCCTTGAAGATGACCCCCGTCCAGGATGCCCGTCAGACGTGACCAACGAGGGCAATGTGGCCCGTGTGGAGAGGATGATCCTCGAGAATCGACGGGTGAAGATCGAAGAAATCGAGCAAGGACTTGGAATATCTCATTGAAGTGTTATCAACATCATCCACGACAATTTGGCCACGACCAAGATCTCTGCCCGTTGGGTTCCTAGAAACCTCACGCCCCATGATCGACTTCAACGTCGTCAAAATCCACAAGGCCAGAGTTGCACAAGCTGCCCTGCGCGAGTGCGGATTCGAGGAGCTCAGCCATCCCCCCTACAGTCTAGATCTGGCCCCTAGCGACTACTTTTTATTCCGCCAGCTCAAGGCTGCACTGCGTGGACGCCGGTTTGGGGACGATGAAGATGTCCAGTTCGCCGTCCAGGAGTGGATTGAAGAGCAGTCGGGAGATTTCTGGTTGTCGGGAATTCGAAGCCTCAAGGACAAGTAGCGCCAGTGCATTGAAGTCGACGGTAGTTATATTAAAAAATAATAAAGCACTTTTCCTCATATCTCGTTTCCTTATATCCGAATTGCAAGACTTATTGACCGCCCCTTGTATATGGGCACATCACGTGCTTGCAGTTCTTTATACACTTCTGCATAGATTCTGCCCTGAAAGCGGACAAAAGAACCAGTAACTTCCACTGAAATTATGAGCCATACCATAACGCTTCCTAAAATAAACTTGACTCTCCTCCTGAAGCAGTTCACGGCTAATCCTTTGATAGGTCTTCGACGGACGAAACTCTTGTTATCTGAACCAAACAAATTGTATTTCGATTTATCCATGAAATGTACTTTGGACCATTGGTCTTCTGTCCAAAGAACGTGCTATTAGCGAATGATAATCTAGCTTTCTTATTCTTTTCATCAGGCGGCGTGATACTGTCTTCATTGAGACACCAATGCTCATAATTTATATACTTCTCGGGAAATCATGGCTGCTGTCTTTTATCGGTCCTTTTTTGAGATACTCACGATGGCTGGTCATCTCTCTTCGAGTTTTTCCTAGACCTACCAGTAGCAATTCAAGAGTTACGTAATCGCGATGAATTGCGATTAACGAGGAGAATTGCGCAACGGCCGTTTTCCCGATTAATAAGGCCTTGAATCAGGAAGATTGAGTAACGTCAGGATATTGAAGTCACCAAAGTAAAAGTAGAATTATTATTGAACTAGATATTATTGCAATTTAGAGAAGTTCTTTAATTTAATATTTAAGTTCTAGGTTACGGCATAAATTAAGTTCGAGGTCAAGTGCAAGCAAAGTCTAAAGGATGCCGGACGAATAGAACCTTTAAGAATTACATCTTAATGTATGCGTTATGTACACGACAATATACAAAGATAAATTACGCGAATCCGAGAGATCGGACTGAACGATCTATGACGCGATATATTGCTATATAAAACAGTAATCTAATGCTCTTCTTGCTCTGGCTTCAGACAGTTATATATATTTAATTTAAGCCACGCCCTACAAGTTCTTCGTCCAACTAAGCCACACCTCCCTCTTATGTACCGGCCTGTTGATGTGTCGGTATTGACATAAATCGATTTTTGATTGACTACTGCCTAACATATTGATAGGAAACGCACTCCGACTATTGGGTAAGATTCTCTGTGGGCGGTGGCATGTTGCCATAGAGACAGCTTTCTGACCTGGCTTCTATTTGTTTAACAGTGGTAGCTAACCGGTTTATTATAGATTCTACTTTGATTATTTTGTTTGCCAAAGATTGCCTTTACCACCTCTAACAGAGATAACTGTGCTCCGTTAACTACCATGTGACATTATTGTAAACGGCGCTAACTTTACTTCTTTTCTCTCTCTCTCTCTCTCTCTCTCTCTCTCTCTCTCTCTCTCTCTCTCTCTCTCTCTCTCTCTCTCTCTCTCTCTCTCTCTCTCTCTCTCTCTCTCTCTCTCTCTCTCTCTCTCTCTCTCTCTCTCTCTCTCTGTACTTTATGTATGTAGCGACTCTCGCGTGTGTCCTATTTTGGACGTACAGGCAGGTTGCTACAGTCGTCCGCCCTTAAGTCGACGGAGTCGTTTACCTGCTTCTATTGCAGCTTGTCTTTACAAAATTTGATTTTCTACATTTAATATATGTTATTTTCTTAAGTTAACAATCTTTATGGATTCTTAAATCCTACCTTAATTGCTATACGTAACATTCAACCTAGATCATTACTCGTTACAGCAAATTAACATTTACAATAAGTTTGACAATATTTATGGAGCAATTTATTTATTTCATTCGTTACTTTGGCTGGGAGAGGTCTATTTTAATTATACATTTATAGTACTTCCCATCCTGGTACCTCATGACGACTTTGCGTCTGAATATCACCAACTTCGCGATATGAATCTTATATAATTTCACCTTATGTAGTCTTTTTATTTATATTGCAACACTGTCTTATAATTTTAGGCTGAGTATTATTCATTTAACAATTTGTTATTCGCCTCTCAATAAAAAATATATATGTTGTCTTTAGTGAATTTAATCCTTCTTCCCACTCGCGATGAGGTAGGTTCCTCTTGCGGCTCCTCTGCTCTAGGCAAAGGGCCAGGATCAGGGGTTTCGGCCCCCCTTCAGGTTGTGGGTTACATTTCCACAGCATAGTCGGGTCTCAGCCTCGTCTTGATGGCCCGGAACACCGGGTACTCTGATCGCCGTCACGAGAGTCCTCAATTGTCTGGGGTAATCGTGTCCGTTTCAAGCGGTCAATTGAGAAGGTACCCATCCTTCTTTTCGGAAATTGTAGTGTGAACACCTTAGTGCCGCGTTCGAAAACCATGAAGCGGCCCGCATAAGGCGCCTCAAGGGGTCTTCGAACACGGTTTATTCGCACTGTGATAGAATTGGCTGAGGCTGCCGTGCCTCGCTTCTATCACATATTTGTACTCATGCTTCTCGCGTGTATCCCGCAAAAAGAGAGGAGCATGGCGTTCTCATCGCCTTGAACATTTCCTCGAGTTTTATCTTCCCCCGCCCCGAGTTTAATCAAGGAAGTTGAATCCCCCGTTTGCCTGCAGGCGTCGATCTGGCCAGATTGAGTTAGGCTTTTGGGAAGATAAGAGTGTTCGAATCGCTAGCGGGACATTCCATGGAAGTCACCCATTGCCCCATACTCCGAGAGGCTGGCTCATGCTATTTATGCGATAGAATTTCGCATTTGAATCAGATCCCGATTATCTTCGTCAGGCATCACGCCGATCCAGTCTCCCTTGTGCCCCTAGGAACTCTCTATCTCGAGAACCCCCTTTTTGTCCAGAAGAGGGCAATATCCTTAAGTGCCAAGGTTTGTGCCGCTCGAAATGCCAAGTCAACAGGGCCCTCCCTGTTGTTCAATTGTCCAGAAGAGAATAACTTCAGAACAGTCATTGTTCTTCGAGCCCGTTCGACAAGAAACGGTTCTCGCTCCTCTGATATCACGTGATGAGGTACTCCTGCTCCTTCCCACACTGAGTAATAAATTACCTAGCCAGGTCCGCGAGGTACAAGGACCAGTAGATTACCTCATTGGTACCCCAGCAGGCGATAAACTCTACCACGTTAACTTATTTAAGAAAATACAACCGACGTGCCCATGTAGATACGATCGTAGCACTGGACGAAAAATCGGGGCTTGAAGAGGATGACCCCGCGGAGTCCCTTAATGTCATTGAACCTGATGCCGATTACCCTCTTCCTTCCCTGCCAGGCGAGTCTTTTAAACACTCTGAGCTGGATATCGACGCGCGGCTGACACCACATCAAAAGAGTCAGCTACTCGCTAGTCGCCAGCTATTACCCCGCGAAAAGAGATATGCCACTATAGAGAAGAAAGCTCTAGCTATTATTTGGGTTATTGAAAAATTTGAAATATATTTAATAGGAAAAGAATTTCGGATAGGAACTGACCATCGCCCGCTGGCCTATATTCGGAATGTATGACACTACAACGGCCGATTGCAAGAGTATCAATTTAAAATAAATTATATAAAAGGTTCCGATAATCAGGTCGCTGACGCACTCAGTAGGAATGCTTTACCGAATAGTGCAGATTAATTTATAAGTCTCAGGATTAGGATTTCCATGTATGTATGTATATACCGTCTTGTACGACTTAATTGGATTCTCATGTAATATAATTAGTTTAATTGAATGTAAATGTCAGAATTTCGTGGTCCAATGTCTATTCTTTTTTTTCTATGTTCGTACATTTGTACCCATTAATCTACGCATGAATTCTTTTGTCCCATATGTATATTTTTGGGGGGGGTATTAACCTTTTTGTAAACGCACAAAATTAGCAATTTTCGCATTTTTTTATTTCATGTCATTATTACGCCATGTATGAATTTTATATTATACTATTGTTCCCCCATGTCTCTTTTATGGCTAAGATTGTATTAAGGGTTGGTTTCCCTTATAGTCAAATGATCGACATAATCATAGGTATTGATGTAAATGGTAGCTTAGGTGCATGGAAGGTCGGTCGATGCAAGAATGTGAGTTCCCCAAACGGAGCTCTATGGTTGTCCCTTCTCTCTCCTTTCGAAGTGACAACTTCCCCCCAGAAGGGAGGGGTGTGATAGAATTGCCTGAGGCGGCGGCGCCTCGCTTCTATTACATATTGAAACTCATGCTTCCCACGTGTATCCTGCGAGAAGAGAGTAGCATGGCGTCCTTATCGCCCAACATTTCCCGAGTATTATCTTCCCCCGCTCCAAGTTTAATCAAGGAAGTTCAAACCCCCATTTGCCTGCAGGCGTCGATCTGGCCAGATTGAATTAGGCTTATGGGAAGATAAGATTATTCGAAGCGCTAGCAAAACATTCCATGGAAGTCCGCCATTGCCCCTATCCTGAAGGACTGGCTCCGGCTATTTATACGATAGAATTTTGCGTTTGAATCAGATCCCGATTAAATTCGCCAGGCATCACGCCGATCCGGTCTCCCTTGTGCACCTAGGAACTCTACCTCGAGAACCCCCTTATTGTCCAGAAGAGGGCAATATCCGTGAGTGCCAAGGCCCATGCCCCTTGAGACGCCAAGTCAACAGGGCCCCCCCTGTTGTTCAATTGTTCAGAAGAGAACAACTTTAGAACAGTCATTGTTCTTCAAGCACGTTCGACAAGAAACGATTCTCGCTCCCCTGAATTTACGTCAGTGGTAATTTCAATTGTTTAGAAGAGAACAACTTTAGAACAGTCATTGTTCTTCGAGCCCGTTCGACAAGAAACGGTTCTCGCTCCCCTAATATCACGTCAGTGGTAATTCAATTCCCCCCTTTTAACGTTCTTCAAGAGAACGCTTAGTTACACCAATAACGTCAATTGTTCATCCAGAACATCTCCGATATCCTGTCTCAAGGATCGCTTGTACTTCCGAGCCCCACTTCGCTCCCACTCTTCGAAATCTGTCCCTCCCCCCTCGCTAAGGAGAACCCCCCTAAAAAACCCTCCTCCTGGGAAGTAAATCGCCAGTCGGACCGATGCCATTCCTTCAAATCGCCTTCATCTGCACGATGACCTGATAAATACGTAAGCTACGAATTGCATTTAACTATTTAACTTTGTGCCAACGTAACTCCGTGCTTTAACACGGATTTAGTCGACGCTTTCCCTTCTTGTTTGTTTGTTATTTAAATTCCTCCAAATCTTAATCTAACGCTTAGTCAAATTTATCATATGACCTTTTTCATTTCATGTGTATCTCCTATTTTATTCCCCGGTCATGTAAATATTTTTCATGTGTTATTTTTGTTAGATTAATTAATGAAATTCTATTTTATTAATGCTTGCAATACTATTTATCCTTGGGCTCCGTTCCACTTCTTAAGTATATTGAAGATAAATAAGCCCTCTACAGGCCTATCTATTAACGTAGAGTCATACTCGGCCATCTGATTAAAACCCCGCACTCGAATATAGAATAATCCCCCACAAAGAATAGATATATAGTATATCGTCGGGATCCTTTTTTACGACAATTATAGTTTCCTACTAAGTCGTGGTAGACAAGATAAAACAATTAATAAAAAAAACAAGATTAAATAATCACCCTAACCTAACTATTTGGGGGGGAGCCCAAAACAAGAATTGCTGTCAATGTTTGAGTATTTGGACTAATTTGGACGTTGGCAATTATTTTATTAAAGTTTTAAGATGCACACAACTTTATAGATGTTGCTTTTAGTGATAACCTCACACACCTGATACTACTTATAGATGTTGAGGGTTAGTGAGTGGGTAATCCCAGTCCACTTCCTTGGCATCTATTTTATTCCGCACCAAGGTAAAGTGGAGGTGAAGTGTAGCCAATACACCTACCGTAGCCACTTCCGGTGAATAAGAATAACCCCGGTGCTTTCCTTTTGATCAAAATTAAGATAATAATCCCCTGAGTGTGTTTTCACTCAGTAAAAGGCAGTCATGGGTGGACTTATGTAATATCGAGAATTGAGCCGAGTGGATTGCTTATCAATTGCCAAAGGATCGTCCAAAATAGTTAAAACACACAGATACAAAAATAAACTTTAATATACATAAATTGGAAATATGAAATAGCATATACGAGTATATGTATAAATAGAATTAATCTTCGCACTGAATTGGTAAGTCTATATATCGTCGTGGGGATTACACTTGAAATCTACTTACTAGGCTGCTTGCGTCTTAATTGCACCCGACAGAATGAATTGAATAATACCACGGAATTAAGCACTGAATAAATCACTTGTAATACTCGAGGTTATGAGCTCGAGATGGAAATTCTAGTTAACGATTAAACTGGTGAAGTTAGGGGAGGAGATAATTCACTTTAACGATACCTTTGAGTTCGTAAGTATTTAGAGAATGACAGTGAATGTCTTCTTCTTCTGACGATGTTCGCACTTAGCCCGGTCCTCCGAGGTAACCGAATGTAGGGGTTAATCCTAGACCGGTGTCCTGATATAATGATCCTAGGCCGGATCGCGAAGGCGAGTCAAACTGTGACTGAGATCGGAATTCTTCTCCTCGAAGTGTCCTTTCCGATTATTGGCACCTGCAGTGGGTAGCAGAAAATGATTACCTAGCTGCATCTAGGGTAATCCACAGAGGAAGGTCCTGTGTAACTTCTGACTCTGAAGGGCGGGGGTCTGCGAGAAGTTTAGCACCTACAAGTACCGTGACGGCAACAACAAATTCCCAGAAGTTTCTTCATTGCAACGGGCGAACTGTTTCCTTTGCGGGACTAGCTCCACACACAACGTAGGTCTAAGATTTTCTGCCCGACTCCAGGAAGAATTTCCTCGAGAGAGTACACCAGATTCTCATAAAATTCTTATAGTTGCGCGAAAAGACCTTTCATCTGCCGCAGGTCATGCCAAACATTCACACCTCGGCGCCATCCAAGCTTTCCTCGTCTCAGGCCGAAGCTTTATGACGGCGCGAAGAAACTCGGGCCTTCGTCAGCTGGAAGGTGTCTTTTGAGGCAGACATTTTCCTGTGTGGCCGGCGGTGAATTTGGTTATCTCAAAGGCGCGAAAAGGAGTAAAGGGGATTCAATGCGAATCCCCTTTTTGGAGAACCGTCATCACTTTAATTTCACGCTCATAAGCTCCGAGCGGCCTCGCCTTACGTGCAGAAGACATCCGTGAAGCCTTACCCCAACGTCTCACCTGGAATCCCCCGTATGCCAACAACTCTCCCCTTTCAGTAACCCATTTGAGTAAATCCCCCCAATTTGAATAGTCTCCTCCTGTAATATCATAAATTTTAACTTCATGGTCTGATTCATAACTACAATCCGCCCCCCTCCCTCGTTCATCTGATGTAATTTTGCCCAATAATTCTCTGATGTAATTTTGCCCTTCAATTCTCTCATTATTTTTATGTAAATAAAATTATATTTTTGTACATGCCTCTTTAAGTAACCTTGAGCGTTGCCATTGCCCATATTATACCTGATCTCGTTGCACTCTTATCTTGCCCTCCGCCCGTCGAAACTCGTGGTGCTCCGTCCCTTTGTTGGCTTGCCTTTAAGTTATTGGTCCCTTCACCATAGATATAATATGGTATTGATTTAATATAATGTCATACCACGACACAACCGTTGCAGTAGTTAATCCTGGAATTCGCATGGCTATGGTCTTCAAACTGTAATGCGGAACAAGAGACGAAAAGAAAACTAAAAAAAGTTGCACTTTGGTGTGTTTTATGAAATATTATAATAGGTTCACGTCCTAACAAAATAATATTTGACTTAAGGGAGTCCGAATGGATAATAGTGCTCTAAAACTTATTTGAATCTATTAAACGCTCTATCTATGAACCAATTTTATTAATAAAATACTAAGGAAATCTAGTTTCTTTAATATTTGTGTCTAATTAAAAAACAATTTTAAGATTCTATGATAATGTAAAATATTGAGAAAGTTAATCTAACTAGCTCCCTATGCGGCTATTCCCGTATGTGATGAATTCGTCACATAACAATAAAGGCTTATATCTAGAAAAATTACATGTGTGGACTCTTGCAAGCGAGGGGGACGAGTACGACGCATGTTCTGTTTAAGTTCACACAAAGGGTTGCGTCAGATTTGCGCGCGTTTGCCACTAACTATTTCAAACTTAATAGAAATTATAAATGTAATTAATATGTTTTTCATTTAAAAAAAAAATAATTCAGGGCCTACAGGGTTAGAATATATAAACTTAATGTTATTTGAAACTCATTTTTACCTCACCAAAAATTCATTCCATTTATAATTAATGTTAGCTACGGGGTGCGCGGCCCATTGATATAAAATGGAAATTAGAAAGTGCCCAAGGATGGAAATAACAAAGTCTGAAGACTTTCCAAGTTCCTGCAAAATAAAGAATACTGAATTTATCACCGAATATTCCTTTACACCTTAAAGAATCACCTTTACCCACCCTGCAATCAAGAAAGAGTATAAGCCAGCCTTCAATCAAGAAATAATATAAGATGGCCTTCAATAAAAAAGAAAAAAGCTTGACCTATGCACGATATTCCAGTATTGGCTTCCTGCCAAGTTAGCCACTTTTAGCCTTTAGGTATACCTATGTGGGGTGGAAGAATGCTCTAAAACCTCCGTATCCCGCTGATGGGAATTAGAGCGGCAGGCTTTCAGTGCCATGATCTGTAGAAAGATGATTCAGAGACACTTAGAACTTTCGAGAAGCAAATTAAGTATCAAGATGTAAAGTAATTATCTCGGTTACCATGGAAGTTGGATTGCCCCATTAATCTAAATAATTTCGGCTTAGCGGCGAGTAGACATAGCTGCTATCACACAACTTAAGAAGACTCCATGAGAACTCGAAACTTGCACTCAGGTATTCAGAGAGTATTTAGAAAAGGACTTAATTGGAGAGGTCCCTTCTTCCTCATCTGAGCCTTGAGAAAAAATTTATTACTTTTCTTACCTACCAGATTAGCGAGAGGACACTTCTACCACTCTCGTACGGATGGTTTTTAATAGTTCTGCTGGATATCCAATGTAAGCGATTTCCTCGCCACTGGACCATCCCTAAACCATGATATGGTTCAAGTATTACTTCGGTTCCGTTTGAATGAGTATGCTTACATCTCTCATATTTCTAAGACCTATCTCATAATCGGATTTTATCAAAAGGATCTGGATGTTTTAAAGTGAAGTTGTTTGCATCCAAATGTAGCAAGTTCTTGCCTAACGCTACGATCCAACATTACTTAAAGAATTTTCCTTAAGAGGAAGTTAGAACGGTATTTCGTAATATTGATTTGGATAATCTTGCTTTCACCACTCCTAATTCTCGAAATTTGGCTATGTTTTATGAAAATGTAGTAGGCAATTTGGAGAGAGGTAAAAAGTGCCAATCGAAGTAAGGAAATCCTTGCTATGCGATTGGACATTGATAATGAAGACCTTTACTATCCACAGTCTATGGAGACTTCTTTCACAAGTTATTACTAAAATGATTTTGAGTGAAACTACTTCAATTTCTGAACGAATTGGCTATTTTTTATCTGTAACCATCGGGTGTCCGAAACTAAATAAAGTCTCCTCCACGCGAAATGGCATTAACTTACCATTGTGGATAACCCCGCAGATTTATTAACGCGGGATTGAATGCTAAGAAATTCTTTACCGTCAATTTACGGAACGACGGTTCGCCTTGGTTTCCCCACTAAAATGAATGACCGATTTATAGATCTTGAGAGGTTTAGTACCCCGAGTAAGCGTTATATGTTTAATTTAGTACTAGAGTAGTATGCTCCGACTGAAAACTGCTGGCAAACTTTCGTCCGACAAGGTTGTTTCTCGGAAGAAGCCACTCCCACACCTCTACTAGTGAAACAGCTGCTCTTATTCTGTTTTGAAAGCATTATTAGGTGTCTTGAAAGATTGGAAAGGACGGACTCTATTTCTTGGAATACATATAATGCAGTTTTTCTCCCGTCCAAAAATCATTTCTTTTATTTGCTTATTCTTGACTCCCATTTTAAGCTCCATCACTACGGCATGGCAGCCTTTGTTATTTACCTGCTCCACCGCTGGTGGATTTCTCGTTTAACTCAAAGAGTTAAGGGTCGGCTGTATAGAAACTACACAGGTGCCTTAAGCATAAAAGGGGAAAGTGAGGTAATTAAACTCCTCATTTATCTATTCACTTGTGCAGTCACTTGGGCTATTCACTTCAAAGTGGTGGAGGACAACTCTTCGAAAAGTTGACTGTGAGCCTTTTCAAAGTTTATCGGTCGCCGGTATTGCTCTATTCTCGTGTAAATAGAATGTGTCACTTTCCATTCCGCTAGTGACATTATCACTTCACTTGCCTTAAGGAAGACCCTGACTCCCAATATGTTATGCTAATTCGCAACTGCCAGTAGAGATTTAACCCGACTAATGCTGCATAGTTTGGGAAGATGTTGGAACGTCTTATTGAGCTAGTTAAGTCCTTTATTAGAAGACTACCGGCAAGAACTTTATATCCGAAAATGAATCGCTAGCCTTAGTCAGCAGCGTGGAAGCCACGTTGAATGACCGTCCACTTAGTGTTCTTCATCTTTTCGAAGGACGACGGACCAGGGAACTTGGAGCATTGATCCATCGGAAGCTGAAGATTAATAGTGCATTCAAATCCCATCATAGTAAGGGCAACATCTGAATATTTGCCAACTAAATCGTTTCCAAACAACCTTTTCACCAATATGTTTGTAAAGGTGTGTAATAACATGTTTTAAAAAGCTAAAATTCAACTCCCGTGTAAAAGCCTGATAAAACTTGCTTAAGTTAGGGTAAGCGACAAATGATTGTCGAAATACTGTGTTTTTTATCTGGCCTTAACTAAATTATGAGGGATCAAATCAGGGTTTTTTCATAATTATGAGTTGATTGTTAGCATTTATATTTCGCCACAAACACTAATCTGTGGAAAAATAAATTCTAAATAAGAGTATATTGTCGAAGTATGGCCAAGTGCACGGGAATATGCGCACACAGGCCCTAAGGTAGGCCAATCAAGGCGACAACTGTTATTATTCTAAGAGTGCGATTTGAATAGGTAGCGGCAGCTGCGTGATCAAGAAATATACCAAACACAGCGACAAAAATAGATTTTAATACGTACTAAATAAAAGGCACAACAATAAATATGAATATATATGGGTACAGTAATAAGACGGAATTAGGTTCCGAATACTAATTAGATAACGTGGGTTATTGAATGGTTATAAAGGGAGATTGATGGTAGTGAATGATTTAGTTCCTTTAAACCTCAAAAGTAAAGCGGGGCAAACTTGGGGGAGGTCTTGTAGACCTTGATTACTCACGGGGGTTAGAGCCATAAAACAGCTGCGGGTGGGGCTAATTTCTCGAACTTCTGTTTTGCGAGATGCAGGACTCTTGTCCTCAAAAGGTCACTGCACGAACTTCGAAGGAGGGGGGAAGATGACTTATCCAAACTCGGCTTGAGCGAGCTAACAGGCCTCTTGTCCTCAAGAGGTCACCAGAAGAACTTTGGAGGACGGTTTCTCCAATCATTGTTCCGAGATCGGTTGAGAAAGGCTGACGTTGCCTCACCAGACTCTTCTCCCTGACCCGAAGATAAGGGTGTTATTTCCAGCTCGCCCGTGGCTTTCGACCTTCACTCACGCTTCTCGGGAGAGAGATCGTTGAATTGCACTCCTTTTGGGGAAGTCTCGTCGAACCAAATATATCTGTAATCCTGGAGAGGGTGCATATAGAACCGGAGTTCTCCAAAACAGGGAGAGAGAGAGGCCTTCTCGAACCTTCGTTATCGGGCGCGACAACCCGAGCGTCTCCTTACGAGGAAGTGTCAACGGCAGGGATCAGAAGGCCAAAGGGACGACCAGTGGCTTAAGCCATAAAAGCTGTTTACGATGAACCTACAAAGTAACTTAGGGAAGATTGAGATGATGGGGAGATAGCCTCAATTTCAGCGTCATGCCTTGGTGTGGATTTTGCGGAGACTTAGTGGCAAGTGCAAAGAGGGTGAAGTCGGAGGGGGGAGAAGTAAAGGTTCGCTTTCTCTCCTGAAGAAATATCTTAGGAGGTGGGGAATTAATATTATTCTGGGGGATACCTCTACACTTCACCCTATCTAAAGACATTTTTACAGCGCAGGAGACTTTGTAGCGAAAAAATGTCTACAATAGTTTCATCAAGAGGGGAACTTATGAAGCTACAAATTTAATGTTTACCAGCAGAGAAAAAAAACACAACACTACACGGGATTTACATATGTGTAACCACAGATAACTTAATCTATACATAAGCACACACAACATCAACAAGGCAAAAAAAAAGAAATAGTATTTACAAAAATTAATCAAACGCGAATTTTACTATACACTCAGGTTGTTGGAGGGGAGGGGGTCTTTTTATAGGATTCCTACTCAAACTATCGGCTAGGGAGTTGTCAGTGCCTTCAACATAAAGAAATATGCCTGGGATGCCCTCTGCTCCAGGGCAAATACAAATTTCCTTCATAACTATCTACTTCTACACATTTTCACCACATATTCCATCAAGTCAAGTCAAGTCAAGTTTCCGAATTTTTAGACTTGGAAGAAATCAACAAAAATTTGAGCTCACAGAAAAGTTCACAGCAGGCAAAGGAGGAAAAGTCGAGGGAGGAAAGTCAAGTACGCCATCGATTTTCACCTTTTCTCCACGGGACTTCATGAACAAGATCTATTTTTGTACGGAGCTACGTATGGCTGACACAAGATATCGTACTGCGTACTGGGGAGTCTAGCTTCCTGTTTACGAAGGAGAAATACTGCAAAGGGGAAAGTTTATCTTCCTATTTGCAAAAAAAGTTAATAACAGCGGGAAGTTTATCTTCCTATTTACAAAAGAGAGCTATTAACAGCGGGAAGTTTATCTTCCTATTTATAAGGTTCAATGTGTAAACCGTTTAAATTTCTAACAAATGTTTCCTAGGTTCATGTGTGAACCGTTTAAATTTTTCAATCAAATGTTTACTAGGTTCGATCTTCGACCCCCACAGCTACACCTCAGTTGCAAGTGGCTAATAAATATTACGTCGTTTGCAGGTGTAATGAGAGTTTTCAATAAGTTCTGAAAGAAGCTACTGAAACTGCAAAAGAAGTAGAGATACTATCAACCTTTGAGACTAGCACAAGTTAGAAACGGGAGAAAGAAACGGCACTTTGAGTAAAAGATATAAGAAGATGTATCACGTAGGCGTGTTGTATAAGGTGGTGCCGTTAGCGCGTTTTCTGAGTCGCCATGAATTACAAATCAGTCTCTGAACCATTCCGGCGCATAATCCCGCATACACAGTGATGTATTGCAACCAGCGCGTCTGTGAAAACTGACCTAACGTTCAGAAGAACCCCGCTGGCTTCAAACGTGTGTGTGTTATGGGTGGGGAGATAACATGGGAGGTATCTCTCCTTTTTAACTTGAAACCATCCGGCTTATTTTCAATTACTATACACGCAAGTGAGTATCAGATGTATCAGCATGGAAACCACGCTGCCACTGGCAGCTGGCGCATCGGTTGCCCTCCGTGTCCCAAAGGCCGAAGATGAAGTCATTCACTAACCTAATAGTTGCAGTTGGATCTGCGGATATATATCTTCTACATATTTTCAATATAGTTACTAGTAATCACAAATTAATAAGGGTCAAACAATCGACTGGTATTTAACAACACTAACCTAACACAGTGAAACTTATCATTAATTTCAGGTACTAAGGACTCGCCCACTGACTGTCGGCGGTTTGCAGCCATGCTGATTTTGAGAGGCCATCTGGCGACTGCCCATAGACATAAGTCGCCTCTACTTATTTTAATTTTTTTCTTATTAGCTGCTAATCTAACGATCTCCACCAAGAGCAAAGCCACCGCTGCAAAGAAAAAAAAACACAAACTGAGCAAAGAAAGCAACTAAGAATAGAAATAAAAGCAAAGAAATTAAAAAGAGGTATAAACACTGAAAAAAAAACAAATTTAATGCAAAAAACTATGAAAAATAAAAAAATAAAAACATTCTGAAATAAGTATTAATTTTTATTTGGAGAAAGAAGTTTTGCTCAAATTATTATTGTAAAATTATAATTTGTTTATGGTAGATGAGGAGGGCCCCTCAGGAATGTCCGATACAGTTTGAAAGTGGTTAAGCATTGCTCTAGTAACCGCACAGCGGTTACTAAAATAATGCTGAACTCTGACGACATCAATTCAGCTTAGGCTTTCTGATAAAATGGTCTTCAAAGGCTGCTTGATGATTGATTTCCAGTTCGGAAAATTATGCTATTGTACGATGCAACAAGCACCGCCTTAAGTAGTTACAAGAGTACAGCAAATAGGCAGAATACCTTTGTACAAATTACATAATTTTGTTACATTCAGAGAAGTTCGATATCTGCATAGGACTGAGGTTGGTAATCATTTTTAGGATTGAGATTGTTATTCATGGCAAATAAAAATCCGTTTTTGAATAGAGGTTTATAAAGTTTAAGGAATTATGTGTATTGCTACTGTTACCTCTTCAGAGAAAGTTTAAGGCCAGGTGCTTGTGGGGCTGATTGCTGATATAAAGAATTTTGGAATACAATACATAACACTCATTTTGTTTGTACACATAAATGTAATTTTTATTTAGGATTGTGTGTTGCATAACAATAATCAACTTTTAGAGCTAATTTGTTTACTTTTAGCTAACTACAAAATTATTTGAGGTTGTAAGGGAGCTATACCATCATTATCTATAAGAATGACTAGAAACGTGTCATTAGCATAATGAATACAAAGAATACAAATGAAAAACCAAATAATTTATGTTCACGTGATAAAATGACAACGGGCCTAGGATGCCGTTTGCGAAATCTCGAAAACTATTCCAATTGAACAAGACAAATCACATTGCCTCCTCTAAATATGAGTGCCAGGTCTCTGAATAGAATGCCATGTTCTTCAGGCATTTCAAACGTGTCTAATATTCTTCTCGCTTGATAATCGGAATTTGGACTTGTCAAACGACGTAGGAAAGATGGAGTCTGGATTTGGAAACAAGGTCTGCTGACCAAAAAGTCGTGTGCCCTCACTTATTCTGATTTATGTCCTTACGACTTTGAGAACTTTGAATAATTCCCTGAGTAACCTTGGGAGGACCTTAGCAATTCTACCACGAAAGAGAATGTAAAGACATTAAGGGTTTCAAATTTCGTTAGAATCGACCGAATAGTTATGATGTTATTGACAAAAAAACTAATTCCCGCCCTAACATGGGAGGGCTTTGCCAATTGTATCATTCGAAAGAGAATGCAAAAACAACACAAGAGTTTCAAATTTCGTTAGAATTGGCTGAATTGTTACAATGTTATTAAAAAAAGGTAAAACGTGGACCGACAAACCGATCGACATAGTGAAATGTAGAGTCGCCCGCGACTAAAAAGTCACAACTTTCTAAAAGCTTATTAAAAAGCAGAACTAAATTATATTAAAAATTAAATTAATTAAAATAGCAGGCCTTAACTTTTTCTCACATCTCATTTATGGAATTGGAAAGGCGAAAAAATGGTTACAGCCTAATTGCATATTCTAGAATAATAGAGCATATTATAACATAGCATATTATTGCATAGTGGTGCTTATCATATTATAGCATAGTATAACATGGCATAGTATATTATAGCAATAAAATAGTATAGTATAGCATAGCATAGCAAAACATAGTATATATAGTAAAGTATAATATAGTATAGCATATGTAGTATAGTATCTCCTAGCATTGAAAAGCGAACCTAATTAAGCGCAGCCTACAATTGTATATTAAAACTTAGTCTAGCCGAGCTTAGCTTATCCTAGTCTAGTATAGCCTATCTTAGTATAGCATAGCTTAGCCTAGTTCATTGGAGACTAGGCTAGTATATTCTATCCTATCTTAGTCTAGTTAGCATATTCTAGCCTAGATTAGCATAGCCTAGTATAATCTAGCCTAACTTACCCTATCCTACCTGAACCTATACAGTGTATCTTAGCCTAGCATAGCCTGCCTAGCAGAGTATAACCTAGCCTAGTTTAGCGCAGCCTACAATTGTATGTTAAAACCTGGGTCTAGCCTAACTTAGCTTACCCTAGTCTAGTATAGCCTAGCTTAGCCTAGTTCACTGGAGACTAGCCTAGTATATTCTATCCTATCCAAGCCTAGTTAGCATATTCTAGACTAGACTAGCATAGCCTAGTATAACCTAACCTACCTTACCCTATCATACCCTAGCCTAGTTAGTATAGTATATCATAGTATTGCCTAGCCTAGACTAGACTCTTATATATTAGCTTAGGCTTGCATAGCATGCATAACATAGACTAGCCTACCCTAACAAAGCCTCGCTTATCCTAGTCTGGTATAGTGAAGACTAGCTAAGTGTAGCATAGCTTAGTAAACCATAGCCTAACCTAGCGTAGCCTAGGTTAGTATAGCCTTTCATACTCTGCCTAGCCTATTATAGCTTAGCCTAGCATAGCATAGCATAACTTATCCTAGCATTAACTATCCTAGACATATAGCCTATACTATACTATTTTACCCTAGTCAAGCATAGCTTATTATTGTCTAGCCTAACATGTTATCCTAGTATAGCGTATTATAGCCTAAATTAGCATAGTATATCTTACTCTTGTAGATTATATCTTAGCATAGCTTAGCATAGTATAGCCTCTCATAAACTATTCTAGGCTTGCCTAGCAGAGTATAGCATATTATAGCCTAGTCTAGTCTAGCAGAGTATCGGCCGAAAAGTTATGATGTTATTGCCAAAACCAAATAATTTCCGGGATAACCTTGATAGGACTTTGGCAATTATATTATTTGAAAGAGAATGTAAAACAACCAAGGGGGGTTCAAATTTCGTTAAAATCTGCCGAATAGTTACAATGTTATTACCAAAGAAAAGAAGCAAAATCGGGACCGACCGACATAGTGAGAGGGAGAGCCGCTCGCTACCTGACTCGCACGCGACTAAAAATGGTGTGGAATATAATCCACAAACATATTTTAAAGGGAATGGAAATGGAAGCAGAAGTGCGGGTGGGATATTGTGAAAGCGGATGAGACAATGCTGTTCAAGACAGCACGCGGCATAGGGTTAAATTCTTACTCGTGTGTTTGTGGAACTTAGTCAAAATATTGGTAAATATGTAGATTATCGGCCCGGCCGATAAACCGTAGTTTTTTCGTCCGTGTTCCAAAATGTTTCACGTTTTTGGAGTACATTTAAGGGGACGGCTCGTGTGGGGGTAAGCACAAGGGGGACCACACTACGATGATCCTGAGTTTCATTAAATTGATCGGGGGTCTGGGGGGCACAGCCCCCCAGTATATAATCCTAATTGTTATAATGTTCTGCCGTTTACAGAGGTGAATGCTTTAACTACATCATGTCAGCGTCTGTAATCGTTTTGCGAATTATAATAGGGGTGGGGGGGCTATGACGTCAGAAATGCTTGATATCAATTTTTCTTTCCTACTAAATAGCTTTTTATTATCCTCATTCGGAGTCATTTTTATTTTTCAATATATTTTTCCCCATTTTACTATTTTTGTTACCTTCTTTTATACATTTAAATGTAATTGGCTAGATCATTTCAAGGAACTACTTGTTTTTTAGCAGTTTGGGTGTCAAATATTCCCCTTTTACGCAGTTTGAAAATAATCATCGAATTCTGAATTTTGTCCGTCGGCTATTGCGGAATTATTAACCCTAGTTTCTGATAAAGATAAATTAAACACCTTTTTGGATGTGTATAATTTAGTGCGAATTAAAAGTGAATGCGACATTTGTGGCCAAGCATTAGATGGGAACCCTAACTTCGAATTTAGATGATCGAAAATAAAATGTGTTCAAGTCAGCTAGATTTCGAATAGGGCGCAGACGCGCAAAATAAATAGGCTTTCCTCTTCGCTATTTTGGAAGTATAACCACTGCATTTAAGTACGGGAAACAAAGTGTTTCGTTTGGTTATTTTCGGGCAATTTGGTAACTAAAATGGCCTACGTTAACAGCATTTTCGGTGGGTTTAATTTCGAGATTTTTTTTTTAAAAAATGGCACCTAGCATTCGAACAAAACTCAAACGCGCATGAATATTCAAACACGGGTGAACGATAACGCGCACGAAGATTCAAACACGGGTGAACGATAACGCGCACGAAGATTCCACCACGGGTGAACGATAATATTTACACCAAAAAAAATTTTCAGGGCGAGCCGATAATCTACATGTTTACCAAAATATTTCCCAAATTCTATAAATGTACTTCTTTGAGAGTAGCATTTTGGAATGGTGTTTGGAGAAGTTTCTTAGCTATTTCACCCACTTAATTGTCTGGGGTTGCATCCCCACACACCCCGAATTTTATAAATAAACTAATAATATTCCTAATACGAAAGCCTAACCTTAGATTCTAATTCAAAAGGCGATTGCTAAATGTCGTTAGGCCTCTAGTTTTTCTATCTCGTTCCTTGCGATCAGACATATAAGCCTCACCCCCGAATACTATTTAAATCAATCATATTTTCTTTAAAATTGATTAATATGAAATGTCCATATTATATTTTAATTCAGAAAAAAATTCCCTTCAAACTGATATGTAATACAATATGAAACGATTCCAATTAACGATGTGGCTACTGGCTCCCAAGTATCGATAAACTTAATTTCATCAGATTTGCACCAAAAACGGGTATTCCTATGTAATTTGATGAGCTGAATAACATTTCTTTTATAACTTTATATGATTAGAAGGCTCCAAAACTCTGGGAATGAAGGCGATATCGCGGTCTCAATTTACCGTTTGTTATTACACTTCTTTTCATCCTGTGAGTTTTATTTACTCTTGTCATATTGCAATAGGTTTTTTATTTTATATTGAATTGTACATGGCCTATTTTATTGTTTATTGCAATGTACATTGTATACATTGAGTATTGTATTGAACAGTGAGTATTTTATTGGATATGTTATGCTAAAATGTTTAGTGCATTGTATATGGCGAATTGCATGCTGTGTTGTTGTATTCTTGTCTACCATTTCTAACCCTTTTACTCAACTATCGAAGTTATCATTTACTGCACCAGTTCACATATATTTGCGAAGTAAGCAATATTAACACGTTGAAATCGCTGTCCATCATGCAGTTCATGTGCCTTCCAAACAATAACTTTCAGTAACTTAAAAAAGGAAAAGGAATTGCTACAATTTTAAAAGCAGATTCCAGCAAAGTTGGAACAATTTAAACAACTCTAAGAAGCATTTTTTTATACGTGTCCTAAAAATCAACAATAATAATTCGAAAAGTTAATACGAGTATTTACGTCTTTTTTACATCCGAGATTTGAGCTCTTTTCCAATACACGGCACACGTCATTACTATTCTACTTACCCAAACGCCAACAAACACAGCAATTTTGCCGTTCAGAAGAAACCCTCTTAATCTCTCTATTGAACCCCCTCCCCCTTCTCTCTCTCTCTCTCTCTCTCTCTCTCTCTCTCTCTCTCTCTCTCTCTCTCTCTCTCTCTCTCTCTCTCTCTCTCTCTCTCTCTCTCTCTCTCTCTCTCTCTCTCTCTGTACATACGATTAGTAGACGTGACGCGGAGCTCAACTGTGCTTGTATCTATTTATCCCCATTATATACGAGTGTATATATATATATATATATATATATATATATATATATATATATATATATATATATATATATATATATAAACAGGATGACCAGGACAGAGCCGTAGAAGCCTCGTAACATTTATTTCAAATGTTTCAGGATTAAAACTAATCCCATCATCAGTGCTAGAGAAAGAATACAAAATACAGAGTTAAATGTGTACATAAAAAGTTAACACATGTAATAAAATTGTGAAACAGGAATATTAAATTTGAGACTAATTATTTACATTAAAAATATGGAGGAAAAACACACTAAACCAACGAGAGAATTTCTAAAAAATAGGAAGGAAAATAATTGACAGGGGATTACATTCTTGCATCCCCCATCCCTAAAAAAAAAACAATGTGAAATTTAACAAATTAGTATGTTTTTAATGAGTCACTATATTTAATGGGACAGATAATGAGTTATTATTTAGAGTGGGTTGAAGTTTTGTAATATAAATTGACTCTAGCAGGTAAAGGTCCAGGATGTTTCTTACCGCATTAAGTATCGTGAAGTTCTCGAGTGTAACCCTAGAGCCACATTGTGACTTATGGTTTCGAATTGGCGATGGATCAGGTTTTGAAAGGTATATTCCAGTTCTTTCAGATCTACCCATATGCTACATGAAGCGGGAGTAAAGCGTACGCCTTGTTGCCCCCACATATGATACAGTGCTACTGCACGTACAACGAAAAACGTATATAATTTTAGATTGCATATTGGTGGGTGGTTGATCCTAGAACTTAAATAATTATCCCAATCTGAAGTCATTAAGGAGAACAATAGATGGTAATAATTGAGGATAGGCTGAATTTAACAGTTTTAAGAACTCTTTTTTTAAGTTTCTCGGATTGGTAACCAAAGTATGGTAAGGAAAGGAAGATCTTTAATTTATTGACAGTTTGTAGTGGAGGCAGAGTCGAGCATTTTTTTTTTTGAGAAACAGACTAATTTGGAAGTAAAGAATTTTGTTAAGAAACCTCGTTAAAATTCTCCGCGTATAAGGACGGAGAATATTTTTGTTCTTATCTGAACCACTCTGAAAAATTTTTCGAATTCAACAATTGAGATTTAGAATCAGATGGAGTTGCCCGTCTACTCCCCCTCTTAAACACTCGTCTGCGTGAAATCTTCATTTCTCTCCCCTCGGAAGCAACCCTGGAATATTCAACCCTAAAAGCAGAGCTCCTCTCTGCTATTAATATGAAACCAGACTTCTATCGGGTTAAATTCCGCTCGGCTAGGATACTACCGGGACAATCGGTTAAGTAATTTGGGTTCACCCTTTGCCGCAATTTACAGTTTTGGCTGGACTCCTCACAAGTGACTAACGACTATGAGTCATTAGTCGACTTTATTTTAAGGGATCAACTCATGGCTACCCTTCCCCAAGAATTGAAGGCCTTCATAATTGATAAAAGCGCTTCTTCGTTTAAAGAGTGTGAAGAGGAAGCCGATCTCACGCTTCCAGCCACGACCTGTATCCCAAGGAGATCAAGAAGAGTCACCCTCGATTCCCCAAACATAAGTTTGGGCCTAATAAGTTCAAGCTAAGAATAATGGTAGCTTCGTGAAGATTCAGGTGCCACATAAACCACGGCCTCATCCTCTCCAACTTTCCCTTCTGCGCCGTCTCACTACCCGCGTAAACACATCGTATGCTTTACGTGTTGCACCCCTGGTCACCTTAGTTATAACTGCGCCCAAAACTCGAAACTAAGGGCCACCCCTAACTCTTCTGCTTCGTCATCGCAGTCGCCACCTGCTCCCTCTCTGTTCAATAAGAGCAACCCCGGTGGACTCAAATTTGAGAACTGCACGATAAATGGGTGCCAAGTGTCAACCCTTGTCAGAGGCACAGGTTACAGATGCATAATAGTCTCGGACAAGCTCTTGCGCCCAGTAAGTCTCCAGCATAAGAGATTTGCGATCGTTCAAGACTTTTTAGGTCGTGCCAGTAAGTTCCTTGTGGTAAAGTTCTACATACAATGTCAGTATTTCATAAAATGGGCCGATGTAGTCGCAGCCCAGACAAAGTTTTGCTCTGTTCGTATCGGACAGAGCGCATAGATCTCCCCAAATCCCATCGCGCAACCAGTGATCACAAGGGCCCAAGCTGCGAAAGATACTGCTACCCCGGTACCTTTAACGTCCTCGTCAACCCCAGACGTTGACTTATCCAGCAATGATCAGTTTGCTGAAGCTCAAAAGAATTGCCGTTATTTGCAACCCCTGTGGGAGAAGGCCAGATAAAATTAGCCCGAAACCGTTCGAGGGAATAGAAGAATTGACTACATAGAAAAAAGATTCGTTGCTACATCGATTTTTTGTAGGACCAGATAACGCCCCGGTCACTACCCTGTGTGTACCCAGGATGTATGGACATTTCAGCCATAATAAGACGAACCAGTGCGTCTTCAAATATTTCTTTTGGCCAGGCGCTGCCAAAGAAATATCCAACTTTTGCCAGTCCTGATACATCTGTCAAAAGCTCGCCACCAAAGGTCGTGTTGCCCCTGCTCCCCTTCAGAAGACCCCAATCGTGTCTGAACCCTTATTCAGGGTCACGATCGATTTGATTGTGCCACTCGTTTCCAGGATGCGGCCCCCTTGAAGAACATTGATAGTATTTCGTGTGCAGAGGCGTTGATGTCTATTTTTTTCCCGAGTAGGAATCCCGAAGGAGATCTTATCGGACAGAGGTCGTCAATTCATTTCAGAATTGATGGAGTAGGTAGGAAAGCTCCTGCTGGTCAAATCCCTTTTCTCAACCCCTTATCACCCCGCCTCAAATGGGATGTGCGATAAATTAAACTGGACTCCCAAATTACTTCTTAAGAAATTGTGCCACGTCCAACCACGATAATGGCACCGCTATGTCTCCGTGGCTTTATTTGCGTGTCGAGAAATCTAAGACCGAACGCTCGGATTTGCCTCGTTCGAGCTATTGTACGGACGAAACGTCCGCAGGCCAATGAGCCTCCTAAAAGAATTATGGTCAAACCTCAAGCTTGATGAGGAGATTAAGTCCTCCTACGCTTATGTGTTGAATTTGCGTACTCGACTAGAAAACTGTGCAGACCTCGCCTTCAAGAATTCTGAGATGAATTTGGAAAAATACAGAACGTATTTTGACATCAAATCCAAAGCACAGAAATTCGAAGCAGTCGACGAAGTACTATAACAATGCCCTCTGGCATTCCTATATTTTTTTTAATTTATCAATATTCCATTAGCATACTTTCTTCTTTTAAATTCAATGTAAAATTATCCATTAGAAATAATCGATCTAAAACTCAAACATTTTGTAAAATATAATTGCCATCCAAAACTCATTGGCTAAAATACATTCTTTTCGGCAACACTTACTTTTACCAATGCACACAAACGAACGCACGCCTTTAGCTGCCCGCTTTGAAGCAGTCACCCATACTTTAATTCGAATCAAGATCCCAATTCACAGTCCATCATAGTTACTTTACCACATCATAGTTACCATATTTTAGTAATTTTAATTACCACGTAGTTACCACATCTTAGTTACTTTACATACCTTACATTCATTCTACTTTTCATTACTTCCATACATTGCATTACGTTGTAATCCTTAGCAATTTTCAATTTAATTATATCATTTATCCATATAATTTTAATAACCGCTCACTAGTTATTTCCTAATTCAATTCTCTCACTGTGCATTCGTTGATTTTGTAAATATCTTTATTTTGTTTATTTTCTGTTTTTCTTACAAACCTAATTAAGTTTTCTAAATTCATTTCACGTCAGTCGTTAGGCCTAAATATTAGCAGACGAGTATTCCACCCAAATTCAACAAATTTATGGTAATGGTTTTCAATTAGCTATCTAGGCTGATTTATTAACTAAAATCAATCCCATTAATAACCAAATACCATAGTACTACTTCTGTTGCCCTATGGGGTCTAATAAGCTCCTATCTCAGTGGAAAGGACCTTTTTCAGTAGTAGAACCCGGAGGCCCGGTCGACTAATAAATTCAGACCAACTCAGGTAATAAAGTGTACCACGACTACCTGTTAAAAAGGTACCACTGACCTGTGCGCTTTAATAATGTAGTCGCTTTAGACGAAGAACTCGTCTTAGAGGCAACTTACCCGGTCGGATCGCTTCGTCTCGTTCAAGCGGTCTGCGTGGATGCAGACGAAAAATACCCCTTGCTGTTTCTCCCTCCCCCTAATCGGCCCAGCCCCCGAGCTCGATTTTACCCCCGTGTCCCACCCATCGAGAAGACTCGATTAGCGAGCCTACTAAGTGAATTCTCGGAAGTAGTTATAGGGGGAGGGGCTCTTGAAGGTCGTCCCTAATTATGAGGGACCCTTGAAGGTAATCGTGAGGACAACCCAAGAGCCTTGGAAGTGTGAGGCTGGTTACCAGTAATGGTGATAGATTACCGAGTTATTGTGTAATCTTTTGACAAGGACTCTGGTTGATACAGATGCCCCGGCTGTTTTGCGTTGCTCTTCCTTATTTCCCAAGAGAGTTATTCATTGATTGCTATGTGGTGCCCTAAGCCGAGGGGCAGTTTTATTCTAGCGACGGGGTTAAATATCCCGGAGGATGGGGATAGACCACGCCAGGGTAGAGCACCGGAATTTCGGGAGTTACGTAATCGCGAAGAATTGCAATTAACATGGAGAATTGCGCAACGGCTGTTTTTCCCGATTGATAAGGCCTTAAGCAGTAAGATTTGAGGAACTTCATGATATTGAAGTCACCAAAGCAAACATAGAATTATTATTGAGCTAGATATTATTGCACTTTACCAAAGTTCTTTAATTAAGTTTTAAGTTCTAAGTTCTGACATAAATTAAGTTCGAGGTCAAGTGCGAGCAAAGTCAAAAGAAAGCCGGACGAATAAAGCCTTTATGAGTTACACGTTAATGTCTGCGTTATGTACACTACCTTATACAAAGATGAATTACGCGAATCCGACAGATCGTACTGAACGATATATCCATAACCCTATATTTTAAGAACGAGATTTTTTTTAAGGTTTGAATAAGATTTTTTCTTTTAGTTCGGTTGTCACCTAAGTATATTTAAAATTTCATTAAATTTTACTTCTAATAATTCCTTTATAATATCGAAAAAAATAAATGGTGAAGTTCAGAAATAAATATAAGTATCGAATTTTTGTGAATTTTTAAAACTAAAAGAATTACAAATGGTGAAGTTCAGAAATAAATATATGTATCGAATTTTTGTGAATTTTTAAAACTAAAAGAACTACAAATGGTGAAGTTCAGAAAATGTATTAAAATTTTGGCATGGAAATTATTAGAGAAAATTTAGATAGAGAAAAAAAAGAATCATGATCGGCCGTAGGCCAGAGACTGAAAGTCTGTCAGTAAAGCGCAAGCTCCTTTGTAAGGAAGAGTGGTGAAGCTGCTCCTCTTGAAGAAGAAGAAGAAGAAGAAGAAATGGAGATGAAGATGAAGATGATGTAGAAGAAGATGAAGAAGAAGAAAAGGGTGTTCTGGGTGTTGAAATAAAGAGTCTATGAAGGGGATTAAAAAAGGCGGTTTAGATTAGCAAATAAGGCCGTTAGCCACACCCCGCAGGGGTGCCTGTGTAACCAAGCTCTTACTGTTAAGGAAGAGAACAGCGGCTTGTTGCTATATAAAACAGTAATCTAATTCTCTCTGTTCTGCCTCCGCACAGTTATATATATATATATATATATATATATATATATATATATATATATATATATATATATATATATATATATATATTCAATTTAAGCCACGCCTTACAAGTTCCTCGTCCAACTAAGCCACACCTCCCTCTTATGTACCAGCCTGTTGATTTGTCGGTATTAATATAACTCGACTTTTGATTGACTACTGCCGAACATATTGATAAGAAAGGCACTTCGACTCATTGGTAAAATTCTCTGTGGGCGGTGGCATGTTTCTATGGGGACAGCTTTCTGACCTGGCTTCTATTTGTTTGACAGTGATAGCTAACCTGTTTATTCTAGATTCTGCTTTGATTACTATGTTTGCCGAAAATTGCCTCGACCACCTCTACCAGAGATAATTGTGCTCCGTTTACTACCGTGTGCCATTCTCGTAAACGACGCTAACTTTACTTTTCTCTCTCTCTGTACTTTATGTGTGTAGCGACTCTCGAGTGTGTCCTATTTTGGACGTACACGCTGGTTGCTACATAGTATCCGAAACCCCAGGTTGTTCAACCCAATTCACTCATGAGATTGTTTTAAAAAAGCAAGAATCAGTAAGAACTCAGCCTTACCCCCATTCCCGTTCATTTACGCAGATGGCTTAGTCAGTAGAAAATTTGCTCAGGATGGAGATCATCGAATCGTGCCCTCCTCATCTGACCTTTGTGCCCCAATTGTGATGGTTAGAAAGGCCGATCAATCATTTAGGATGGGCGTCGATTTTCGTAAATTAAATTCACTCACCCAGTTTGACGCCGAACACATACCTTTGATTGATCAAACCCTACATCTTTTCGAAGATGCAAAATTCATCTCCGAAATTGATCTTTGCAAGGCCTACCATCGGATTCCGCTCTCCAAATCTTCTAAGCGCTTTACAACTTTTTCTACAGAGCAAGGCTTAATGCAGTTTACCCGTCTTCCTTTTGGTTTTGTAACTGCGTGTTGAAACTACAATCGAATGTTGCGGCGAATCGTAGATGGCCTAGTCAGTGTAACTTTTTATTTTTGACAACGTGTACGTTGCCACCCGTACATGGGACCAGAACGTACACTCCCTTCACGCTTCGTTAATCCACTTGCGCGCACCTGGACTCACGATAGGCCCATCGAAGTGTCATTTCGCATATGATACGATTAAATATCTTGGTTTTAAGATAAAAAAAAAAAATTGTCCCCCAAGAAGACAAAGTTAAAGCCATAGCTGAAATGCCGCTTCCCCGGACAAAGAAGCAGCTGCGGTCATTTCTAGGTTCTGCTTCATTTTACAGGGCCTCCGTTCCCAATTTCGTCACTATAGCGTCACCCCTTAATGATATGCTAAAGAAAACGGGACCCGAATCCGAACAAAAAGTTTGGGCTTCGTACTGAAGCCTCTCGTGATGGTATAGGTTGTGCTCTCATGCAGTATGAAAACGATGGAAGTGGATATCCCGTTGCGTATGCAAGCAGGAATCTGTCTGCCCACGAGAAGGCTTACTCCACCATTGAACACGAGTCTAAGCTATAGTATGGTTTGTCAACATTTTAGAATGCACCTTATAGGAACAGAATTTGTAATTGAGGGTGACCATAAGCCATTGTCATACCTTCGTAATTTCAAGAGTCAAAATGGACGACTATTGCGATGGAGTCTGTTGATCATGGAATATCAATTCAGTATTGTGTATATCAAGTGTACTCAAAATTGTTTAGCAGATAGTTTAAGCAGAAATCCTCTAGAGCAGGGTTTCCCAACAGGGAGACATGGCACATCTGAATGGGGCCACAGGAAAATTTTAAGCTTTAGAGGGGACATAGATCCATTAAGGGGGCCGCAAGACTCAACCTATTGAAACCTGAATTATAGTTAGGGCAGTACCTAATTTTAATTTATGCAGTTGAATTACATTTTAAAAATATTAATAAATATATTTTCCCTTTTTTTAAATATTTTATTAGCATAATATGATTTACATTAATCTATAAACAAATATTTTGCATCTTACAATCTTATTCTGCGGCACACTCCATTGTGCGCTTGATCGTTATGCACCTGGCACCGTTGTTGTCTTGATGAAAATACTTCAGGTCGAACTTTAAATCCTTACAGTCTGTTTATCAATTGGTTCGGCGTTATAGTATGTAAGTAGCTTTTATTTGTTTACCCTAATACTGCAAAGATGTACTGATTTTACAACTCTGTGCTAACAATGAACAGAAAGGTTTGAGCACCTACTTTTGCATACATAGGTGTGGTGGCTTTCTAAGGGCAATTGTCTGAATCGCTTCATTGCACTTTGGGATAGTGCAAATGTGACATAGTCTGACACCTTACAGATATATTTGAAAAGCTAAATGTCTTGAACAAACAGCTACAAGGTAAAAATGCAAATATTTTAACTTGCAAAGAGTCTATTTGTGCATTTATGGGGAAAATGAATCTGTTTAAGACATATATGGGGTGAAAAGAGCTGATGCAGTTTCCAACCCTCCGCACTAGTGAGAGTGAGCTGAAAAAGATGATATTTTAGTATACATTGATCATTTGGAGAAATTGCATAGTGATATGGAAGTTAGGTGTAGAAATCTTCTACAACTGGACATTCCAGGTTGGGTGGTAGACCCATTTGGAATTAATGCAGCTGATGTTGATATCAGATTACAAGAAAGCCTCATTGAGTTACAGAGTGATCAAACTTCTCTGGCTAGATTTAACCATGGTGTCATGAACTAATGGACAAGTCATGAAATTGCTATGAAATACCCTTTGCTTTGGGACGAAGTAAAATTATATACCATTGCTTTTCCTACTTCTTATCTGATTTAGTCGGGTTTTAGTAAAGTTTCACACCTCCTATCAAAAGCTCGCAGCCACTTAGAAATAGTAAGAAGAGGTGATCTTCGTCTGTCTCTAACAACTATTGACCCTGATATTAAAAAACTTTTGAAACTGCATGAAGCACAAGGATCGCATTGAATGAATAAAGAGTTGATGATATATTTATTTTCTGTTTGTAGTGTGTCTTTAGTAATGGTTCATTTTTTTCTTTTATTTAGATACTCAATGTGTTGTATGGTTTAATTTTAATTCTGATTTTTTTTCCTTGTACCTGTGCGTATAGTCTGTAATAATAATTATTATTTGCTAACCCCGTTCATGTCCGAATTTTGTTTGCATCTCGTTTCACTAATTCAATTTTTATAGCATCTCCCCTTTGAAGAAAAAATAGTTCGAGACATTTCTTTTTCGCACCTAACTTGTGGAAGGAAAATTTCTTCCTGAAAAGGGAGGAATGTGGAATAATAAGGACATAGAAAAGGAATTCTTTTTTTCTTTTCCCACCTTCTCCGGTACCTCGGTTCTCCGTCACTTCACCCCCTGACTTCCCAAGTTCGCCGTTGACCGTCTGCCCCAAGCAATTCGCGCGAGGGTGAAACGCCTTTGTCGCAGACGAATTTAGTCGGCTTCACATCTTGTTCGCAGCACTGCATTAATCTGCCCTATATACTGCGAAAATTAAAACAATAGAAAAAACATTAAGGGGGATTCGTGATTTCTCGCTATAGACCTGTATCGCGACCCAAGGTAATTAAGGAATTCGGTTGGGGATTAATCTCTCTCCCTGTCTAGATAATTTCGGCGTATATATTCGATCCTTCGGAATTCACATGCAGATTGTGTCTGAAGCCGTTACCGTCTTCGTTAGTCGAAAGGGAATTGAATACGTTCTCGATCAGAGAAGAATTGAGTATTTTCGAAGAGCCAAGGAAAAGCTAGTCGTCACTCATTGTTGTTGATGGAGATAGTTTTAGTAGCGCTTTAACCATTCTCACAAAGTCTTGGAATTTTCAAGATCGGAGAAGCCATCCCCAAAGCATCCTCCAGTTGCCTCTTTGACATAAAGCTGGCTCCTCTATCTCAATGAATAAAGGCAGGTAGTCCAAATATTGAGTTAGACAACAAGTTACATTAGCAGATGAAGTATCTCGGCAAGGAAAGGAAAAAGGAAATCTGTTATATTCATCGATAGCTATGAGTAGATACTTATTTGGGCTATTGGAAGGAAGAGGTCCTTTGATGTCTATAATAATTAGATCCATAGGATTTAACGCACGTACCAGAGATGTGTCAGGAGCCTTATAGAACCGAGGTTTCAATTTCGCACATGTAACACATGACGAAGTCATTCTTTTAATGTCTTAAAGCTAATAGGGTAAATTTCTAATTTGTACTAAATGGGACATTCGTACTATACTAGAGGGGCATAAGGATTTATGAAGTTCTAAGAGATCCGAGTTAGACATGGTAGAGCAAAATATCCCTAGACAAAGAATCCGCAGCCACATTTAATATTCCAGGACGATGAATGATTTCATAATAATATGATTAGATTTCAACCTACCATCTGATTATTTTTTCATATTTTTTTTATTATTCCTTTATGTACTCTATCGAACATGTAAGAAACGAACCTCTGATCAGTTATTAAAGTGAACTTTGTATTAGTTAAAAAGTGGCGCCATTCCCTTAATGCTTTAACGATGGCCTGAGCCTCTTTTTCTAAGGAACAAATTTTTTTTCACTCTCACTTAATGTTCTAGCGAAAAACGCGACGGGTCTTCCTTTTTGGTTTAATGTAGCTGATAATGGTATTTCAGAGGCATCAGTTTCTACTGTGAATGGAAGGTTTTCATCAATTTTCCATTCGGCAGCTTTTATAATAGAATCTTTTATCTCTTCTATTGCTTTTTTGCTTCGTTAGTCAAGGGTAAAGTAGCATCAATTAAGGGAGGATTCTACCTGAGAAATTTGGTATCCATTTCGCATAGTAAGCAAAGAGTCCTAACATTCTTTCTAAGGATTTCTTATCATGATGAGTAGCCATATTATACAATGGCTCAATTCTGCTTGAATATGGTCTTAGTTGGTAGTTTTTAATTGCATATCCTAATATTCTAATAGTGTCTTTCGAAAGGGTTTTAACGTAAATTGTTCCTTAAAATCTATGTTAACTCTGATTGGCCAATTTTTGTAGTGCTTAAGTTTATAACTTAAAAATTTTATTAAAAATAGATTGGTTATTTTGTTAACGATATGTGTGAGCGAATAAATTATACATAAATTTGTTAGTACCAGGCAATGGCTTTGTAGGCGGTGCGAAGATGTATCAGAGAAAAATTCCTTCCAAATCGATAATATAAATAGCCCATTAAATTAACAACTCAAGACGGACTAAGCCGTGGCCTAATGGCTAAAAGCATCGGCGTTTAAATCTACTGGCACCGCGTTCGAAACTCAATAGTCCAAAACCTTTTACGAAGAAATCTCTAGAAGGAAACGGAAGTCAAGGAAAACGCTGAAGGACCAACTCAAGAAGACTTAATATAAAATGGATCACCTCAAGAAAGAAAAACGGAAGAAAACGACTTCAAGGACTAACTTATCAAATCATCAAGAATCAAGAAGGAATCATCAACTCAAGATAAATGCAATAAAAATGAAGATGCATCAAGAAAGAAATCGAAGATCAAGAACTAACCCAGCCAACAAGAATATTAGGTCAAGATTAATGGGAGACAATGTTTGAAGGGCCAACTTAAAGATAAAGGAAATTCAGAAAGTAAATAGATTCGATAAAGATAAAATTCTAGATAAATACATAAAACGGAAAATAAGGAATGCCCCCCCACCCCCACATAGTTCCGCCACTCCCTCATACGGGGGGGGGGGGAACTTGCACTTCGCTACTAAGATTAAAATTGAAAATCTGATAAAAAGCATCCCTGGTTAAATGTTTATAAATTTTCTGAACTACGCCAATTATAATAATTTTAAAAAGGAACTCTAAACTAAATTTCCTCCCCTTTCAAAATATCACGTTGCTAAAATATAGTTATAGAAGAAGATATATAAAAATAAATTTTCTGAACTTTACCATTTGTAATTCTTTGGGTTTTAAAAAATTCACCAAACTTCGATACTTATATTTATTTCTGAACTACACCATTTTGTTTTTTTATATTAAAAAAGAATTATTAGAAATAACCTTGATAAAAAAACATGTCATAACCAAACTAAGATCAGGATCAGGATGTATTAAATCGATAAATATACAATGAGTTTTTCCATTTTACAAATATTAAAATTAAAAATTTTAAATACATGTATGCAAGACGAAATAATAGATAGGTGTAGTGGTGAAGTTATATTTTTGTGAAAATTCAGCGGAGAAGAGTAAGTTATAAGTATGAGTAGGAAAACAGATTCTCCCAGAATCAACGGGGAGGTCATCTTATTAGTACTATACATATATTGCTTTGATAAAATACATGAAATGTTTTTAATTTTTGTTATATAAACAGTATAATTTTTAGAAATAATTTTTTAAGTCAAATTTTGATATAGACACATTACATTCCTAATTTTAATGTGAATTTTATATATTTTCACATTGCATTCGATTCAATTAATTTTAGCACTTACAATTTTAGTTTTTTTTTTGTCATAAAAAAATATTTGAAGTAAATTTTTTATATAATCATTTTACATTCCATTTTATTTATTTTAGCACTTACACTTTTAATTGAGTTGTTCTTTTAGCCATATTTAGATATATTAATTGTTTTTGTTGTATTATTTCCTCTTGTTTCGTTTAACACTTTACTTTGGTAGCACTTTATGATATTACTATTTACACACGAGCTAAATTATTATCTAATCTGATAAATAGTTGGTTGTATTGATATTTTTATTCTAGTTTAGCTTAATCGTTAATTTATTATTCTATATTTTACACTATTAGACCATTTTAATCATTATTCACTCGATTCATTCACTTTTTGAACTTTAGATTGCTTATTCTAGATGCTTTAATTTGTTCATTTGTTCGCACTTTTGATAACTTGTTTTAATCACTTTAATTTGTTCACTCATATATTTGTTCACTTATTGCTAACACTTGTTGCTTTTTTTGAAGGTTAAGTAATAGCCCGAAGTCTTCTGACCATTCTCCATTTCCTTAGAGACAGATGAATCGATGGTGTGTAAGCACGAGTCCGGGATGTAGATCGCGCGCTCCATCAATAGTCCACCTATTTCCTTCTGGGACCATGGTCCTTCGTATGTCCATTTGTATTTGCCTTTGTTGATTCCGTCGGGCAGTTTTTCGTTGTGTCCCTAAGGGGTCGGCATTGAGGGGAACCATGGACTTTAAGGTCCACGTCCATGGCGTCGAAAAAACAGCCCCGCAGAAGGATATCCCTTTTCTCAGTGAGTAGAAGTCCCGGATACTTTAGGATTTCAACTTCGTCTGAGCTTTCTTGAGATTGGCTTGTTTTCTTTTCTTTCTTTGCCTCTTGTTCCACGTCTCTTTTCTTTTTCCTTATTTGTTTTTCTTCTTCGTGATCTTTTTTGTGTTTCCGTCTTTTTCCAAGTCTTGTTCCGTTGTGCCTTCTTCCTCCGAGGTTTTATGGTGCCGATTCACAACTTCTTCTTCTCCAGTATTCTTTTGCTAGGGGGACGTCGATGAATTGTATCATTAACATTTCCTGCGCTGCGGAGTTGGGTGGGAGCCATAGCTTTTATGAAAACCATTCTTTTGCAGGAGGCGATTTAACTCCTCTGCAAATAAGAACATAAGAACATAAGAAAAGAAGGAGACTGCAAAAGACCATTCATGGCCTACACTTGGCAGCTCCTGTTCCATTCAACACGCAAAAGATTTCTTACCAGAGAAAAGTCATCAACATTGTCACCCTTAACAGGAGTTCGTCAGATCTAATCTACAATATACATAAAATGCATCCAGAGGATTATGTCCATTCATGCAACCGCAAAATATAATCTTCCCGCTCCTTAGAAAAATATATACATATGTACATAAAAAAAGTCAGTCCCATCTAGCAGCTTCATCCATATATTTATCTAATCTATTCTTAAAACTACCCAGAGAGGAGGCTTCTATCACATGCCTAGTGAGCCTATTCCATTCATCTACCACACGATTTGTAAACCAATTCCTCCCAATCTCCTTCCTAAACCTATACTTATCAAGCTTAAACCCATTGCTACGTGTCCTGTCATGTTCACTAAGTATAAGAACCTTACCCAGATCCCCTTTATTATATCCTTTTACCCATTTGAAGACTTCAATCAATTCCCCTCTGACTCTTCTCCTTTCCAATGTATGTAGATTTAGTTTTCTGAGCCTTTCACCATAGGGTAAGTTCCTTAGCCCACCAATCATCTTTGTCATCCTTCTCTGCACAGACTCAAGCAAATCAATATCCTTCCTATAATATGGTGACCAAAATTGTACTGCATAGTCTAGATGAGGCCTAACTAGCGCCAGATACAGTTTTAGAATGACTTCAGCACTCTTATTGCTTACACTCCTCCTAATGAATCCCAATATCCTATTAGCTTTATTCTTAGCATTTAGACATTGCTTTCTAGGACGAAGGTCTGAACTTACCAAAATACCCAAGTCTCTCTCACAATCAGTCCTCCCTAAAATTCTGCCATTTAATTTATAACTATTCAATGGATTATTTCTACCTATACTAAGTACACTACATTTGTCTATGTTAAACTTCATTTGCCATTTCTCGGCCCAATTGGACAGAATGGTCAATTCCTCCTGCATTACAACAGCATCAGAATCAGCCCTAATGGCCCTACCTAGCTTAGTATCATCAGCAAATTTACTCAGGTCACTACTTATACCTATGTCAAGATCATTAATATAAATTAAGAATAGCAAGGGACCCAAAACAGATCCTTGAGGAACTCCACTGCTAACACACCCCCACTCAGATTTAACTCCATCTATACTAACTCTTTGCTGTCTGTCACCAAGCCATGACTGAATCCACCTAAATATACTGCCATCGATCCCGTGTGCTTTAACTTTGCTCAGAAGCCGTAAGTGTGGCACTCGATCAAAAGCCTTACTAAAGTCCAAGTATAAAATATCATAGTTTTCATCATTATCTGCTGCTTCATACACCTTACTATAAAAAGACAGCAAATTAGTCAGACAGGATTTACCCTTACTAAAGCCATGCTGTGATTCTTTTATCAACTTATGCTTATCCAAGTGATCTCTAATATTCCTTGCTATAATAGATTCCATCATTTTCCCTACCACTGATGTCAAACTTACTGGTCTGTAATTAGACATATTTGTTTTATCCCCTTTCTTAAATATAGGTATCACATTGGCTTTCTTCCATGCCACTGGCACAATGCCACTCTCCAATGATTTTCTAAAGATGCATGCTAGGGGCTCACTTAACACATCCTTACATTCTTTCAAAATTCTAGGAAAGACCTCATCAGGACCGGGTGCTTTACTACTTTTGATTTTATCAATTTCCTTTGTCACTATCTCCTTTGTGATCAATATATCCTTTAATTTCTCTTCATCATTACCCCGAAAGATCATTGACACCTCAGGTATATTTAGAGTATCCTCCTGTGTAAATACTGAGAGAAAAAAGTCATTTAGCATTCCAGCCATTGAGTCCCTATCACTCACTAATTCTCCATTGGAATCTATAAGTGGGCCTATTTTATCTCTAACCTTAGTTTTGTATAATTGCTAAAAATTTTTAGGATCTTCCTTTGCCCTATTTGCCACTTTAATTTCATAATTTCTCCTTGCTACTCTAACTAACTTTTTAACATCTCTTGCTAGTTCATTATATCTCTGCCTTAAGTGATCCTCTCCATTTTTTATTTTCCTATAAATGCCCTTTTTAATGCCAATATAATGCTTAATTTTATCTGTCATCCATTTTGGGTCATTATTTTTAGTCCTAATCTCCTTATATGGAATGTTAATCATCTGACCTGTAATTAATTGCTCAATTATTCTTTTATACTCCTCTTCAATTGTAATCTCTTCTTCCTGGTGATTATTGTCTCTACTAACTGATATCATTGAATCTATTCCTGAATTGATTTCAGTGCCTGGTTTCTGTACAACTGCCTCCAGGTAAGTCCTGAGCCTAGCCCATTATAATTTGCTCTTCTAAAGTCAGGAATTTTAACATTGTTCATGCTACTATCAATACCATTCCATTTCATCTTGAATCTAATTTCACAATGGTCACTATTACCCAAATTTCCTCCAATCTCAGTATCCTTAATAACTTCTTCCCTATTTGTCAGAACTAAATCCAGTATATTATTACCTCTAGTGGGTTCGTTAATAATCTGCCTCAGAAAATTATCTTGGACAACATTCAAAAATTCCTCAGCCTCCTGATCACCCACAAGAGCTTCCCAGTCTATATTTCTGTGATTAAAATCGCCCATTATACACACATGCTTACTTCTACATGCCCGTTCAATCTCCTGCCACAGAAGATTTGAAGCTTCCTTACTAAGATTTGGTGGTCTGTATAATAATCCTAAGACAAGCTTGTTTTTACCTTCCTTTACATTTAGCCATAATGACTCTGTGTTATCATCTAATTTAATTGTACTGTTTACACAACACTGGAGATTATCTTTAATATAAATAATAACCCCTCCTCCTCTCTTCCTATTCCTATCTGTATGGAACATGTTAAAGCCCTCAATCTCAACCTCAGGTTTAAAGTGATTACCTGCCAAATCAAGCCATGACTCTGTTATCGCAATTATATCAAAATTCTCTTCACTTGCTAACGCTCTTAAGAGATCTATCTTATTCCTTAAACTCTGACCATTTGTGTAGTATATTTTTAAGGTTTTTTTATTATTCCCATCTTCATTGCATCGTGCTTTTCTATTCCTAGTTATCTGCTTATTCACTTGTGCATTAGTCCCCCTATAATGCATCAGTATGCCCTCTCCCCTAGCTATTCCTCTATCACTGCATCCCTTCCATTTCCTACACCTGCCCTCTATTCGTGTTATTCCCTTACCTCTAACAGCTTCTAGTTTCCCACCCGTAAGGACCTAATCACACTATCCAGCTCCCCCCATAGAACCTCAACACCTGCCCGACTAAGATGGAGCCCATCCATCGCATACAACCTCCTATTCCCGTAAAACCCTCCCCAGACATCTACAAACACCAATCCTAGCTCCTCACACAGTCCTTTCACAAATTCATTCAAACCAATTGCACGCGACAACCATTCTACCCCCACATCCAATCTCGGGGTTAGCTAGATTCGCCAAGTGAGCAAAGACAATCATGGTCATAATCTCCTTGGACTCACCTGGCATTACTAGTTTTGGGGCATAGTTTTCTGTGCTGCTGGTTTGGTTGTTGCCACTGCCTCGACGTAGGTCTTGGACACCTCATGACCACGGCCTTGTGGTCCCCTCCGCAGTGAGCGTATCTTTGTCTCTCGGAAGTGAGCACTTTCCATCCGTGACCGAGTCCAGAACAGATGGAGCAAGTGACGTCAGCCACCATACATTCTTTAATAGGATGTTGTTCCAGGGCCAGGCAGCGTTGGCAGAACTCGAGTTGGATAAACTCCTCCGCTTCAACTTGTTCTGGAGGGATACGAAGCAAGAATCCCAGGAGTCCATCCTCCATGGCCCTCTGAGCCATCTCGATGTTTGCAAATATTACTTTGACTATGTTTTTACCAAATTTTTCGACTTTGTCGATTTTTGCCAAATTCTGTTGTTTAGTTACCTCGACCTTGATGTCCTCACAAGAGTTGTCCGTGAAGAACGGGTCAAGTCTCATAAGTATGATGGCTTGGCATGCGAGGATTTCCTTGGGGATAACAGATTCGAGCCCATTCGTACGTAGGGGCTCATTGGCGTTCTCCGATACCAGTCTCTCGATATCTTTGTCTTTCCAGCATAAACTTATCTAAAGATGAAATTATTATTTAAATACTCAAAGAAATCCCCTTCTTAGATTATTGAGTTAGTGAAAAATCTGCTTAACGCTGATTGGTTAATTTTGTATAACTTAAGTTTTAGTAGGAAAAGTATATATATATATATATATATATATATATATATATATATATATATATATATATATATATATATATATATATATATGTATATATATATATATATATATATATATATATATATATATATATATATATATATATATATATATATATATATAGAGAGAGAGAGAGAGAGAGAGAGAGAGAGAGAGATCAGCACTTTGTCGCTGATGGCAGTCAGAGTTAGAGGCAGTTATTTTCTGTACATCACCTGTAATACAAATCTATGCTCCCGCCGAATAAAGAAGTTGATATCCAGCTCTAAATTTCTTTTTACTTTAAGGGAGCTACGATCACACGGATTACCCAGCTTAACAAACTACAAAAGTGATACCATTTTCATCCTCATAGTCCTTTTCTTACCCGATCACGAAAACACCTTCGGTAAACCAAGCCTTCTAATCTCAAGCCTCGGTTAAACGAATTCCTCTCTGGACCGAAGCCTACCACAAGAACGTACGGTGTTCCAACCCCAAAATTATTATATTACCTACAACCTTTAAGTTCAATGCTGATGCACAAAGCTATACCGGACGCCATCGTCTGGTCTGCTCTGAGAAGTTAAGCTTACCGGTCTAAAGTTATTCGGATACTCTTTACTTCCCTTCTTAATATGGGCACTACGTTCACTAGTTTCGAATCAATGGGTATTTGATCTAGTATATATCTTCTCAAGAGCTACTGCAATACTATCTACACCTTCTTTGAATAACCTAGAATAAATGTTGTCTTGCCCAGATGCCTTACTCTTATTTAACTCCAATATAAGCGCTTTCTCCTGCCTCAACCCCTTATTTTTTATGTCATGGATCTCTAATTGATTGTTCAATAATATTATTTACTTTTGTAATTTTCTTTTCCGACTTTGATTTTAACTTATCAAGGGGCGTCGCGTATAGACATAACTGAACCCCTCTATTCAATACGAAACAAAACTGATCGGAAAGAATAAATTTGATTCTGACCTCCTTACCAATTTATGAATCAACCAAGTAATTTTTCCATTTTCGCCTTATAGCTTATAACCACAACCACAGATATCTTTCTAACCGGACGATAATATCGTATTCGCACTGATTACCCATTATAAAAATGAAAGGTTTAAGTATTGCTGATTTGAAAAAACACCCCTCTGTAAGTTTTTTTTTGTGTAAAATTTCATTATTCCATATAAAGTAAATCCTAAATGGTAATTGTGTAGAGTATGGCCGGATCCGAGTCATAGCTTATTTTGGGCTATTTTTCCTAGCTACTTTTTCTGAGTTGAAATCTATGTGGACGAAGGTTTATGGCGATTTCAGATTATATACTGGGGGGGGGGGGGTGCTAGACCCAGTAAGCAAATTTTAATATCTGATCTTTTCTCTTTATTATGGTGCAATTTCGTCTCCTCAGCCCGATGACTGAATGGCCTGTTACTCTAGTGGGTAGCTCCTCGGATATTTTTTCAGTAAATATGTAGATTAGCGGCCCGGCCGAAAAAAAAAATTGTGTGTAAATATTATCGTTCACTCGTGTCGGAGTATTCATGCCCGTTTGAGTCCTTTTCGAATTATTATTCTATAAACAATTAGGATTATATACTTGGGGGCTGTGCCCCCCAGACCCCCCCCAATTTAATGAAACTCAGGATTATCTTAGTGTGGTCCCCCCTGCGTGTTTACCCCCACACGAGCCATCAACTTAAATGTATTCCAAAAATGTGAAACATTTTGGAATATGGATGAAATAGTACGTCCCATCATTCGCGCTGATAATCTACATATATACCATTTTTTTTAGTTTTATAATATCCTTTGGTTTCTTGAGTACCTCTTCAGATTGATGGTTAAATAGACATTTACTCAAGTTTGTAACCTGTAACATTTTTAGTTTTCCAATATCCTTGAGTTTGTTTAGAAACATAAAAACATAACATATTTTCACGGATGACAAAAGCCACAAGGGCCTATCAAAGGCCATCCACATCCGTCAAAACCCACCCACAAAAAGCACCATTGCCAGGGGAAGACAAAATCAAAGTCCCCCACAACATAATACAACAGATGACAAAAGCCACAAAGGCCCATCATAGGTCATCCGAGTCAAACGGCCTCTTTTTTTTAAGGCACCCAAACTCCCAAGTAAACTACATACAGAGGATTGCGTCCACAAACAAGGGTATCACCAATCAAGGCTTGTCAAGAACTAAATCATGCAACTATAGATATATATAAACAATATTAATATATGCAAAACTTAGGAACAATCACAACTTTCCCTCCCCATAAACTCATCCAACCTACTCTTAAATACATTTAAATTTAGACTACCCACTACCCTTGGCGGCAATTTGTTCCAGAAGTCTACCACTCTATTGATGGAAAAATATTTTCTTAAATCCAACCTACACCCTTGCTTTTTAATTTTCAAGTGGTGACCTCGAGTCCGATTTCCATCATCTAACTAAAAAAACTTGCTAACATCCAATTTATCTATCCCAGAAAATTTTTTAAAGAGCTCAATCATATCCCCTCTCACACACCTTTCGAACGAGAACATATTTAATACCCTCAGTCCATCTATATATTCAAGGTGCCTCAGGGAAGGAATAATCTTTGTTGCCCTCGATTGCACTGACTCAAGGAGGTTAATATCGTGTCTAAAATGTGGGGACCATGCCTGTATACAGTACTCTAAATGTGGCCTAACATAAGAGTTATAGAGTTTAAGAATAACCTCCTTACTTTTGTAACTGACATTTCTCTTAATGAAACCCAGCACTCTATTTGCCCTATTTCTTGCTTCAATACACTGCTTAGGAAACCTTAATGACTTATCTATTACTACTCCTAGATCTTTCTCATCCTCTACTGAGCTCAGCCAATGCCTATCCATTTCATAGTTAAATTCTCTATTATCTTTTCCCATGTTAATAACTTTGCACTTATCAAGGTTGAAAGTCATTTGCCACTTATGTGCCCAGGATAACAATTTATTTAAATCCCCCTGCACTTTAAAATTATCATCAATATCTTTAACTACAGCTGCTAATTTGGTATCATCCGCAAAAATTGACACTTTATTATTAACTGCCCCCCAAAGATCGTTTATATAGATGATAAATAATAATGGACCGAGAACTGATCCCTGAGGAACCCCACTGATAACATCCCTCCACTCTGACTTTACACCATTTAGCACTACCCTTTGCTTCCTGTCTTTCAGCCACTCAGCTATCCAATTTCAAACACCCCCACATATCCCAATCCTTTTTAGTTTATGAACTAGTCTCCTATGTGGTACCTTATCAAATGCTTTACTAAAATCTAAGTAAATTATATCTACATTCTCTCCCTTATCTACTTGATCTGTTACAAACTCCAGAAAGTCTAGTAAATTAGTCAAACATGATCTACCTGATCTAAACCAGTGCTGAGCATGGCTGATTAACCCCTTCCTCTCTAGATGTGGGCAAATCCCTTTTTTAACTATTTTCTCAAGAATTTTACAGACTACAGGAGTTAGGCTAACCGGTCTAAAGTTATTTGGATCTTCTTTACTACCCTTCTTGAAAATAGCGACTACATTCGCTCTCTTCCAATCATTGGGTATTTCTCCATATTCCAGTCACCTAGTATACAACTTCTCCAGAGCTATTGAGATACTTTTTCCCCCGTCTTTAAGTATCCTAGAATGATCATTATATTATCAGGGCCGGAGGCCTTGGTAGTATCTAACTCACCTATTAGTCCTTTTATCGTCCTCCAATCCACACTAATGGTAGTAAACACCTCTTTCCCTGACCCATGAGTACTATACATAGACTATTTAGTTTCTCCTTTGTAAATACTGATGCAAAATGACCATTTAGTACCTCAACTATTTCCTCATCAGTTTCTCTCACAACCCCTTCATATTTGATAGGCCCTATTTTAACTCTGCCAGACTTATTATTAATTTTATAGTAACTAAAGTATTTTCTAGGATCTTTGTTGCTATCCTGAACTAATTTAATTTCTGACACCCTTTTGTTCTTCTTTATAATCTTATTTAACTCATTCCTAGCCATTCTATAACCACTTGAATTTTGAATATTATTTTCTACCTGTAATTTTTTGTATGCCCTTTTCTTCTCTGAAATTTTTCTAGCTATCTCCTGATTCCACCATAATGGTTTCCTACTTTTGTTCCTAATGGCCTTCATTGGGATACATTGTTCTTGGACTACATTTATTATATGCTTGAAAGTATCCCACATCCCATAAGCATTTTTACCTCTGAATTCTACATCCCAGTCTACAAAATTTACCAATCTTCGGAGTTTTACATAATCTTCGTTATGAAAATTTGGAACTTTTACAGCATTCTCGGTTATTTTACTCTTCTCAATTCCCAAGTTAAAACGAACTATCTGATGGTCACTATTTCCCAATGCTTCCCCAACAGTCAATTCTTGAACTAAATGATCACTGTTAGAAAGTATTAAATCTAATATATTGTCCTCCCTCATTGGCTCATTAACAAATTGATTCAAAAATTATCCTCAAAGCATTGTATGCACCTGCCACTTGTTCTATCCCTACCCATCATATTTTCACAGTCCACAGAGTTTAAGTTGAAGTCCCTAATAATAACTGGATCTGTTTCACATCCCTTACTTATTTCCCTTATCATTAGTTCATCCATATCATCAGTCTGCCCAGGTTGTCTGTAAAAAGCTCCCAAATGCACCATTCTACTTTTACTGAACCTAATATCTATCCAAAGTTACTCAACTCCAAGCTGCTTTATTGAAGTATTTAAACTTGAAACAATGTTGTTTTTTATATAGATAATTATTCCTCCACCAATCCTACCTGTCCTTTGACTAATGTACATATTATAGTCCTGTAAATCAAATTCACTTATAGTGTCACTAAATTCTATTTCATTAACCCATGATTCAGTAACACATAATATATCTATATCCTCATTGCTAATATAACTAAATAGCTCATCCTTCTTATTTCTAAGACTATGAGCATTTTTATAGAAACAATTTAATTTGACCTCACCTCTATCGCCTTGGAACCTATTTCTGTTATCTGCCAAGTCCATTCTACTTTGAGTACTATAATGTCCTCTCATAATTCCCTGACCACTATTAGTATCTATTTTTTTCCGCCTGCAAAGACCTAATAACACGATCATACTCCTCCCACAACACATCTACCCACCTCCTACTCAAATGCAGTCCATCCATCGCATACATTTCTTTCATTCCAACAAACCTATCCCACACATCCACAAACATGATACCTTCCATCTTACACATCCTCCTCACATAATCATTCAGCCCAATCGCATGAGACATCCATTCTACCCCAACATCCATTCTTGGAAGCACACCTGTCACAACACCTTTCATTCTACTTTCTTTCACCTTTTCAATCAACCTCTTGTACCTCTCGTGTAACTCACATGCACCCACTTTCTTCACATCATTCACTCCTACATGTGTAATCACAACCGCATCCCTTGTACAGCCAGACACCAGCTCCTCATACCTATCAGACAGATCTCTCACTCCATCACCTGGCAAACCATTCAATCTACTTGCATTCAACTTCCTATCTAAATATCTAACTCGCGAATCACCCATCACAAGCACTTCAGTCAGACTCCTATTCCTAACCCCTACAGACCTTACTCCATCCCCACTCCTATTCTCATTCAAACTACCAGTCACTCTACCTCCTCCCCCACCCCCATCAGTCCATATCACTTCCAGTTACTTCCTCTCTTAGGGCACTGAATCTATTAGTCAAGCTAATAGGTTCTGTGTCCCTCTTACTCACACACCTATTCTCCCCCTGGCTAACCACCTCAACAGAGGCAATCCTGTTCTCACAAAGAACATAACATAATTTCACGGATGACAAAAGCCACAAGGGCCTATCAAAGGTCATCCGTATCCATCAAATCCCACCCACATAATGCATCCATAGGATTTTGTCAGATCATGCATCGAAAATATACAATTTAACAATCCATAGGAATGTCCAACCATGCATCTACAATATATAATTTAAAGCCTCCATAGGAGTCTGTCAAAAACAAAATCAAAGTCCCCCAAAATATACAATAAAACGAAACTGCATCCACAGGAATGAGTCAAGAAACATATCCACATACCAAAAAGTAAGAAATTAACCCTCCATCCCCATATAATCATCCAATCTGCGCTTGAAAACATTCAAGTTTGGGCTGTCTACAGTCTCAGGTGGCAAACTATTCCAATAATCCACCACTCTGTTAGTGAAAAAATATTTTCTAACATCCAGTCTGCCGCTGTTTTTTAATCTTTAAGTGGTGGCCTCTAGTTCTATTACTACCTTCTAACTCAAATAACTTGCTGAAATCCAATTTATCCATCCCAGAAGAGATTTTAAAAAGCTCAATCATATCTCCCCTCACACACCTTCTTTCAAATGAAAATATATTTAATACCCTCAGCCTATCTTCATATTCAAGGTGCTTTAGGGATGGTATTATTTTTGTTGCCCTCCTTTGTTCTGACTCTAATAGTTTATATCATGTCTAAAATGTGGTGACCATTCCTGTATACAGTACTCTAAATGTGGCCTGACATAAGATTTGTATAGTTTAAGGATGACCTCCTTACTCTTGTAGCTAACATTTCTTTTAATGTAACCTAGCACCCTATTTGCTCTATTTTTTGCCTCAATACACTGCTTTGAAAATTTCAGTGACCTATCTACTACTACTCCTAAGTCCTTCTCATCTTCAACTGAATTAAGCCAATACCCATCCATCTCATAGCTAAATTCCCTATTTTCTCTCCCCATGTTAATAACTTTGCATTTATTAAGGTTAAAAGTCATCTGCCACTTCTGAGCCCAAGCTAACAACTTATTTAAGTCACCCTGCACTATAAAGCTACCCTCAACCTCTTTGACTACAGTTGCCAATTTAGTGTCATCAGCAAAAATTGACACTTTGCTATTTACACCTTGCCCAAGATCATTTACATAGATTATAAATAATAAAGGGCCTAAAACTGATCCCTGAGGTATGCCACTAATAACATTCCTCCACTCTGACTTCACTCCATTCAGTACAACTGTTTCCTATTTTTCAGCCTTTCAGTTATCCAATTTAAAACGTTCCCACATATCCCAAGCAGCTTTAATTTATGAACTAGTCTTCTATGTGGAACCTTATCAAAAGCTTTGCTGAAATCTAAGTAGATCACATCAACTTTCTCACCCCTATCTAATTCTTTAGTTACATAATCCATAAAATCCAGTAAATTAGTTAAACACGATCTACCTTTTCTAAAACCATGCTGAGCATCATTAATTAACCTGCTACTCTCTAGATGATCAGAAATTCCCTTCTTAACCATCTTCTCAAGAATTTTACAGACTATAGAAGTTAAGCTTACCGGTATAAAGTTATTTGGATCATCTTTGCTTCCCTTTTTAAAAATTGGCACTACATTTGGCAATTTCCAATCATTTGGTATTTCTCCAGACTCTAGTGATCTAATAAATATCTTCTCAAGAGCTACTGCAATACTTTCTACACCTTCTTTGAGTATCCTAGAATGAATGTTGTCAGGGCCAGATGCCTTACTAGTATTTAACTGCATTATAAGCCCTTTAATTTCTTCTGTCTATATTAATAGAATTTATCACTACTTCCCTTGACCTAGAATTATCATCAATTAGTCTAACTGGTTTCTCTTCTGTGAATACTGAAGCAAAATGATCATTAAGGACCTCTACTATTTCCTCATCAGATTCTTTCAAAACCCCTTCATATTTAATAGGCCCTATTTTAGCACTGTTAGATTTATTATTGATTCTATAATAGCTAAAGAATTTTTTAGGATCTTTATTATTATTATTAGCTAAATTAATTTCTGCTGTCCTTTTGGTCTTCTTAATAATCTTATTTAGTTCATTTTTGATTGACCTATAATGGTTTAAATTATCTAAACTACTCTAACTTTGTAATCTCTGGTATGCCCTTTTTTTCTCTGAAACTTTATTAGCTATTTCTTGATTCCACCATAATGGTTTCCTACATTTCTTCCTAATAGACTTCATTGGAATACACTGTTCCTGAACTATGTTTAATATAGTCTTAAAAATATCCCACATCTCATAAGTATTCTTTCCATGGAATTCTATATCCCACCTAATCTGATTTACAATGCTGCGTAATTTATCGTAATCTCCCCTATAAAAATTTGGAATTTTTGTGGAGTTTGTTGTTGTTCTACCCTTAACTATTTGCAAATTAAACCTAACCATATGATGATCACTGCTTCCCAATGATTTCCCTACACTCAATCCTTGAACTAAGTGATCATCATTTGAAAGAATTAGATCTAATATATTGGCACCCTGTGTTGGCTTATTAACAAATTGGGTCAAAAAGTTATCTTCAAAACACTCCATAAACTTACAACTTGCTCTATCTCTTCCATGTGCTACCTGTTCCAAGGTCAGTCGAAGACTGACCTTCGAACAGGTAGCACATGTTTTGTAGAGCTCTCAGAATATTTTGATTTTTTGCTATACTTTGGTGTGTGACATAGTAAACATAAATATTAACCACTCTCCACTGTCCCCCATCCTCACTAGGCCTATTTCTAACTAATCTAAGGGGGCTAACTTTACTATCCCTAGAACTATCATATCCCACCTCCTCCACCGGCCCTCTACCTTCACCTTGAAACATCTAACTGGTGACACTAAATTGGCAGCTGTAGTCAAAAAGGTTGAGGGTAGCTTTAAAGTGCAGGGTGACTTAAATAAGTTGTTAGCTTGGGCTCAGAAGTGGCAGATGACTTTTAACCTCAATAAATGCAAAGTTATTAACATGGGGAGAGATAATAGGGAATTTAGCTATGAGATGGATGGGTATTGGCTTAATTCAGTTGAAGAGGAGAAGGACTTAGGAGTAGTAGTAGATAGGTCACTGAAATTTTCTGGGTGTGAGAGGGATGCAGTTGTGATTACGCATGTGGGAGTGAATGATGTAAAGAAGGTGGGTACATGTGAGTTACGTGAGCAGTATAAAAGGTTAGTTGAAAGGATGAGTAAAAGCAGGGTAAAAGGTGTTGTTTCTGGTGTGCTTCCGAGATTGGATGTGGGGGTAGAATGGTTGGTTTGAATGAATTTGTGAAAGGACTGTGTGAGGAGTTAGGATTGGTGTTTGTAGATGTCTGGGGAGGGTTTTACGGGAATAGGAGGTTGTATGCGATGGATGGGCTCCATCTTAGTCGGGCAGGTGTTGAGGTTCTATGGGGGGAGCTGGATAGTGTGATTAGGTCCTTACGGGTGGGAAACTAGAAGCTGTTAGAGGTAAGGGAATAACACGAATAGAGGGCAGGTGTAGGAAATGGAAGGGATGCAGAGATAGAGGAATAGCTAAGGGAGAGGGCATACTGATGCATTATAGGGGGACTAATGCACAAGTGAATAAGCAGATAACTAGGAATAGAAAAGCACGATGCAATGAAGATGGGAATAATAAAAAAACCTTAAAAATATACTACACAAATGGTCAGAGTTTAAGGAATAAGATAGATCTCTTAAGAGCGTTAGCGAGTGAAGAGAATTTTGATATAATTGCGATAACAGAGTCATGGCTTGATTTGGCAGGAAATCACTTTAAACCTGAGGTTGAGATTGAGGGCTTTAACATGTTCCATACAGATAGGAATAGGAAGAGAGGAGGAGGGGTTATTATTTATATTAAAGATAATCTCCAGTGTTGTGTAAACAGTACAATTAAATTAGATGATAACACAGTCATTATGGCTAAATGTAAAGGAAGGTACAAACAAGCTTGTCATAGGATTATTATACAGACCACCAAATCTTAGTAAGGAAGCTTCAAATCTTCTGTGGCAGGAGATTGAACGGGCATGTAGAAGTAAGCATGTGTGTATAATGGGCGATTTTAATTACAGAAATATAGACTGGGAAGCTCTTGTGGGTGATCAGGAGGCTGAGGAATTTTTGAATGTTGTCCAAGATAATTTTCTGAGGCAGATTATTAACGAACCCACTAGAGGTAATAATATACTGGATTTAGTTCTGACAAATAGGGAAGAAGTTATTAAGGATACTGAGATTGGAGGAAATTTGGGTAATAGTGACCATTGTGAAATTAGATTCAAGATGAAATGGAATGGTATTGATAGTAGCATGAACAATGTTAAAATTCCTGACTTTAGAAGAGCAAATTATAATGGGCTAGGCTCAGGACTTACCTGGAGGCAGTTGTACAGAAACCAGGCAATGAAATCCATTCAGGAATAGATTCAATGATATCAGTTAGTGGAGACAATAATCACCAGGAGGAAGAGATTACAATTCAAGAGTATGAAAGAATAATTGAGCAATTAATTACAGGTCAGATGATTAACATTCCTTATAAGGAGATTAGGACTAAAAATAATGACCCAAAATGGATGACAGATAAAATTAAGCATTATATTGGCATTAAAAAGGGCATTTATAGGAAAATAAAAAATGGAGAGGATCACTTAAGGCAGAGATATAATGAACTAGCAAGAGATGTTAAAAAGTTAGTTAGAGTAGCAAGGAGAAATTATGAAATTAAAGTGGCAAATAGGGCAAAGGAAGATCCTAAAAGTTTTTATCAATTATACAAAACTAAGGTTAGAGATAAAATAGGCCCACTTATAGATTCCAATGGAGAATTAGTGAGTGATAGGGACTCAATGGCTGGAATGCTAAATGACTTTTTTCTCTCAGTATTTACACAGGAGGATACTCTAAATATACCTGAGGTGTCAATGATCTTTCGGGGTAATGATGAAGAGAAATTAAAGGATATCTTGATCACAAAGGAGATAGTGACAAAGGAAATTGATAAAATCAAAAGTAGTAAAGCACCCGGTCCTGATGAGGTCTTTCCTAGAATTTTGAAAGAATGTAAGGATGTGTTAAGTGAGCCCCTAGCATGCATCTTTAGAAAATCATTGGAGAGTGGCATTGTGCCAGTGGCATGGAAGAAAGCCAATGTGATACCTATATTTAAGAAAGGGGATAAAACAAATATGTCTAATTACAGACCAGTAAGTTTGACATCAGTGGTAGGGAAAATGATGGAATCTATTATAGCAAGGAATATTAGGGATCACTTGGATAAGCATAAGTTGTTAAAAGAATCACAGCATGGCTTTAGTAAGGGTAAATCCTGCCTGACCAATTTGCTGTCTTTTTATAGTAAGGTGTATGAAGCAGCAGATAATGATGAAAACTATGATATTTTATACTTGGACTTTAGTAAGGCTTTTGATCGAGTGCCACACTTACGGCTTCTGAGCAAAGTTAAAGCACACGGGATTGATGGCAGTATATTTAGGTGGATTCAGTCATGGCTTGGTGACAGACAGCAAAGAGTTAGTATAGATGGAGTTAAATCTGAGTGGGGGTGTGTTAGCAGTGGAGTTCCACAAGGATCTGTTTTGGGTCCCTTGCTATTCTTAAGTTATATTAATGATCTTGACATAGGTATAAGTAGTGACCTGAGTAAATTTGCTGATGATACTAAGCTAGGTAGGGCCATTAGGGCTGATTCTGATGCTGTTGTAATGCAGGAGGAATTGACCATTCTGTCCAATTGGGCCGAGAAATGGCAAATGAAGTTTAACATAGACAAATGTAGTGTACTTAAGTATAGGTAGAAATAATCCACTGAATAGTTATAAATTAAATGGGAGAAATTTAGGGAGGACCGATTGTGAGAGGGACTTGGGTATTTTGGTAAGTTCAGACCTTCGTCCTAGAAAGCAATGCCTAAATGCTAAGAATAAAGCTAATAGGATATTGGGATTCATTAGGAGGAGTGTAAGCAATAAGAGTGCTGAAGTCATTCTAAAACTGTATCTGGCGCTAGTTAGGCCTCATCTAGACTATGCAGTACAATTTTGGTCACCATATTATAGGAAGGATATTGATTTGCTTGAGTCTGTGCAGAGAAGGATGACAAAGATGATTGGTGGGCTAAGGAACTTACCTTATGGTGAAAGGCTCAGAAAACTAAATCTACATACATTGGAAAGGAGAAGAGTCAGAGGGGAATTGATTGAAGTCTTCAAATGGGTAAAAGGATATAATAAAGGGGATCTAGATAAGGTTCTTATACTTAGTGAACATGACAGGACACGTAGCAATGGGTTTAAGCTTGATAAGTATAGGCTTAGGAAGGAGATTGGGAGGAATTGGTTTACAAATCGTGTGGTAGATGAATGGAATAGGCTCACTAGACATGTGATAGAAGCCTCCTCTCTGGGTAGTTTTAAGAATAGATTAGATAAATATATGAATGAAGCTGCTAGATGGGACTGACTTTTTTATGTACATATGTATATATTTTTCTAAGGAGTGGGGAGATTATTTTGTGGTTGCATGAATGGACATAATCCTCTGGATGCATTTTATGTATATTGTAGATTAGATCTGACGAACTCCTGTAAAGGGTGAAAATGTTGATGACTTTTCTCTGGTAAGAAATCTTTTGTGTGTTGACTGGAACAGGAGCTGCCAAGTGTAGGCCATGAATGGTCTTTTGCAGTCTCCTTCTTTTCATATGTTCTTATGTAACTTAGCTTTCCCTGATTCTGTGGGGAAAAAAAAAAACTGTAGAAAAATCCCCAAAATAAATCAACAGACCGAAACGAGTTTTAAGGCACAACACAGTCCAAATCAGTCGCTAATTAAACTGTCAACCTAGAAACGAGGTTTCAAAACACTAATTTAATTTAGCTACTACGTACTTTCCTGTGCAAAATAAGATAAACAAAAGAACCTGGCCAAAAAATTAACAATGATAAACAACTTTGTTATATTAACCAAATATACGATCTAATAATTTAATATTTATGTTTACTATGTCACTAGACTATACGTAATACTATTTTGCGTAAAAACTTCTATCAAACACCAAAGTATAGCAAATAATCAAAATATTCCAAGAGCTCTACGAAACACGTGCTGCCTGTTCAAACTCACCCTTAAAAAATGACAATGTACAAACTTACTAGAGAGGTGCAAAATATCAAACAAACAGTTAAGTATTTGTGAGAAAGAGGTATTGTGCATCAGCAGAGAATTTGCAAAAATGGGCATCACATGAAACTTTTGTTGTCGCATTACATACCTGTATAGCGCTGTCACAAACAAGGGTGTAAAAGCAAATCTGGATTGATAAGTGATACCTAGTTAGAATGGTCAAAAATACTTATAGAAAGTCTTTTCATTCATGCATGGTGCAACAACTTAACAACTACTGTTTTTGTAAAGAACAACTAAAAATGTCATGTAATGCTATTACATATTGGAAGAACTATCTCCATGAAGTGTGCTCAAATTTTGGTAAATATGTAGATTAGCGACTCAGCCGAAAAAGTGTTTTTTTGGTTAATATTTTCGTCCACCCCTACCGGAATATTCATGCGCATTTGAGTCATCTGATGTCAGACTCCACCCCCACCCCCATTATAATTCGCAAAATGATTAAAGGCGCTCACATGATTTGGTTAAATCATTCACCTCTGTAAACGTTAGCACATTAGTCTATGTGATAGAACGTGTTGAAGCTGCGTTTAATTTCAACTCCTACCCCGTATTATTTAAAACCACGATGCTGCCCACGTGCATCTTCGATTCGAGGCTTGGAGTCTTATCTCAGCTACCGGATGCCAATGTTTAAACAAGGAGGTTATCGTCCCCCTGTTCGCCCCCATACGCCGACCTCGCCAGATCGAGTTAGGCTTATGAACAGATAAGGCATTGTTCCCCGGCCTGGCTGTGCATTCCCTCCAAGCTTCCACTCCATTTTCCCCCACGCCAAGGAGATGTCCTGGCTATTTATATGGAAACTTTACCACTAAGATCAGATTGGAGATCCAGATTTTCGTCGCGAAACATCACCACGACCCTCTCTCCCTTTGTGCGCCAAGGGACCTCGACCTCGAGATTCACCATCACTTGTCCAGAAGGAGGACAATATTCCTTGAGTGCCAAAGGTTCGAGCCTTTCCGACGCCAAGTCCCCAAGGCCTTCCCCCCCTGCTGTTCAAAGGAGAACAGCATTAGAACAGCCATTGTTCGTTTTGAGCCCTTCGCCAAGAAACGGTTCTCATCCGCCCCTGTTGTTCAAGGAGAACAGCATTAGAACAGCCATTGTTCGTTTTGAGCCCTTCGCCAAGAAACGGTTCTCACCCCCCCCCCCCTGTTGTTCAGAGGAGAACAACATTAGAACAGCCATTGTTCTTGAGCCGTAGACAAGAGACGGTTCTCACCCCCCCCTTTGTTCAGAAGAGAACAACCTAGAACAGCCATTGTTCGTTTTGAGCCCTTCGCCAAGAAACGGTTCTCACCCCCCCTGTTGTTCAAGGAGAACAACATTAGAACAGCCATTGTTCTTGAGCCCGTAGACAAGAGACAGTTCTCATCCCCCCTTTGTTCAGAAGAGAACAACCTAGAACAGCCATTGTTCTTCAAGCCGTTCGTCGAGAAACGGTTCTCCTTCCCAAGACGCCTCGTCAGGATCCTTATATCCCCCCCCCTTCGGCTGGAGCTCGCCAGCGGACCGAAACTCCTTTGCGCCACCTTCCACTGCACCACTAGTGCCAAGGTTACGTAAGCCAAACTTCACCTTTGAGTATTGATCCCTTTTGTCAATTCTATCCTGTGCTTTAAATTGTTTATCGAACCATCCCATCTCTTTAACTCTATATTTGTTTTACCCTTTTAAATCCTTTAAATCCTCGGATTAGCCCGAGTCTCCACGACCCTTTCCATTCTGTTTATGTCAATATTTTCCATTTTTGTGTATTGTTTATAGTTATTATTAATAAAACTCTATTTTATTAATGATAGCAATATTATTATCCTTGAGCTCAGTTCCACTTCTTAAGCATATCGAAGATACATAATATCGGCCGCCAGACAGTAACGCACTCTAAAGATAATTAAGGAAGTTCCCTCAACGAATAGTGTATATATGGTATCGTCGGGAGTCATTCTATGACAGTCTATAAACAATTAGGATTATATACTGGGTGCTGTCCTCCCCAGACCCCCTCCCCCAATTTAATGAAACTCAGGATCATTGTGGTGTGGTCCCCCCATTGTGTTTACCCCCACATGAGCCGTCCCCTTAAATGTACCCTAAAAACGTGAATCATTTTGGAACACAGACAAAATAGTACGTCCCATCGTTCGAGTCGCTAATCTGCATACCCAAATTTTTTAATCCAAAATCCTATAAAGATTGGTGGAAATGGATTGACAGTAGAAATAGATGAATCTTGGTCTCAGAAAGAAAGAATATTGTCGGGAGGGTTTTGCCATTTGCAGTAGTTTTTCAGTGGGATTTTCAGGCAAACGCGAGTGTGTTTCATGTATTTAGTTCCTGATAGATCGGCAGAAACATTATCTATAATCAAAGAATGTGTATTGCCTGGTACAACTATTATTTTATCTAAGTGGCATACATTCAATAGAATTTAATCCTTGCCAGAGATGTAATATAAACATTTGAACGTTAACCACTCAAAGAACTTGATCCAGGAACAAGTGCCCCACAAACCAAATGGTCATTTTAGGCAAGATGAAAATGAGTAATAAAATAGAATATGGAACCCGCTGATCTCTGATTGTCTCGTATATTCCCCATAAGAGGCCTGGTGATTTGCCATCCTGGCCGCCGTGCTGATGGGACTCAGCACCCTGTCTGACCCCAACTTAGTCTCTTCTTCTTTCAGACAGCCTGTATTTCTCCCCTACTTCTTCACTTTTCATACAACCTCTGCCACAACTTTCTCTGGTCACTTTCTTATTTCACAGGATAGATGCTGACCTTCACAGCCAACTATCCCGGATTGGGGTTGAGACAATGTTCCCTAACCCCTGAGCTCCGGTTTGGGATGGTGGGTTCTTAACAACCTGCTTCATCCCCACCCATACCTTCGTCACATCGCTTTTCTCTTCACACTCTATCAATTTTATGCCGCATCCAAGGTGGAGCCACCATTCTGATGGACTGCCAGGCCACCAGGCAGGAGGGGTGGTCTTGAATGGCGGCACCTGGCTCTGCCAGGCCTGTACGTACCCCTTGCAGGGCGGGCTACTGCGAGGGGTGATGATCCTGTGGATCCCGTGAAAAGTTTAGGGTCACCATGCCCAATGATGGAAATTTTAAAAAAAAACTTCCGCTTTCCCCCCTCACAATCAAAGGAGCCGCCTTCTGGCAGCTCCACAGAAAAAAAAAGGAGGTTCCCCCCTCCCCCCCTGTGCAAGCACAGGGACCCTCCAGATTTCTGTAACTGGAGAGGAGGTTAACTCCTCTCCTTCACCTACAGGTGTAAGGGACTCCTCCTCACCCCCTTGTCTGGAGGTGCCTTCGGGCACCTCCCTTTTTCCAGCGGCAGTCCCCCCTATACTTTCCAAGGGGACTGCCAATAAAGCCAGCAGGCAGCACATTGCTCCCTATTGAAGCAGCTCAGTAGGGCAAATCCCCTTAGAGAGGAGAGGGAAGCCAGGCCCCTTCAGGTAGTTCTCCTCAAAAGACCTGCTGGCAAGAATATTGAACCTTTCTGGAGTCAAGGCCTGTGCCTCCCCAGACTTGACTTGTGACAGTGCTGCCAATGGGACCTGTGATGTCCGGGGGGGAGGGGGCAACTGGAGATAGACATGGTCCTTGAAGCAACCCAGCCTCACACAGTAGGGCCTTCCATAGGAGCGAATCCAGGCTGAGTACCAAGCACCGAACTCGAGTCCGGAGAAGGACTTGGCTGAGGCTGGTCCATCTGGCCTGGGGGTTCCTGCCGGCAGAGGGGAGAAGCAGGTTCATTTCCCGCCCTCCTCTCTTAAAAAGAAAAGGACAAATAAAAAAAAAAAGACAGGGGCCATGGGGATGGACGAGGCCACTAACATCCTTGAACATGACTAAACCAAGATCAGCATGTCTGGTCCCGGTGCTCACCTGGGCGGGGAATCCCCCAAAAAGACTAAAAGTGGGCAGAGCGGACCCTCTGCCTGCTGGCTTCAAACGCTTCTTAGTTATTCGCTCCACTGATGTCAGCATGTTGGCCAAGGGCAACATGATCCATCAGAGGAGAACATTAACTAGTTTAATTGGTAGAGAGTCGAAGGTGATCTCGGTACTGCTGGCAGATGTTCTCGCTATGCTCTACATGGACGACCTTTCAATCTCTCTTGTCCCAATTCAGATGCCAACTCTGAGTGTGGACTCCAACCGGCATTGAACTGCCTCTCTCGCGATGCTGAAGTGCACAGGTTTCAGTTTTCTTTGGCCAAAAATAAGTGTTGCACTTCTGCCGCCATCCACGGCTCCACCCCTACCCAGATTTGTTTCTTAATGGGGTGCGCCTGGAAGGGGTTGAATCGCACTGTTTCCTTGGTCTTGTATTTGCTCGATGCCGCACCTGGGATGCTCAGATTCGCAGCCTTAGGGTCTCTTGTACCTGCTCCATGGATATTCTTTGTTCCATGACGTTCAGTGTTTGGTTTGCTGATAGGGCTACTACCTTACTTTTTATTGATCCTTTGTCTGTTTGAAGCTCAACTACGGATGTGAGTTTTATGCATCTGCAGCTGAGCGTCTATTGTGGAAGATGGACTCAATCCACCACACCGGCCTGCGCTTTGCGACTGGTGCCTTTTGCACTTTCTCTATTAAGAGCCTGCTTGTTGATGCTGGAGAGATGCCATTATCTATCTGCTGTGCAATAGTGCATTACTTGCCTGTACACATGAGCGCAGCATCTGCCTTTGTCGCCAAAGGCTCTCAAAGCATCCGCAGCTGATCTCAACGGTGCCTATGCCGCTGAGAGATGTAAGCTCTTTGGGTTTAGGGCTAGGAAACTCATTCAAGAGCTATATCTAGCTCTCGGGCTGGTTGCACCCCAGGTTCTCCCCAGGATGCCACCCTAGAGGGTACCACCGTTGGCTATCTGTCACCACGCCTCTGATCCCAAAGCTTGTACAGCGCCGGGAGTATTGCGTTCAGTATTTTTGGAGCACATCTCGTATCATGCTGGAACTGTGCCAGTGTATTAGGATGGCTCCAAGTCCAAAGATGGGGTTGGTTTCCACCCTGTATCCCCTCTCTTTGAAATCAGCAGGGCTCTACCGGGTGCTGTGTCTGTCTTCACGGCTGAGTTGGGGGCAATACACCACTCAGTATGAGAGATTACGCGATGTCCCCGGTTCGGAGATTGGGTCATGATTTATAGTGACTCACAGAGCGCCCTGGTTACTCTCGGGGCATTGGAATCTCCGTACCCTCTGGTTTGCGATATCCGTGATGCCACGGTTTTAGTGAGCCGGGTGGATGTTGAGATTATCTTCTGCTGGGTTCCTGGACATTAGGAATTGCCAGGAATGAGCATGCCCATGAGGGTGCCAAAGACTCCACAAGGACTGGGCAACCAGACCAGCGTTTCTCTCTTCTACACACAGGCTACATGGCAAGAATACAGGCAGCTCTTCAGACTGCTTGGCAAAGAAGATAGGAGACACTCCAAGGGAACTTAAAGTTGCGTGCCATTGTGCCGCGACTGTTTCCCATGGACCTATCTCCCAATGCAGCGATGGCTTCAGGTTGCTTTCTGTCATCGCCTGCACCTTATTGTGATGACTGCGTCGTCCCCCAGACTGTTTGGCACATTCTTGTTGAATGTCCCACTCTGGATGATCTTTGTGCACGTTATCTGTCCCGGTACTGAGATGGGCTGGGTTGCTACCCCCTGTCCCTTGTACTCGGGACGAGTGTGTGCACATTGACTGGTGGACTTATAGACTTATAGTTATTTTTCTTTATATGTCACACATTCCTGCGCCGGGGTGACCTTTTCCCCCCCTGATGCAGGTAGCTTGCTTTCTGCTCGTTTCCTTTATCCAATAAATAATACATAGCTTTTATTTTTCTAACTAAATGATGTTTAGCTTTTACTTTTTTCTTTACTTTCCTCTTAATTGCCCCTACAAACCACCTAAATAAATATATATAACAATAATATCCCATCTATGAAAAAGGCAGTTCTGACATCTATCTGAGGAGCTATTCACTCAAGTAACCGGCCATTCAGCCATCTGGCCGAGGAGATGAAATTGTGCCATAATAAGAGAAAAGCTCCTTAATAACTATAAATTTTATAACCAAATCCAAAATATAGGACTTAAATTTATAAAATATTTTTATGGCTTATCATGTCACATTTATTTATAATTTTAACAGTTTAACAGCAGGTTGAAGTTAATGGTATTGGCATTATGTGTAATATTTAAATTTGAATGTGTTTTAAAATATAGTGCTACAATTAAATGAAGTACTACACTTACCCAAAAAGTCAGAAATAATTTGCACTTAGCAAACCTTTTTTATAAGAGATAAATGTGAACAAAATATTGTTATAGGGGCATTCTCTGAGATCAATCAGAAAATTTGCAAATTAACTCCCTCATCTCTCAGATTTTGCTGAAATTTGGTTTATATGATGTTTTGGGGCCCTAAACCAATTTCTAAAATTTTAATGTCAATCCGACCAACTGTTCAGGAGATATGACCTTGGGTATTTTGAGGTCACTAACATTTGGCAACCCATAACTAGGGTAATAATGGTCATAATTATTTAAAAGTATATATATTTAGAATTAGAAAAAAAAAATAAGGAATCCAAATATGACAGTTTTAGAACTCTCCATTGAAAAATTAAAAAATCATACATTTGCTAAAATATGATGTCAAGATTTGACCTCTGGGGTATCAAAATTAAAAAAAATAATAATAAATGAGAAAAATTAAGGTTATTAGAATTAGTAAAAAAAAAAGTTTATGCTAGCGTTTTTTAATTAATTAACACATAAGTGAGCACTATATTTTTAAGTTGTCCGTCAATTCTACATATTTTTCACTCTTAAGCTCTTAAAATGTCCTATAGAAATTGAAATTATAATTTTCTTGGCTTATAAAAAACTCCAAGGTCTTGACTATTAGGAGCGCAATCATAAAAAGGTTGTTTATGCCATTACTTTTCATGTAACTAACTTATGTTGACACCATATTTATAAATTACAGGTCAATTTAGGAATTTATTTTAGCAATCAGTTTGACTTGACCTAAATCTCCAAGAATTAAAAAATGATTTTTCACTGATAATCCTCACTGACAAAATAATTACAATAATGATAGGGAAGACCTGTTAACCTAATACAATTTTGGCATATTCGATACTTTCATCAATTTCTTTCTGGGGAAAAATATATTTAATTCTGCCGCTTCCTCTTAGTGTAGGACAACTCATGACAGTTAATATATACTGTCCTGGCACTGCACATGAATCCTTATTTGATGGATAATGATATGCACTTGCTCCTGATGTTCCAGATGGATGTAAAAAGTTCACTGTGTAATCATCAAACTCCTCACAATATTCCTCCACAATTCCATACCAAACTTGCCTGTTATAAATGCAGCTTCATTACATTAGTATTATATTATGACTTTTACTTATTCTTTCCTTTTCTCCAATGCCACTTGAATAGAGATACACCATCAGTTCTTCCTTGTTTATGGGAACAAATCTATGATATTTCTCAGTTCCCAGAATTGCCCTACTGTCTTGAATCGATGTTCTAACCATTGTTCTGCATCTTTGAAATCAGATGTACTTACAAAGAAAAATTGTCTCGCTCAAGTTTTCTTCACAAAACTGAAACATGTCTTCTGGTGTAAGAATTTGTCTCTGTAGTTCTCTGCAAACTGGCACAAGCAGTAGCTCTCGTCACTGTTCCCCCAATCCCATCACATGCATTTTTGCCATGGGATGTAGCAAAGAAGTGCCATTCACAAAGCAAACCAAAATCCCCTTCATGGTAACAGATTTGTGAAGTTGTATCTATTCTTATATTGGCCAGCACACCCATCTGAAAAATAGTACACCTTCAGTTTTGGGCATCTGAATTTAACATAGTTCATAAGCTTTATTATAAATGAGTAAACTATTTTAGTGATAGAGATAAGAAATGGACACAAATGGTTAAGTTCCTGGTCTGCAGATGATCTATAATAGATGACAAAAGGGTAAACCGTACATTGTGAATTGTCCCAGTGTAATCCTTGGGTAGCATCTTGGACAATGAAAGAATAATTTTCAGAGAAATCACCAAATATAACTGCCTCGATCTGAGGTGGTAGTGTTTTTTTTTTTTTTCAACTGTTTTCAGTACAAACCATGCAGGATATTTTCATGCTTAATGATAAGTATTCATGAAGTGGCTCCACTTTGTCTACCATTGTATAATGGTCAACACACCCATTGCTTGTAAGATATTTCATTTGGAGCTGATTGTGGTGCCCTGTGGCAGGGACTCCTTTCTACAAGGCAGCAATGCCTGAGTTGTGTTTTTGCTTCCTGCTGTACTGCCTCAGGTTTGACAACATAGCCACATGGGAGCAGAGGCGAGCCACTGACAAATTCACCCCAGTCAGGGCTTTGTGGGACATGTTTATGGCCTGCTGTGAGGACAACTACACACCCCATGAAAACCTCATAGTAGATGAACAATTGTTGGCTTTTAGTGGTACATGTCCTTTTAAGATGTATATCCCAAATAGGCCAGCAAAATATGGAATAAAAATTATGGTGAACAATGTGGAAGTAAGTACACGTTGCAAGGTATTCCCTACCTAGGGAAATGGGGCACAACAGCAAGAGATGGACTGCGACTCGGCCACATGTTCACCAAAGACCTCACATGCCTCTACTGCCAAACCAACAGTGAAGGGGAACAAGGCAGAAGGACACCTGGCACCTCAGCATTCCTGTTTATGAAAGATATGACACTCGTTTCAAATATCCCTAGGACACAGACAAGCAAAAGGAATGTGCTCCTGCTGTAAAGTATGTACACACAGGCATTGGTGGATAATGTCAGTGGGAAGCCTGAGATCATTGACTTCTATAATGCAACAAAAGGAGGGGTCGACACGTTTGACCACTTGTGCGCAACTTATAACTGCATCAGAAAGACAATAGGTGTCCATTGTGTGTGTGTGTTCTTTGGGATGCTGAATGCGAGTGTCAAATTCGTGGATCATTTACCAGAGCAACATTGCCAGAGTTGGAGGCAACACCATGCAGAGATGGAATTACGAGCACGAATTGCCCCTGCAACTCATCAGGCCCTCAGCTGAGGAATGACTCAACACCCCAACACAGGTGAAGCTGGTCGTCAGACAGGTGTGCTCACTCAACCTTCCTTCTGGCATGGCTGCAGGTGCAGGACCATCGGCAGCTTAAATGAGGGAGCCCATTGTATGGTGCAGCAAGTAAGTGTCAGTCAAAGGCAGACAGAAGACATGCTTCAGGTGTCACAGCTGCTGCCAACCTGTCTGCCCGAGCCACTACTTCCCTTTTGCCTGTGATTGCATCTGAGGCTGAGGTAGGTAATAAACATGAAATGATTTTTTTGTGTGTGGGTGTGTGCAAATGTGTTAGATTTATAAAACCATTAGGTTCATTTTATTAGCCACCACAATCTCACACCAATAAATACTGGAAAATAATGAAAAGTTTCCATATCAGTGACAGGAGGTTGCAAGGGATAGACACCAATGGAGATGCTTGGTGTGGGTGGTCATAAGTCATAGTCTGTATTGTATCTTAGTACTCATTTCCAGGTGGATTTAAGAGGTTTCATAACAGAAAGACACATTATATTGAACAATGTCATTTTTGGTGCACTAAAAAAAAGGGTGTTTTCCCACTCTTCCCTACAGTTTGTGCATTGTCAGTGTCATGGGTAGTCCCTGGGAGGAGAGCCTGACATGTTTTTTTTTTGTGAATTCTTCATGCAAATTATTGAAATTTGTTCACTTTTTGATTGTTTTTTTTTTTGTTTTTATAATATACTTCTTAAAAAGTACACGTTTTTATTAGTTTAATTAGCCTTTACATGCCTTATAGTTAGTGTGTACATGATAGGATTAATAAATTTGTATATTTACTATTTTTCTTTTATTTTCCAAAATCAGGTATAATATACACGAGTTCAGTGACTGTGGAACAAGGAAATATGTTCAGTGCTCCATAGTTGTGTTAAAAATATGTAGAATTGACGGATAATATGGCGCTCATTTATGTGTTAATTACATGAATACTGATAGCATAAACAAACTTTTTTTTTTTACTCACATCTATAAAATATTTTCAATTTTGATACCCCAGAGGTTAAATCTTGAACTCAAATTTTTGCAAATGTATAATTTTTTAAATTTTAAACCTAGAGTTCTAAACTTGTACATTTGGATTCCTTGCCTTTTTCTGATTCTAAATATATATACTTTTATATAATTATAACCATTATTACCCTAGTTATGGGTTGCCAAATGTTAGTGACCTCAAAATGCCCAAGGTCATATCTCATGAACTGTTGGTCGGATTGTCCTTAAATTTTCAGAAATGTGTTTAGTGCCCCAAAACTTTGTATAAACAAAATTTCAGCAAAATCTGAGAGATGAGGGTGTTAGGCATTGGTTGATCTGACAGAGACTGCCCCAACTTGTATAAAAGTGATGAAATAGTGTCTTGCAAGAGGACTTTACTATCCCTATTGGAAAGGAAGATAGCTAACCATTATTATATTTATTAAAATATGGCAGTGGGGCTAGTGTTTGAAAACTTAATGTCGATTGCAACCAAGACTGGAAAGGAGTGAGGGCTTTGTTTGAAGCTATTTAGGATCCAATTTGTTAGGGAAGGTGAAGAGTTTAATTCATTTAAAATTTTCCCTGAAGCCATGCTGGGAGTGAGCATGCTTAGGGCCTTCTGCCTAGGAATGCACCCTGGCTGTATGACATGCTGCAGCGCATAGTGCTCATCTGTATGATGGGAAATTGGTGAAACACTTTGTGGTTTCCCCAATTGCTATGATAACTTTAGACCCCTATGAATTAATTATCAAACTTCCTGTTGTTCGCCTGCTCATGCAATTCTTCATTAAGGTGGCACTTTTTCTTCTTTTTTTTTCAGCTTATTCCCCTTTTTGTTTTTGTTGGTGCAGGAGTTCTTGGAGCAACTTACTATACATTGCGTCTTGCAATCCGCAACCCTGATGTCTCTTGGAACAAGAGAAGCAACCCTGAGCCAAATGAAGCTTATGCAAACAAACAGTATAAGGTACATTTAACTTGAATAGCTAAGGTCAATTCTCTGAACAAAGGTTTTATTGCTATGTCAAATGAGGAGGTACTCAATTTAGCCAGGCCATACGATATTAATAGCTTTGAAAGGAAATCTCATGTTGTAGTATATGGCCATTAACCAGTTATTGTTTTTTATGATTTGATTCCATATTTTCTACTCTAAATACTAAAAAAGTATTTAGTGGCACCCTAATTGCTATCTAGAAGCAGCTGTCACACCCCAATATAATATAATTTACATATGAATAGGTATATAATTACATGGAAAGCACTTCAAAATTTACCACAACTGACATTTAATAGAAATTTGAAAATAAAGAAATCCTACGTTTAAAAGTTTAATGGGAAATTTGAGCTTGGATGTATAGTTGACAAGGCAACTCTCATTTCTTCCTTCATTGTCTGCAATCTTATTTTTATGTTCCACATTGCAAATAGGCTTGTTTTAAAATACTTTCCGGAGGCGGATGACCTTCGATAGGCCCTTGTGGCTTTTTTTCATCTGTGTAATTATGTTATGTTATGTCATTCAATTTTTTTTATATATTTGGGGGGGGGGGGCAATTTAGGCATTTTAAAGATGATTTTTTCGGTTGCTCCTGTTGGCACCCATTTTTGGCTCTCACTACACAAAGATGCCATGGCACCCCAATTAACGCACAATACCTGTTCCCGTACCGGGATGGGCGGGGTCGCTACTGCCTGTCCTTTGTACTCGGGACAGATTCGTGCACATTGACTTGTGGACTTGTTGACTTTTTGGGGGAGGCCGGGCTTCTCCCCTTTATTTAAGGTTCTTTTTTTTTGTTATTTGTTATTGTTTTGTTTTTAGGTTGCACTCTCCTGCACCGGGGTGAAGGGGACCTCCCCCCGCTGCTGGAGATTGCTTCCTGATTGTTAAGTTTTTCCAATTTATATCATTGTTAAGTTTTCATATTTTTATTTTAAAGTAGCCTAGTTCTAGGCTGTCGTGTTTTTTGGCGACTTATGCCCAAGTGGCCAGTTGCCAGATGGGCTCTATAGAATTAAAAAAACAAAAAACACCCCAATTAAAAGCCACTGAGCTAAGCTTTTTGCCTCTTGCTGCCCATTAGTATAACAATCATCTTATTGGTAATCTTATTACTGTATTATATAAAGTCACTCTAAAGATCATTTACTTTGGGGTTGTTGTAGCGTAGCATTGTATACAGTGAGGTCCCTACCTCCTGCGAGGGCTGAAAGCCTGCTGGCTAGGACAAGTATTAAGTACAGGGTGTGCTAAACCCTCGACTCTGCTCACCTTCCTCCATTACACACAAGGTTGCTACTCTGGCACCATCCTTTATGGTCAAAGTTCCAGGACATTTTCACCAGGTCCACAAAGTCCATCAATGTTGGACCCGGGCAGATTATATGTGTAAATGATTATATTCTGGAATTTCTGATCCTATGGAGGTGCCTTTTCTTTTTTCAATCTAATTCTGATATCTAAAAGCAAGAGTAGGAGAAGCACCTCCAAGGCAGCCTTATCTTCCCTAGGTGTTTGGGAGGATGAGGGACATTCAAGCACCCCTTTAACCAAAGACTTGACTGTGACAGAAAGTACTTTGCTAATGGGACCTGTGATGCCCTTGGTGTGTGGGTGGTGTGTAGAGAGAGAGAGAAGCCCCTTCCCCCACAGATGGCTCGGGCCTCTGAGGACTCAGAAGAGGAGGGACCTCCACCCTGTCTGGTGTCCCTCTGATAGCTAAGACCTTCTCCATCTCAGAGAAGGATGTTGCCTTAGCCAGTCTATCCAGCTTTGGAGAGAAGTGCGTTGATTACTCTCCTCTTTCCCCCCAAATAGAACAAGACTAAAGGTTCATCTTCCCCCATGAGGGCTCTGGGGATGAATGGGTCTGCTGCCATTATGGCAAGTTACCAGCCCAGGGTGGCGGTTCCCAGACCAAAACCAAAGTTGCTAGTCCGGTGAGTGAAGCCTAGATTATGTTGGGTGACCCTCATTGAGAGACTACCTTGCATGCTTTCTGAGAAACATGATCAATCAGTGGAGATCATTAGCTAGCTTGAATACTAGAGAACTGAAGGTGTCCCATTTCTTAGATGTGCCGAATATATCAGAACCCTTTGAAGTGGCCATGATTAGTGCCCTTCGCACACTTAACTCTTTATGTCCTGAATTATCATCGATCACTAAAACTTTAAAAAAAATAATTGTTAGTTAATCTTGAACAAAATAAGAGATATATATTCAAAGAAAGGTAAAAAAAGAAAAAAATTTTGTATTTAAAAAGAAAAAAATGGACTTATAAGTATTACCAGAAGCTCCAACTGTGATGCACCACTGAGGCTGCAGCTGACATAATTTTGAAAAGCCTATCTTTTCTGCAGGATACTTGTTCCGGAAGTATGTAAACAGCTCATTCAAGTTGCCCAAAAGAAGTCTCTTCTGCATTTGAGTTTTTTATGCCATTGATTTGCACCTTTGTCTTTCATTCCTGGGCATAGCTTGGAGAACTCATCGTCTTCATAAAGCTCTGCTACATGCTGTTTTGTGATGTCTGCTAATGTTTTTCCTTTCGTTAGTGCTGGCCAAGCAAGTACACCTTCAGCATCACATAACTTTTTTGCTGCTTTAACCATCCTTTCTGACACTTGAAATTCTTCAGCAACTCTTTTCCTCGATCAACTCTTTGGCTGCAGAGTCGAAATCTGGAGTTTGTCATAACGGCTAGTTGAGGCTATACACTTGCTCTCAGTGCAGACAAAAGATTGGTGTAATCCTCACAGTTTTAGCATGCAGCTTGGCTGCCTTCAGCTTCAGGCTGCATATCACCAATGTGTAACCCACCAGCTACTGCAATGGATTCTGTTAACTTCTGTTATAATTGCTGAATCTATGCCTCCATATCCAGGTAAATCCCTCTTGCTGACCTTTCTGAACTTCAAAAGGGACACCAAGTGCTCCAGCAGTATCAAAAGCTTCTGTTGCAAGAGCTCTTTTAACTGCTTCAGGTTCTTGACCAGAAGAATTGTCAATTGCCACACCAAATGTTTGACTTTGAAATCTTGAACTCAGCTCACGTCGGCATGTTGGACACAGCACTCCTTCCAGGTCTTGCCCAGTCACTTCAGCTTAGCCACTGTATCAGCGGTAATCTTGTGGAGACCCTTCACAATTTTATTTTTATGTGGAAGATTGAAGGGATTGCAGCAATATCGCTTTGTTGCACGATCCAAACTAGAAGTTGCACTCTGCTGCTCCATTTTTCAAGTCACTAGCATACAGTATTTCTGAAATGAAGCAAAATACAATGTAAAGTGTGCAATAATGGAATACTAACATATAAGGCACATGTTCATTACTACACATATGTGTTAGTACTAAAAAAACAAAATGATTTTAACATCCCTACTCCAAATCAATACAGTTGCCATGCCCGAAAGGCCAAAACTAGGGCAAATTCAGGTTAGCATTGGACCAAGAAGCAACTCGGTCTCAAAAAAGATATTTTTGGTCTCCGAGGCTATTTGACATGCTCTTTTCGATGAGGCAAAAAAAAAGAGGATCAAAAACTGGCTTGATGGTCAGTCTTCACTGCCATGTTGGTTGCAATATACTGTTCATGCGCGGTTCTGAGAGCTGATTGTGATCTTTAGTGACTTCACATTGCCCATGATACCACTATTGCTGTGAGCTGGGTGGAATTTAAGATTATCTTCTGCTGGATTCCTTGACATGTGTAAATTGCATGCAATTAGTATGTTATTATACTACATGACAGGAATCCGGGCAGCGGTCTGCTTGGCAAAGAAGATGGGAGATGGCTGAAAGGAACCTAAAGTTGCATGCCATTTTACTGCAACTGTCCCATGGATCTCTCCCCTAATGCCCCGACAGCTTTAGTTTATCTTTTTGTTGTCTTCCATTTGGGCACAATAGCGGGAACCACCGCGATTTTATATATCACTCACTTCCACTTTATAGCAAAAACAGCGTTGTTTCCCGGACTGTTTGGCACATGTCCCAATCTGGGTGATCTTCGCTCACGTTATATGTGCCGGTATCGGGACGAGCTTCGTCGCTACCGCTTGTCCTTTGTACTCTGAACGGGTTCGTGTACACAGACTTATAGACCTTTTTTTTTTGCCTTAGTAGGCACTTGACAGATAGGCTCTATCAAACATATAGAGCTCTGGTTCTGACTTTGGTTTTCTTTGACCCATTACTTTGCCTTATTCATGTTTATATTCGACTGATTATGTAAATTACTGTTGAGAGAATTCTGACATAGTGGATGATAATATTCATGGAGGGGGTTTGTGAGGGGCCTTATGCTCTGACTGAATGGGATGGTACATCACATAGTCGCCCCCCTTCCTCCTCACTATAAAGGGCCTTGTGCTTAATGGCGATGGGAAGGGCGGGTTGTTTTAGTGGCACTTGACTGCTGGCCCCACTTTGTGGGGAAGTGGTTACTGATGTTAATTTGAATAATTTGTAAGAACAAGTTTTTTTTTTTATTGTTGCCTAAGATTGGTAGGCTTTTTAGTTAAAAATAATGCATAGTATTTGAACGATTTTAAGCAGTTTTGGATGTGATAATCTTTTCTAGTTGGCATTATGCCACTCTTGGACATTTATATTGCCACCAATCCAAAAATTGTTGTTTGCTGCCGAGATTCTTTTGGTTTGAACATTGGTGCTATTATTCTTTATTCCAAATTAATCACTTTAGATTCTATTACTACACATAACTACCTTTATTTATTTTTTTATTTCAGTTTTACTCCCCTAACTTTGATTACAACGCCTACAAGAGCCCTGCACCGAACTATAAGGAGGAATAATTTTTACTGATTTTGACCTAATCTGAATTTTTACTTCATTTAAGATTCCATCCTGTAATTATTTAATAAAGTAGAGATCAGATCATCTTAATGATTTAAGACAGGTATTTATTTCACTTGTACACATGTAATAAATTGGATAAGTAATGGTGTGATAACTTTATTAATACCCACATGAAATAATTTTTTAAAAAAGCATTTCAAATTAATTTTTTTGGGGATAAAATGGTTAGTGGCTTTTCTCTCTCAAAAAGAAAAACCTCCAGGGGGCACCCTATGTGTATGTAGCCTTTTACACTTAGAACCTGTAGGGGCTGCACACCCTCCCAGCCTGAGTGGAAATTAGAGAAGCCCTGTCGTTGTCTTCACTTTAACTCTATGATGGGTCCTGAGAAAGTTGTTGGTGTTAGTATTACTGGGTATTGTTATTGTGTATTATCATTATGTATTAGTTATTAGTAGTATTACTTAATTAGTTTGTTATTATTACTTAATAATATTATTAGCTATCCCCTTAAACATTTCTACCTAGAGTTTGTACCAGGAGGAGTGTTCCCACTTCGGCAGAGTTTAGTCTGGTAGCCACAATGCCTTCCGACTACATAACATCCTGGGATCACCTAGCAACCAGCATATGATAATAATAGGTGGTCACCCACTCTACTTGTTAGTGGACCTACCTATCTCTACTTCTCTTGATTACATACCCGGCTACCCCTTTCCAAACTTGCTCTTCTATCCACAGAGGTTCTGACTGCCCGGCGCACTTTCATCCCCTTATGAGCCTTACTCGAGTGGAAGTGTACAACATGAGGTCCCTACCTGCTGCTAGGGCCGAAAGCCCACTGGCTAAGTCAAGTAGTTTAGGGTGTGCTAAACCCTCTACTCTGCTCACCTTCCTCCACTGCACATATAAGGTGGCTACGCTGGCACCATCCTTTATGGTAAAAGTTCAGGGAAAATGTAGCATAAATGGCGGGGCAGGTTGGCAAATCTCGTCAACACTCGCCCCTTAGACCGAGTATGTGTAAATGATCACATTCTGGAATTTCTGATCCTATGAAGACTTTTCTATTAACCTCTCCTGAGTCATTTGGGAATCATGGTATCTACTTTGCAACTTCTTTTTATTCGTTTTTATAAATATGGTGACAATAGAAGGAAATGGTGGGACCCCTTCGACTGGTGGAGGGGCTCCCCTCTCACCATCTACATGCAGCCGCTCTCGGGCAGCTTTGTCAGGAGCCCATCCATTCCTCTTCAACTGGGCCTGCTGGTAAGGGTTTCTCCCCCTCACCCCTTTGTGTGGAGTTTCCGAGGGAGGACTCCCCATCTTCCGACCAATGGCATTCTCCCATTGGTGCCTCCCAAGGAATCACAAGGGGAGGAGGGACCTGGTACCCTTTTGACAGCTAAGATCCTTCTCTATCTCAAAAAAGCCTTTTGCTGAGGTCGATCCGTCCGGCGGCGGAGAGAAGCGGATTCCCCCACTCTCCTCTCCTAAAAAGAAGACTCAAGAAGAGGACTAAAGGTTCTTCTAACTCCGCGGGGAACGACGGAGTTATTCGCTTCACTGATCGCAGCATGATGGCTAAGGGCAATCCAATTAATCAGAGGCCAGGATTAGCTTGTTTGATTGAGAGAGTCGAAGGTGACCAGTTTCTTAGGCGGGGACCCTTCAGCCGGATCATTCCGGCACTTTACCATGAACTTCCTGAAAGAAGTGGTGCAAGCAAGGGAATTCGTGCACTGCATAGACATCACTTTAGAGCTGGCCAACCATGGACCTATCAAGGTTGAACGTGTGATGAGAAAACAAGGCTGGGCCTCGAGACTCAACCCTACTCGTTGTCACGTTCAACCGTAACAGGCTCCTTGAGTCACTGCGTGCCGGTTAGTATCCCTACGGCGTACACGCATTTGTGCCACTGCCTTGGAGTGACTGCTACTGCCATTGCTTCAGGCATAAGTATCGCTCGTGTAGACGTGCAAAGTCGGGTTCTGAAGTATGTGTAAGTTGCCCCAAGCCCGTAAGTGATGATCCTTGTATGACCGTGTCTCAATTGTGGACGATCGCACCCCGCTTATTCCGAGCAATGTGGTGCGTATTTCCTGGAAAAGGAGATTCTGGCCGTTCAGGCTACCTATAGTCTCTCACTTCGTCAGTCTAAGGACCTGATCCTATCGCGCTGCCTGGGATGTCCTATGCCTCGCTATTAGAAAAGGAACCTTCTGCTCTTTGCTCTTCCAGGCATACAAGAAAAGTCCGCTCCGCGCTCATTCGGAACCCTTCTGGTTCTACACACGGCGCTCGCCCCTTGTAGAGGTGACGGGATATAGGATTCACATCCAATCACTAAAACGAGGTCTCGCCTCCACCGAGTTAGACTCGTAGGAGGAAACATCCCTGAAGGTGCTTTTGATGCCGTTTTCGGGGTTGATAAAGATGCCCCCCCCCGAAAGGAGGACAGTATCAAAGGAGTTTCGCTCTTACACACCCACCCAAGGTGGGTCGAAGACGGTGGATGCTCCAAAGGAAGGTTTTGAGGCGGAAGGAAGAAAAGACTCGCATAGTGAGCCCAACCTCTCCCGATAAGTCATTTAAGGCAACATCGCCTAGAGTTGTCTCCTGGAAGCGTTCGTACACTCCCTTAGGGTCTTCTCTTGGAAGAGGGCATTGCCACGGACTGGGGGCCAACAGGGAGCAGCTGCAGAGGCTCGCCGCCTTCCCGTTAGCTATCCTTTTGCAAGACGCTGCTGGGCGTGTGCTCCCTGCCCATTCTCCTAGGGTATAAGGGTTTTGCAACCAGCACACACGAATGGAAGCTCCCCCCTTGAGGTGACCCAGCCAGGCCAGCCCCTTACGGAAGGACATTCCCTGGGGTCGGTGCCAAGCAGAGAACCAGAATCCGCCCCCATAGAAGGTCCTCAGATGACTCGGGTCCCCTAGGCCTCACAAGGAGAGGAGGGATCTCGTCCCCCGGCTGGTCCCCCTATGTCAGCCAAGGCCTTCTCCATTTCAGAGAAGGATCCTGCTGAAGCCGGTCAATCTGGCCTCCTTCCGGTGGAGGAGAAAAGCGGGTTCATTCCCCACCCTCCTCTCTTAAAAAGAAAAACCGTAAGACGAAAAACACAAAGGGCTCCTCACCTTCCGCAGGAGCCACTGGGGACGGACGGGTCTGCTGCCGGTTAGGTAAGCGACCAAGCCAACATCGGCAGGTCCGGCCAGACAAAACCAAATTTGGGCGCAGAGCGGACCCTCGATAATGTCTGGGCCCCGCATTCAGACTACCTGGCGTTTTCGAACCTGCTGGGTTTAAACGCCACCTAGTTATTCACTCCACTGATAGAAGCATGTTAGCCAAGGGTAACATTATCCATCAGAGAGCACTAGCTAGCGTGATTGGTAGACCGTTTCCCGGAGGGTAGACTTGTAGCGAATGCGTCGAATCATTCCGAGACTGCATGATTAGTGCCCTTCGGGCACTTGATGTCACACGCCAGTGAGTGTGACGCCGCACTCTACCATCAACTTGTCGAACGTGTATTGAGAAAACGGGGAGGGGCCTCGAGACCCACACCTACACTATTCGTCAAGTTCGACTGTGACAAGCTTCCCGAGTCGACCCCGTAAGGGGCGCGGCGATTTGCCATCCTGGCCGCCGTGCTGACGGGATCCAGCGCTCCGTCCGGCTCCAGCTTAGCATCTCCTTCCTTCAAAACACTTGTATTTCCTAGCTTTTCATACCTCTCCCACAACTTTCTCTGGTCAGCCTCTAATTTGACAGGGTATATGCTGACCTCCTTCTCAAGCCAACCGTCCCGGATCGGGGCTGAGGGGGGAGGGGACAATGTTCCCTAACCCCTGAGCTCCGGTTCGGGATGGGGGTTTTTAACAACCTGCTTCATCCCCACTCATACCTTCCTCACATCCCTTTTCCTCTTCTCTTCACATTCTATCCATTTTTACGCCGCGTCTAAGCTGGAGCCGACATACCGATGGACTGCCAGGCCAGACGGGAGGGGTGGTCCCAAATGGCGGCGTCTGGCTCTGCCAGGCCTGTAAGCACCTCTTGCGGTGCGGGCAACTGCGAGAGGTGAAGAGCGGTTGCATTCCGTAATAAAAAGACTCACCATGCCCAATGATGAGTAGCCAAAAAACCCCTTTAACTCCCCCTGTACAAACGACGGAGCCGCTCTCGGGCAGCTCGACAAAAAAAAAAGGAGGTCGCCCCCCCCTGTGCTTGCGCAGGGGACCCTTTTTCCAGTGGCAGTCCCCTCTTTTCTTTCCAAAGGGACTGCCAAGAAAGCCAGCCGCTCCGCATCGAAGCGGCTCGGTAGGGCAAACCCCCTTAGGGAGGAGAGGGAAGCCAGGCCCCTTCCGTCGCTTCCCTCAAAAGACCTGCTGGCAAGAATCTTATACCTTGCCGGGGTCAAGGCCTGTGCCTCCCCACAAAAGACTGGTGAGGCTGCCAAGGGGACCTGCGATGTCGTGGGAGGGGATGGCCAACTGGAGGCCCCTCCTGTGATAGACATGGTCCTTAAGGAAACCCAGCCTCAGACGGTAGGGCCTTCAATGGGGGGGAATCCGGGCTCGGCCCGAAGCACCGAATTTCCCCCTATGCAAGGTCGTCAAACGGCTCGGGCCTCCGAGGTAGTACAAGGAGGAGAGGGATCTCCTCTGACCGGTGCCCCTGCGACCACCAGGACGTTTTCCATTTCGGAGAAGGACCTGGCTGAGGCTGGTCCATCTGGCCTAGGGGCTTCTGTCGGCGGAGGTGAGAAGCGGGTTCATTTCCCGCCTTCCTCTCCTAAAAAGAAGAAAAAGACAGACTAAAAAGACTCGGGGCTCCTCTCTATCCACGGGGGCTACGGGGACGGATGGGTCTGCTGCCACTTTGGCAAGCGACCAAGCCAAGATCAGCACATCCGGACTCTCTGTCCCCTTCCCCAACCGGGTGTGGAGCCCCTGAATATGACAGAGGAAAAGTGCTCAGGGCGGAGCCTCGATGACATCAGGGCCCCTCATTCAGAGGTTACCTGTCGTTTTCGAGTCCGCTGGCTTCAAACGCTTCCTCGTTATTCGCTCCACTGATGGCACCATGTTGTCCAAGGGCAACATGATCCATCAGAGGAGAGGATTAGCTAGTGCAATTGGTAGAGAGCCGAAGGTGACCCGTTTCTCGGATGAGAGCCTTCTGGCGAATCCCTCTGAGGCGGCCAAGATAAGTCCTCTTCGGAAACTTCATGGCACCCCGGTGAGTGTGACGCCGCACTCTACCATGAACTTTGTGAAAGCAGTAGTTGACTACTCCATTGAGGACATCACCCTAGAGCTGGCCGACCATGGGGCGGTCAAGGTCGAACGTGTGATGAGAAAACAGGTAGGGGCCTCGAGACCCACTCCTACACTCTTCGTCACGTTCGACTGTGACAAGATCCCTGAGTCGGTGCGTCCCGGTTGGTACCGCTACCGCGTGAAGGCATTCGTGCCACTGCCGCGGCGGTGCTATTACTGTCACCGCTTCGGCCATACGAATCGTTCTTGTAGAGGTGCAAAGTCGGGGTCACCCGAAGTTTGTGAAAATTCCTCCAAGGCCGCACGCGATAAGTCCAAATCGTACTGTTCTGGCCCAGGATCTAATCTCATATTGCGAGGCTAAGGACTTGGTTCTGGCGCGCACGGCTCTGCCTGGGACATCATATGCCTCAATAGTTAGACTGGCACCCTCTGCTCCTGGCCCATCCAGGTCAACGACCACGGTTGTTTAGCGCCCATTCAGAGCCCTTCTGAGGGCTCTACTCAACCTGGGCACTCCTCTGGTAAAGCTGGCGGCAAAAAGGTTTCACACCCAGCCCCGGCTAAAACCAGGTCTCCCCCCTCTTTCCCTAGCGTGACCGTTTCCTGTAAGGCGAAACAGCCACGCGCCTCCACCGAGTCGTTAGAATCACAGAAGGCAACACCCCTGAAGATGGTCGCTAGGCCATCTTCCGGGGTTCTTAAAGCTGTCCCCCGAAACAAGGACAGCAACAAAGGAGCTTCGGCTCCTTCGCCCACGCCCCGAGGTGGAGCGAGTGGCTCGGAGACGGTGGATCCTCGAAAAGAGGGCCCCCGCCTCCGAAGCCGCAAAGCCCGCCGAAGGTTTCGATGCGGGGGAAGGAAAAGACTCGCATGGTGAGCCCAACCTCCCCAAATAAGTCCTCGAAGGCGACAGCGCTTTGTCCGGCCAACAGTGCCTGGGAAGCGTACGGTCATTCCCGTGAGGGTCTTCAGTTCGAGGAGGGCGTCCGCGTCTCATCCGAGCTAGGCCTGGAGGGCATATTTCTTTAATGGAATTGCCGTGGACTCCGAGCCAACTGGGAGGAGCGGCGGAGGCTCGTCTCGTCCCGTTCCCCGTTAGCTATCTTTTTGCAGGAAACCATGCTAGGCGGGTGCCCCCTGCCCGCTCTCCCGGGGTATAAGGGTCTTGCGACCCCACCACCGCGGGATGGCCGGGCTGGGGGATGCGCATTTTACACCCGGCATGATGTTTCCGTTCTTCCTTTCTCTTAAAATACCTCTTTCCAGGCAGTGGCTGTGTAGCTCCACCTGGATAGGAGGTATACTATCATTTCTGCGTACATTTCCACCGTCAGCTGACTTCGACGCGGGGAACTTCCGCCGCGTCGTGGCACTGTTGGTGAGACCCTATCTCTTGCTTGGAGATCTGAACGGCAGGGATCCTCTGTGGGAAGATTACTCCATAAATCCAAGGGGATAAGTCCTTGCCGATCTGATCGAAGAGCTTGAGATTGGTGTCCCAAACATGGATGAGTTTACGCATCACTGTCCAAGAACCACTTCATTTTCTTGCCTTGACCTATCTTTGTGCTCTTCGGATGCACAGCCTGATTTTGATTGGGGGTGGTCGATGACCTCCATGGTAGTGATCACTTTCCCATTCAAATATCATTTTCAGGGCAACTGCCGCCTGAGAGCCCACCTCGGTAGTGCTTGGTGCAGGCGTGGTGGCAGTGGCCTTCATTTCAGGAAATGACTGAATTTTCTATCTCAGTCGAGGAGTTTAGGTCGGTAGATGAGGCCGTTGAGTTCTTTTCCGACAACCTCATCGCCGTGGGCCTGACTACTATTCCTAGGACGTCTGCCCGTTTTGCACGCCGACCACTCCCATGGTGGTCGGCCAAGTGTGAGACGGCCCTCAAACAGAAGCGTTATGCCTACATGCGCTATAAGCGCCGCCCGAACGATTTCACTGTCGCTGAATTTCGTCGGGCTAGGGCTAGGTTCCGGTATATTTCGAAGCACGCCCGCCGCTCTTCTTGGCGGGCATACGTGTCTTTACTTAACGGGAAGACCCCTTTAGCTGAGGTGTGGAAGCGAGTCAAAAGGATTCGGAGCAAGTTCTCGCAGGACCTCCCTCCCGTTCTCCAGGAGAATGGGACCGCAATCTCGGACCCCGCGTCCGTGGCGGAATTCTTAGCGACCGCTTTTTCCGCATTCTCTAGCCGGGATGCTACTCCGCCAGCATTCAATGCACGTCGTGATGTCGTGGAAGGCCGCCGGCGGGAATTTACCTACAACGACAGGTTTACTGTGAGTGAGTTGAGTTCCGCTCTCGCTTCGTGCGCAGACACCGCCTATGGTCCGGACAATGTCCCGTACGCCATGCTTCGACACCTGGGTGAGCGAAGCATGGCCTTTCTGTTAGATTTGTTCAACAGGATCTCTGTGGAGGGTCTTCTCCCAGAATCCTGGCGAATCGCTACTGTGCTCACCTTTCGCAAACCGGGGAGAGATCACTCTACTCCGACCGGTTTCCGCCCAATCTCTCTAACCTCTTGCTTGTGCAAGTTGATGGAGAAATTGGTAAATGTTAGATTATCCTTTTTCCTGGACAGCGAAGGCCATCTGTCTTCTGCACAGTGCGGCTTCCGCAAGTTCCACTTCACGGCAGATGCTCTGCTCCGACTGGAAAATGCCGTCTGCGAGGCTTTTCTTTGTAGACAGGACTACACCACGGTCTTTTTCGATCTGGAGAAGGCCTATGATACCGCATGGCGATACGGTATCATGGAGACTCTCCACACGATGGGGGTGAGGGGACACCTCCCAATGTTTATATCTGAATTTATGCGAGATCGTCGATTCCGCGTACGGGTGGGGGAGCCCTCTCCGGCCCAAAGGAGCAGGAAGAGGGTGTCCCGCAGGGAAGTGTCCTCAGTGTCACACTCTTTTCCCTGAGCATCAACGGCATCACCTCGGTGCTGCCGGAAGATGTTCTCGCTACGCTCTACCTGGACGACCTTTCGATCTCTTTTGGCGCGGCCCAGATGCCAACTCTGGAGCGTCGACTCCAACAGGCATTGAACCGCGTCTCTCGCTATGCCGAAGCGTACAGGTTTCGGTTTTCTTTGGCCAAGACTAAGGTGGTGCTGTGCTGCCGCCATCCACGGCTTCACCCCGACCCAGATTTGTTTCTTAATGGGGTGCGCTTGCATGTGGTTGAGTCGCACCGTTTCCTTGGTCTTCTATTCGACCGACGCCTCACCTGGGAGGCTCATATTCGCAGCCTTGGTGTCTCTTGTACCCGCGCCATGGACATTCTCCGTTCCGTGACGTTCAGCGCTTGGGGCGCTGATAGGGCTACTGCCTTACTTTTTTATCGATCCTTTGTTCGTTCGAAGCTCGACTACGGATGCGAGTTTTATGCATCCGCAGCCGAACATTTATTGCGGAAGGTGGATTCGATCCACAACACCGGCTTTCGCCTTGCGACCGATGCCTTCCGCACTTTTCCCATTGAGAGCCTGTTGGTCGATGCTGGGGAGATGCCACTCGCTCTGCGCCGCGTGCAGTGCATCGCTCGCCTGTACACGCGAGCCCGGCGCCTCCCTCAGTCGCCAACAGCTCTCACTGCATCCGCAGCAGATCTCGATGATGCCTATGCCGCCGAGAGACGCCAGTCATACCCTAAGCCCTTTGGGTTTAGGGCCAGGAAACTCCTTTGAGAGGTAGCTATAGCTCTCGGGCCGGTGGCGCCCCTGGTTCTGCCCAGGACGCCACCCTGGAGGGTACCACATTTGGCTATTTGTCGCCACGCCTCTGCTCCCAAAGCTTGTACTGCGCCGGGAGTATTGCGTTCGACCTTTTTGGAGCACACATCGTGTCACGCTGGAACCGTGCCAGTGTATACGGATGGATCCAAGTCCCAAGAGGGGGTCGGCTTCCACGCCGTATCCCCTCTGTTTGAAGTCAGCGGGGCTCTACCAGGCGCTGCGTCTGTCTTCACGGCCGAGCTGGTGGCAATACACCACTCGGTACGGGAGATTAGGCGACGTGCCCGGTTCGGAGACCGGATTGTGATCTATAGCGACTCACAAAGCGCCCTGAGTGTTCTCGGGGCATTGAAATCTCCGCATCCCTTGGTTCGCGATATCCGTGACACTACGGTTTTGGCGAGCCGGGTGGATGTCGAGATTATCTTCTGCTGGGTTCCTGGACATTTAGGAATTGCGGGGAATGAGGGCGCCAAAGAGTCCGCGAGGACTCTGCGACCGGAACAGCGTTTCGCTCTTCCTCACACCGACTACATGGCAGGAATACGGGCAGCTCTTCGGACTGCTTGGCAAAGAAGATGGGAGACGGTCGAAGGGAACTTAAAGTTGCGTGCCATTGCGCCGCGACTATTCCCATGGACCTATCCCCCAATGCCGCGGCGGCTTCAGGTTGCTTTCTGTCGTCTCCGAATCGGACACACTCGTGTGACGCATCGCTATTTGATGGAGCGCTCGCCTGCGCCCTATTGCAACGACTGCGTCATTCCCCAGACTGTTCGGCACATACTTGTCGAATGTCCCAGTCTGGGTGATCTTCGCGCACGATACCTGTCCCGGTACCGGGATGGGCGGGGTCGCTACCGCCTGTCCCTTGTACTCGGGACAAATTCGTGGACATTGACTTGTGGACTTGTTGGGGGAGGCCGGCCTTCTCCCTATTATTTAAGCAAGGTTTGTTTTTTGTTTTTTTCCTTTGGTTTCACGCTCCTGCTCCGGGGGGACCTCTCCCTGACGCACCAGCTTGCTTCCTTTCCCCCTTTTTGGGGTTTTGCTTTTTTCTCTCTAATTTTATTTTAAAGTAGCCTAGAACTAGGCCAGTTTTAATACGGCGACTAATGCCCAAGTAGGCAGTCGCCAGATGAGCTCTTAAAAAAACAAAACAAAAAACCCTCCCTTCCCCCAGCGTGACCATTTCCCGTACGGCCAAACAGCCGCGCGCTTCTCCACCGAGTCGGACTCACAGGAGGCTACACCCATTAAGTTGCTCGTGAGGCCATCTTCCGGGTTTTCTAAAGCTGCCCCACGAAATCACAGCACCAAAGTCTTAAGCTCTCCTAGGTGAGCGATGCGTGGCCTTTCTGTTGATTTGCTCAATAGGATTTGGACACAGGGTATCCCCCACGATTCTTCCCCAATAGCTACTGGGCTCACTTTTTCCAAACCGGGCAGAGATCACTACTTCGGCTGGTTTCTGCCATTCTTTCTAAGCTCATGCATGATAGAGTTGATCCAGAAATTGAGAAATGTTAGACTAGCCTTTTTCCTGAACAACAGAGTCGACCTGTCTCCTGGACAGTGCTGCCTCCGCAAGTTCCACTACAGGTCGCCTGTTTTGCTCCGACTGGAAAATGCCGTCTGCGATGCCTTCCTTCGTAGACCACTAGGCCAGAACATTTTTCGATCTGGAGAACGCCTATGATACCCTAAAGAATTACGGTATCATGGGGACCAGGAGACGCGTCGCAATCTTTATTTTTCGAGATTGTCGATTCCGCGTATGGATGGGGGTAGCCCTCTCCGCCCCAAAGAAACAGGGGTGTTCTCAGTGTCAACCTCTTTGCCCTGAGCATTAGCTCTCATCTCCTTGCCTCTGCTATATGTTCTTGCTACGCTCAACGCGCACGACCTTTCGATCTCTTTTGGTGCGACCCAGATTGCCAACTCAGGAGCGTAGACTCCAACAGGCATTGAACCTCATAAGTTTTGGTTTTCCTTTGCTAAGACAGGTGGTGCACTTCTGCCGCGTACCACGCCCCGGACTTGTACCTAAACTGCATTCGCTTCGAATTGGTGGATTCGCATAGTTTCATTCGTCTATTTCAAAGAACGTGTCACCTGGGAGGCTCATTCGCATCCTTAGGGTATTGTACCCGCACCATAGACATTCTTCGCTGCATCCGTACCAATGTACACCGTTGGCTCAAAGTCCCGGTGGGGTGGTCGGTTTCCACGCCGTATCCCCTTGTATGAAGTTTACCAGGCGCTGCGCCTTGTCTTCACCTACGAGCCGGTTCTTACACACCGCTCAATCTTTACGGGAGATTATGCGCCGTGCCCTGTTCTGATTTTTAGGCAATCACAAAGCGCCCCGCCTCTTCTCGGGGAATTGGAATTTCCACACCCTGGTTCGCGCTATCAGTGATGCCACGAGCCGGGCGTGTGTCGAGATTATGTTCTGCTGCTTCCTGGCCATGTCGGAATTGCGGAGAATAAGCGTGCCAAAGAACCGCTAGGACTAGGCGACCAGATCAGCGTTTTGCTCTTCCTCACACCGACTACATGGGAGGAATCAGGGCATCCCTCCAGGTTGCTTGGCAAAGGAGATTCTAGACAGCCGAGGGAAAATTGCGTGCCATTGAACCGCGACTGTTCCAATGGACCTTCTCCCAAAATCTGGGACGGCTTTAGGTCACTTTCTGTCCCCCGAATGTACACACTCGCGGGACTCACCGCTATCTAATGGAACGCTCACCTGCATTTTATTGCGACGACTGCGTTGTCCTACAGACTGTTCGGTACATTCTTGTTCCCAGTTAGGGCGATCTTCGCAGACCGAGACGAGCGGGGTCGCTAACGTTTTTCCCTTGTACTTAGGACAGTTTTGTGTAGACAGACTTGCGGACTATTTGACTTTTTAGAGGAAGCTGGCCTCCATTTCATTTGACTCTGTGTGTAGGTCGTATGCTCTCGCACCCGTATGGGGGGAGGGGGGTGGGCGTCGGAGCGTGCTTCCTTCTTCTGACTAGTTTTGCTTCTTTTAATCTAGCCTGGCATGAGGTTATACGGTAATTACGGCGACATTTGCACTAGTAGGTAGTCGCCAGATGGGCTTTTTGAAAAGAATAAAAATTCCAAAATGTAAAGGAACAAGTCAGTAAAATTCATTGGTATAATTGATGTTAATAGTTCAATCTAAATATATTGTTACCAAGAACCTTTATTTAGTTAAAGTACACGACTAGTTTCGGGGTGCCATTTTTCCATCCTTTAGATGAACAAATCAAATATTGCCGTAAAAGATTCCTAATCAGCAAACTGAGGAAAAAAAAATTGCCAAGTTGGGTAGAAGGAGTCTTTGCAAAGAAATGGCCAAGTAATTTCTGGTCTGAGATGCAATCGATTAATGACGCCTCAAATACCTTTAGTTTGATTAAGTCAAAGGTATACGTGAATTTTGCATTTTCTCAATTGATGCCCTAATGACTTGAGGCGATAGGTATTTGAGGAGTCTTTAATCGATCTAATATCGAGAGGAAAATTGGGTGCAACCGAGTCATTAGAGTGCTAATTACATCCCAGCTCGGTATCGCCTCTTGTAAATATTCCCGCAGGGTAACTGACATTTTTGTGGGGTTGCTGTCTGAAGGGTAGGAGCGTGATCTCCGAAACTAGTCCTGTACTTAAAGTAACCTCTCCCCCCCCCCCCGCTCTTTAAAAAGCTATTAATTAATTTCTTAAAGTTCAATAGGTTTGTATTTTCCTTTTTTCCGTTGCCTTTTCCCTGATAGTTGTTGATTCGTTTGTTTTTCCTTTTCTTTATTCATTGGCGTCTTGGTATCTGAAATGAGATTTTGTATTTACTAAAATTCTGAAGAATTTTTTGAGTGACTAGGGTATGTCTGGTATAAAAAACAAACAAACAAACTTGGCCTTATATTTAGTATAGGCTCTATCCAGTCTGTAGGTAAAGATTGTTTCACCTTTGGGTAGTAATAGAAAGTCTCTTTTGTTGGTTAACAAGTGGGAAGGAATGTCTTACACAAGAAGCATTTATCACTTTCACACAGTATACAAGGTTGGATTCACTTGTTATTCCAAAACTTAACTTACACCTCCACCAACTAGTACAAACGCTATCGCGCGCGCGCAACATCGAGGAAAAGAAATACAGTGCCACAACATGCTCCGCATATAAGGTATGGCTTTTTCCCGAAGATCCCTTTGTAAGCAGCAAACGTGGGAACATGCACATGGAAGCTAAATAAAAAAGATAAATGACAGTTTGACGTGAGAGATAAAATCGTAAGCCTGATTGTTTCGTACACGAACTCAATAGCAGACAATCTTCACATTCCGACTCACAACAGCCATTGCCTCACGGATGATGCAAACATGGATGTGGAGATTACAATACTTTGTCACTGAACGCGTGAGCCTGACCCCAGAACGAGGCACAAATGGTAGCGACCCCGCTACTGGGGCAGGTAACGCGCACTAAGTTCCTCCCAGAGTGGCGAACAGTCTGGAGGACAAAGACTGTTTGGGTAGAAAAGTTGAAGGGAGTGTTCCTTCTTATGGCACCGTGTCCACTAAGGCTGTCTGATTCGGAGACAAGACTATATCATTGAAGCGCAGTGATAGCTCCCGGGAAATGTCGGGGCTCAATAGCAGACAATCTTCACATTCCGACTCACAACAACAATTGCGTCATGGATGATGCAAACATGGATGTGGAGATTACAATACTTTGTCACTGAACGCGCTCTACGAATCGCTATGATTTACAAAACTGTCTCCGAACCGGGCATGACGCGTAATCTCAGTCCACCTTTCTCGGCCGTGAATTGGACTTCGAGCCATCTGAGTACACAGACAAGTCTCCGGGGTGGCATGATGTATGCCTCAAGAATTACGAACGCAATAGTCCCGGTGCTCTAGAAACTTTAAGTAGGGGCCAAGTAGGCAAGACCCTTTTTTGCCTTAATAGCCACTCTGTAAGACAAGAAAAAAGATTGCACCCAACCTGTATGCAATCTGCGAGTTTAAGCTGTAATCGTTCGCCCTCTTCCTGTCGCATGGGCCGCTATAAAATTTCCATAGCATGCAACAACCTTCTCTCCACTAATCTGGTCCCTCAGCACAGTTTAACAAAAGGCGCCACCCCACTAAAGTGTGGTAACGTTGGCGGCGCTTACAGCAAAGGTCATCTGTTCCTGGCGAGCAATGCAACAACATTAATAAACAGGGGTGTAGTGACAAACAAGTCAGAGGTTGTTATCCATCTGGGTAGCTTCTTAGGCAACCCATCGGTGCCAAAGGCCCAAGAGCAATACAATGCCCTCGCAGGAGTTTCCTAGGAATGAACTCTAAAGACTTAGGGGCCTTTTGAAAACTGCTCAGATTAGTGGGCAAAAGATGCAGACTTAAGCTTTAGGGAGCGAGAGAAAAATGTATGGTAGTCCTCTTACGGCCCCAAATGCTGAACGCCACAACACTTAGAATGACCCTGATGCGTGTATAAGAGACCCTAAGACTGTTAATATGCGCCTCCCAGATGAGGTCATTCGAATACAAGATTAAAGGAATCTGATTTCACGCTACTCCCATTTATTACTAGGGTGGGGTTTTTTATCTCTTTAAATTTTAAGCACAATAATAATATCTGTAAAGATGAATTAAGGGAAAATGATTGGAAGATAGATAGCCGCAGATCCGCATACAAGCAATGGGGCCGGGAGAGCACATAAGAGTAGATGTCGCCGGACATCTCATTGCGAGCGCAGAGAGAGAAAATATGGGCAGGGGAAAGGATTAAATAGAAATGTCAGGAAGTGAATACACCTCGGTGTCAAACTAGTGTGAGACTGACGGGGGCGCTAGAGCTCTAGGTTACGAGGTGTAACCACGGAGCTTGGCAGGGTCGGGGTGATGCCTACGACGGCGGCACAAAATGCACCAACTTAGGATTGACAAAAGAAAACTAAAACCCTTGCGTTTCACCTTAACGAGTGACTCAGTTCAGAGATAGGTATGTGAGCTGCGCTAAAAGACATCCAAAAGTCTACGTAGAACATCACCCCTTACCAAAGAAGTGATAACATTGATGCTCACGGTAAAGAGCGACGCTCTTACAAAAAAAATATCGAAATGCGGTATCATATACCAGATCTGCTGCTGACGAAGGAAATCTAGCAGATACGTCATGTTCAGTAGGAACAAAGTATGAGGCTTAGTGAAACTAAGGAAAGATGTCTTCGCTCCCAATAAGTGAACACGTATGCACGCCTTGAATTTTTTTTTTTTATAAAGCCCATCTGGCAACTGCCCACTTGGGCATAAGTCGCCGGAAACACGACAGCCTAGAACTAGGCTACTTTAAAATAAAAATATGAAAACATAATGGTAAAATTTGAAAATACTTAACAATTAGGAAGCAATCTCCGGCAGCTGGGGGAGGTCCACCTCACCCAGGTGCAGGACCGTGTACCCTACAAAGAAAACAATAACAAACAAAAACAAAAACAAAATAGAACCTTCTTAAATAAAGGAGAGAAGCCCGGCCTCACCCCAAAAGTCAACAAGTCAATGTGCACGAACTCGTCCCGAGTACAAGGGACAGGCGGTAGCGAACCCGCCCATCCCGGTACCGGGACAGGTATCGTGCGCGAAGATCACCCAGACTGGGACATTCGACAAGAATGTGCCGAACAGTCTGGGGGACGACGCAGTCGTCGCAATTGGGCGCTGGTGAGCGCTCCATCAAATAGCAAAGCGTCACACGAATGTACCCGATTCGGAGACGACAGAAAGCGACCTGAAGCCGTCGCGGCATTGGGGGATAGGTCCATGGGAACAGTCGCGGCGCAATGGCCCGCAACTTTAAGTTCCCTTCGACCGTCTCCCATCTTCTTTGCCAAGCAGTCCGAAGAGCTACCCGTATTCCTGCCATGTAGTCGATGTGAGGAAGAGCGAAACGCTGGTCTGGTCGCAGAGTCCTTGCGGACTCTTTAGCGCCCTCATCAGCGCGTTCATTCCCCGCAATTCCTACATGTCCAGGAACCCAGCAAAAGATAATCTCGACGTCCGCTCGACTCGCCAAAACCGTGGCGTCACGGATATCGCGAACCAGGGGATGCGGAGATTCCAATGCCCCGAGAGCACTCAGGGCACTTCGTGAGACGCTATAGATCACAATGCGGTCTCCAAGCCTGGCACGTCGCGTAATCTCCCGTACCGAGTGGTGTATTGCCAACAGTTCGGCCGTGAAGACAGACGCAGCGCACTGGCAGAGCCTCGCTGACTTCAAACAGAGGGGATACGGCGTGGAAGCCGACGCCCGCTTGGGACTTGGAGCCATCCGTATACACTGGCACGGTTCCAGCGTGACACGAGGTGTGCTCCAAAAAGGTCGAACGCAATACTCCCGGGGTCGTACAAGCTTTGGGAGCAGAGGCGTGGCGACAAATAGCCAAATGTCGTAGCCTCCAGGGTAGTGTCCTGGGCAGAACCAGGGGCGCCACCGACCCAAGAACTATATCTAGCTCTCGAAGGAGTTTCCTGGCCCTAAACCTAAAGGGCTTAGGGTATGACTGGCGTCTCTCGGCGATATAGGCACCGTCGAGATCAGCTGCGGATGCAGTGACAGCTGTTGGCGACTCAGGGAGGCGCCGGGCTCGCGCGTACAGGGAAGTGATGCACTGCACGCGGCATCTCCCCAGAATCGACCAACAGGTTCTCAATGGGGTGGGTACGGAAGGCACCGGTCGCAAGGCGAAGGCCGGTGTGGTGGATCGAATCCACCTTCCGCAATAAACGCTCGGATGCGGATGCATAAAACTCGCATCCGTAGTCGAGCTTCGAACGAACAAAGGATCGGTAAAAAAGTAAGGCAGTAGCCCTATCAGCACCCCAAGCGCTGAACGTCACGAAACGGAGAATATCCATGGCGCGGGTACAAGAGACTCTAAGGCTGCGAATATGAGCCTCCCAGGTGAGGCGTCGGTCAAATACAAGACCAAGGAAACGGTGCGATTCAACCACTTTCAGGCGTACCCCATTAAGAAACAAGTCTGGGTCGGGGTGGAGCCGTGGATGGCGGCAGAAGTGCACCACCTTAGTCTTGGCCAAGGAAAACCGAAACCTGTGCGCGTCGGCAAAGCGAGAGACGCGGTTCAATGCCTGTTGGAGTCGACGCTCCAGAGTTGGCATCTGGGCCGCGCCAAAAAAGATCGAAAGGTCGTCCAGGTAGAGCGTAGCGAGAACATCTTCCGGCAGCACAGAGGTGATGCCGTTGATGCTCAGGGAAAAGAGTGTGACACTGAGGACACTTCTCTGCGGGACACCCTCCTCCAGCTCCTTTGGGCCGGAGAGGGCTCCCCCCCACCCGTACGCGGAATCGACGATCTCGCAAAAATTCAGATATAAAAATTGGGAGGCATCCCCTCGCCCCAATCGTGTGGAGAATCTTCATGATACCGTATCGCCATGCGGTATCATAGGCCTTCTCCATATCGAAAAACACCGTGGCGTAGTGCTGTCTACGAAGGAAGGCCTCGCAGATGGCATTTTCCAGTCGGAGCAGAGCATCCGACGTGGAGTGGAACTTACGGAAGCCGCACTGTGCAGGAGACAGATGGCCTCCGCTGTCCAGGAAAAAGGCTAATATAACATTTACCAATTTCTCCATCAACTTGTACACGCAAAGGTTAGAGAGATTAGGCGGAAACCGGTCGCAGTAGAGTGATCTCTTCCCGGTTTGGAAAGGCGAGCACAGTAGCTATTCGCCAGGAACTTGGGAGAAGACCCTCCACCCAGATCCTGTTGAACAAATCTAACAAAAAGGTCATGCCTCGCTCACCCAGGTGTCGAAGCATGGCGTACGGGACATCGTCCGGACCATGGGCGGTGTCCGCGTACGAAGCAAGACCGGAGCGCAACTCACTCACAGTAAACCTGTCGTTGAAGGGTTCTCCGCCCGTGGAGGTAAAGTCCAGCCGGCGGCCTTCGGCGACATCACGACGTTCATTTAATGCTGGCGGAGCAGCATCCCGGCTAGAGAATGCGGAAAAAGCGGTCGCTAAGGATTCCGCCACGGACGCGGGGTCCGAGATTGCGGTCCCATTCTCCTGGAGAACGGGAGGGGGGTCCTGCGAGAACTTGCCCCGAATCCTTTTGACTCGCTTCCACACCTCTGCTAAAGGGGTCTTCCCGTTAAGTGAAGACACGTATGCCCGCCAAGAAGAGCGGCGGGCGTGCTTCGAAATATACCGGAACCTAGCCCTAGCCCGACGAAATTCAGCGACAGTGAAATCGTTCGGGCGGCGCTTATAGCGCATGTAGGCATAACGCTTCTGTTTGAGGGCCGTCTCACACTTGGCCGACCACCATGGGAGTGGTCCGCGTGCAAAACGGCCAGGCGTTCTAGGAATAGTAGTCAGGCCCACGGCGATGAGGTTGCCGGAGAAGAACTCAACAGCCTCATCTACCGACCTAAACTCCTCGACTGAGACAGAAAAATCAGTTATTTCCTGAAATGCGAACCACTGCGCCCGCGCTAACCACCACCTGGGCGGGCTCTCGGGCGGCAGCTGTCTGGAAAATGATATTTGAATGGTAAAATGATCACTGACATCGAGGTCATCGACTGCTCCTCACCCCAAATCTGGCTGTGCATCCGGAGAGCACAGAGATAGATCAAGACAGGAAAATGAAGCGGTCCTAGGGCAGTGATGCGTAATCTCATCCACATTTAGGACACCTATATCCAGGTCATCGATAAGGTAGGCAAGGACCTGACCCCTGGGATTGATCGAGTAGTCTCACCAGAGGGGGTGTCTACCGTTTAAATTCCCGAGCAAGAGAAAGGACCTCGGCAAACATGACATGACGCAGAGAAAGTCCACCGCATCTAAGTCGTCTGACAGTGGAAGCTAGGCAGAAATAACAGTATACCTCCTATTCAGGTGCAGGTGAACAGCTACTGCCTGAAAGGAGTTATGTAAAGCAAAAAGAACGGAGACATCATGCCGGGTGTAAATGGCGCATCCTCCTTCTCGGCCTCCATCCCGTGGCGGTGGGGTCGCAAAACCCTTATACCCCGGGAGGGTATAAAGGTTGACCCAGGTGAGGGAGCTCAAGGGAGACGGGACGTTGCCCCGTCAGCCCCAATCCAGGATGGTTGGGTGAGAGGAAGTTGCTCGGTGTCTACCCTGTGAAACTAGAGGTTGACCAGAGAAAGTTGTGGGAGAGGTTTTAGGGAAAGTCAGGAAGCAGGGTAAGAAGACAAAGTATCATAAAGAATAAGAGGCTAAGCTGGGGTGGACGGGTCGCTGAGGCCCGTCAGCACGGTGCCCAGGAAAGCAAATCGCCCTGCCCCTTACGGGGGTTCGCAAATGGCGACGGGACGTTTGCAACAGCCTCACATGCCACCCATACTGGAATTTGCCCATCGGTCGACCAAGATCCCTAAAGGCCGTAGCTCCCAATTGACCATCTGGAGAGAGGGAGACTCCCTATCAGGGAAGAACCCCTAAGTGTTAGCAGGTGTCAACGGGATGGCCAAGATAGTGAGACTTTTAGTTGGGACTATGCCAAAACAATGCAGCCCCCCCTCCACCGTAGCGAAGGAAATGTCCCCCTCGAATTATAACGCAATACCAACAGGAGCATCGTCAACAGAAAGTTCATAAGGAGAGATCTGTAAGGAAATTGGTGAAGACGGAAATAGTGAAAATGTGTGGGAGATATATAGCGGCAGATCTTCGAGCAGATTATTAGTGCCGGGAGGGCAGGAAGTCCTCTAGATGATAGCTGCAGCGAGGTTACTTACGCTGCACATGACATCTCCTTGGAGGTGCGTAAAATGATAAGGAAGAAGAGGGGTTGGAGGAAGAGGAAGGAAAAAAGGTCGAGAGGAGTGCCTTTAGCTGTATTTTTTCAGAACCCATTTGGCGACCGCTTACAAGGGCACAAGTCGCCGTCCAAACGGAGCCAAGATGAGGTGAACCATCCCCTCGCACCTCCAACCCCGACCAGGGATGAGCAAAACTGATCGGTGATTAGAGTCCGATATTATTCGCCAACCCCAAAAATAGGTTTGAAGCGAAAAAGCGACCAAGTCTAGAAATAAAAAACCAAGGTAGTCTCAATCTAGTCTTAGACTACAGGGGTCACTGGGTCCGGTAGTGTGTGCCGCTCTTCCAGGCACGAGGTATAATAAAGTCCACACAGGGTTATGTAAAGGAAAGATCGAATGTGAGAGCAGAGCGACTGGACAATTTGTGAACGACGATGGGTTCGAGAAGGTTGGACAGATTCATTTTCTCTTTTCAACTCTCATCAAGGCGCTAAACCTTGAACCATGTTTTACATAAATGAACAAATATGCAAAACCTTTAAACCATTTTTACTAAATTAACAAATAAACAAAATCTCAAACTCAGTTTTACCAAATTAACAAATAACCAAAACTTTCAACCCAGTTTTGCCAAATTAACAAATATGCAAAACCACAAACCAAATTAACAAATGAACAAAAAAATCAAACCAATTTGACCAAATTAACAATTGAGCAAAACCTTCAAACCAATTTAACAAATAAGCAAAACCTTCAAACCAATTTTAACAAATAAGCAAAACTACCAAACCAATTTTAACAAATTAACCAATGAGCAAAACCTTCAAACCAATTTTACCAAATTAACAAATATTCCACTCCTTTAAAACTCCACACACAACCTAGATCGACTTACTTTCTAGCCCCCCACACTTCTTTTCCAAGGGATCGCACAACCCGAAAATTAGACACACACACTTATTACGTAGGATGCTGCATCCCTTAAATGGTACCCCAAGCAACCTTGCGGTAGGCGAGAGGTGAATTTACAAATCGAGGAGAGCAATATCCCAGGTCGGCGTTTCCGTCCTTATCACCCATCAATTCTTTGTTTGTGGTACTCACGAATTTTAGCTGCCGGGGCACTTCTGTTTCGAGGCGCAGAAAGCGAAGGGAATTCCTCAGTGGGTTTCTTGACACTAGTTTGAGACCCCCAAAGCGAAGGGAACTCATCTGTGGATTTAGTATCAACAAAACTCTGAGGGGGACCGAAGGGCCAGGCTCCGGTAAGCTCCATCTTACTCTGCTTTATGTTTTCCTTTTTTTTCTTCGTAGGGGCAAGAGTCTCTTCTACCAATCCCACACTAAGTGCCTAAAAAGGGAGAAAAAGAGCAATGAATGGAAACATAAACGAAGAAAATTGACTTTCCTATCCACCCAAAGGGACTCGGACAGGCAGAGGGGGGGAGGCTGTCAAAGTCCATATTGTGAAAATATAAAAGTTGTGGGGGACTTCAGGCCACATGTTGTTCTTGTTCCATTTGGGGTCGTATAGGTGCACAATAGAATTTGAACTCGATCGGATAAGATATATATATAAAGGTCCCCCACCCCCAGAGCGACACATTCTCCTCTCCCTCCATGCGGCCGCCAACTAGTCCATTATTGAGGTGACGTTGGCTGTCAGTCAAGTGGATTGGCCTTTGGAAGTGTTTGTTTGATGTTAAGGGGTCACCAACTTCATCATTCCTTTGGTGGTAAATTGGTACGAACATTACTTGATGTTTGGGGAACTGAAAATATCCTTTTCAGTGGCGATCAATAACAGAACAGAGAACTTCAATATTCCCATTTTTCCTTTCACAGGCGCGATGGTTTCTATTCGCAAAGAGTGGTGGTTGATCGGTCACCCGGAGGCGAACATCACCGGGAGCCGCCTCCCCTCAAAGGGGCAAGTGCTCCGAAAATTCTACTTCTACCACGGTCTGGAAAAGAAAACAAAGGTGGAGGCTGCGAAGGAGACCGTGGAGGGAGTCCTGTGAATTTGGGAGAAGGCAGGTCTCCTTATCTCTACACTGCGTTACAGCAAGGCGAAGCTGCTCAAGTTCGTGGAGGCCTACGAGGGTCTTCAGAAGCACAAGAAAAGAGCTTCGGAACCGGCAAGGATGAATGAGGAGATCTTTCAAGGGGACTTAATGACTTGTTCGATGTGGCGCAAAGAGATTCTCCTGAGAAGACAACAGACGAGGAGGAAAGGGCCATCCTCATCAGCAAATGAGTGGATCGATCGACTTCCTCCATGCCTGGACTGGACACTGTGTCAGCGAGGCTCCAAGAGAAAAAGCGGAAGCAGAAACAGGCTCCGGAGATGGAGCAAAAGATCGCCTTAATTGTTGTACCTTCAAACCAGGTGGCCTCATCGTCTTCGTTCTCTCACGGGGAAACGGATGGAAGCGATGCCGAGTTCAAGTGCCTAAGTCTTCCTAAGAGAAGAGCTGGAAAGAAGTCTGCCATGATCCTGCCAAAGGAAGTGACCACCAAACTGGACCGCTTCAAGGTCTCAGATCCGGCTGCGATGGCAGTGATAAGAGCCGTAGCCAAGGCAACCGGTTAAAACATCGACAGCATCACGTTCTCTACCAGCTCCATCCGCCGCCATACGAGAAAGAACCGAAATGAAGTTGCCACTGCAGAGAAGATCGAACTCCCAGGGAGATGCCTTGTGCTACTTCAATGGAATGCCAAGCAGCCGCCTGACATCGCTGGGGGACGTCAACGCGTTGAGAGGCTCGCCATTCACGTCACTAAAAAAGTAAAAGATTCGTGCCAAATTTTATTCTAATCGGACATTACTTAGGGGTCCCCAACGAAGCAACAAGGAGTACCTCGTGGAAGCAGCCAAGATCACTCAAGGCACTGAGCATCACATGGGGGAGGCTGTCCTCAAGACGGTATCCGACGCTGGACTGGAGGCGCGCATTCAAGGAATCGTGTTTGACACTACTGCCACGAACACGGGTCCCAATGAAGGAACCTACATAAAGATTCAGGAAGCTCTGGGAAGGAATCTCTACTGGTTTGCGTGCAGGCACCACATCCTGGAAATGATCATTGGGGACGTTTTCAAACACTGTTATGGACCATCTGGCGGGCCTAACGTCCCTCCCTCGACCAGAAATCTTGGACGTCCTCCATGGATGAAGAAAGCCTCCTTCCTCTCCTGACAGGCAAGCTGTATGATGCAAGGGAGACAGCTTTGAGCGAGCTCAAAAGTGCTATCGAACAAAAAAGCCATCCAAGAGACGACTACAAGGAGCTATTAATTCTCTCCTACATCTTCCTGGGAGGGGATATTGGGACGACTTTCAAGATGAGGGCACCAGGAGCGTTTCATCAAGCGAGCTGGATGTCGAAGGGAATCTACGCTCACAAGATTTTTTCTCTTTAGGTCTCAGTTTCGGCTGACCTCTCACGAACTTCGAGCCATGGAACAGGTGTCCCTCTTCGTCGCCCTCTTTTACGCCATTCCGTGGAACGAGGCCATGGTTCCTTCCCATGCTTCCTACAACGACCTCCTCTTCATGAGGAAACTTTGTAGAGGAATTTCCAATAAGCGCGTTCCTGAAGTGGCCCTAAAGGCATTCAAGCGCTATCTCTCGTACGTTTCAGAAGACTTGGTGCCTCTCTCTCTCTCTTCGACGAAAGGGTTGCAAAGGAAGAGAAGGTCTCCATGGTTCAGAACATGAAGATGGAGGGGAAGGGACTGAAACGTCTGGACGGAAAAGCCTTTAATCCCAACAAGCCTCTTTTAGGCTTCTTTAGTTTACGGCCGAGAAAGGCGCTGGATCTCCTGCTTCCAGGACAAGGAGAGGAACTGGCCACACTCTTGGCTAAGAGCTCCGCCAGTTGGGAAGGGGATTCTCTCTTCTGCAAGATGAAGAGGGCAATTGACCACGTGATAGTGGTCAACGACGTTGCCGAACGGGCAGTGGCCCTGATGACCACCTTCAACGAGGCCATTACCCGAGAAGAAACTCAGAAGCAGTTCCTTCTAAAGGTGGTGGCCAAGGGCAGGAGAGAGTGCCCCACAACCTCCAAGGCAGCCCTACTGAAGTCCGAGTGATCTGACTCCGAATAAAGCAAGGAGGTCCTTTCGGAACTGTTTTTTGTCTTGTTTCATTCTCAGTGATATCAATATATTAGAATTTCTTTTTTTCATATTTGCTAACTTTCTGTTTCCTTTTTTGTTTGTTTTTGAAAAATTGTTGCTTCGTGGGGGACCCCTAAGCAATGTCCGATTAGAATAAAATTTGGCACGAATCTTTTACTTTTTTAGTGGAACAAAAACATGTGGCCCAGAAGTGTTTGCAACATGTGACATTTTGAACAGGTCTAGGGGTGTGTGTGTGTGAGGGGAATGGGGGGGTACGAATATCCCGGCGCGTGATTTCACATTGTGCTTTTGTGTATCTTTGTAGACTTGTTACTCAATGTGGAACTCTCTCCAGCCTAGTGGATAAAGCGTTGGATATCTAACGTCGAGGTACCAAGTTCAATCCCAGCGAGAGCGGACACGAAACTTCAGCATATGTCAGTGTCAGACCGCCTATTGGCAGATGTGTTGTGTCTATCTACGCGGGAAGAAGGTAGCTCTTACATATGTCATCACATACATAACTAATCACAGCACGGTTGCCATCTCCATTCCCATCTTCAAAAAACAGCAAGCATTCTATCAGTTTCAGAAGCTATACACAAATATCCTGAGGTTGGCGCGCATCAACGTAAATAGGACTACCATCCCGTTTAGGAACGATCAAACACAGAAGCACCAATCTTTTGTTTCCAAGCTAAATTAGACCTTCACACGTTATCATCCCACTGGCTTCTCAGTCAGTTCTCGCTATCTCTCAAGGAATATATATATATATATATATATATATATATATATATATATATATATATATATATATATATATATATATATATATATATTTTTTAAAGTTTTTTTCTAACGACTAATTCCGAGAGCACTCGCCAGCAATCCTTACATATCCAGGAACCCAGCAGAAGATAATCTTGACATCCGCTCAGTTCACGGCAACCGTGGCGTAATGGATACTGCCAATTAGGATATGTGGAGATTCAAATCCCCCGAGAGCACTGGAATCTCCAAATATCACAATCCGTCCTCCGAACCGGGCACGGCGGGTTATCTAACGTACATAGCGGTGTATTACAACTAGCTCACCCATGAAGACAGACCAACCACTGGTAGAGGCCCAATGACTTCAAAAAGAGGGAATACGGCGTGGATGCTGACCTCGTCGTGGCACTTGTAGCCATCCGTGTACACTGGCACGGATCCAGCGTGACACGAAATGTGCTCGAAAAAGGTCACACGCAATAATCTCGGCATGGTGGATGCTTTGGGAGCAGAGGTGTAAGGTGGTATCCTGGGCAGAACCAGAGGTGCCACCTGCCCGAAAGCTAACACGAGCTGTTGAAGGAGTTTCCTATCCCTAAACCCAAAAGGTTTAGTATGACACGCGTCTCTCGGCGGCACAGGCAACGTCTAGATCGGCTACGGATGAAGTGACAGCCGTTGGCAACAAACTGAGGAGCCGGGCTTGCCGTACAAGCAAATGAACAAAGTGTGCGACGCAGAGGATGTGACATCTGCCCGGAATCAACAAGACGTGAGGAAGGCACCAGTCACTAGGCGGAGACTGGCGTGGTGGATCGAGTCCACCTTACGCAATACACGGTAGGTTGCGAATGCGTAAAACTAGAATTAGTAAAGCTTCGAATGAACCAATAATCGCTAGAAAGGTAAGGCAGTACACCCTATCAGCATCCAAAGTGCTGAACGTCTCCAATTTCAGGTGAACCCTGTTGGAACAAATATGGATTGCGGTGGAGCCTTGAATGAATGACGGGAGAAGTGTACCTTAGTCTTTGCCAAGGAAAACCGAAACCTGTGCGCTTCGGCATAGCGAGAGATGCAGTTCGATGCCTGTTGGAGTCAACGCTCCAGGAATATTGGCTTATGTTCTACATAACATCCTTGCTTGATTGAAGAGTTCATTATTGGCTACGACTGAATCTATGAATGTGAGTGAAACGGATATAGAGAATAATAGTTCTTGTCTATTTGGTCTTCCGAAAGAAATTCGTTTGTAAAAACTTTAATAACCTCACAGGAATGTTTCCGTTCGTAAATTTCTGGCGGTGCTCATGTAAAAGATCACAAGCTGGTATAATTTTTGTATGAATGTAAATTGGACCCTTAAATTGTATATATTGCAAAATGTTGTGGTTGTTAATTGCTCCCCAAGAGCAGACGAGCTCTAATCTTTCCGACCGCTGGGGAGATTGGGGGAGAAAACTTTCATCATACAGCCTGCGCTGGAGTTCTCGTCAACGTCACCACGATAAGTGGGGCAGCGATTTTTGTGAGACTGTCCTGAGGGACCAGGATCGAGTGGGAGAGGCTGTTGCATGTTGTGGGAATGTTACAGCAGCCCCCTGCGTTAGCGGTCCATGCAACAGAACACCAGTACAATTTGTTGCACACTACTAAGAGTTACAAGCTTTACCACCATCTTCCCTCTTTCATTCAAGAGATGGAGCCGGGAGGGCAAAAGGTCCTCGAGTGTGGCAGGGTTGCCCATGCAAGAGTTGAAGTCCCCGAGTGGACTTGGGGTCGGGGTTGGGGGGGACACATGCCACTACCCCAAATGCCAGTCTAACTGCCCTCCCCCCCCACTTGAGAGATAGGTACACTGAAATTTCTTGGTATCCTGGAGTTTACTGCAACGAGACCTACTTTCGATGTGGACTAGACACAGGTGTAGGAGAGTTGCGTGCATCCTCCTCTTCCTAGAGAGACACATGAATTCCTTGTGTATTTTCATAAGTTCACCCCCCCCCAAAAAAAACAACAACAACAACAACAAAAAAATCACCATTTTGTTAAGACCCGGATTTCAAACTTTCTGGCGCCTATTCAAAGTACCCCCATCCCCTACATACCGCAGCATATCTAACCCCTCCCTCCCAGTAGACCTAATTCACATTTATATATTTTAGTTTTTTCTTCCCTCTTTCTCTCACGCGACGTTCAAGACCCAATTCCGAGCGAAAGATGGTGTTAAGCTTAAAACTCAATCCTAGGGAGTTCCACTGTAGAGGAATTAAAACATAACGCCACCCAGAGGGCCAAGCGGACATATATATTAAAATCACTCTTCAGAGAGTGCGTGAGAACGATAGGCGTTTGAGTAACAGTCAAACTGCCGAAGGGCTCTGATCTCCACGCCGAGTCAGGCTGCCGGACCAAGGTAGCCGCAAAAGGCCAATAAGCAGCTCTCAAAAGATCCGATTACCTACGAGGTCAGGAGGCCCACGGTTAGCGCGCCAAAGAGCGGTGTCAGATCAAAAAGACCACCGAGAAGAAATGTGACGGTTGTCGGTGCCACTCATTAAGAAGCAGACCTGGGCTCCACGGTGCCCCCCCCCCTTCCCTTTCGCGCTCCCCTCAGAGGCATTACCCCGTCCCCCTTAGTTGGGGCGGTCACCGGTCTATAAATAAGCCCCGTAAGGAAAGAAAGAGAAGATTATTCTGTTAGAGACGATAGAGGACTAGATTATTGTGATCAGTCCCTCGCCCAGTTCCGATCTCGACTTCTAAGATTTAGAAGTTCGTCTCGTTTGCTTATCGGTGCCATACCGATTTATCCTTCGCAGATTTAGAAAGAGGTCTGGCTGGATCACAATTCTTAAGTGTCAAACAAGAATTTCGGCAGCAAGACAAAAGAAGATCCGCTCACCCTTGAGGAACTCTCAAATCGCAATCTCAGTAATTTTGAGAAAAGAAGAATTAATCACCACGTAAGTTCCATTTAATTACTTTCGGGATCACCTCGTATACCAAAACCCAGTTTGGTAACCCTGCGAAGTAGACGAGGATACTAGAAGAACTCAAGAGCTACCAAGAAGAGTACTCCTTGAGCCCGATAGCACAACTCCTCTCTCCGTCTTTAAGACGTATAACCGGATAATAAAGTTATAAGAAGAAATCGACATCGGTTTCTACCGGCTCAATGACAACCACCCTCCTCTCACTGGAACGCGAAGACTCGTGAAAAAAAAAGAATAGCGAGATCCGTCAACCCCTGTTCCTATCAAGGTCATGTAAGTCCGAATGATTAAATATATTTGTTTTGATTAAGTAGGACTTTAATGCTACCCCCAAGCTAACTAAAGGAGATATAATACTTCGTGACTGTCATATTTTTAGTTAGATTAGTGGAGAGTAAATTGTAACTTAGAGGCCTCCATAAATTAGCTATCTGGCAATTGGTTTGTTGACGTGGAGCCTACTTGTTTTGATCAAGGTTCGCGTCAGGAGTAGGTCTATATTCGATTTGTATGAAACATGTTAAACTTATAGAATTTAGTGTATAAATCTGAGTTAATTGATAAATTAAAAGATATATATTTTTGGTTAATTCTTGGTGTTTCACTGGATCCTTACGTGTTGACCGGCTCTTTCCTTAAAACTGATTAAACGATGAGTACTCTCATAATTCAGTATTTAGACTCCTTTAGAAGAATTCGGAGTCCACTCAGCCAATAGAGGAATTATTTCCCTTCCTAAGTGGTGTCAGACTGGTTCACTAAAGTCATTAAATATATAAATATGTACTTTGATAAAAAGAGGTATAGTATCGGAGTAATTTTAAACGGCCAACAGTTGAAGAATAATTCTCCGGCAAAAGTAGGGACACCAATTCCTCGACATCCACAAAAGCGCCTATCATGGCGCCCTCAAGTTAGGGCACTCCAAGCATTATCATACCCTGCCCCCCCCCCCTCGAGTTTAAGCGAAATACCAACGAGGGCATCTCACGCAGGAGAAATTTGTAGAGTGAAGACGGGAAACTGTGTGGTAGACAGAGCTTCAGATCCTCCTGCACCCCTCGGGGTTAGGGAAAGTGGGCAAACTACGAGTATTGGGCAGGGAGGGCGCACAATCTATGTCAGTAGCAGCAAAGTTGGATATGTTATACATGACATGTTGCGGGTAACCAGGTAGTCTTAATACAGTTTCAGGCTTCCTGAGGCATTGAGGTAACAATCTCTACAGGGCGCTCACCCTGTGGGCATAATTGTTACTTGAAACTAAGCATCGGAAACCAACGAGCGCATCTCACCGAGTTGGAGAGGATAGTAAAGGAGTCTTGGGTATGTGAAATTGCGTGGAAGGTCGAATAGTCTTAAGAGGAGACTACTTGGCGCGATGTAAACTGGCAGTGAAACTGGGATAATACAATGCAAAAAATCTAACCCGTGAGGAGAGAATAAAGAGTTAGAATAAACCACCTAAAAGAAGGTAGAAAGCTGAGAATCGACGACCCAATACAAAGCCATCCATAGGATTATTATTCCCAAAGCATCTATAATTACAGGTCAATGAGTCAGTAAATGAGGGGAAGGGGGAGTCGTACCTTCATATTCTTACACAAATCCATGTCAGGTTGCGAGGATGGGAAGTGTTTTCCATGTGTGGGTGAAACGGCGAATATTTCCTTGAGTTGAATCGTCTGGAAGAAGTTGAAGATCCATCGACGGACGCAACTCAGGGCGCAGAATTTCACCGCGTCCGGCGCTACTTTCTGATGCCACTGGGGTAGGGGGAGGGGGAGGGGCAAAAATTAGATCAATGACGTAAAAAAAATTCCTATTTATGGAAACTATTTAACTAGGAAAATTCCACTTCGACAATGGTCTCAAAAACTGTAGTGGGTACTTATCAACGCTTCTTTTTTTTTTAGCCCATCTGGAGACTGTCTACTTGGGCATAAGTCCTCTTACTCACGACAGCCTAGCAATAGGCTACATTAAAATAAAAGTATGCATAGCAAAACAAAAAACAAAGGAAAAGGGCAACAAGCACGCTCCGTCGTCGGGAGGAGGGGGGGGGGAGCGCCTACCCCAGGCGCTGGAACGAACAACCTAAAAAAAACCAGTTAAATAAAGTGGAGGAGGCCAACCTCTTCCAAAAAGTTATAAATCCACAAGTCAGCGTGAACAAACCGGTCCCGAGTACAAGGGACAAGCGGTAGCGACCCCGCTCATCCCAGTACCCGGACAGGTAGCGTGCGCAAAGATCACCCAGAGTGGCACATTCAACAAGAACATGCCGGACGGCATGGGGCACAACGCAGTCATCACAATATGGTGACGGCGAGCGCTCCATCAAATGGTGGTGCGTCCAATTCGGAGACGACAGAAAGCAACCTGAAGCCGTCGCGGCATTGGGGGGGGGGAGAGGGGGGAGGTCCATGGGAACAGTCACAGCGCAGTGGCACGCAACTTTAGATTCCTCTCGACCCTCTCCCATCTTCTTTGCCAAGCAGCCTGGAAAACTGCCCGTATTCCTGTCATTTAATCGTTGTGAGAAATAGCGAAACGCTGGTCTGGTTGCCCAGTCCTCGAAGACTCTTTGGTGCCCTCATTTCCCGCAATTCCTACATGTCCAGGAACCCAGCAGAAGATAATCTCGCCATCCACCAAGCTCGTCAAAACCGTGACGTTACGGATATCGTGAACCAGGGGATGCGGAGATTTCAATGCATCGAGAGCAATCAGGGCGCTTTGTGAGTCGTTATAAATCACAATCTGGTCTCCGAACCAGGCACGTGGCGTAATCTCCCGTACTAAGAGGTGTATTGCAACCAGCTCGACCGTGAAGACAGACACAGCGCCTCGCAGAACCCCGCTGACTTAAAACAGAGTGGATACTGCGTGGAAACCGACCCCCTCTTGGGACTTTGAGTCATCCGTATACACTGGTACGGTTCCAGCGTGACACGAAGTGTGCTCCAAAAAGGCCGAACGCAATACTCCCGGCGCTGGAGAAGCTTTTAAAGAAGAGGCGTGGTGACAAATGGTCAAAGGTGGTACCATCCAGGGTTGCGTCCTGGACAGAATCAGGGGCGCCACCGCCCCGAGAGCTATACCTAGCTCTATCACCGCCCCAAGCACTGAACGTCACGGAGCGAAGAATATCCATAGCGCGGGTACAAGAGCCCCTAAAGCTGCGAATATGAACCACCCGGGTGAGGCGTCGGTCAAATACAAGACCAAGGAAACGGTGCTAGTCTACCACTTCCAGGCGCACCCCATTTAAAAACAAATATGGGTAAGGGTGGAGCTGCGGGTGGTGGAAGAAGTGCACCACCTTAGTCTTGGGCCTTGGACAAGAAAAATTGAAGCCTGTGCGCTTCGGCATGGAGAGAGAGACGTGGTTCAATGGCTGTTGGAGTCGACGCTCAAAAGTTAGCATCTGGGCCGCGCTAAAAGAGATCAAACGGTCGTCCACGTAGAGCGCAGCAAGAACATCTTCCGTTAGCACCGAGGTGATGCCGTTGATGACAGGGCAAAGAGTGTGATATTGAGAAGATTTCCCTGCGGGACACCCTCTTCCTGCTTTATTGGGCTGGATGGCTCCCCCCCCCCCACCCGTACGCGGAATCGAGGATCTTGCAAAAATTCAGATATAAAGATTGGGAGGCGTCCCCGGGCTCCCATCGTGTGGAGTCTCTAAAAATACCGTGGACTCGACAATTTGGTGTACACGAAGCTATCCCGAATACAAATAACAAGGGGAGTGACCCTACTTGTACTGGTACCGGTAACATACGAGGAGATCCACAATACTGTGAAATTATACAAGAATGTGGAATACTCCGTCCGGGAGCCAAGAGGTCGTCGCAGTAAGGTGCAAGGGAACGTTTAATCAGATGTGGGTGCGTTAATAAGTGTGTCCGATCAAAGGCAACGAAATGGATCAACCCATTCGGGCATTGCGGGTACGACCACGGAAAAAGTCGCGAGCGATGGCAGGCTACTTTTCTTTCTTGTATGGAGTCTCCCATCTTGTTTGCCAAGCAGCTCGAGGGGGGCTGACCTGATTCCTGCCATGAAATCCGAGTGTGGAAGAGCGAAACGCTGATCAGGTCGCCCAGTCGTTCAGACTGTTTAGCGCCCTCATTTTCCGCAATCTCTACATGTCCAGGAATCCAGCAAAACACAACCCCGACATCCGTCCGGCTTGTGGTGGCACGTCTCGAAGACTGCGGTCCTAGTGGTGTGAAGATTCCAATGCCTCGAGAGCACCCAGTAGGCTTTGTGGGTTGCTTTAAGATCACAATGCTGGACCTCAACAGGGCAAAACACGTAATTTCCAGTACCGAGGGGTGTATTACACACGGCTCTGCCGTGAAGACACGCAGCGCCCGATAGAGCTCCGGTGGCTTCGAACAAGAGAGGAAAGACGTGCAAACAGAACCGGCCATCGGATTTGGATCTATCGGTGTACACAGGCACAGAACTAGCGTGTGCTCCAAAAATTTGAACGCAGTACTCGAGGTGCTGTAGAAGCGTTGGGAGTAGAGGGGTAAGGGCAAACATTTACAGATGGTACACTCTAGTTTAGCGTCTTGGGCAAAACAAGAGGTACCATCAGCCCGAGAGCTACATCGAACTCCGAAAAGAGTAGCCTTGCTATAAATCCAAAAGGGTTAGGGTATGATTGGCCGCCTACGACGGGATAGGTTTAGAGACGGTTGGAGTTAAGGTCCGGAGTTGGCATCTGGGCCGCACCAAAAGAGATCGAAAGGTCGTCTACGGAGACCGGAGCAAAAACATTTTCCGGCAACACCGAGGTAAACCTGTTGATCTTCAAGGCAATGATCCATGCGAGTCTCCCTCCTCATGCCCTATTGGAATGGAGAAAACTACCTGTTCTGGATGGGGATTGACGACCTCAATCCTCAAATATCCAGGGAGCCAGCAGAAGATTATTTTTACGAGCCTTTCTGGCAATTTAAATTTCCCTCGGCCATCTCCCATCTACCTTGCCGAGCAGGCCCTGATTCCTGCCATGTAGTCGGTGAGAGGAATGGCGAAATGCTTGTCTGGTCGCCCAGTCTTCGCAGACTCATTGGCGCTCTCATCAGCACGCTCATTCCCCACAATTTCTACATGTTTAGCAACCCAACGGAAGATAATCTCGATATCCACTCGGCTCGCGGCAAAAATGGCGTCACGGATACCGCGAACCAGGGGCTGTGGAGATTACAATGCCCCGAGAGAACTCAAGGTGCTTTGCGAGTGGCTAAAGATCACGTTATCTCCCGTAACAAGAGGTGTATTGTAACCAGCTCGGCCGCGAAAACAAACGCAGGGCCTGGTAGAGCCTCGCTTACTTCAAGCAGATGGGATACGGCATGGAAACATATACCATCCTCGAAGAGCCATCCTTATTCACTAGCACGGATCTAGCGTCACACGAAGTGTGCTCCCAAAAGGAGAAACACAATACTCCCGGGGATGTAGAAGCTGTGGGGGTAAGAGCTTGGTGACAAAAAGTCAAAGGTGGTACCCTACATGGTGGCGTCCTGGGCGGAACCAGAGGCGCCAACGGTCTCCGATCCGGGAAACTGGTCAGCTTCGGATCTCTACCAATTAAGTGAGCTAATGAGCTCTTCTTTTTTTTATAAGGGGCTATCTGGCGACTGTAATGAGCTCCTCTGATGGATCATGTTGCCCTGGACTAACATGATGCTATCACTGAAGCGACTAGCCAGGAAGCATTTTAAGCCAATTGAGGCTCCGCTCAATTAACTTGAAACTTTGATCTTTGTCTCCCCCCCCCCATCCTAAGCCGAAAGCGCCTCGGGGCCAGACATACTGATCTTGGCCTGGTAGCTTGACGAAACGGCAGCAGACGTGTCTTTACCCGGAGCCCCGGTGGATAGAGAGGAACCTTTAGTCCTCTTTATCTTTCTGTTCCTTTTTTTTTGTGGAAAATAGAGTGGGGAATGAACCCGCTTCTTTCCTCCGCCGAGAGAAGCCTCTAAGCCGGACGGACCACCCGCAGCAAGATCCTTCTTAGATATGGAGACGGTCTTATCTGTCAAAGGGGCACCAGCCATGGAGGGCGGTCCCTCCTCTCAATCCGAGTCCTCGGGGCGGGGAGGGGGGGGGGGGACACGCGAAGAGAATCTTCACAGTTGCGGATCAAAGTTCGGTGTTTGGCACCGAGCCCAGGTTCGCCCCCATGGAAGATTCTGCCACACGTTGCCATGTCGATCTCAGTGGGGCCTCCATATGGCGGCCAATACTCCCCAAGGAATCACGGACCCTGAAGGCTTAAAATACAGGACTGCCTAACGTTATGGGGCACGGACCGACGGGCCCTGCTCTCCCTTGCCCCTTTAAGGGGATTGGTCCTATCGAGCAGCTCCCACCGGAAACGGCTAATTTTGGGCCGCCTACCTTCTCTCTTGGCAGTGCCCTGTGATAGGAAAGGAGGGACTGCCGCTGGTAGGGAGATGGAGTCGCCCGAGGAAGCCTCCAAAGAAAGGGGTGAGGGGGAAGCCACCGCACCCTGAGGACAAGGCATAAACTTCCTAGCTGCTACAACAGAGGTGGAGGTGCCCCAGCTAATGCCAGGAATCCCCTCCCTTTCCCCAGCGTGACCGTTTCCCGTAAGGCGAAACGACCGTGTGCCTCCCCCGAGTACCTAGACTCACAGGAGGCAACACCCCTGAAGTTGGTCGTGAGAGCATTTTCCGGGGTTCCTAAAGCTATCCCCCGAAAGAAGGACATCACTAAATGACCTTCGGCTCATTTGCCCAGACCTAGTGGTGGGCTGGGTGGCTCGGAGATGGTGGGTCCTAAAATAAAAGGGACCCTCGCCTCTAAAGCCGCCCCGCTCACCTAAGGTTTCGAGGCGGAGGGAGGAAAAGACTCGCATGGCGAGCCCAACCTCCCCCTATTAGTCCCCGAAGGCGACAGCGCTTTGTCCGGCCAAGAGCGCCCGGAGTTCTGCCTCCAGGAAGCGTACTGCCATTCCTACGAGGGTCTTCTGTTCGAAGAGGGACCCGCGTCTCCTCCGAGCTAGGCCTGGAGGGCATATTACTTCAATGGAATTGCCGTGGACTCCGAGCCAACTGGGAAGAGTTGCAGAGGGTCGTCTCGTCCCGTTCCCCATTATCTTTTTTGCACGAGACCATGCTGGGCGGGTGCCCCCTGTCCACCCTCCCGGGGTATAAGGGTTTTGCAACCCCACCACCACGGGATGGCGACCGGGCAGTACGTTGCGTGATTTACACCCGGCATGATGCCTCCGTTCTTCTCTTTGCTTTAGATACCTCCTTCCAGGCAGTAACTGTGCAGCTGCACCTGGATAGGAGGTATACTGTTATTTCCGTGTACATTTGACCGTCAGCCGACTTCGACGCGGGGGGAATTCCACCGCGTCCTGACACGGTTACCGAGGCCCTTTCTCTTCCTCGGAGATCTGAACGGTAGACACCCTCTCTGGGGAGACTACTCGATTAATCCTCGGGGTCAAGTCTTCGCCGACCTAATCGACGAGCTGGAGATACGTGTCCTAAATGTAGATGAGTTTACGCATCACTGCACAAGAAGCGCTTCATTTTCGTGCCTCGATCTATCTTTGTGCTCTCCGGATGCTCAGCCAGATTTTGTGTGAGGGGTGGTCGATGACCTACATGGTAGTGATCATTTTCCCATTCAAATATCATTTTCTGGGCCGTTGCCGCCCGAGAGCACGCCCCGATGATGTTTGGCGCGGGCGCGGTGGTCCGCATTTCAGGAAATGACGGATTTCTCTATCTCTATCGCCGTGGGCCTAACTATTATTCCTAGAATGTTTGGCCGTTTTGCACTCGACCACTCCCGTGGTGGTCAGCTGAGTGTGAGACGGTCCTCAAACAGAAGCGTTATGCCTACATGCGCTATAAGCGCCGCCCGAACGATTTCACTGTCGAAGAAATTCGCCGGGCTAGGGCTAGGTTCCGTTATAATTCGAAGCACGCCCGCCGTTCTTTTTGACGGGCTTACTTGTCTTCACTTAACGGGAACACCCCTCTAGCCGAGAAGTGAAAGCGAGGCTAAAGGATTCGGGGCAAGTTCTCGCAGGATCCCCCTTCTGTTCTCCAGGAGAATGGGACCGCAATCTCGGATCCCGCGTCTGTGGCTGAATCCTTCGCGACCGCTTTCTCCGCATTTTCTAGCCGGGATGCTGCTTCACCACATTCAATGCACGTCGTGATTTCGCGGAAGGCCGCCGATTCGACTTTACCTCCAGAGGCGGAGAACCCTTCAAAGGCAGTTTTATACTTGAGTGAGTTGTGTTCCGCTCTCGCTTCGTGCACGGACACAATGGTGGGCCTCCCCCATTGTATATAGCCTTTTAGGAGTTGGGGCATACCGGGGGGAGGCGTGTCTCCTTCCGACGCCGGAACTTGCTTTTTCCTTTTCTTTTTTACCCTAGTTTTGTTTTGTGGATTTTTTTAGTTTCTTCTTTGTTTTTAATATAGTCTAATAGATATGCTAAGATTAATTTTGGCGACTTCTTCTTTTGGTAGCAGTCGACAGTTGGGATCACCTTAAAAAAATAAGCCCACACCTAGACACGTGAGTAAAAAAACAGCCTTGTTTTTTTTTTTGTTTTTTTTTAATTGAGCAACCCCCCCCCCCCGTTTTATATATATTTTTTTTTCTTTCTACTGCATTTTTACTTCTTTATGTGTGAAATTTATTACTTAAATCATTTTTGGTCAGTTTCAGACTAATTTCTAGTAACGTAACTAATAGAATGTATTGATTACTCTCCATAATAATCAAATGGTCAATAACATCTTTTAGTAACTCCTATATTTTGGAATCTTCAAAAGTAATGTAACTACTGGATAAACGAAAAGTTGTTTTAAAATTTTATTTAAGTAAATAAATATATTATATATAATAGTACTCCACTACAGTACTATAATAATAACATAGAATATCATAATGTTTGAAGCTAAAAATAATAAGTAACATACAGGTTGTTTAATGCAATTAAAATACAACATAGGTAACACAGGTTTAATTTTTACTCTAAACTTTCAAAGGGAACCCATGTGCTCTCTTCAATAGTATCAAATTCCACCTCTTCACTGTTACTATTATAATTGATGGGACAGTTGTCAGATTACTTTCGGACATAGAGGCAGAACTAAATGATGCAGGACTCAATTCAGGAGTGGTGAGAGATACAGATGTAGGTTTAAAGTGGGGTTTGAGATTAATGCAATTAGGTTTTTATATTTTTTTTATCTTTAAATGTTATAAATATGCATGATTTGACCATAGAGAATAATTATTAGCAGATATCTAAATATGAACTAAAAATTAATAATTAGTTATTACAACATAGGGTACATATATGTTCATTTGGTGTTAGCTGTTCACCCTTGTACCTGTTATCTAACAGGTTTGCAACATAGTGTATAGGTTTAACACAAAAATCTCTTCGGTTTTCAATGATTTTCTTCATGTCAGTCTCTTAATTTTTTAATAATGGGCTCACTATTAAAAGGGCTGCTATGCTGGTCTCTAAGTCTTTAAAGACTTTCATCACATTGGAAATAGCAGGTGCATCACCCTCTGAGCATGTGATGGCATCAGCCACTGGCTTTGGGAGGCTCTTAAAACCATCAACTTTGTCCCAGAACACATCATCCAGAAGCATTTTCTGGTTTTCTTTGCCAAGGGTTTCTTGTATATGTTCTTTTTCATCAATAGCAAGTGACCTGAGAGCAGATTTATTCTGCTGAATGCTTGACAAGCAACGAACCGTTGATCCCCATCTGAAACAATAGAAATGGGTTAAAAGTATATTTCGTCCAAAGGGTTTTTGAGCTCATGCATTTATGCAAATTGCATATTGTGTAGCTAGGGCACAAAGTGACTATGTTCTAGATCCATCAAGAATAATAGGCATAGACAGCGAGACAACAGAGAAAAGAGAGGTAATATATAGATTAATACATGAGTAAGGCCACATATATGGATGTGTCAAAATAAACAGTTTGGCTAGAAGTTTATAAATTTATACCTGATTAGCTACAAACAAATTTTTTTAACTCTAAAATAACCAATGGATCATTCATGGCCTGTTAAAAAAAAAGAATTAAGTTTTGTAGTGCACCTCCTTTTGGGTGAAATCAATAAAATCTATAGCTTAGGGTAAATACATAAAGATAGTCATTTGATATATATTATTACTATTCTTTTATTTGCCTATTATATTCTATTTTCCTTTTATATTTTCTCTATCAAATTTTCTATTCTACTTTTAAATTTTTGTGTATATAAATTTTATTATTTTACTTTAGCTGTGGCTGTGGCTGTGCATCAGCTTCTATTCTTAAAACTGTTTAAGCACAACCAAACAGATTATATAAATAAAATTGATTTTCTTTATGCAAATACATACCTTGTTTTCACTGGGAGTTTTAACATCACATTGCCTGTTGTTGGTACTTGATTCACCTTCAAAGCTGCCAAAAGTACATGGGAATTTTTCATGGTCTTAATTACATTGATACATCTCTGTATAAAGTCTCCCAGAGTTTTAAGCTTTACTGCATCAGTAAATATTAGATTAAGAGAATGAGCCAAACATCCATAACAATGAATGTGTGAATGCTGGGTGCTAATAATATCCCAAGCTTTTTTCATATTGGCTGCGTTGTCGGTGCAGAAGCCCAGCACCTTTGTTGATCGAATTTCTTTAACTATTTTTCAAAATTTTGGGGGCCATTTACTCACCAGTGTGGCTGTTACTAGCTGTAAAAAGAGGTAAAATATGTGTAGTAAAGAATGAAGTATTGTAACTAATTTTATAAAGAGTGTAGATTTTTCATACATAATAAGTAATAGATACTAAAACAATATAAGTAATAGATATTGAAACAATGTATTTTGCTCTATAATCTATCTGCAAATATTTTAAATTATTAAAAATTATTAAATTCACCAATTTGTTTGAATGTGTAAATTTTTATCTTTAATTTTTAGTATCTATAGATTAAAAAATTCAATTCCCTATCCTAATGCTTATAGCTAATTTAAAATATAGACAATTCAAACTGATACCTGTATGTATCGACGTCCAAAATATTGGAGCAGGAGTTGTTATAATAAAGTTTACGATAGCCTCATTTGTTATATTTGTCCATCCATCGCATATAATGCCAACATTTGACGTATTTGTTAGCAATTCCTGACAGTTCAATTTAACTTTCCGATATTCCTTTTCTAAAATATCATTTGTTAGCTTGTAACGTGATGGTAGTTGGTAGGCTGGTCTTAATGCAGAAAAAACTTTTTTCCAGTATTTGTCTTCTACCAAATGTAAGGGTGATCCAGTAGCAAAGATAGCACGAGCAAGATGCTCAGTTATCTGTTCCTGAGTATATAAGCCATTTTTAAACATCAGTAAACATTATTATCAAGAATTATAATAATTATTAAGTCAGTGAATGCTGTTCTCAGAAGAAAAGTCAGAAGACTCAACCATAGGAAGTGCACCCATAGAGAAAAAATAGAACAGCAAAATATGTAAGAAAGCAAAAAAGAAAATGAGAACAATAACATGACAACCAATATCCTAAAAAATGGATAGGATAATATTTAAACTAAAACTATATATATATGTATGATAAAATTTTAGATTTAAGCTTGAAAATTTTAAATATATTTTAACTTTAAGAATTTTAATAATAAGATTGACAAAGATTTCATGACCTGAAATACTAGCTATCCTATCCTACAATATTTATTGTATTTACTTACATTTTGTGAAGCAGACATATTATCAACAAATGATGTAGTTAGCTTGGTTGAAACTTTTTTGTGGCTACCACTTGGCTTATCTTTTATTGGGGTGCTGGTCACATAAGTGGAGACGCTTTTAATTGGTGGTGATGATGTTTGTGGTTCAATAAAAAAAGATGCTAATTTTCTTTGTTTTATATTTCTACTTACTGAAGTACTGGGCTGTTGGTACTCTAAAGGTTTATTGATTACATGAAGCACTTTTTCTGATGAAGTAGGGGGAATTTTAACTTGAGAAGTATCAGATTCAGTCATTTCAATTTCAGAGTCATCAGAAATATTTTCACTTGATTCATCATCAGCCCTTTGTTTTCTTTTGTTGTTGGCTGGGAATTTTATGGTTTTCTTGGGCAAATATTTTTCTTTTTTATCATGTAGTCATTTTGATACAATCTTTCATGTGGGCTTTCAACCTAGTGCCATTTATAGACTTCTGCGAAGCAAAATTTGCACCGAAATTTTTTACATTTAAATCCTTCCTTTTGAATTTCTCTAAATAAAGGAAGAACGGGTGTTTTTTTTCTTCCAGGCATGTAGAAAAATTTGACAAAAATTTTAAAAAGATAATTTTTACTTATATAAATTGAATATAAAACTGTATTATACCTAACCATATAAGTATGTATCAATCTAAAAATATCAAATAATTATTAGTTAATAACAAGTACATAGACAATTTTATTGCCAATTATGGTTATCAAATCCCCAATTAACATATTGTAATTAGTAAATACTTAAACACAATAACACTGCACTTCTATAGCTCTATCTGTAAGGTTGAGAAAGTCATTTATAGGTTGTTATACGTTAGTAAAAAAACAACAAAAAACCCGATAAAAAAACATGTTTTTTACAACACTACCAACGCCCCAACCCAATTTTAGCCCCACGACACCCGACCCCACTCACCACCAGCTTTACCATTTGAACCCGCAAAAAAGTTCCAAATGGGTGCGGAAATGACGGTGCTCGCAGGCCTGGAGGGGCCAGGAGCAGAAGGTGACTTTCTTAATATTGAGGTATAGGATGTACCAGGCAGCGCGCCGGGCGCGTCAGGACCAAATCCTTAGCGTCGCGAAATGAGAGACGATCCTGTGCCTGAACGGCCAGGATTTACTTCTCAAAGAGATAAACACCATATTGCTTCGAAGAAGCTGGGTGCAATCTCCGCAATTGACACACTTGGCCACACACGATTTGGACTTATCATGTGCAGCCTTGGAGCAACTTGCACAGACTTCGGGTAACCCTGACTTTGAACGTCACACGAGCGATTAAGATGGCCGAAGCGGTGACAGTAGTAGCACCTCAGCGGCAGTGGCAGGAATGACTTCACGCGGTAGCGATACCAACCAGCACGCACTTACTCAGGGAGCTTCGAAAGTGACGAAGAGTGTAGGGGTGGGTCTCGAGACCTCTCCTTGTTTTCTCATGACTAGCTTGACCTCTGACCGCCCCAAGGTCGGCCAGCTCTAAGGTGATGTCATCTATAGAGTAGTCCACGAGTTCCCTCGCGTAAACTAGTCCTTTCACTAAGTTCATGGTAGAGTGCGGCGTCACACTCACAGGCGTGCCATCAAGTGTCCGAAGGGCACCAATCATGGCCGCCTCGGAGGGATTCGACGCATTCGACAAAAGGCTTCCTTCCGAAAAACGGGTCACCTTCTGCTCTCCACCAATCACACTAGCTAGAGTTCCCATCTGATGGATCATGTTGCCCATAGCCAACATGCTGCCATCAGTGGAGCCCCCAGGCCAGATCCTTTTCCGAGATAGTGAAGGTCTTGGCTGTCACAGGGAGACCAGCGGGAGGAGGAGATCCCTTCTCTCCTTGTAAAGCCTTGGAAACCCGAGCCGTCTGAGGACCTTGCACAGGGGCGGACTCGTGTTCGGTGCTTGGCACCGAGCCCAGGTTCTTCCCCATGCAAGGTCCTACCGTCTGGAGCTGGGTTGCCTCAGGGAACATGTCCATCTCAGAGGGGGCCTCAATGTGGCCATCCCCCCCCTCCCCCCCACAGGACATCACAGGTCCCATTGTTCTCGGCGTCTTTGGTCGGGGAAGAGAGGGGGGCACGTACGATGACCCCCTCTAAACTCAAAATGTGAGACCGCATGTGTTTAAAGGGAAGAGTCCGAAGGGCCCTATCGTGCCGCTCCCACCGGGAGCAATCAATTATGGGCCGCCTGCCCCTCTTGGCAATCCATTTAGGAGGTAAAGGGGGAACTGCCGCTGTAAAGAGGGAGGCACCCGAGGGCACCTCCAGAGAAGGGCGTGAGGGGATTCCCTACACCTGTAGGCCAAGGAAAGGAGTACGGGGCCGGCAAAGCCAGCTGCCGTCATTTGGGGTCACTCCTCCCGCCTAGTTGCCTGGAAGCCCATCAGCATGGCGGCTCCACCTTGGGCTCGGCGTAAAATCGATAGAGATTGGAAGGAGAAAAAAGGGGATGTGGGGAATGTGTGGGTGGGGATGAAGCAGTCTGATAAAAACTCACCATTCCAAACCCAAGCTCAGGAATGAGGGGGTGTTGTCCCCTCCCCTCTCAGCCCCGATCCAGGATGGATGGGTGAGAGGTGGCTGGTCAGCATCTACCCTGTGAAATTAGAGGCCAACCAGAGAGAGTTGTGGGAGAGGTTGTAGGGAAAGTCAGGAAGTAGAGGTAGAAATGCAGGCTGTCTGAAAGGAGAAGAGGCTAAGCTGGGGACGGAGGGGGCGCTGAGTCCCATCAAAACAGCGGCCAGGAAGGCAAATCGCCGCGCCTCTTACGGGGCTTACCAAGGCCACTGTAAATATTCTGCCTCTTCCTTTTTCTGTGACAATGGCCTTTCATAGCGATGAGATGCGAAAGACCGTCTCAAGGTGTCGGGAAGGGGGGGTAATGACCCCACCCGTCGCGGTACTGAGATAGATACCGCATACGAAGCTCCATGAGACTAGGACACTCAAACCAAAAAAGTACCTTACTAGCTAAAGTACCAAACTATCTTCCCAATTAGGTTCAGGTGAGCGTTCTATCCGACAGCGATGAGTCCCGCGGATGTGCTCGATTCGGAGACGACAAAAAAATGACTCGGTTACGGCGAGGAGCAGGGAGGGATGGGGGCATGCTATCCAGATCCTGAATGCGGAAATCTAATTGAAAATAGGAAACAAGGAAAGAATTTCTTTGGAATCCTTGTATTTCCTTACTCAACTTGCTCCCGACTAGGGTCAGTACCATGATCGGGCAGCCTCAATGAACTCAGTCAATTGGACTGGATTCTTTCATCGATCCAACACTTCGTGTATCTGTTCAGGTGTCAGGCATGGCGCGTGGAGCTGTCTGCTGGCTCCTGTAGGTAGCAGTGCAGGGGACTGGAGCGGTCAGGGCACAGGGGACTTCGCTTGCGAATTTTCTTTTATCGCGCCCATCTGGCGATTGCCACCAGGGGCATAACTAGGCGTAATTTATTTTTTAGCCTAAAACTACGCTATTTTAAAATGCAAAACCAATAAAATTAACATAAAGAGGTAAACCTGAAGATCTGCGGCACGCGCTCGCCTACGCTGTTTCCCGCATTTTTGTCCATGTTCCAATGTTAGCCCTTTGAAAGGCGGAGCCCCCCCAGGACAATAGGGCAATTACCAACCAGTAAAGAAAAAAAGTAGTCGCATAGTATGAAAATAAAACAATAACAAAAACGGATATTAACACGCGTCTGAAACGAAACATAAAAGCAACTTGGTCTTGATAGATTTCGGCTGAAAAAATACACTTTGGCAGGCGTGCCACGGATCTTCACGTTTACCCCAAAAGAACCCAAAAGTACCAAAACCAAAGTTAAAACAAAACAAAAGCAAAAAGACTGAGGCATATTCCAGCGTCGGGGGGAGGGCCGCCTCCCTGAACCAGTACTACTACTCTGACGTGGCCCCACTTAATTGTGGCAACGCTGACGGTAGCCTACAGCACTGGCTGTAATCTCAAAGACTTTTCCCCTAAATCTCCTAAGCGCTCGGAGGGAGCAGAAGTCATCTGCTCCTGGAGAGGGATTAACAACTGTATTTTATACACTTATTCTCAATCTTTCTTAATCCGATCAAGGGGAAAAGATGATATTAAACCACTTCAAAAGGAAATCCATACCAAACAAGCCATTGTAGGGATGTAGTCGAAACGACTGGATTGGAGTATTTCAGATATCAACCATTCCGGCAAATCTTCGACGCACCTGGCATAAATTCGGTGCAGTAAAGACTCCAATGGGAAGATAGTATAACTTCTTTGTACTGCGGAGGAAAAAGGTTTCAAAAGAACTTTTTATTATTCTCTTTGGCTATAATTAAAAAAGCTCCCTGCCAAAAGATACGGAGTAGCATATTCTCTATTTTGCTTGTTTAAAAATTTGAAAACAATAAAATATAATAACTCCTAAGGAATAACAGCATCATTTTGAAATAAAAGTTCTCCATAGCCTTACTGTCAAAGGACTGTAGATGACAAGACTCAATGCCATAGCAGAATGAAGAATGAACCTACCCTAACCTAACCAATTTATGAGGAAAGTGAAGCCATAGTGGGACGGCGGATCCTAGGATAAGGGGGCAATTTGAGTACTGTAGACTTTGCAGTGACGGTCATACATTGTACCAACCCATGCTGTTGATTAGATATTAAACTGCACTTCCAACTATACAGTGAGTGGCAAAACATGCTAAAACCTTTTTTTACCCCTACCCAACAGTAGAGTAATATAACTAAAAGGTGGAATTATAAAATACCTTTGGGGAATGAGCACCTATTTTGACTAGAACAGAGCACAAAGACAAGAGGCAAAAATGTGCATAGACTCAAGGTATTTTTATATACTAATTGCTTTTTAATGTTTGCCTGTAGGTGGGGCGTGCCGTAAGAGGCGAATAAATCCGGAGAGGAGCCCATCGCCTGGGAAGCGGGACACCCCAAAATTTATTCTTGCGAGCGCAATACGCAGTAATGGGCGGGGCTGTTCTAGACCCTGTCTAATCATGCGGTAGTGGCGTTGATGTAAGCCAATCTCACATTGTAGGGAAGTGTAAATTCTGTCAATTTAATAGAGAATCCTTGCGTTGACACGATGGTGATGAAAATGAATATTTAATACTCACACTTCAGTTCTTTCAACATTGACTCCACACTCTCCAGGTAGCCATTCTCGGTGAACAAAATCGGGGCCTCGGATGTGTCCTGCGTTAAAAGAAGTGTGGTGATTAAAAGGCGTTATAAAGGGTGATGATTAAAAAGTGTTATAAGAGCGTGTGGTGATTAAAAGGCGTTATAAAGACGGATGATTAAAAAGTGTTATAAGAGCGTGTGGTGATTAAAAGGCGTTATAAAGGGGTGTGGAGAATAAAAGGCATTATAAGGTCGTGTGGTGATTAAAAGGCGTTTACAAATTGCAATGCAAGGCTAAAATGCCCGACTTTGTATCTCTATTACTACTACTACGGTCTTTCTTTACCTTTAGGCTGAAGAAGCGATCGAAATCCTTAATTACTTCTTCTGGGTCGTACGACTGATTTTCAGGAGTATCCAGAGGCAAATTGTGAGTATTTTCACTGAGTACTTTGGCTTCGAACCGTACTCCCAGGGGAAGACGAGCTATAGGGGGGAGGGAACAATGCAATTAGATAAATATACTTGTATATGATATGGCAAATTATGGCGTTTGATCGTGCTATTCTGGAGCTGCAACTAGTATCGTGGTCAAAAGCACCAAAATTGTGAGATGGAGTTGGGAACAAATGTCGGTACGTAACTGTTTCCGATACGATAATTAGCCTGGGAACAGAAACAGTTGCCATGGATCTTTACGGCAATTCTTAAATTACAACGACCGAAGATCAGATCTTAATATAAAATGGGAACAGGTGCTTTCATCATACTTCATTAACTTCGCAAAGTCAGTCTAAAATGCCTAATCCTATCCAATGCAACTTTCGGTTAGGGTAATGAATCTTCTCTAGCTCTCAGCTTAACCAAGACGCAGATTATACTTAGAGGGGTCGTTCTGACTCAGTCTCCAACACTTACTTTATCCTCTTCTAGTTCTCTTCAGTCAAGGCCATCTGAGCCTAGGAATGACGCCACTATCCATAGTCAGGGGTCTCGGAGAGGTTATATTGAAAGTAGTTTTGAGATGGTCAAGGGTAGGGCAAGGATAGGATGAGATGGACATTGTTTTCAGGTCGCTGAAGGAACAACAAGAGCAGTCGGGGTTTAATATATTTTTGTCATCATGTAAGCAGAAGGTGATGTTTTGATAGCGACAGACCAGTGAAACTTTGGTTCGGCGATCTAGGTGGCTTCGTATTGGTGAATGCCGAAAAGGGTCTTTGGAGAAGGGCGTTGTGTGGCTGGTTTTGAAGTACTATGCGGGTAGTGTGTTTTATAGTGTGCTGGTTTAGTGGAGTTGGGGATAGCCTAGCTAAGGGTTATGTGTACTGGGTAGCATGGAGGTTTTTAAGGTTCTAGGGGGTGAATGCGAATGAAGAAGGCGTGTAAAAGATGGGAGGGGCAGCGCAGTTTTCTCAAGAATCGTGTATCTATCACGTTTAGATGGTCTTCGATTGGTGATTTTTGTTTTGTCTCGGAGGTAGTGGTGCATTGGGGTTGTTTTGGTGCAGCCAATTGAGAGGCGGAAGGCACTGTTTTGAACTGTTTGTATCTTGTGTAGGTGTGGATTGAATATAGTTTGTCTAGGCCTGGGATGAGTAGTGTTGTGACGATGAAATATCTGTATATAACGTTTCTTTGTGTTGGCCAAAGTTGGTGTTGGTGAGTGTGTTTAAGGTTTGGAGATGTAATCGAGTTAATAATGTGTCTGGTATGTTTAGAACGGGAGTGGTTGAAGAAGTCTGTGAGAGCAGATAGGGTTGTGGGGCCAGGGTTTTAGATGGATGTTTCAGATGTGGTTTGGGTATATAACGCGGTTTGAGTGATTTTGTGGTGAGTGGGGTAGGGTGTCCTGAGGCTAAAATGGGGTTGGGGCGTGGACTTATTTTTTAAGGTGGTCCCAACTGTCGACTGCTACCAAAAGAAGAAGTAACCAAAATTAATCTTAGCATATCTATTAGACTATATTATAAACAAAGAAAAAACGCTAAAAAAGTCCACAAAACAAAACTAAGATAAAAAAAGAAAAGGAAAAAGCAAGTACCGGCGTCGGAAGGAGACACGCCTCCCCCCGGCATACCCCCAACACCTAAAAAGCTATATACAATGGAGGAGGCCCACCTTCTCCCAAAAAGCTTTCGTGGACTCGACAATTTGGTGTACACGAAGCAATCCCGAATACAAATAACAAGCGGGAGTGACCTTACTTGTACTGGTAATATACCAGGAGATCAACTAGACTGTGAAATTATACAAGAATGTAGAATACTCAGTCTGGGGGACCAAGCAGTCGTCGCAGTAAGGCGCAATGGAGCGTTTAATCAGATGTGGGTGCGTTAATTAAGTGTGTCCGATCAGAGGCAACGAAATGGACCAACCCATTCAGACATTGCGTGTACGACCACGGGAAAAGTCGCGAGCAGGCTACTTTTATTTCTCGTATGGAATCTCCCTTCTTGTTTACCAGGCAGCTCGAGGGGGGCTGACCTGTTTCCTGCCATGAAATCCGAGTGTGGAAGAGCAAAACGCTGATCAGGTCGCCCAGTCGTTCAGACTGTTTAGCGCCCTCATTTTCCGCAATCTCTACATGTCCAGGAATCCAGCAAAACACAACCCCGACATCCGTCCGGCTTGTGGTGGCACGTCTCGAAGACTGCGGTCCTAGTGGTGTGAAGATTCCAATGCCTCGAGAGCACCCAGTAGGCTTTGTGGGTTGCTTTAAGATCACAATGCTGGACCTCAACAGGGCAAAACACGTAATTTCCAGTACCGATGGGTGTATTACACACGGCTCTGCCGTGAAGACACGCAGCGCCCGATAGAGCTCCGGTGGCTTCGAACAAGAGAGGAAAGACGTGCAAACAGAACCGGCCATCGGATTTGGATCTATCGGTGTACCCAGGCACAGAACTAGCGTGTGCTCCAAAAATTTGAACGCAGTACTCGAGGTGCTGTAGAAGCTTTGGGAGTAGAGGGGTAAGGGCAAACATTTACAGATAGTACACTCTAGTTTAGCGTCTTGGGCAAAACAAGAGGTACCATCAGCCCGAGAGCTACATCGAGCTCCGAAAAGAGTAGCCTTGCTATAAATCCAAAAGGGTTAGGGTATGATTGGCCGCCTACGACGGGATAGGCACCGTAGAGATAGGCCGCGGATAAATAAGAGCGTTGGCGTATGAGGGAGACAATGGGCTCTCGCGTGCAAGCGCATAATGTACTGTGCAGAGCGCAGAGTGACTGGTATCTTCCCGCCAACAACATGACGTTTCTAGCAGATGTGTGGAAGACTGATCGCAAACGAAAGGCCAATGTGGTAGATGGGGGCCACCTTGCGTAATTCATGCTCAGCAACGGATGAGTAGACGTCGCATCCGTACTGTAGGTTAGAGCGAATAAGGAGCAGTAGAAAAGTGGAGAAGTATCCCTCTCAGCACCCTAAAACCTGAACGTCATGGAACGAAAAAAGTGTCCATGTCGGGGGTCCAACAGCGCCTAGGCTGCGAATATGGACCAACCAGGTGAGGCGTGGGTAAAAGAGACCCTAAGGCTGCGAATATGGATCAACCAGGTGAGGCGTGTGTCAAAAACAAGAGCAAGGAAAACTGCAGTTCTACCATATCCTGGCGAGTCTCATATAGGAACAAGTCCGGATTGGGCTGAAGTTGTGGATGGCGACAGAAGAATTGCATCAATTTATTCTTGGACAAAGAAAACCGATTTTAGAATAAGAAATTAACGCCCATCTGTCGACTGCCTCCGAGGGCAAAGCTCGCCACAAATGAAAGAAAACCAAAACCAGTGCGCTGGGGATAGTAACAGATGCGGTTCAGAAACTGTTGTAGTTAAATTCCGGAATTGGCATCTGGGCCGCACCAAAAGAGATCGAAAGGTCGTCTACAGAGACCGTAGCAAAAAAATTTTCCGGCAACACCGAGATGATACTGTTGATCTTCAAGGCAATGAGAGCGAAAGCGAGGACATCCACGCGAGACTCCCTCATCATGCCCTATTGGAATGGAGAAAGCTACCTGTTCTGGTCGCCTAGGCCTCGCGGACTCTGGCAACTGTGGCCTAGGGCAAAAGTCGCCGTAATCACACTATGACCTAATAATGGGCTAGATTAAAAAAACAAACAAAAACATCAAAAACCAAATAAGAAAGATACAAAAAAGACAAAGAAACAAGAAAAAAAAACCCGAAATAGGCAAAAAGAAAGCGAGAAGGAAGCACAGTCCCGTGGGGGGTGGAGGCCCGCCTACCCGCGGCGCAGGAACATGCAACCAACAGCAGAGTCAAATTCAACAAGAATCTGCCGAGCAGTCTGGCGGAAAAGGCAGTCGTCACAGTAAGGGGCAGGCGAGCGCTCCATCAAATGATGGTGCGACCCGCGAGTTTGCCCAATTCAAAGAGGTCAGAAAACGATCTGAAGTGGTCGCGGCGCAATGGCACGTAAATTTAAATTTCCCTCGGCCGTATCCCATCTACCTTGCCGAGCAAGCCCTGATTCCTGACATGTAGTCGGTGAGAGGAATGGCGAAATGCTTGTCTGGTCGCCCAGTCTTCGCAGACTCATTGGCGCTCTCATCAGCACGCTCATTCTCCGCAATTCCTACATGTCTAGGAACCCAACAGAAGATAATCTCGATATCCACTCGGCTCGCGGCAAAAATGGCGTCACGGATACCGCGAACCAGGGGCTGTGGAGATTACAATGCCCCGAGAGAACTCAAGGCGCTTTGCGAGTGGCTAAAGATCACGTTATCTCCCGTAACAAGAGGTGTGTTGCAACCAGCTCGGCCGCGAAAACAAACGCAGGGCCTGGTAGAGCCTGGAAACATATCCCATCCTCGAAGTTAAGAGCCATCCTTATTCACTAGCACGGATGTAACGTCACACGAAGTGTGCTCCCAAAAAGAGAAACACAATACTCTCGGCGCTGTAGAAGCTGTTGGGGTAGGAGCTTGGTGACAAAAGGTCAAAGGTAGCACCCTACATGGTAGCGTCCTGAGCGGAACCAGAGGCGCCAACGGTCTCCGGTCCGAGAGACTAGTCAGCTTCGGCTCTACCAATTAAGTGAGCTAATGCTCTCCTCTGTGGATCATGTAGCCCTGGGCTAACATGATGCTATCACTGGAGCGACTAGCGAGAAAGCATTTTAAGCCAATTGAGGCTCCGATCAATTCACTTGAAACATTGATCTTTCTCTCCCCCCCTCCCCCAACTCGAAGGCGACTCGGGACCAGACGTACTGATCTTGGCCTGTTCGCTTGACGAAACGGCCGCAGATCTGTCTTTTCCCGGAACCCCGGCGGAGGAAGAGGAACCTTTAGTCCTCTTTATCTTTCTGTTCCTTTGAGGGAAATAGAGTGGGGAATGAACCTGCTTCTTTCCTCCGCAGAGAGAAGCCCCTAAGCCGGACGGACCACTTCCAGCAAGATCCTTCTCCGATATGGAGACAGTCTTATCTGTCTAAGAGGCACCAACCAAGGAGGGCGGTCCCTCCTCTCCATCCGAGTCCTCGGCGGGAGGGAAGGGGGGAGCATCGCGCATTAAATCTTAACAGGGGTGAATCTAAGCTCGGTGTTTGGCACCGAGCCCAGGTTCGCCACATGGAAGATCCTGCCACATGCGGCTGGGTCACCTCCAAGACCATGTCCATCTCAGTGAGGCCTCCATGTAGCGGGTACACTAACGAGGAGGGTTGTTGATCCCCTATTATTATAATACCCAGGTGCTAGGTGATCTCAGGATGGCATGCAGCCACCAAGGCACCATGGCTACCGGACCGAACTCTGTCCAGGTGCGAAAAGTTTTCTTGGTACAAAGTGCAGGTAGAACAGGTTGAGGGGATAGCGAAGGGAAAGCGCACCAACAACTTTCCCAGGGTGCATCAGAGAGTTCACATCAACAAAGTGAGAGGACTTCCCTAATTTACACTGAGGCTGGGAGGATGTGCAGCTCCTCCAGGGTACCCTAGTGCGGTGATTGAGCGCATCAGAACATTGCCATGGCGACGTTAATTTTTTTGGCTTGTCTGGGGGAATGGCGTTAAGGTAAGAGAGACTGGATAGTTTGCTACATTGTGTGTGTATGACGTGATTTGTGAGTAGTGCATCCTAGTTTCAGGGTGGAGGGGTAAAAGTAGTACTTTGGTGTAGTACCTTTGTAGTTCTATGTTTCGGTACAGCATTTAGTAACAAGGGTGCTTCGCATTTGAAGTGGTGTTGAGCAATAGCTCATGACGGAGGTAGAGGTTTAATTAGCACCAATCTTAAAGAACTTATTCCTAAGAATGTTCATGGACCGAGCGATCAGGGTTTTGTCTCACAAGCCCGTGTTAATACAGTTTTCCTTTTCTCTTTCGCATCCACCATTTTTTGTTGTGGGAGGGAAAGAATACGACCAATGTGGTGGTGCCGATCACACATTGTTGGGGGACTAAATGCGACTGCATCTCTAACTGGCGGAAGATGCTACGTTGGGAATCCTTTGATAAAATAATCCTTTAATACATTAACCGACCTCGGATCTGGTTGGGATCTTTCCTCCATTGGCTTACATGGTTTTCTTAATCCCCCCCAAAATGGTGCAGTTACCTGGCAAAATCCGGTGAAATTCCGACATAATTCCCTGGCGAATACTGAACTGACAAAGGCCAATCTCGGCTGGCACGTACGTATCATTATGGTGCACATAATGTGAGATGCACACGACGTTGAAGAGGTGTGAGGCGATGGCTGCAAGAAAAAATGTCATTCAATGATTGTCTTGTTTTTAATCAAATGGTGGGGCTGGGGGTCTATCTGGCGAATGCAATCAAGGACATAAATTAATGAAATTAAGTTAACTTATTAATTTGTCTATATTAAAAATAACGCCCACCCAATACGTTAAAGAAAAAAAAACCTAATACAAACCCATCGCCCCCCAGCAAGGAGCAAAGCGTTCTCTAAAGAGAGATGCTACGCCTTTATAAATTTTAGCTATAAAGAAATAAAAAAAATAGCGCTCACGAAACCACCCCCCAAAATAAACAAAATATCATCGTAACCACAGCTACAACGCGCCATGAGCGTGCGCTCGCATCCGTCTCAATAGCCGGGCGGAATCGGTGAGTGGCCTAACTCGAAACAAGATCATTTAACGCATGCACTTTGGGTAAGTGGTTTAGGACCACTCTATACTCTTGATAGGGCTTTTACCACCGTTTTGCGCTTTTGTTAAATATTTTACTACCCATCTACTCTTGTTACGGAATTTACCACCCCTCTGAACTATTATCCAGGGTTTCTTTACCACCCACCGGTATGCACTATTGCCAGACTTTTGCAACCGCTCTGGACTCTTGCATTACCACAGCTTTACACTCTTAGTAAGGATTTTACCACCATACTGCACTCTTTTTGATACCTTTGATATCTCAGTGAGGACCTAAAGGTTAAAGTAGGATAAGATCTTGTTGAACAAACTTAACAGAGAAGCCATTTCTCGTTCACTCAATGCCGGAGCATGGCGTACGTGACATTTGCAAGAAGCAAAGGTGAAACGCAGCTTGCTTTAAGAAAACATCTCACCTCTGCGCATTTCGAGGTAAAGTTCAATCGGTGGCCTTAAGCGACATCACAACGTGCATTGAATGCTGGTGGAGCAGCATCCCTACTAAAGAATGTGGGAAAAGGGGGTCGCGAAGGACTCCAAGATTGCGGCTTCATCCTCCTAAGAGACGGGAGGGGGATGAGGGGGGTGCTGCGAAAACTTACCATGAATCCTTTTGACACGCTTCTACAGTTCGGCAGGAGGCGGCGTTCTTCGAAACATACCGAAACCTAGCCCTCGCTCGTCGAAATTCACCTACGGTGAAATCGTTCGGGCAGCGCTTATAGCACATATAATACTATGTATCGCTTCTCTCTGAGGGCTGTCTCCAAATGCTGAACCTAACCCAATGATGAATGTCCATGACGCAAATACAAGAGGTCCTAAGGCTACGAATAAAAGCCTCTCTTATGAGGCGTCAGTCAAAAACAAGACCTAGGAAGGAGTGCAACTCTACCACTAGCAAGCCCCATTTAGGAACAAGTCCGGGTCAGGTTACATCCTCGGATGGCGGCAGAACCGAAATCCCTGCGCTTCGGCATAGTGAGAGATTGGCATCTGGGCAGGACCTTATGAGATCGAAAGGTCGGCTGTGGATAGTAGCGAGAACATCTTACGGCAGGACCAAGGTGATATCGTTAATGATCAAGGCAAAGGTAGTGACACTGCAGATGCACCTGCGCGACGACCTTTCCCTAGCCTATTGGGCGGAAGAGCTCTCCCCACGCCTACGAAGAATAAACGATCTCGCAGAAACTGAGACACAAAGGTTGGGAGGCACCCCCTAGCTCCCTAGGTGTGGAATCTCCATGATACCCAATCGTCATGCAGTATCATAGGCCTTTTACAGGTCAAAGAAAACCTTGTCCAAGTGCTGTCCATCAAGAAAAACCTCGCAGAGTATCCGAGGTGGAGTGGAACTTGCAAAAGCAGCAGTGTGCAGAAAACGGTTGACCTTCAGTCCAGGAAAAGGACTAATATAACATTTAGCAATTCTCCATCAACTGGCACATGGAGGTGGTTAGAGATTAGGCGGAAACCAGCTGGGGTAGAGTAATCTCTCTCCACTTTGCGAAAAAACCCCACGGTAGCCATTCGGCATTAAATCTGATAGCATACCCCATGTCCGGATCCTGTTAAACAAGACGAGCAAAATGCCATACCTTGTTCACCTACGTGTCGAAGCACTTCTCATAAGATATTGTCTGGACCAGGGGTGATATCGGCGCACGAAGCGAAGGCAGAACGCAGCTCAGTTGAAAAATTCAACGGCTCTGGAGGTGAAATCCATTAAGTGGTCTTGTAATGCCTAATAAACCGGCAGAATTACACCTTAGTCTGGTTAAAATAAGAGAGAAAAAAAGCCCGTGTGTTTCGGCATAACGAGAGGTGGTTCAGAGTCTGTTGGAGCCGGCGTTCTAGGGTTAGGGATCTGGGTTGCTCTAAAAGAGATAGAAATGTCGTCTACGTACAGCGTAGCGAGAACATCTACCAGCAGCACCGAAGTGATATTGTTGATGCTCAGAGCAAAGTGCGAATCTCTCCACACTTCCTCGTGGAACATCCTCCTCTTGGTCCAAGGGTTCGGAAAGGGCTCCTCCCATACGACGAACACGGAATCGACGATCTAGTAGGATTTTTATTTTAAGAGCCCATCTGGCGACTGCCTACTAGGGCAAAAGTCACCGTAATCACGCTACCGGTTAAAACTAGGCTAGATTAAAAAAACAAACAAGTAACAACATGTAAATAACAAAGATAAAAGAGGAACAAAGGCTAAGTCAAGCTAAAAACAAATAAAAACAAAAAACAAGCAAAAAGGCAACAAGAAAGCGTACGCCGGCGCTGAGGGTAGGTCCCCCCGCCGGCACAGGAAGATACGACGTACAACAAACAGTCAAATAAAATGGAGGAGTGCAGACTCCTCCAAAAATTCATATAGTTCGCAAATCTGTGTGTACACGAACTCGTCCCGAGTACAAAAGGCAGGCGGTAGTGACTCCACTCTTCCCGGTACCGGGACAGGTAACTTGTGCGAAGATCACCCAGACTGGGTCATTCAGCAAGAATGTGCGGAACAGTCTGGGGGACAACACAGTCGTCGATCTAGACGGAACGAGTAAATATGTGGAATCCCATCACCTTCATAGAATGGAAGGTCCCCATGCGATACAATGGCGAAATGCTCCGTGCGAACGAAACCCTCGCAGATAGCATGCAATGGGGAAGTGAACTTGTAAAAGCCGCACTGTGCAGACAGTTGACCTGCGCTAGGAAAATAGGTGACTTAAATTTACCAATTACCCATCAACTTGTACACGAAGAAGGTTAGAGAAATTAAAGCAGAATGATTTCTCCTCATCTTGTGAAAAGCAAGCACAGTATCATTCATCAGGAATCAGAGGATATCTTACGTCCAGGTCCTGTTGAACAAGGCTAACAAAATGCCATACCTCGCTAACTCGTATCGAAGCATAGCGTATGGGATAGGAAGTGAAAAAGTGTGGAAGGTTCCCTGAGGTGGTTAGGGCCTGGAGGGCACGCACTCCTTCACACGTCAGCTCTAAGATTCCCTTTGGGAGGTACTCGTATTTTAACTTAAAATTAATTAGAATTCAGTAAATGTCTTTGAATAAAGAAGTGCATTATGAAACCACGTGTCTTATTACTCTCAGCAATCAAAGAAACCACATTTCTTACCACTCTCAGCAAAGAAACCACGTGTCTTACCACTCTTAACAATCATGAAATCTACAAGTTTACTACTCCCAGCTATCAAAGAAACCATGTGTCTTACCACTCTCAACAATTATGATATCCACAAGCTTATTACTCCCAGCTGTCAAAGAAACCATGTGTCTTACCACTCTCAACAATTATGATATTCACACCATTATCAGTAAACAAAGAAACCACGTGTATTACCACTCTCAACAAACAAAGAAACCACGTCTTATCTTTCATGCGCCTGAGTGGTAAGACACGTGCCTTAACACTATCAGCAATCATTAAATCGACAAGCTTGCCACTTTCGGCAATCAAGGAAACCACTGGTCTCACCATTCTTAACAATGAAAGAATCCCACAAGATCACAAGTCTTATCAATCAAGGAAACACTGGTCTTACCACTCTCAACAATGAATGAATCCACAAGCTTACGATTCTCAGAAATCAAGTACTCCACAAGTTTACCACTCATCAAGTAAGGAAACCACGTGTCTTACCACTTTCAGCAATCAAAGAATCCACGAGCTCTCCGATCTTTGTGAGCGCGACCGCAAACTTCTCCTCCTTAGCAACTTCCTCCATGTTGAGTTCGGACACAGGAATGCCTCTGCTGTCGAGTTTCTCAATTACACCACTCATTTTGGCAGCCCTCTCTTTATATTTGGCCTTACTCGCTTCCGGCAACATCTTCCGCGGATAGAAGGAATTCATTATCAACGAAACCTTTTGACATTGACTGAGAAATGTGATATTTTTACAAACTTGTTCGTGGTTAAAATAGGGATGGGTTCGGTTTATGGGTTAACGCAGGGATTTATTTTTCTTACTCAAGACTAAGAAACGAAAACCAACGAGGGCATCTCCTGCAGAAAGTTTGTAAGGAGAGATCTGTAAAGAAATTGGTCAATATATGTAAATTGAAGTACTTCTTAATAGAATAAAGCCGTAGATAAACCTCTGCTGTGGCCATTTATTAACCCTCTAATCACCACATAGTCTTACTAGTCTTTCCTACCATTTAAAACCATGTGGTCACAATTTGCTTCATCTGTACTACCCCACCACTCCCCCACCCCCAAGTAATTCCAGAACCTTTCTCAACTTCACTTCTCTCATTACAAGATCCATACACTACAACTATGTAGTTTCACCTTTGCAAATCTCAACTTTACCTACATAATTCTAGAGCTCTCGCACATTCATACCCAACCATTGCATCATGCCACTTCTCACTCGAAAACACTGCCGCACTCTCTTCACTCCTGCTATCCTGATCTATACCAGATCACACAAAAACACTCTCATGGTTTTCGTGCATATATCCTTCATCGGTAATTTTTCTATTTTGAAGACTAACTACCACTCTTCTCTTTCACACATCACATACCACACACCCACTTAATTTACACATTGACGGGATTAACTCGGAGCGGCTTTGCATACATGCGTCCCCTATCTTTCATGGCACGTGCCGGAGGAGGGTATTCGTAGTATTCCTGCCACCCACAAGGTAACAGCATGCAACAGCCTCCCTCCACTACATATAACTTGGTCCCTCCGGACAACCTCACAGAAAGCGCGGCCCCACTGAATTGTTGGAACGTTGGCGGGGCTCTACAGCTTTCTCGCTTAATCTCCAAAGCGGTTAAAGGGGGCAGAGATCTCACCTGCGTAGCTATAAACAACAAAAACAGGCAAAAACATCAAATTATAGAGTTTAAAATGGAAAATAAGACAATGAGGAGGGAATGCAAACCAGATTAAAAAGAAACACCGATTATTCGGAAAAGGGTTCAATTCATTTGGGAGACTTTTGAGCGGTTAATGACCTCTTTCCCTTATAATCATCTTAACCAGTCATTGGCAAGAATGGTAAGGGTAAATCTGTACATACATAAAAATAAAATGCACAACGAGGCATTAGTCTTAAATAGAGGGAGTGGAAGAACACTTAAGAACTCTCAAGGAACAAATTGCTACAAGTAGTACTAAAGAAGAATGACATAACCTATGGGGGATAATCGTTTAGGGACGTAACCTTGAGGTCAACAAATGATGTTGCTTTAATTTAAATTACTAAGTCACAGCATCCGATGTCTCTCAGTTGGGGGCCTTTAGTTTAATGTGGTATCTGAGCCATAAATTATTACAACATAGGGCCTAAATGTTTTGATCTCGTTTAAAAAGGAGCAACATACCTTCCATTCTCTGTAATACTTCTGGACCAGCTCTTCCATTGGTACATTTTTCTTGGCCTTTTTCGTCTTATCGCTCAGGAAAAGAGAAAAGGCGTTTTCTTTCTTTTCCATCGGCATAATGAGGGAGTATCACAGATGGTCTCACAATTATATAAGAAATTAAAAGTAATCTAATTCGCTGCAAAAATGGAAATAAATTTATACGACTGGGAAGTGATATGAGTAATTTCTTTCTAGTAAAAGATATGAGAGCCGATTGAAGCAAGTTAATGTGACCCCTTCTCGGCCAGAAAGGCGGGTGGGGTGGGGCAGGAGACTGATGGTAAAGGTCTAAGGCGATGTCAAGTAGAGGCCAGAGAGGGTACAATGAGGGCTCACAACAGGTTTAGGATGGCTGAAAGAGTGCACAGGAAGGATTCAGCGGGTGTTCAGGGAGCGCCCACTCCACATGGGCCGCTGATCGGTGCATATTTCCCACTAAAACAGTGTTCTGGTTCAGACAGGGGTCAATGTGTGTACAAGGAGAGCTCCATGGGTGTTCAAGGATGGCTTAATGAGGCGCCAATCGGTGTCACAGGGAGAGACTAATGGATTTTACCCGAGGGTCTCAATGGATGCTCAGGAAAGGATCAATGAGTGTTCAGAGAGTGCTTAATGCGTTTTCAAGATGGGCTCACACCAGATGGAGCGCTGACAGCAGCACGTTCTCCGCTAAACAATACCTTGGTCTAGGGAGGGCTCAATGGGTGGTAACCATTAGGATAGCGCTCAATGGATAATTTGAGACGGTTCTTGGTTGTGCGGAAGGGTTCTTGGTTGTGCGGAAGGGTTCTTGGTTGTGCGGGAGGCTTCTTGGTTGTGCGGGAGGGCTCTGGGTGGTGTGGGAGGGCTCTAATTGGTGCGAGAGGGCTCTGGGTGGTGCGGGAGGGCTCTGAGTAGTGTGAGGCAACTCTGGGTGGTGCAGGAAGGATGAATGGGTATTAAGTGGTTTCTGGAGTGGTCAATTGGTGGTATTGGAAGGCTCATTACGTGTTATAGTTCAGATTAAGTTTGCCAGAGCCGTGCTACGTTATTGTAGGAAGGGCTCAAAGGGAGTTAGGGAAGGATTCGATGGGTGTCACAGAAGGGTTCAATGGGTGTGACGTGACCGCTCAACGGGTGCCACGGTCTGGACTAAGCATGTCAGAGATGTTATTTATTTATTAAGGGAAAACAAGGTGGCAGCCGCGCAATCCTAATGGACTCTCAATGGCAGCACTGTTAAAATGGGGTCGCCCGAAAAAGGTCATAAGGGGCTTGGGAAACACTTAATAAAAATGGGGAAGAGCAAAGGACTAAAAGAAAACACCACAACACACACAAACGCACACTTAAATTACAGTCATACGGCACACATTCTAAAAACAAGGGCAGCTGGGGCAATACACAAATGACATGCGCCAGCCAAGACAAGATAAAACAATAAATCTAAACACAAAAATGGAAAGACAATTTATAAAAGTGATAAAACACCACAGAAATGTAAGAAGGGAGTACTCTGTCAAAAGAAATCGAAGTCGAGCAGGAAGGGCGACGCCAGAAAGGGTAGAAAAGAAAGAATTTCGAACAGAAGCAGGGCGGGGACAAAATACTAAGAGGTGAGCCACATACAACTCGCCACCGCAAAAGGGGCAACCAGGAAGGAGTCGGCCTCCGCCCGAAAGTAAATAGCCATGGTGAGTCACGTGTGCCCAATTCGCAACCTCCCAAGACCGTAGCCGCTGAGAGCTAGAGGACCAGGGACGGACAGAGCGTTTAATAAGGGACAGCTTGGAAGGGGGTGGACGAATCCCGCTCTCTCTGCCACAAACGAAAGATATACGCTCTGATTACAGTGTAGGAGTCTCTAAGGGGCAAAGAGGCGGCATCCGAAACCTCGAGGGCGAACGAACGCGGGCCAGCCGATCGGCCTCCTCGTTGCCCGGGACCGCAACAGAACGCCACCCTGTAACGGGAGGCATTTCTGACCAGCCAGGAAGGAATCGCTTCCAAAGCAGGCCGGGAATCGCTAAAAACTATAAAATCCGAAGAATTGAGGATAAAATCAAAATAAAAGCCAAAAGAATGGCCGTCAACTTTGCAGTAAAAAGGGATGCCACAAGAGGGAGAGCGGAACGAAGGGACTCCGTAGAGGAAGGACACTGAGGCCGCCCTAACACAGAGGTCCGACTTCAAGCCTTCAGTATAGATGGAACACTGGTGGGCATAAGAACATGCATGACCAAAAAACAGGCACTTAAATAGACGGGGATTAGTAGACGCTTTCTCGACACGCCAAAAAGCAGTACAGAACTCAGGAGGGCGATTTTTTTATTATTTTTTTTTTTTAAGGGGCTATTTGGCGACTGCCCTCTTGGGCATAAGTCACCGCAAACAAACAGCCTAGTTCTAGGCTACTTTAAAGTAAAATTTTTAACAGAAACAACAATAAAACGGGATAACAATCATGGAGCAAGCTCCGGCGTCGTGGGGAGGTCCCCCTCCCCCCGGCACAGGAGCCTGCGACCTACAAAAAAAACAACAACAAAAAAACAACAAGTTAAATACAAGGGAGAAGGCCGGCCTCCCCCAAAAGTTTACCAGTGCACCAGTCACGGTGCACGCACTCGTCCCGAGTACAAGGGACAGGCGGTAGCGACCCCGCCCATCCCGGTACCGGAACAGGTAACGTGCGCGAAGATCACCCAGACTGGAAAATCGACAAGAATGTGCCAAACAGTCTGGGGAACGACGCAGTCGTCGCAATAGGGCGCAGGCGAGCGCTCCATCAAATAGCGATGCGTCACACGAGTGTGTCCGATTCGGAGACGACAGAAAGCGACCTGAAGCCGTCGCAGCATTGGGGGATAGGTCCATGGGAACAGTCGCGGCGCAATGACACGCAACTTTAAGTTCCCTTCGACCGTCTCCCATCTTCTTTGCCAAGCAGTTCAAAGACTGCAGCTGTGGCTGTGCAACTGCACAGCCACTGCCTGAAAGGAGGTATCTAAAGAGAAAGGAAGAACGAAGACATCATACCGGGTGTAAACCGCGCATCCCCAAGCCCGGCCATCCCGTGGTAGTGGGGTCGCAAGACCCTTATACCCCGGGAGGGCGGGCAGGGGGCACGCGCCTAGCATGGTCTCCTGCAAAAAGATAGCTAACGGGGAACGGGACGAGACGAGCCTCCGCAGCTCCTCCCAGTTGGCCCGGAGTCCACGACAATTCCATTGAAGGAATATGCCCTCCAGGCCTAGCTCCGAGAAGACGCGGGGGCCCTCCTCGAACAGAAGAGCCTCACGGGAATGGCCGTACACTTCCCGGAGAAAGATCCCCGGGCCCCGTTGGCCGGACAAAGCGCTGAAGGCGCTGTCGCCTTCGAGGACTTATTGGGAGAGGTTGAGATCGCCATGCTAGTCTTTTCCTCCCTCCGCCTCGAAACCTAAGGCGGGCGTTGCGGCTTAGGAGGCGGAGGGCCCTCTTTGCGAGGAACCACCGTCTGCGAGCCACTCACTCCACCACTAGGCGTGAGCGAAGGAGCCGAAGCTCCTTTCTTGATGTCCTCCTTTCGGGGGACAGCTTTAGGAACCCCGGAAGATGGCCTGGCGACCAACTTCGGTGGAGACGCGTTGCCGTTTCGCCTTACGGGAAACGGTCACGCTGGGGGAAGAGAGGGGAGCCTTGGTTTTAGCCAAGGGCTGGGTATGAACCCCTTTTGCCGCCAGCTTTACCAGGGAAGCGCCTGGGTTGAGTAGAGCCCGCAGAAGGGCTCCGAATGGGCGCGGAAACAACCGTGCTCGTTGGCCTGGATGGGCCAGGATCAGAGGGTGCCTTTCTAACTATTAAATCATATGACGTCCCAGGCAGAGCCGGGCGCACCAGGACCAAGTCCTTAGCCTCGCGGAATGAGAGTCGATCCTGGGCCTGAACGGCCACGATTTCTTTCTCAATGAGATATGCACCACATTGCTTTATAGAGGCGGGGTGCAGCTCTCTGCAATTGACACACTTGGCCACACACGATTTAGACTTATCGTGTGCGGCCTTGGAGCAATTTACACAGACTTCGGGTGACCCCGACTTTGCACGTCTACAAGAACGATTGGTATGGCCGAAGCGGTGACGGTAATAGCACCACCGCGGCAGTGGCACGAATGCCATCACGCGGTAGCGGTACCAACCTGTGCGTACCGACTCAGGGAGCTTGTCACAGTAGAACGTGAACAAGAGTGTAGGGGTGGGTCTCGAGGCCCCTCTCTGTTTTCTCATCACACGCTCGACTTTGACCGCCCCATGGTCGGCCAGCTCTAAGGTGATGTCCTTAATAGAGTAGTTAACGAGTTCCCTCGCATAAACTACTCCTTTCACAAAGTTCATGGTAGAGTGCGGCGTCACACTCACCGGGGTGCCATGGTGTCCGGAGAACACTTATCTTCGCCGCCTCGGCGGGATTCGCCAGAAGGCTCCCGTCCGAGAAACGGGTCACCTTCGCCTCTCTACCAATTGCACTAGCTAATCCTCTTCTCTGATGGATCATGTTGCCCTTGGCCAACATGCTGCCATCAGTGGAGCGAATAACGAGGAAGCGTTTGAAGCCAGCGGGCTCGAAAACGCTAGGTAACCTCTGAATCAGGGGCCCCAATGTTATCGAGGCTCCGCCCTGTGCACTTTTGGTCTTAGTCTTAGTTACGGGCTCCGCCCACGGGTGGGTAGAGGGGCCGGATGTGCCGATCTTGGCTTGGTCGCTTGCCAAAGTGGCAGCAGACCCATCCGTCTCCGCAGCCCCCGCGGATGGAGAGGAGCTCCGAGTCTTCTTTGCCTTTTTAGTATTTTTCTTTTTGGAGAGGAGGGCAGGGAATGAACCCGCTTCGCACCTCTGACGGAAGGAGCCCCTAGGCCAGATGGACCGACCTCAGCCAGGTCCTTTTCCGAATTGGACAAGGTCCTGGTAGTCGTAGGGTCACCGGTCGGAGGAGATCCCTCCCCTCCTTGTACTGCCTCAGAAACCCTAGCCGTTTGAGGAGGACCTTGCATAGGGGCGGATTCGGTGCTTGGAACCGAGCCCGGATTCCCCCCCATTGAAGGCCCTACCGTCTGAGTTTCCTCAAGGACCATGTCTATCACAGGAGGGGCCTCCAGTTGGACATCCCCTCCCAGGACATCACAGGTCCCCTTGGCAGCGTCACCAGTCTTGTGTGAGGAGGCACAGGCCTTGACTCCGGCAAGGTTCCATATTCTTACCAGCAGGCCTTTTGAGGGAAGCGACCAAAGGGGCCTGGCTTCCCTTTCCCCCCTAAGGGGGTTTGCCCTACCGAGACGCTTACACGAGGGGCGGTCGGCAATGGGCTGCCTGCTGGCTTTCTTGGCAGTCCCCTTAGAAAGAAAAGGAGGGACTGCCGCTGGAAATAGGGAGGTGCCCGAAAGCACCCCTAGAGAAGAGGTTGAGGGGGACTCCCCTACACCCGTAGGCATAGCAGAGGAGTAAGCCTCCTCTCCGGTTAAAGAAATATGGAGGGTTCCCTGTGCAAGCACAGGGGCAGGGGAGCTCCATTTTTTCTGTGGAGCTGCCCGAGGGCGGCTCCGTTGTTGTTACAGGGAAAGTTCAGGGTTGGAGGTTTTTTAGGTGTTCATCTATGGGCATGGTGACCCTATTTGTTTCACGGGAAGCAATCGCTCATCACCTCTCGCAGTAGCCCGCACTGCAAGAGGTGCTAATTGGCCTGGCAGAGCCAGGTGCCGCCATTTGGGACCACTCCTCCCACCTGGTGGAGCGGCATCGCGGCTCCACCTTGAACACGGCGTAAAATCAAGGATAGTCGGTGAAGTGAGAAGATAAAGGGACGTGAGGAAGGTATGGGTGGGGATGAAGCAGGTTGTTAAAAAAAACCCATCCCGAACCGGAACTCAGGGGTTAGGGAACGTTGTCCCCTCCCCCCTCAGCCCCGATCCGGGACGGTTGGCTTGAGAAGGTCAGCATCTACCCTGTGAAATTAGAGGCTGACCAGAGAAAGTTGTGGGAGAGGCTGTATGAAAAGCGAGGAAACACAAGTGTTTTGAAGGAAGGAGAAGAGGCTAAGCTGAGGTCGGACGGGGTGCTGAATCCCGTCAGCACGGCGGCCAGGATGGCAAATCACCGCGCCCCTTACGGGGTCCGAATGAGGCACGTGGGGAACGATTTGATGATGTAGGTGGGGCACGATCCGAACCAACCTTCCGATGAAGATAGCCAAACTTCAAAGATAACGTTCGACGGGAAATGTGGGATTACTCGTAATTCCACTGGAAGAGGAAACTTCTTTTTCCTCAAAAGTAATCGATGGGGATTTTCTTCGGTTCGATTAAACGAAGGGGGACTGTTGCGCAAATTCAAAGGCTTGCCATTCACAGAAGCTACCAATTGACTTGGGTAGAATCACGGATGAAGAAGTCTTGTTGTCTGATGAACGCTCACGGGACGAGACGATAAAGACGGCCTTGAGGTGCCGGCTGGACTCCTCGAATTACAGAATAACCCGAGTATCTGTATGCATGCCCGATTCTGGAGGGGAAGGAGGAGTTTGGAGAAAGGAGTCACAAGCTCCAGACATCTTAATCCGGAGTCGATTCATCATTTAGCAGCAAGAGGCGAAACAGAGCGGTTCTTTCACACTTCGTCACAAGGGGGGGAGGGGGCTTGGGACGAGTTCGCAGGATTGGCAGATATTTTCCCAACGTGCTCAGGAGACGAAAATTCGAGAATGTTCGAACATAAAATGACGTCATCCATGGCGCGATACCATAGCACTAGCACGTGGTCTCCGATAAATGGGGGAGGGGGGTCAGAGGTTGTTCTTTTACAACTACCATGGGACGCGCCCCGGCGTTGGGGGGATGGAATTAAACACCCGGAAGTGCGAAAGCACCGCGAAGGGGCGAGTCCCAAGCTTATTTTCTTGCATACAGGCCACAAAGGGACGAACGCTAGAAAACAAGAGCTGGAGTTCCTCCCACTTGGGGAGAACCCATTGACAACACTGTAGGGTGACAGACATTACTGTCGTCTCGACACTAACGTCGGGATTCTAATGACGGAAACCGTCGAAGGTTCCCGACGACTAGAAGACCCAGTGGGAACAAGGGACAAATCGCGGTGAGCCAGGGACGCACCCGGGACGGACTTGGTAGCGTGAACGGCGGGAGGCGACAGCTGAGAGACATACTGAAGCCCCAACGTGGACGGCTCATGGCCCGGAGGGAAAGGAAGATCGAGCAGAGACGGGCGAGAACTAAGATGCGAAGAAGATGGAACAGAAGGCGGAATATGGACAGAGGGTAAGAAGGGAACAGTCTCAGAGGGTAAGGATGGAACAGGGTCAGAAGGAGATGAAGGAACAGGGGCAGAGGGCAAGGAAGGCGGAACGGGGTAGGAGGCAAGGGAGACAGAACTGGAGTAGAAGGCATCGAAGACTGAACAGAGGTAAGTGGCAAGTAAAGAACAGGGGAAGGAGGCAAGGAAGACGGAACCGAGTGAGCCGCCGCCCTCACAATGATATCGGTGATGTCAATGGGGAAGGCCAGCGAAGACCGGGGAGGAGAAGGCATCAAAACGGAGGGCGCCCCAACAACCGACTCGGGGAGCGAACAAGCCTGATCAGAGGCAGCGTGCTTGGACTCCGAACGGGATGAGGAGAAACCCTTCCGTTTGCGCTGAGGCAAGGGAACGGAAGGAACACTGCGGGCAGATGCCTGGAGGAACTGCCGGATATCATCCAGCGTCTCAGCTCAGTCAGTCTCACGGTCCGCGACAGAAGGAAGAACATGAGAAGAGACCAAAGGCAAAGGAGAGGGCGCAACGGAAGAGCCGCGGGAAGGGGGGGGGGACTGAAGGCAAAGGAGAGGGAGCAACAGAAGGATCGCGAGAAGACAAAGGAGTGGAACTACGGCGAGGAGGAGGACGGGAACCCGCCTCCCGGAGAACTTCAGAGAAGAGACGGCAGGAGAGGGCGAGCTGCCCCAGCACCCTACGACAGGCCTCACGGAAGTCCAGCCTGAGGAAGTCCCGAAGAGCCCGGACCTCCTCCTCAAAAAAGAATACGGGACAAGAACGCGAAGCCGCGCTATGGCAACCTCCACAATTGGCGCAACATTCATATTCCCGCAAGAGGAGCAATGGTACGCCAACGCACAGGCCACAGAGCGACGAGCCTGCCTACAATTGCTGCTAATATAGCCAAACTGGTGGCAATTAAAACAACGTCTGTGGAGCTCGACAAAACGGGACACAGAGACACGAAGATAACCAGCACGAACCAACGGGCAGATCCTAACGCTTAAAGGTGACGATGAGCATACTCGTAGGAATCCTAGCGGTCCCTATAAACGTCCGTAACCCTAGGGACGAAAGTTTATCCTTTAGTCTCGTGACATCATACTGCAGTAATTCGTTGGAGCGAATCACTCCCTTAACAAAATTAAGGCGAGGGTGGGGCACAACCGAAACCGGGACCTCCGAAAGGGAGGACAAATCTCGCACGGCACCATACTGCTCTCGCGAAGATACCTCAAGCACTTAAGGCGGGGCGCACTACAGCGGGACTCAAACTCCTCATTCAAATCAAACACGTCCAATTTATAAAGCAGCGACCCGGAACTGGAATTCAGCACCAGGAAACGAGGATAATCTAAATCAGGATCTATCTCTTCTACGAAGGGATCTAACAGGCGCGGAAAAGAGGACTTATTGACAGGCGTAGTGCGAGAACCAGAAGTCTGCGACGTCTGGGAGAGAAATTTATTATTATTACCCTATAAAGTAAAGTATAAAAGGGGGTGCCAACTCATGCAGCGCAGTCACTGTCTACCGTCGCGACACCTACTCGGAGCGCCGGCCCAACCAGGAGGATAAGCCCGTCGACTCTTGACCAACCATCATTTTAAAAATGGCCGGCCAGCCTTAGAAATTTACCGATTGGGAAAGCAAAGACCCCCAAGAGCGCCACTCCGGCTCAGGCACCCACCAACCAACACAGGCAGGACCCACCATGGGATCGCGCCCCCTGACGGACAGCTCTGATATACCGAGATCGCCAAACAAACGTAGATGGAAGGGCGATTCAAGGGGAAAGAGAATCGGTACAGAAGATGAAGTAGGGGTTAGTGAAAGAAGAGAAAAAATGCCATGCTGGGGCCGGGCGGGGCGCTGAGTCTCGTCAGCAGGGCGGCCAGGATCGCAAATCGCCGTGCCCCTTACGGGGATGCCAGAGGTGGACTACATCATTGTCCTCGAGTTTAAAGCGCAATACCAACGAAGGCAGAGCACGCAGTGTTTGCAAGGAGCGACCCGTATAGAAAGTGACGGAGGTAGAGGAAGAGTACTGCTGCAGACATAGGGGCTGTGAGAGCAAACTGAGGATGTTTGGGTCGTGAGGGTAAACAATCCTCCAAATGTCCGCCGCAGCAAGGTTGCTCATATACTGTCCGGAGGGTTCGAAAGGTGTAAGAGGAAGGCTCAATGGTTGTTATGGGAGGGCTCAAAGGGAGTCTGTGATGGCTTCATTGGTGTTGAGGGTGGGTTCAATGGATGCCTAGAGAGGGTTTTTTTTTATTATTATTTTAAGAGCCCATTTGGCGACTGCCTACTAGGGCAAAAGTCGCCGTAATCACGCTACCGCTTAAAACTAGGCTAGATTAAAAAACAAGCAAAACATCTAAAAAAAAAAAAAAATAACGAAGAGTAAGAAAAAAGCTAAAAAGCAACAAGGAGGAAACGCGCTCTGGCGTCGGGAGAAGGCCCGGCTCCCTCCGGCGCAGGAACATGCGACCTACACAGAGTCAAATAAAGCTGAGGACACCAACTTCCTCCCCAAAGTCATATAGTCCGCAAGTCTGTGTCCACAGATGGAAGGTGGGAGAGGAAAGAAAACACAGATAGATGAGGAGAAAAGGAGTCAGGGAGAGAAGAGCATAATAAAGCTCCTAGTCACAGGCACTCCTGTTCCCCAACCTTTCTACCTCAACGAGGGAATCTCCCACAAAATTTGTAAGGAGTATCTGGTAAACGCAGACTTAAAAATGCGGGTGTTGGGGCCTGGAGGGCACACAATCCTCTACTGTCAGCTGCAGATTGGTTGCCCATACTACACCTGATGCTCTCTTTCAGGAATGGCGTAGGTGAACCAAAGAGGAAATACGTACTAGAGAAATTTTAATGTTTTTTTCAAAGGGTTTAGTGCTCTCTTTCACACGTAGTGGGGCGCTCCTGGCAGGGAAGAGGCTCTCTTTCACACGTAGTGGGACGGAGAGAGAGAGCGAGAAAAAAAGAGCCAATGGGGCTTGAAAGTGGAATTGCAAGGTAAGGAACAAATTGTCACAACGAACAATGACACTAAATTACAAACATGAGCAACCTGACGAGAAACAGGATTTTTTTTTTTTTTAAAGAGCTCATCTGGCGGCCGAGAAACAGGAAACAAGGGAGGGGGGCATAGGGAACCTCCTTGCCCCTGGCACGGCAAGCATCTCTGTGGGGTACATCGGACATCATCCTTCAAATAACCGCCAAAGGTTTGCTTATGATATTAAAGGCGTCTCGTTTCGCCTGGTAGGTTACACCATTGCCTGATGCGCCATTTGTTCAATTTCATCATTGAACTTCATTCTATCATCTTCACCCTCACCATTCTGATACGAAAACTAGATCGGCGCGCCTCAACGCCTCATAATTGGTAAATGTAGCAGTGGACGAAAAGTATTGGGGACGCTATTTGACGGGCCAAACCCTTATCCGTGTTGTTGCCTTTTATGCAGCGCCATCGTGCGACTTTTAGGGGTCCTCTCTGCAACTTTTTGTTTAGAGTCCCCATCACTTCAATCAAAGTTCACAATCTACGCACCTTTTATTCATAGCTATATTTTACTTTATTCTATCTTAAGTTCAATATTTCACGTTATCCAAAAGACCTTAGAGTATACAAAGCCTATTTAGGTAGGAACGTTTGTGGCACAATGTAATATTTTTACAAGAACTTTTGCAGGTACAAAGTATTACCATTTTATTACTTGAAATTTTGTTAACATAGATTGTTTAATTCTTCAACATCTTAACCAAAGTAAATAGATGACTCATCTAAGTACTTTGATCTTAATATGGGGCCCCTCAACCGCAAGGGGGTTGGAGGGGTTTAGTGACGGCCGTGCTTCTACGACACGGACACGAAGGTAGTATGTGGACTCAACAGCCACATACAGGACAGATTCTAACATCAAATTCGATGCCACCATCTCTAAATAAAAGTTCGTTGAGATATGAATTAAAAGACCTTATAATACAAAGGAAGTCTTTTAGATGTGAAATCTGTAATGAAGTTAATTGCTCCCCAGGAGCAGAAGACTTCAGCTCCCTCCCACCGCTTGGGAGATTTGGGAGAATTCACTAAAAGACCTCTTCGTTCAAATCGCCCTCATTTTAAAAATAAACCGACACCCAAATTTTTGGTGGAATTTTTAATATCCTTAGGTAATATCATTCAACACCTGTGGTAGGAGAACAAGAATACCAGCCCAAAGATGAGAGCTGCGCATCCTAAGGAAACACAACCATACCAGTGAATAAAATAAGGTAAGTCTCCTGGTTGCTCTTCTCTCGTGCATAATAACATGCATTGGCAGACTCTTCGGCCAGGAACTGCCTTTTCTATTTACCCTTTTTAGCTACCCTCTAGGAAGAGAATAGAGTTGTAGAGGTCGGTCTTTTCCAAGTGGCTATGACACGACCACCCGACATGGATGCAATCCTGGGGTGGGACCACCCAATTTGAATGCAATCTTGGTTGGAGTTAAGCTACGATTGAACTCACACTTCCTAACCTTTGCATAGACCGCTAGCACAGGGGAGGGGGGGGGGGGAGGGCTATAAACCCCCATAGCATGCAACAGGTTCCCTCAAGTCTAACTGTGTCCCTCACGATATTCTCACAGAAGGCACCGCCACACTTAGTTCGTTAAGGTTGACGGGGCCTACAGTAGAGACTACGGTTAACGTTGTTGCATGGGAGAGCAATGCAACAACGTTAACCGTCTTACATCACTAATGTATCCACTCCCTCCTCAACCAATGTATACAAGCAGGCAAGTAATACAGGACTAGTGGCTATCCGCAGAGCTGTAGCGAGTGAGAGGCGAGTGGCTGATGCCTTTGGATCAAAGCAACCATCCACCGAGTCAAGAGTTAGACTCTCGTCACCGATCGGAAGCTTCCTTTTCTCCATACACCTCTTCGCTCTAACTATATCGAGTACATGTATTTTAAATCTCTAACGACGACCACACTTATCAGCAGCAGGGGCTACGGCTTAGCCGAGTGGAAACACAGCTTCCGATTTTAGTGAAGTTAAGCCGCATCGGGTGTAGTTATTCGCAAGATGGAGTCCCGATTCGAAATAGTATGGGAATAAGTACCGTGGTATACTGGAAGTTTATTGGGACTCTCAATTTAGACCTTAAATCTCAGAGCGACAATAATTTTGGACTGAGAGTGACGAGCTTTAAATAGAAACAATTTAAAAATAAGCTCAACTAATTTTCGTGGTTTCTTGGGTTTCTATAAACACTACCGAGCAAAATAAGAAAGATTTTCCTCTATTAAAATATTCATAAAAATATGATGAGTAGGTAAATGAAATTTCCATGCTATATAAAAGCATGCTTTTAATACGTTCTATGAAGATTTCGTATGATACAATCGTATATTCAAGAAATTATACTAAATAAACTAACAACATAAATTATTGATACGCGCAAAATAACAGAACGATTCTATAAGTTTCTTGCAATCATCTGGCAGCATTTCGCTCGGTAGTTAAAAACTGCACAACCGTCATTGTTGTTGTACTCACTCTGCAGAGATGCTACCACACGTGAAAGCGACTCCTCTGCTCCGTCAGAGAATTGTTCACTTGAAGACTTCGGAGAGGAGTCTTTCTGCGATTACAAGAGAGGTAAGAATGTCCATGAGTGTGATTTCCCGCGTTCTGAAGTTATACAATAAAAAACAAAACATTTAATCTCCTGTAAAAGTATGTTGACCCCGCATAACCACCATCCGAGAAGACAGAGCTATTAGGCGGTTCTCTATGAGAGATCCTTTCGAGACTGCGGGAGGAATTTCTCGAGAAAATAAGACCAATAGTGGCAAAGAAGTGAGCCGTTCTACAGTGTCTGGTAACCTAAATGAATCTGGTTTAAAAGCTCGTTGTCGAGCTACGAAACCAGTCATAAGTGAGAAGAATCAGAAGTCGAGACTCGAATATGTTGAAGCTCATGTTCTTTGGAGAGATGAAGATTGGAGGAGAATTTATTTAGTTGTATCTGAAGGCAGTCGCTTTGTTAGACGCGCTTCAGGTGACAGATTTAACCCTAAATGTTAAAAAAAAGTCTGCCCAGCATGGTCGGCCAGCTCTAAGGTGATGTCATCTATAGAGTAGTCCGAGAGTTCCCACACATAAAGAATTCCTTTCATCAAATTCATGGTGGAGTGCAGCGTCACACTCACCGGCGTGCCATTAAGTGTCCGAAGGGCACTAATTATGGCAGCCTCGGAGGGATCCGACGCATTCGTCAAAAGGCTCGCGTCCGAGAAACGGGTCACCTTCGGCTCTCTACCAATCAAGCTAGCTCATGCTCTCCTCTGATTGATCATGTTGCCCTTGGCCAAATCTCCCATCAGTAGAGCGAAAAACCAGAAAGCGTTTGAAGACAACGTGGTCGAAAACGACAGGTAGTCTCTCAATTAGGGGCCCCATCGTAATCGAGGCTCCGCTCGGCGCACTTGCGACTTGTGGGGACCTCCACCCGGGAGGAGCATTGGGGCCGGAGGTGCCAATCTTGAGCTGGTCGCTTGCCGAAACAGCAGCGGACGCGTCTTCCCCTGGAGCTTCCACGGAGGAAGAGGGACCCTTAGTCTTTTTCTTATTTTTTTTTCTCTTTAGGAGAGGTGGGTGGGGAATGAACCCGCTTCTCTCCACCACAGGAACGAGCCCCTTAGACCAAATGGACCAGCTTCAGAAAGATCCTTCACTGAAATGGAGAAGATCTTGGCTGTTAAAGGGGCACCAGCCGGGGAAGGAGATCTCTCCTCTCCTTGTGAAGCCGCCGGGGCCCGAGCCGTCTGCGGAGAAACTTGCACAGGGGCGGACTCGGGTGCTGTGCTTGGCACCGAGTCCTAGTTCGAACCAATGGAAGATGCTTCCGTCTGGGGCTGGATCACCTCAAGGACCATATCCATCTTAGGGGAGGCCTCCATGTGCCCCCGCCCCTCTAAGACATCACGGATTCCATTCGAGATACTTTTCGTTTCGTCTTGGGCCGGCGAACCGGCATTCAGCGGGGAAGAGGGGGGGGGGGGTACATAAGCCCCCTGTAACGTCAGAATACACGAGTGCAGGACGTTAGGGGGCACGGACCGACAGGCCCTGCCTTCCCTGGCCCTCCTAAAGGGGTTGGCCCTATCGAGCCGCTTCCACCGAGAGTAGTGAATTTGGGGCCGGCCGCCTGCCTGCCTGCTTTCTCGGCAGTCCCCTGTGAAGGAAAGGAGGAACTGCTGCTGGCAATGAGATTGTCGTCTAAGGGCACCTCCAGAGAAGAGTGTGGGGGAGTTCACCACACCCGTAGGTCTAGGAGGTCGAGTGTGAGAGCAAGGTTCAAGTGATCTTGATGTTTATTATTTTAAATTTCCATCAATGGGAACCCCCTTTTCTTTTAATTTTATGAGCCCATCTGGCGACTGCCTACTTGGGCATAAGTCGCCGTACTCACTACAGCCTATGACTAGGCTATACTAAATAACAAAGGTAAAAAGATCATAGGCTCAAAAAAAAAGGTAGCAAGAAGGAAGCGCCCTCCAGCCTCGGGGGTAGCAAGCACCCCCCCTCCGGCGCAAAAGCATGCTACCCACAAGTTAAAGTCAAATAAAGCGGAGGAGGCCGGCCTCCTGAAAAAAATAATTGCTAAAGTCCACAAGACAGTGTGCACGAAGCATGGGGACCCTATTATTGTCACGGGATGTAAATGCTAATCACCCTGCGCAGTGAATACGAGGCTAGCGAAGTAAGCTGCCGCCATTAGAGGCCACTCCTCCCACCAGGTGGACAGGCAACCCATCAGCATGGCGGCTCCACCTTAGGTTGGACATAAAATTGATAGACAGAGGGTATGCAAGGAAGGCTGGGGTAGGGGTGAGGCAGGCTATTAAAAACCAACCACTGATCCAGAAGTTCTAAAAGGTCGGGTCTTGACAATGGTAAACAAGGAGAGAGGTAAATAGAGCAAACAGTAAAAAGGCTTGTAAGAAAAACCCTCACGGCAATAGCTTGGAGGGTGTGAAGGGGGAGGGGAGATACATGGTGGGATGACGAAACCATAACTCACCCCCCCCCATGAGACGAGCCCCTGACAGGGGTAATAGGGTTGAAGATACGGAAACCGGGTGGAGAGTGATCGAAAGAACTTCGAGTTCTTCCCACTTGAGAAGAACGCCCTGACAATTACATTGTAAAATGGAGGATATTATGTTGGACGGTTAGATACCACAGTAGATATCTTTTTCTCTTTTGTGGCAGATGTTATGTTCGAAGTGCGTCCTAAAGCCCGTAGGGACAAAGAGCAGATTTTGAAGAGCTTGCTATTGTAGGGAAAGATATCCTGTAAGGAGCAATGATAGGGGATATGTCCGATGGTTGCGAGAACCGGCCGAGGCCCCTACCTATAATCGGGGCACACAACCAGGCGGAAACGGAAGATCGAGAAGATTTCCGGACGGTAGATCCAGATTGATGAGCCGAGGGGGCTTTCGATGTCTGAGGAGTTGATCCAACAAACGCGGCTGGTGATGTTGGAATATCATCTGCTTCCATCGGATCATGAGTAGGAGGTCGAGTGAGTGAGGCAGGCGATTTGGACAAACTACAAGGAACTGGGTGCATTTCTGCTACCGTTTGGACCAATAAGAGGCCTAAGTCCTGTGAAGGGCGGGACGGGCTAGAGGGCAGAGAATATTCAGGAATGGGAGAAGAGTCTATTTGAAGATTCTTGAGGCTCGGCCGAGTCAGCTCCAGAGGCTGCTCGTTTATTGGTGGCCGATGACCCAGGTGAAGAGTCCTTCCTCTTACAACGGGGCTTTGGGTTCCGGGGACGGGTCGAAGAACCTTCATTGGTCGATATGGAAGATTCTTTCAGATAACGTCTGATGTCTTCGAGTGGAGAGATCTAAAAAATCAAGGGATTCTAAGACACTTTTAGAATCAATAAAACTAATAAAAATGGTAAAAGGAAAAGTAAAAATAAGGCGGAAAGGTAAGAGAATGGAAGATGTAAAAATACAATTTTTCCTAGGCAAGTTCAACCACAGAGATTTCTCTGAATACGCCGCTGCTACGGTTCGACTTGAATCCATCACTATAGATTGGGCATAAGGAAGCATGGAAGAGATACGAGTATGTTTCAGAAACAAAAAGGACGGTAGAACAGGGTCAGTGATCATTTTTTTATGCCACACACCGGTATATATGTTTGGAGGAGGAGAGGTCTAGCAGGGTGGAGATACTGACGAAATGGGGATGCAGAGCAAGGACATCAAAATGGAAGACACGGTCGCCCATTCAAATTCCTAGGGGTTTGGTTATGGGTGGTAGTAGCCTGTCAAAGAGCAATGATGTGGGGGGTCAAAAATAGGCACCTATGAACTTCAGTTTTGTGTCTCTTGTACATAAAAAAGATGTGCCTCGTCTATGGGATGCAAGTGACAAGATGGCACTCTCCACATACAGGCAGTTGTGCAAAAAGTGCTTCTGCCTGGCACGCTCCACACTCACACCCTGAGCATTCAATAACACACTAATCAACTGCGACTTGCCTATCATTTAAAACCTTGCGACCGCAATCTCCATCATATGTATTACTATGATTTAAAATGCATCCTAGATACACTCATTCAAGGTTGACACCACAACTAATATCACCTTCCACCCATACCATTACCCTACTGTTTTCTGCATTCACTTTCAAACTCCTGCTCAAACACCCTGACAAAAGTTATTATCAAGATTTCCACATCTGTCTCACCCACCAACACCAGCATATTCATAGAACCCATCCTTCACCATGCATCTCTCTTATGTCCCTTTCTATCATTCTCATATATACGAGTACTTCTCTCAGGACAACATCCATGGAGACATCACCCAACCATATTTTATCCCCCCCCCCGCACGTCAAACCATTCATTCCAGCTATCTTTCACCCTAATATAAGCCTTACTTCCAACATAAATACTCTTCACACTGTCCAATTTTTTTACAAATCATACCATACATTCTTAGTACCTATCATAATGCTTCTCTCTATTCGGGGAATGGCCTAGCAAAGTAGAATAACTGCTTCCGAGTGAAATGAATTTAAGTCACATCAGGTGTAGCAAGTTGCCGGATTATGTCCTGTTTCAAGTCACCGTCACTGAGGCCATCATACACTGTAGATACTTATAGTACAGATTCCACATTAAACTGTAAGTTTCCACTGAGATATAAAAGGAATCTTAAATGAGTGCAGGTCAATGGTAGAATTCCTCCCCAACAACTGCGTCTTCTCTCCAGATGCTTGAACCCAGCATACACTTTTTACATCTCTTATATTCGTACCTTGTTTTTTTAGCTAGCTGCCTCATTGTAAATGGGTACTTGATCCATATACCCTACCCACTTTAAACCCCAAGGCTCATTCCTGTTATTTATACTTGCCCAATCAGAATCTTTCCATACTTGACCTACAACACTCAAGTCAAGAGACATCTCCCTGTAGTTCTTGCATTCACCTGTCTCCTTTTACCCTTTGTGGTGATCATAATAAAGCATCAATAACTTTCTCTAGGCTTTATTCAACTAACAAAACGTCAATACGCCTGAAAATAAAAGAGAAACAATATAAGTAAACATACCCATTCTAATCTTTTTTTTCTTTTTTATATAAAGCCCATCTGGCAACTGCCCACTTGGGCATAAGTCATCGGAAACACGACAGCCTAGAACTAGGCTACTTTAAAATAAAATTATGAAAACATAACAATGATAAAAATGTGAAAAAATTAACAATTAGGAAGCAATCTCCGGCATCGGGGGAGAGGTCTAGAGAATGCGGAGAAAGTGGTCGCTAAGGATTCCGCCACGGACGCGGGGTCCGAGATTGAAGTCCCATTCTCCTGGAGAACGGGAAGGGAGGGTCCTGCGAGAACTTGCCCCGAATCTTTTTGACTCGCTTCCACACCTCTGCTAAAGGGGTCTTCCCGTTAAGTGAAGACACATATGTCCGCCAAGAGCGGAGGGCGTGCTTCGAAATATACCGGAACCTAGCCCGACGAAATTCAGCGAGAGTAAAATCGTTCGGGCGGCGCTTATAGGCATAACGCTTCTGTATGAGGGCCGTCTCACAATCGGCGGACCACCATGGGAGTGGTTGGCGTGCAAAAATGCCAGACGTTCTAGGAATAGTAGTCAGGCCCGCGGCGATGAGGTTGCCGGAGAAGAACTGAACGGCCTCATCTACCGACCTAAACTACTCGAATGAGATAGAGAATTCAGTCATTTCCTGAAATGCAGGCCACCGCGCCAAGCACCACCGAGGGAGGCTCTCAGGCGGCAGTTGCTCTAAAAATGATATTTAAATGGGAAAGTGATCACTACCATGGAGGTCATCGACCACCCCCCAATCAAAATCAGGCTGTGCAACTGAAGAGCACAAGGATAGGTCAAGGCAAGAAAATGAAGCGGTTCTCGGACAGTGATGCGTAAACTCATCCCCGTTTAGGACACCCATCTCAAGCTCTTCGATCAGATCGGCAAGGACTTGTCCCCTGGGATTTATTGAGTAATCTCCCCAGAGAGGATGCCTGCCGTTCAGATCTCCAAGCAAGAGAAAGGGCCTCGGCAACCGTGCCACGACGCGGCGGAAGTCCCCCGCGTCGAAGTCAGCTGACGGTGGAATGTATGCAGAAATGATAGTATACCTCCTATCCAGGTGCAGCTGCACAGCCACTGCCTGGAAGGGGGTATCTAAAGAGAAAGGAAGAACGGAGACATCATGCCGGGTGTAAACCGCGCATCTCCCAGCCCGGCCATCCCGTGGTGGTGGGGTCGCAAGACCCTTATACCCCGGGAGGGCGGGCAGGGGGCACGCGTCTAGCATGGTCTCCTGCAAAAAGATAGCTAACGGGAAACGGGACGAGACGAGCCTCCGCAGCTACTCCCAGTTGGCCCGGAGTCCATGGCAATTCCATTGAAGGAATATGCCCTCCAGGCCTAGCTCGGAGGAGACGCGGGGGCCCTCCTCGAACAGAAGACCCTCACGGGAATGGCCGTACGCTCCCCGGAGGGTGAACCGCGGGCGCTGTTGGCCGGACAAAGCGCTGAAGGCGCTGTCGCCTTCGGGGACTTATTGGGGGAGGTTGGGCTCGCCATGCGAGTCTTTTCCTCCATCCGCCTCGAAACCTTAGGCGGGCGTGGCGGCTTCGGAGCCGGGGGGCCCTCTTTGCGAGAAACCACAGTCTCCGAGCCACTCGCTCCACCACTAGGCGTGGGCGAAGGAGCCGAAGCTCCTCTGTTGCTGTCCTCCTTTCGGGGGACATTTAGGAATCCCAGAAGATGGCCTGGCGACCAACTTCAGGGGTGTTGCCCCCTGTGAGTCTAACGACTCGGTGGAGGCACATGGCTGTTTCGCCTTACGTGAAACGGTCACGCTGGGAAAGAGGGGGGAGCCCTGGTTTTAGCCGGGGCTGGCTATGAACCCTTTTGCCGCCACTTTACCAGGGGAGCGCCCGGGTTGAGTAGAGCCTGTAGAAGGGTTCCGAATGGGCGCGGAAACAACCGTGCTCGTTGGCCTGGATGAGCCAGGAGGAGTGGGTGCCTTTCTAACTATTGAGGCATTTGACGTCCCAGGCAGAGCCGGCGCGCCAGGACCAAGTCCTTAGCCTCGCGGAATGAGAGTCGATCCTGGGCCTGAACGGCCACGATTTCTTTCTCAAGGAGATATGCACCACATTGCTTCGAAGCAGGGTGCGGCTCTCCGCAATTGACACACTTGGCCACACACGATTTAGACTTATCGTGTGCGGCCTTGGAGCAATTTACACAAACTTCGGGTAACCCCGACTTTGCACGTCTACAAGAACGGTTTGTATGGCCGAAGCGGTGACAGTAATAGCACCGCCGCGGCAGTGGCACGAATGCCTTCACGCGGTAGCGTTACCAACCGGCACGCACCGACTCAGGGAGCTTGTCACAGTCGAACGTGACGAAGAGTGTAGGGATGGGTCTCGAGGCTCCTCCCTGTTTTCTCATCACACGTTCGACCTTGACCACCCCATGGTCGGCCAGCTCTAAGGTGATGTCCTCAATGGAGTAGTCAACGAGTTCCCTCGCATAAACTACTCCTTTCGCAAATTTCATGGTAGAGTGCGGCGTCACACTCACCGGGGTGCCATGAAGTGTCCGAAGAGCACTTATCTTGGCCGCCTCGGCGGGATTCGCCGCATTCGACAGAAGGCTCCCGTACGAGAAACGGGTCACCTTCGGCTCTCTACCAATTACACTAGCTAATCCTCTCCTCTGATGGATCATGTTGCCCTTGGCCAACATGCTGCCATCAGTGGAGCGAATGACGAGGAAGCGTTTGAAGCCATCGGGCTCGAAACCGCCAGGTAACCTCTGAATCAGGGGCCCCGATGTTATCGAGTCTCCGCCCTGCGCACTTTTGGTCTTTGTCATAGTCGGGGGCTCCGCACCCGGGGAGGGGGGGCAGTGGGGCCGGATGTGCCGATCTTGGCTTGGTCACTTGCCAAAGTGGCAGCACACTCATCCGTCCCCGCAGATGGATAGGAGCCCCGAGTCTTCTTTGTCTTTTTCTTTTTCGGAGAGGAAGCCGGGGAATGAACCCACTTCTCACCTCCGCCGGAAGGAGCCCCCAGGCCAGATGGGCCGGCCTCAGCCGGGTCCTTTTCCGAAATGGAGAAGGTTCTGGTAGTCGTAGGGGCACCAGTCGGAGGAGATCTCTTCCCTCCTTGTACTACCTCAGAAACCCCAGCCGTTTGAGGAGGACCTTGCATAGGGGCGGATTCGGGTTCGGTGCTTGGCGCCGAGCCCGGATTCCCTCCCATGGAAGGCCCTACCGTCTGAGGCTTGGTTGCCTCAAGGACCATGTCTACCTCAAAGGGGGCCTCCAGTTGGCCACCTCCCCCCCAAGACATCGCAGGTCCCGTTGGCAGTATTGTCATTAGTCACCTTGTGTGGGGAGGCACAGGCCTTGACCCTGGCTAGGTTAAGTATTCTTGCCAGCAGGTCTTTTGAAGGAAGCGACTGAAGGGGCCTGGCTTCCCTCTTCCCCTTAAGGGGGTTTGCCCTACCGGGACGCTTACACGAGGGGCGGTCGGGAATGGGCTGCCTGCTGGCTTTCTTGGCAGTCCCCTTAGAAAGAAAAGGAGGGACTGCCGCTGGAAATAGGGAGGTGCCCGAAAGCACCTCCAGAGGGGACACGGGAAGTTCAGGGTTGGGTTTTTTTTGGTTGTTCATCTATGGGCATGGTGACCCTATTTGTTTCACGGGATGCAATCGCTCATCACCTCTCGCAGTTGCCCGCACTGCAAGAGGTGCTTACAGGCCTGGCAGAGCCAGGCACCGCCATTTGGGACCACTCCTCCCGCCTGGTGGCCTGGCAGTCCATCGGCATGGCGGCTTCACCTTGAACGCGGCGTAAAATTGAAAGGTAAAGGGATGTGAGGAAGGTATGGGTGGAGATGAAGCAGGTTGTTAAAAAAAAAACCCCGCTCCGAACCGGAGCTCAAGGGTTAGGAAACGTTGTCCCCTTCTCCCTCAGCCACGATCCGGGACGGTTGGCTTGAGAAGAAGGTCAGCATCTACCCTGTGAAATTAGAGGCTGATCAGAGAAAGTTGTGGGAGAGGTTGTATGAAAAGCAAGGAAACAAGTGTTTTGAAGGAAGGAGAAGAGGCTAAGCTGGGGTCGGACGGGGGTGCTGAGTCCCGTCAGCACGGCGGCCAGGATGGCAAATCGCCGCGCCCCTTACGGGGCCATTCTAATCAGGTTAGCAAGCATAATTAGTTATAAGTAAACAAAATAATGTAGTGTAACGCATTAGGCAATTAGACATATAAGGTTACATTCTCCTTACCGTGAAGAATCATTGTTCTATATAGCGAAGAGGCTTGTGGCGTTCCCGCGTAGATCGGCGCAGTTGTTTCAGGCTAACATGCGCAGGTGTGGAGGGTTCATCCCTACGATGGAGATTAGATGGAGCACCAGATACCTGAACCGGAAGAGAATCTACCTTTATATCTCCTTCCTTGATGAATATATTCTGATCACCTGCAGCATTGGAAGAATTCAACTCAGATGAATCGACAGTAGGTACTGGAAGAATCTCCACCAAACCAGTCTCTGTAGAAGGATCGACATTGAGATCATCTTGCCTCTCATATAATGATACGTTACCAGTCGGAGCCAAGTCATGCACTGATATCGTTGATTCGCGTCCATCGGCAAATCTTAGATGAGTGTATTGTGGGTTTGCCTCTAACAACTGAACCTCGTCAACGAGGGGTTCATATTTAGTGGCGCGAACGTGACGTCGTAGTAAGACGGGTCCAGGAACAGATAACCAAGTTGGCAATGAATGGCCACTAGGAGATCGACGCTGGTACGAGAAGAGCCTCTTATGTGGCGTAACATTGGTGGCTGTGCAGAGCAGAGATCTAATAGAATTAAGGGCATCAGGCAGCACTGTTTCCCATTTACATTCTTGAAGGTTCTTGGATAGCAGAGCAAGGGTTATGTGCTTCCAGATTATAGCATTATACCTCTCACACTGCCCATTCCCTCAAGGATTATAAGGTATCGTTCGACTAGTGGCGATGCCTTGATTGTGCAAGAATTCACGTAAATCCTTGGCCATAAACGAGGATCCGCGACCAGAATACAGGTAGGAATGCATACCAGATATCGCAAAAATCTGACCTAGACAATGGATTATAGTACTGGTAGTCGTGTTCTGACAGGCAAATGCAAACTGAAAACGAGAATACTCATCCATCACTGTGAGCATATAGCGGTTTATGGGTTCGAGGGTAGAGGCCCTTTGAAGTTCAAACTAAGACGTTCAAAGAACTGTGTGGCCTTGATAAGGGGAGTTTGGTGTGGTTTGTAGAACCGAGGCTTCAATCGGGCACACTGGTCATTCAAAGCACACCCTCCTCACATCTTCCATGGAATAAGTAAGATTTCTCTCTGACAAAATGAGCAAGTCTTGTTGCACCAGGATGGCAAAGTCGAGCGTGGAGCTCAGACAGTTTCTCGTTATTGACAGTAGCTCCACAGTGAGCACATGAGAGTGTGTCTGCAGGAATGTTGTATTTACCAGGACGGTACACGATGTCATAATTGTAGCACCATAACTCGATCCTCCATCGTTGAACTTTATCATTCTTGATTTTTCCAAGCCAATTCGTAAGGAACATGAAGCTGACAGCCTGTTGGTTCGTAACTAAGGTGAAACGTCGTCCTGTCAAGTAATGAGACCACCTCTTTATAGATTCCACATGCCTCCTTTTCTATTGCAGTGTTTGCGTTCAGTAGGTGTGAGGATGCGAGAGAAAAAGGCAATTGGATGTCCTGCCTGATTCAGAGTAGCAGCAATGGCTGTATCGGAGGCATAGTTTCATCAATCCAGTGCACAACAGCCTTCCCAATCTCTTCTTTGAGATCATCGATGGCTTTCAGGGCCTCTGGACTCAGAGGAAAAGTGTTAGTGGCAACAAGAGTTTTATCTTGTCATAGAATCGGGAAACCCACTGCGAATAATAGGAAAACATACCAATAACATGGCATAAGGAAGTACGGTCTTTAGGGATCTGTAATTCCTTTAATGGACGTAAACATTGAGAATCTGGTTTGAGAGAGCTGTGGATTATTGTGTAACCAAGAAAATCTTTTGATTTTTTGAAATGACAGACTTAGTCTGGTTGAAGGTAAGGTTGTGGAACTGGGCAGCCTCTTGCAATTTTGCCAAGTTCTCATCATGCTCCAGCTGGGTTTTCCCTGACATGACAATAGTGTCCACATAAGCATAAGTTCCATGTAGATCGTGTTGCTTGTTGATGTTGTCAATAGTCCTTTGAAAGCAAGCAACGCCGTTCATAACCACGAATGACACTCTGCGAAATTGATATAGCTTGCCATTCACTTCAAAAGCAGTATATGGCTTGTCCTCTTCCCGTATAGGTATCTGGTGATAAGCACTTTTCAGGTCCAGTGAACTATAGTACTTGTAATGAGACAGTTCCTTGACAAGGTCGTCTATTCTTGGAAGAGGGTACGCATCCAAACGAGTGAATCTATTAATGGTCTGTCCATGGTCAACAACTAATCTCTTTCGGTGGCGCTCATTCGACACAACAAGAGCTTGCGCCCTCTATGAAGATGTGCTCTCCTCAATAGCACCATCATGTAGCATCTTGCTAATTTCAGCCTTTATGGACTTCTTATCATCATCCCAAACCTCAGAGATTTTGTTGCAACGGGTTTGCAATGAGGAGCAAGACTTGAAAAGAGACGAGGTGTATCCACCAAAGCAGACAGTACACTGCAAGTGGCAGGGTTGCAGATATTTAGATCTTTCTTGGATCCACCAAAGTCCACAGTAACACTTGAGTGCTGGCTCATAAAGTCTTTACCAAGAATGACATCACAGCACATGTCTGGCAGCAGAGAGCCTTGTATTGTAGTAGCACTCACCCTTCAAACAGATCTCAACCGTGCAGCCTCCCTTCACAGGAGACACGAGTGATGAAGAGGCCATAGATACGCTTCCAGTCACTGGAACAACCTTCAATTTGTGCTTCTTGGCATAGCTATGCGAGATGAAAGATTCAGAGCTCTCTGTGTCGATAAGAGCGATCGCTTCATTATTACCAACCAAAACACACAGTAGCTCATCATAGTAGTCCTGAGGAAGAAGCAGAGATTATTGGTCAGTGTAGAAGACTGAGTGGATGCAGAAGTAGAAAATGTAGTAGACTGGCACACCTTAGCAAAGTGCCCCTGCTTATTACACTTATGACAAGTGATGTTTCTTGCAGGGCACTGTCCACGATTGTGACGGGGACCACCACAGAAATAGCATTGGGACTTTAAATTGGCAGCAGCACAGGTCCTTTCAGCAGAATAAGCAGTTTCAGATGTTGCAGCAGCACAGGTCCCATCATCGGTGTGAGCAGGCTCGGATGTCGCAGCAGCACTTACCCCAGAGACAGTATAATGAGAATAAGGCTGAGGTCTTCTGAGCAACATCGAGTGCTCTGGCTTGATCCACAGACGTGCTTAGGTCCAAAGTTTTGTTTTCAAGCAATCATTGCCAAATTGTATGAGAGCAAGCCATTGCTGAAAGAATCCTGTATGTAATCATCCCGATTCTGTGAAGCAGTAGCAGCCATAAAGTTACAATCTTTGATGAGAACCTGAAGCTCTTGTAGATACTCATCTATTGTCCCCCCTTCATGCTGCCTACGAGTAGCCAATAAACGTTTTGTGAACAATTCATTTTTGGGCTTGACATATAGGTCTTTAAGAAGATGTATAGCTGAATCATAGGTAGTACACTCTGCAATGTAACCATCTACGGTTGGAGAGACAAAATTGATCAAAGTAGCCAGCTTGTTAGGATTAAGGCTTGCGATGGATTTGAGGAATGCAGAGAAAGTACAATTCCAGTGATTCCATACTCGTGCAGCAGTAGGCGAGTTGGGAGATACATCCAGGCGTTCAGGTCTCAGGAATTTATCCATCTTTAGATCAGACGCAGCTAGTTTTTATTTTTATGAAGCTATGATAGGGCTCCCACTATTTATTTAAAGCACCAGTCTAGCCTTTTGATCGGCACTGGCGGGCTTGTTAGTTGAATAAATTGTGATCATAATAAAGCGTCAATACCTTTCTCTAGGCTTTATTCAACTAACAAAACATCAATAAGGTTTGAAAATAAAAGAGAAACAATATAAGGGGTAAACATACTCATTTTAATCAGGTTAACAAGCACAATTAGTTAGAAGTAAACAAAATAATGTAGTGTAGCCCATTAGGCAATTATACATATAAGGTTACATGAAGCTTAGATCACCACACCATTATACAATGACATTATTACTAATTTCTTCCAGTTCTCAGCCAATCTTATACACCCTGAACCATGCTAAAGCTTGGTAGGGAAAGTTAGGATTTCTCAATTCTCTGTGAATCAATTTTGATGAAACTTTTCCCAGCTGGTTTGGACAATATGGAAATACTAATGCTATGTTTTACTAGGCTGTGTTACATCCTTCAATTTTTATTTCAGATTTGTCATTTTGGCGTGAACCATGCTAATAGCATTTATCCTCTTTAAAAACCTGAAAATTGCAGAGACCTCAATGATAAAGAAAAGTCTTTCATCACCATGGAAAGTGCTGAAATCAACTCTGTTCATGTTATTGCAGAGAAGTTAGTTCACCATGTGGACACAGTTACACGATTTCTGAAGGAACATTCGCTAAGGAAGCAGTGATTCGATTGTGGGATCTCCAAGACTGTGACAGCTAGGGATTTGAGGAATATTGGCAGCCACTTGTGGGAACCAGGACAAACAAGAAGTCATTTGTCACCGCCGTTGGTTGTCCCCATGTAGCCTATGGACCATGGCTTTTGTGTGAGCTCCACTAAAACTGTCTTCTTTAACACTCCATCACAAGACTTTGAGGCTTCAATGGGCCCAGAAGTATATGATATTGGAGAGTTTCCTTCTTTTCACTGACGAGACCAGGGCGACTCTTGAAGGACCTGACAGTTGGTCAAATTGTTGGGTCCATTTTGGAGATGAGTGTCACCGTTTGCAACATCAACAGCAGGAAGGAGGAGTCACATTGTGGGCAGGTATAATTGGACATAGACTCGTTGGCCCTGTTAGGGTGCCTGATGGAGTTAAAGGGACCACAGCCACCTACTGTAGTCTCTTGAAGGAGGTCTTGGATACCTGGCTAAATGACATATCGTCACTTCTAAGGGTTTACTTTTCATGCATGACAAAGCTCCATCTCACTCTGCCATGGCCACCCAAGTGTTCCTAAGCTCTTACAGCATATAAAGTGATAAAGGGACAAGTTGATTGTGTGGTCACCATCCTGTGCAGATCTCAACCAAATCAAAAATTTGTGGCATAAACATCTTATAAGCAAGATGTTTATGACAATGAACATCAATTTTCTTCTAAAGATGTCTTATGGGCGACCATCAAAGTTACACCAAAGGCAGTCCAACCTGCTACTATTAAGAAATTGACAGATTCCATGCATGATAGTGTTTTTTAAGTTATCCATTGAAATGTCACTTAAGTGGACAAATAATTCATTGTGTCCATTGTGGAACTTTTGCATGTAGGTCTCCTTTATGCTTTCCATTATACGCTTCACATAGTCATTTTATCATTCATCATTTTGCTTCTTTCTAATTCTGGCACATCCACACACAACCTTTGCACTATGTAGTACCCATTCCTTAAATATTCTACCTTTGCTCTAGCTCCATGCTCGCACTAATTTCCACTCTTCTACTCTCAAGCATTCCCACATACTCTCTGATTCAATAGCCTTTCACATGTGACTCTCCCTCCCCTACCATCTTCCTCATCTCTTCTCATCCATCCACCAACCAGTTTAACCTTAGCCGACAGCATAATCATGTGACCAGATAGTCACATACTCTGATCTCTTACAGCTTTCACATCATCTATTTTTATTCTCTCTGGGTGTACCAAAAGATCCAGTTATCCCCCCTCATTCTCTCCTCTATCTGTGCATTCATATCTACAACTATCAACCCGTACCTATTTACATCCATCCAAGTCATTCCACAAACTTTTTATCAGATTCACTTCTATTAAAACAGGATCCATTCACTATAACCACACATATAATTCTCAAGCTCGCACATTCATATCAAACCATTGTATCCTGCCACTCATCACTCAAAAGCACTGCCACACCCTTTTTACTTCTATTACCCTGATCTTACGACTTAAGTGCACTTTATCCAACACAAACTCTTCATTCCATTTAATGTTTGTCTCACATAGATGAAGCTTATGTAATCTCTATTTTATAGACAATGACTACCATTCCCAACTACTCAAATTACATATACCCCTCACATTCTATACACCCACTTGATTCATACATACATAGTCAAAGTAAAATTACAATAGAAGTGAGAAGTTTGATGATTAAAAAAAACTTAGGAAATGAAAGTATGATGGAAGTGAAGGTCATTCACTCAGTGCAATTGAGACAGTTTTTCTGGAAAACTTTATTCAGGAGATGAGTTTCGCAAGAGACGCATCCAGCTTCAGGAAACCTATTTAGGAAGTGACTTGCTTACAGCTTCAGCCTAAGAACAATGATAATAAAGGCAAAAGGGTTCAGCTTTATATAGAGGCAGATCTAAACATAAGCACAGTGGAAACTAGAAGGCTTTTGATTGGCTAAAAATATTTTACTATGTTCAGATTGAGAGCAAGTAAGAATCTTACATGTTATCATGGCAGAAACATGAGTGAGGGAACTAAAACCACCATAGCAACAATAGAATTAAGAGAAACCAAAATCTTCCAACAAAGAGGCCTCACCAAGATGAATTATATATAAGCACCCAATAACAGACTAGCGAGACTAAGAATTATTTTAAATCCATGCTTAAATACAAATTACTTTCCTAATGAATTAAGGGTAATGAAAGTGACGTTTATCCCTAAAGTATAGAAACATCCAGATCAGGTGGGAAACTATTGTCCCATTTTGCTGCTCAACTTTCATCAGGAAGGTTTTTGAGAAAATTATCAACAAGAGACTGACCAAGCATTTACAGGACAATCATCTACAAAACAACTTCAAATATGAATTTAGGAAAAAAAGAAACACGCTGTCTCTCACATAATAATGAAGATAGCCAAAGAGAGAAAAAGTGGGCATGGACATTGTTTGCTAGGAAGTATCCAGTCCCTCAACAAAGTATGGCAGAGGGGTAAGCAATACAAAATAGTGAAGCTAAGAGAGAACAAAAAGATAGAAAGTACTATTCAACTGTCATGGAAAGATACATCTTTATAGAGATGGGTACTTACAAAGGAGAAAAATTCAAGCGTGAAGCCAGACTGCCCCCAATGTTGTTGTTTAAGCCCAATTTATACCACTGATATTGTAATAGTGTAGTTTAGTGTGCCTCCCCTCACCACTCCAAATGTCTCATCCTTTTCTTCTTTCCAGGGTGCATGGGATGAAGATGATGAGAGAGGGCAATCTGAGTTGGGGACATGAGAGACTTCTATCATGCCCCCCATTCAACTCTATCTCTTCCTACAGGCGTAATTTTCAGATGAGATAAATTGATTGCTGATTGAGTGCTAATTTGTATTTGACATATAAGTAAAAGGAAGAAGAGGGAGCGGGACAAACAACCAGGTGAGTGTCAGTAGATATGAATGGGTGTGAGTGTATGTATGTTAGCATTAAGGATGTTTGAGAGTGGCAGTGAATCTGTGACTGAAGATGCCTTCTTTTCAGCTTCTTGGTACAGGTTAGTCGATTGACATCTGACCTTGAGAGGCAGTGACAAAAAGACAAGAATACAGCCCTTAGCTGACCCCCTCAGCAATTGAGAAAGAGTGTCCTGAATCTGCAGTCATTAAGAGCACCTCCCAGTCTCCAATGCAGCATTTGAATCTAGCACGCCCCAGTTCCATAAGCACAAAATGCTCACTGAGTCTCTTGAGAAAGAAAGCAGGCCTGCCTCCCTTTCTCTCTTCCTTTTTTACCCCTTTTTTGCATTATTGATACCGGTTATAGCTCTCATTGTCACAATTGGATCCAATATAAATATTAAATTTTGCGTACAACTTATTTATATTTCATAGTTGGCTAATATTTAGGCATTGTAAGGCCCTAAATATATTTAGTGGATTTAGGGGGGTGTATATATATATATATATATATATATATATATATATATATATATATATATATATATATATTGGGTGTGTGATTCATCTCTCCAGGTTGGCCGATATATGTTGTAGGGCTGTTTAGATATTTGGGGTTTTGTGTTTATAATTGCACTCAATTGGGGTTTGCCTTTTTTGGGTAATTTTTCACTACTTTTTTCAGTATATAAATAAAACTGTTATTAGATTACCCCCTCATTATCCTTCCCTTAAACACCCAAGTGGCTCTGAGAGAGTAGCAGGTGGTGTGATTGCAGGGTTCCAGAACCTGCTGCTCCAATATCTCTCCCCAACAATGAGAGCTGTTTGAACATACAATTCACCTATGACATCAGCTAAATCATCATTTGTATGACCCCCCCCCCCCCACACACCCACACACAAAAAACAAAACAAAAAACAGTAAGATGCAAGCTAGGATGATGGCAGAAGAGATTAGAAAAATAAATGGATATGCAGAGACATTTAACATTAGAACTAATCACATATAAAAAGGTACCAATATATAGAAAACAGACATCTATGTAGATGGCAAAAGGTATAGATATAATACTGAATGCAAAGTGTTAGGATTACCAATCACTACTGCAGGTTACAGGAACCATGGAAAAGAAAGAACAAAGAATAAAACAGACTGCATTATGCTACAAGCTAAGCGCAAAAGATGGAAAATAAAAGGTAAATCTACCAAGCAGTGATTCAATCTGCACTAGTGTACCCATTAATAGCAATGTACACTATCTCAAAAAATAATCTTATTAAGGATACAAAATAAAGCAATATCATACACATGGAAGTAAAGATAAAACCCCTGAACAAAATAGATAAAAAAAGTCATTGAAGGCTAAGACAATTTTTTTTTAATTTTTTTATTTAAGGGGCTATCTGGCGACTGCCGACTTAGGCATAAGTCGCCATAAAAAAACAGCCTAGTTCTAGGCTACTTTAAAAAATTGAACAGGAAACAACAATAAAAAGAAATAACAATAACAAAAACAACAATTAAACCTGGTTAAATGAAAGGGAGAAGGCCGGCCTCCCCAAAAAGTCAACCACCATGGAAGTGGTCGGCGTGCAAAATGGCCAGAAGTCCTAGGAATAGTAGTCAGGCCCACGCCGATAAGGTTGCCGGAGAAGAACTCAACGGCCTCATCTACCGACCTAAACTCCTCGACTGAGATAGACAATTCAGTTATTTCCTGAAATGCAGACCACCGCGCCAAGCACCACCGAGGTGGTCTCTCAGGCGACAGTTGCCCTGAAAATGATATTTAAATGGGAAAGTGATCACTACCATAGAGGTCATCGACCACCCCCCAATCAAAATCAGGCTGTGCATCCGAAGAGCACAAAGATAGGTCAAGGCAAGAAAATGAAGCGGTTCTTGGACAGTGATGCGTAAACTCATCCACGTTTAAGACACCCATCTCAAGCTCTTCCATCAGATTGGCAAGGACTTGTCCCCTGGGATTTAGGGAGTAATCTCCCCAGAGAGGATGCCTGCCGTTCAGATCTCCAAGCAAGAGATAGGGCCTCGGCAACCGTGCCACGACGCGGCGGAAGTCCCCCGCGTCGAAGTCAGCTGACGGTGGAATGTACGCAGAAATGATAGTATACCTCCTATCCAGGTGCAATTGCACAGCCACTGCCTGGAAGGGGGTATCTAAAGAGAAAGGAAGAACGGAGACATCATGCCGGGTGTAAACCGCGCATCTCCCAGCCCGGCCATCCCGTGGTGGTGGGGTCGCAAGACCCTTATACCCCGGTAGGGCGGGCAGGGGGCACGCGTCTAGCATGGTCTCCTGCAAAAAGATAGCTAACGGGAAACGGGACGAGACGAGCCTCCGCAGATCCTCCCAGTTGGCCCGGAGTCCACGGCAATTCTATTGAAGGAATATGCCCTCCAGGCCTAGCTCGGAGGAGACGCGGGGGCCCTCCTCGAATTGAAGACCCTCACGGGAATAGCCGTACGCTTCCCGGGGGCAGAACCCCGGGCGCTGTTGGCCGGACAAAGCGCTGAAGGCGCTGTCGCCTTCGAGGACTTATTGAGGGAGGTTGGGCTCGCCATGCGAGTCTTTTCCTCCCTCCGCCTCGAAACCTTAGGCGGGCGTTGCGGCTTGGGAGGCGGGGGGCCCTCTTTTCGAGGAACCACCGTCTCCGAGACACTCGCTCCACCTCGGGGCGTGGGCGAAGGGGCCGAAGCTCCTTTGTTGCTGTCCTACTTTCGGGGAACAGCTTTAGGAACCCCGGAAGATGGCCTAGCGACCATCTTCAGGGGTGTTTCCTCCTGTGAGTCTAACGACTCGGTGGAGGCCCGTGGCCGTTTCGCCTTACGGGAAACGGTCACGCAGGGGGAAGAGAGGGGAGCCCTGGTTTAGCCGAGGCTGGGTGTGAACCCTTTTTGCCGCCAGCTCTACCAAGGGAGCGCCCGGGTGTAGTAGAGCCCGCAGAAGGGCTCCGAATGGGCGCGGAAACAACGGTGCTCGTTGGCCTGGATGGGCCAGGAGCAGAGGGTGCTTTTCTAACTATTGAGGCATATGAAGTCCCAGGCAGAGCCGAGCGACCCAGGACCAAGTCCTTAGCCTCGCGGAATGAGAGTCGATCCTGGGCCTGAACGGCCAGGATTTCTTTCTCAAGGAGATATGTACCACATTGCTTCGAAGAAGCAGGGTGCGGCTCTCCGCAATTGACAAACTTGGCCACACACGATTTGGACTTATCGTGTGCGACCTTGGAGCAATTTACACAGAATTCGGGTGACCCCGATTTTGCACGTCTACATGATCGATTCGTGTGGCCGAAGCGGTGACAGTAATAGCGCCGCCGCGGCAGTGGCACGAATGCCTTCACGCGGTAGCGGTACCATCCGGCACGCACCGACTCAGGGAGCTTGTCACAGTCGAACGTGGCGAAGAGTGTAGGGGTGGGTCTCGATGCCCCTCCCTGTTTTCTCATCACACGTTCGACCTTGACCGCCCCATGGTCGGCCAGCTCTAGGGTGATGTCCTCTATGGAGTAGTCAACGAGTTCCCTCGCATAAACTACTCCTTTAACAAAGTTTATGGTAGAGTGCGGCGTCACACTCACCGGGGTGCCATGAAGTGTCCGAAGAGCACTTATCTTGGCCGCCTCGGCGAGATTCGCAGCATTCGCCAGAAGGCTCCCGTCCGAGAAACGGGTTACCTTCGGCTCTCTACCAATTGCACTAGCTAATCTTCTCCTCTGATGGATCATGTTGCCCTTGGACAACATGGTGCCATCAGTGGAGCGAATAACGAGGAAGCGCTTGAAGCCAGCGGGCTCAAAAACGCCAGGTAACCTCTGAATCAGGGGCCCCGATGTCATCGAGGCTCCGCCCTGTGCATTCTTGGTGTTAGTCTTAGTCAGGGGCTCCGCACACGAGGGGGTAGAGGGGCCGGATGTGCCGGATGTGCCGATCTTGGCTTGGTCGCCTACCAAAGTGGTAACAGACCCATCCGTCCCCGCAGCCCCCGCGGATGAAGAGGAGCCCCGAGTCTTCTTCGTCTTTTTAGTATTTTTCTTTTTAGGAGGGGAGGGCGGGGAATGAACCCGCTTCTCACCTCCGCCGGCAGAAGCCCCCATGCCAGATGGGCCGGCCTCAGCCAGGTCCCTCTCCGAAATGGAGAAGGTCCTGGTCGTCGTAGGGGCACCTGTCGGAGGAGATCCCTCCCCTCCTTTTACTGCCTCGGAGCCCTCGGCCGTTTGAGGGGGACCTTGCTTGCATAGGGGCGGATTCGGGTTCGGTGCTTGGCGCCGAGCCCGGATTCCCCCCCATGGAAGGCCATACCATCTTAGGCTGGGTTTCCTCAAGGACCATGTCTATCACAGGAGGGGCCTCCAGTTAGCCATCCCCTCCCAGGACATCGCAGGTCCCCTTGGCAGTGTCGCCAGTCTTGTGTGGGGAGGCACAGGCCTTGACCCCAGCAAGGTTTAAAATTCTTGCCAGCAGGTCTTTTGAGGGAAGCGACCGAAGGGGCCTGGCTTCCCTCTCCCCCCTAAGGGGGTTTGCCCTACCGAGCCGCTTGCACGAGGGGCGGTCGGCAATGGGCTGCCTGCTGGCTTTCTTGGCAGTCCCCTTAGAAAGCAAAGGAGGGACTGCCACTGGAGATAGGGAGGTGCCCGAAAGCACGTCCAGAGAAGGGGGTGAGGGGAAGTCCCCTACACCCGTAGGTGTAGGAGAGGAGTAAGCCTCCTCTCCGGTTAAAGAATTATGGAGGGTCCCTTGCGCAAGCACAAGGGGAAGGGACCTCCATTTTCTCGGTGGAGCTGCCCGAGGGCGGCTCCGTTGATTTTCTTGGGGAAGTTGGGGGTTGGGTTTTTTGTTTTTTTTTGTCATACATGGGCATGGTGACCCTCTTTTAAATACGGGACGCAATAGCTCATCACCTCTCGCAGTTGCCCGCACTGCGAGAGGTGCTTACAAGCCCAGCAGAGCCAGGCGCCGCCATTCGGGACCACCCCTCCCGCCTGGTGGCCTGGCAGTCCTTCGGCATGGCGGCTCCACCTTGAACACGGCGTAAAAAATATAGGTTGTGAAGAGGAGAGGAAAAGGGATGTGAGGAAGGTATGGGTGGGGATGAAGCAGGTTGTTAAAAAACCCCCATCCCGAACCGGAGCTGAGGTGTTAGGGAACAATGTCCCCTCCCCCCCAGCTCCGATCCGGGGTGGTTGGCTTGAGAAGACGGTCAGCGTTCTACCCTGTGAAATTAGAGGCTGACCAGAGAAAGTTGTGGGAGAGGTTGTATGAAAAGCGACGAGGTAGGGGAGAAATCGGGCTATCTGAAGGAAGGAAGAGAGGCTAAGCTGGGGCCGGACGGAGCGCTGGATCCCGTCAGCACGGGGGGCCAGCGGCTCGAAAACGCCAGGTAACCTCTGAATGAGGGGCCCCGATGTCATCGAGGCTCTGCCCTGTGCACTTTTGTTCTTAGTCAGGGGCTCCGCAACCGGGGGGGGCAGAGGGGGCGGATGTGCCGATCTTGGCTTGGTCGCTTGCCAGAGTGGCAGCAGACCCATCCGTCCCCGCAGCCCCTGCGGATGGAGAGGAACCCCGAGTCTTTTTTGTCTTTTTAGTATTTTTCTTTTTTGGAGAGGAGGGCGGTGAATGAACCCGCTTCTCACCTCCGCCGGAAGAAGCCCCCAGGCCAGATGGGCCAGCCTCAGCCAGGTCCTTTTCCGAAATGGAGAAGGTCCTGGTAGTCGTGGGGGCACCGGTCGGAGGAGATCCCTTCCCTCCTTGTACTGCTTCGGAAACCACAGCCGTTTGAGGAGGACCTTGCATCGGGGCGGATTCGGGTTCGGTGCTTCGCGCCGAGCCAGGATTCCCCTCCATGGAAGGCCCTACCGTCTGAGGCTGGCTTTCCTCAAGGACCATGTCTATCTCAGGTGGGGCCTCCAGTTGGCCTTTCCCCCCAAGACATCGCAGGTCCCGTTGGCAGTATCGTCACTAGTCTTCTTTGGGGAGGCATGGGCCTTGACCTCGGCAAGGTTCAATATTCTTGCCAGCTGGTCTTTTGAGGGAAGCGACCGAAGGGGCCTGGCTTCCCTCTCCCCCTAATGGGGTTTGCCCTACCGAGCCGCTTTGATGTGGAGCGGCTGGCTTTCTTGGCAGTCCCCTTGGAAAGAGAAGACTAAGACAAAATAGGTATAAAACTAGCCAACCAGATAGATCAAAAGGAAAGGTGGAGTTCTCACCACCTGTTCCCAAGCTTACCGAGACAGCCAGGTTGAGAGGAAGAAGAGATTTATAAAATGGATGAGTAAATACTAAGAACCTGGATATACCAGATCAAGACTACCAATGGAAATACACATATATAAAATTAACAGACCTTGACAACATGAAATTAAAACCAAATAAAGACAACCAAAATGAATAGCAATCAAATCAGGATAAGAAGTAAAGGTATACAGAACAAGACAACCAAATAGAATGAACTATACTAGAGAATAAAAATGAAAGAAAAGAGTGCAAAAGAGAGAGATATCCAGTAGTAATTTAGAAATGCTAAAAAGGGGTTTGAATACTTAATAAAACAACAAAATAAACATATAAACAACAATAATATAGAAGTGGGCGACACAAATATACTATCCTTTTGCTTAAAAATTTCAAAACTCCACTCTATACAAAGGACAGAGATTAGCCCGGTATCCAGGCAATCTAGCAATCCTTTACAAATCTCCTTTTTTCAAACTAAACTGTTAACCTTCTTTTATCATATTCACACACAGAACTTGGTGAACATCATCAGGGAGTGGTGTCATTGATCTCATATTTGAATAGAAAGAGATCTTAGTTGACACACCTTGGTTCTGATACCACATTAAGCAGTGAATCCAATGACTATCTAGGTCCCCTTTTATGCCTACAACTTGACTTCTAACTGTTCTATCCTTACCCATTCCTCTCTGATGAACGAACCTTCCTTTCCAGACAAAAATGATGTTTTGAGTGGGAAAGGTTGGAGAGTACAAGGGAAGTAGAAGCACCCACCTTCATAGCCACTCTAATGACTGATGGAGGACAGTGGAGTGCTCAATTTGTTCCCTTTTCACCCTATTTCCCTTTATTTGTTACCATTTTTCATGAATTAAGAGGGAAGCCAGTCACCTCCAAAATTAGTCTCCTCAATAAAGTTTTTGAGAAGAATTGCGTCTCATTTTCTTCTGACAAAATTTACTCTTTCACTAACAGTATCATTGGCCGGAAGAAATCATAGTACATCAGGTGTTTCAAAGATCAGTGAGGATAATAGAATAGAATCAGAAACTGAGTTCAATAAAAAATCATTTATTTATGAATACTAGTTTATGTAAGATTTACCATCACAAATTAAACAATTCATTCGTTCAAAGTCTAATGTTATCGAGCATAGGCTTGTAACAAATAATTAATTCTTTAAAATGAAGTAACCAATTAAAACCTAATTCAAAATGTACACGAAAGCAATTCATAGTCTGTAACCTCTATCAATAACAGAGTAAATAGCAATACAAAAATGAAGACATGTTGAGGGAATGGCAATATCTCAGTATAATATCAATCACAAATTGCTTCTTTGGCATTTGAAACATCTGAAATACTAAACAGAAAATAAATATAAATAAAATAAAAAAACATTTAAGTGCCAAAATAATCAATGGGATTAACTGTTTTTCCATTGATGCCTAAATAAATTCCAAACCAGCCAGGCTTGCCAACTACCTTTTACCCATATTTCATAAGATGCGAGGAAAACAGTTCCTACACTTGCAAAAATCCAATAAAATATAACAAAGCTGAATATTTCACTCATCAAAACCCTCACTTGCACACACTAAGCTTAAAGATATAAACTGAGAATATCAATATCTTTTGACAGATTTTTTGATAAAAAGTACTTCATCACTGCTTACCTAAAGCATATCATATTAGAACCAATGTAAAGCATTAGTCCAGCAAGGGCATAAGGCTAATTAGTAATCTTCTAATGGATGACTTAATTTACAGATGAGTAAGGATGTTTTAATTAGCAGAGAAATCAATTCCATCTGGTAAACTAACTTTCAATAGTAAGGTAAGCTGCAATGTGCACAGTGATGATATGTGGTTAGTACAGTAAGGAGTAGTCACCTTCACACTGCATCACTCATCCATTCATCCACTGGTGTGGATGAAGAGCTTACTCCAAGCATACCCGATGCAGTGAGAAGGTGGCTACTCATTGCTAACCTAACTTTCAGCTACTTAATACTACTATAAAAATGTACAGACAGAGTTGTTTGCCTGTATGTGGAGCTAGAAAAATACCCATACTATCTTCCAGAGCATGTTATAGGTCACTAGGTCACTGGGCTGGGAAGCTGGGTATCCCCCAAAAATTTTCCTGCAAGATCACAATGCATAATAGTGGTAATAGGCAACCTTTTCCAGTTATGCCAGTTGCGACATTGATGGCAAGCAAACCTCACCTTGTAAGAATACAAACACATTGATGAAGTGCTCAATTACTAGATAAAACCTGATTCAAATTACTCAAATTCCAAAAAATGTAGAAACTTATTTTCTCAAATATATTTCACAAAATTTTCATGAGTACCAAGCACTTTCACCCCATGAATTAGTACATATCACACTAGAACTAATGGATGCAGGCTTGTGCATATCTACCCATAGCTGTTTACTTATGCATGTTTCATAGACCCCTCAGAATATCTTAGCTCAGGGGGATGCAGGAATAATAAATTGTAGTTCTATTATTTTTTTTGTTTCCTCTTTCAGGGAAATATCACTATCCTTGCAATGGGTCAGGAGTGACTAAGTGAGACTGAACGATGCTTAAAATAGTAGTAGAAACTGGGTTGGGGACCTGCTCCATGGTCTAATAATCTTCTGAATGTGTTATATGACCAGGAAACTCATCAAACTAGACTAATGTTAAGACAGTATTATTTTTGCAATCTAGTTCATGTCTAGTTATCAGGAAGTGTGGTTATGATAATGAGAGTAAATCAGAATAGGTTGTTCACAAATGTGGTAAGACCCACCTTTAAAATAGCTAGATCTTGCTTTGGAACTTTGAATATTATATGCTAAAGGGTTTTAGCTTAGGAAAAAGGAGGGAAGAATTTGTGTTAAAGACTTCAGAATGTTTTTCTGCAGAATGAAGCAGTTTCAGAATCCCTATATAAAATTAACTCATTGAATGAAAGCTTCCCAAACAGAAGAATTGTATGAATCTAGAGCTAGGGAATTTGGTTGAAGTTGAAATCCCAATTCAAATAGTCACTTCAAAGAAACTGTGACAAAATATTGGTAACTATATAATGGAAAGACCTATGCAGGTCAGAGAGGAACAGGATCCTGCACTTGATGAACACAACAAAACTGAAAATAAGATGTTTTATTTTGCCTGTGGAAAATTAAGTTTATATTAGAATGACAATTTAACATCTTAGTGGGGCTAAAATTAAGTTAAATTAGTTTTCTATTGTAATGTTTTATTAATTTAAACTGACTTAAAATATAATTTGTGAATTGATATAAGTAGGCATAGAAAAAGCCATTTTGGGGAATGAGGAATAGTAAAAATTTTCTTAGAGAAGAAAGATTTGCATTCATTGTAAACAACCATAAAATAGGTTGTTAGTCTGTCACAAAAAAAGTACTTAGCTTTACTAAATCCATGTTTCATAAAGATTAGGAAATCTGAAGAGAGAAATGACATGAAATTTCTTTCCTACCTATGTATATACTGAAGAACTTGGAATGAGCTCCTCAAAATGATGGGAAAAAGTAATGTAATGTTAGAGATCACAAAACAGAACAGACAGATGACTTGAAATGTGAAGTAACTTGGAATTCTCTGTAAGATAAACAAATCCCATCAATACTTACGGTACAAGATGCACAGGTGAAATGTTGTGGTTTGGTCTCTCCTTTTGGTCTTTTCACATTAAAGATGCAATATAAAGTTGGGACTATGAATGGGGTCTAGTGGAGGGAATTGCACAGTTTGAATGTCTGAAGGAAAAGGTAGTTAGGAAAGAGATATGAATACCACAAAATGTGATCTATTTGGGAGCTCACTTTTTATGCTGAACAAAAGTGTGATACAGAATAAAGCACTGTTTTATCAGAATTGATGTGGTGTGCAAATCAAATGTAAGCTCTCAGGAAATGGAATATTAGGAGCTAAAAGATTTATGTGAGACAGTTGTAGAGATGGGATATAAAAGGAAAAAAATGATAATCTCACTCATTTAAGATGCCTTATATTTCTCAGGGGGGACCTACAGTTTAGTGTGGTATCCAAACCATGGGTACCTACTGCATATGGCAGTTGCCATGAAGTTAAAATTCAAAGTGGGACTATCTGGAAACTAACCAGACCCAATAAAGCTAAATTCAATGTAGGGGTAGTGTTACCACTCAGCTAGGTTGGAGCAAAGGGTTATTTTTAGAACCATGGCTTTGCTGTCTATCGCAGTGTGACCTGGTTGAGTATGTGAAATACAGGAAGCTAGCCTAAGATAGAACTCGGTTAATGGGATCAAACTCAGTCCTTGATGAGTGATACCATTTCCCCAACCAAGGGAGCTCAGTTAATTTACTTGTCAAAACTGGCATTGCCATAAGAATCTGCTTCCTATCTGCTGCCAAAAGAGAGAAGAAAGATGATGAAGGAACAGAAATATTGTGCTATTCACAAAGATGTCCAATTTTCTCTGAGGAGATTTGAAAAGAGTGTAGTTACTAGTTAGCAGAAAATTGTAGGAATGATGCCAAAAGTATAAGTAGGTGAGATCTATAAATTATATTTGTTTTCTATTACTCACTGTCAGTTTGATGATTTTTGAAGATGTATAAAAGACAAGACTAATAACAAAATACTTATGTCGGTATGTAACAAGAGGAAAGAGACAAATTATAAGCAGCATTTGCCAACTCATATTGCAAGAATAGGATCACCTAGCTAAACCTACTGAGGCAAGGAAATAGTTAAAAAAGCATCCTCCAGGTTCTAAAGTCAAACCTGAACTCTGCACCACCCATGTCAAAATTCAGTTTTCTTAAATGATACTAAAATGTACAAATGACAAGCAATTGGAGGGAAAATAGGATTGAATGATGGAATAGGAACGAAGGTACTTTTCACTGTTCATCTGGCTTCCTCCTCTTCATCCATCTTTTTGTGTGGAAGCTTGTCATAACACTTGGCTAATTTGGCATTGCTAAAATCAAAACCAGGATTCTGAAAAATATAAAACCTCCCTCAGTACAGGAAACTAGATTAACACCCCCCTTTTTTGTTACTAATTATGACACACTTTGAAGTTAAAATAGTATTAAAATTATTTAAAATAATAAAAAAATGTGTCCTTAATTATAGGACACTGTGCAGATGTGGTTAAAATTATTGCAGACCCATTTTTGCTCAACAGGCTTATTTAGATAATATTGGGCATCAAGATAAGGTTTCTGTATTTACCAACATAGCAAACAAAAATATATACAGTGCACAAATTTAGTCATCATTATCACCCGAGGGACATTTGTGGCCTTTCACTTTTAGATTCATATTTGCCCTGATTATTATAATTCAGTTTCTTTTTTTTGTCAAACTCTTATGTTAATGAGTAATCATCTGATTAAAATACATAAATGGCTTAGGTCAGTCCTTCTTTGTTTGTAAACAGAGATTTATCGATGAGAGTAACTTGACTAGGTTCAAGGTGGCAAATTGACCGCAAAAAAAAGGGAGCTGATTTATGGTTCACACAATCTAAACAGCTATATTTCGAGGACTTCCTTGTTAGTTTTTTTCAATACACTTATATTTTTCATTTATCATCCAATTAAAATCCTTTAAAAATGATTCAATTAAAATCAGCATGTTATTCAAAGCTGACTAAGGGGTAAAAGCCTATTCAGGCAAAAAATAGGGTAAAATTTGTTTTTTCGCAGAATTTTTAAAATGATTCCATATAAAATAGTTATCCATAATAAATAAGCAACATTTTCAATAAAATGGCATTGGCTTAGAAGCGTTAACTAAAATGTAACAATTCATTTCTTCAGTTAATAAGAAATAACTTAGAACAACAAGCAAATATTTCCAATCATAATCCTAAATATGTAGAAGTCTATTAATAATTTTTAGGTTAAATCAATAGAATAATTATTTGCAATTAAAATGATATATTATTTGATATATAATAAAGGATTTAAATATTTTATTTTATTATTTTCTATAACAAGGTAGCAAGAATAAATTGTTTGAGGGTGATTTCAAAGCAATTCACTCAGCGACTAATGGGTTAAAAGCACACAAACTCACTAGTAGGGGAGATGAAAAGACTTTTAGCAGTGGTATGTAGCTATGTTGATACATGGAGTAGACATTATTTAAACAAGCCCTTATCAATTTCAAATCTTCTTAAATGCTACCTTTAATATATCTTATATTGTGATTGCAATACAGTGACTAGCAATAGTTTAGTGCAACTGACACAAATCCAACCTCACATTTTTTAAAGGTTGATCGAAAGCTACTAATTTTTGGATAAGATAATTGGGAATCCAATTAAAACTAGATCTCCACTGTGATAAATATCAAAATCCTTTAGGTCTCAAAATAGCATTTACATCTTGGCTTACACCACAGTCCCATCAAGATCTGGGTACACAGAATGTGTGCTGGCATGGTTCAATGATATAAGATAAAAAAAGAAAAAGAAAAAGATAAATAAAAGGAAATTGTGTGTCACTTAGATCAGGGAGCCATTTGCTTTTACTCTGCCTTTTATTATCCCTTTGACTGACTGATATGGAGAAGTGATTGAAAAGGTTTAAGAATTTATATTTTGCTTATATAAAATTTTTGAATGGTATTTTTTAAATTGATTGATGACAGGTTCTTAATTGAGATTAAATATATATTTCTTACTTTGCTGTCCCAGTATTTTGCTTTAGTCAAGCACAACAACACTTAGGAATGATACCATGGCACAAGAAGTTTAGTTAGATGGGTAATTTAGTTAGATGGGTATTTAGGTTGATAAAGGTTACAGGGGGAGAAGTTAGGGAGGGGGTGCTTCTTCTTACTTTTTTTTTTCATGTAGGGAGAAGTGGTGTCGTGATTGATGGCAAGCCAGAAAAACTGTTGATCTAGAGTGAGCTAGAGTGGCTGTTTAAAAATCCAGATCATGTCCAAGGAGAAGAAACAAGTGTGTATCATAATTTAAACTAAAATAACGCCTAAAATGGAGCGACTCAAAGTATATATCCGATATGTAATGTGGGAGTTTAAGAATAACAAAAAACATCAGAAGCAGCAAAGAAAATTTCTAGCATTTATGACCAAGGTGATGATATTATGATATTCTGATCATCAAGTAAAAAATTGATTTTCAAAGTTTCATTGACAGATGAACCAAGGCTACACAATCATCAGACTTCGATGATGTTTTAAGAAAACTGATGTAATGCAAACTAATACTGTCAACAGCTGCAACATGTGGATAAAAATCTTTACAGAAAATGCCTTGGACTCATCAACAGGAAACATGTGCTTCATTATAATGCAAGACCATATTTAGTGAGAATCAAGCAGAAAAAAATATTGGACTTAGGCTGGTCAGTTCTACCTCATCTACCATAGGCACCTGACCTTACACCAGGTAAAAATGTTCATGGGAGAACTTTTTGAACTCAAAACTGGCTGAATGAGGACTCAAAAAGCTACCTGCTAAATGGCAAGAGGTGATTTACAAAAATATGGCTAATATACTATTAATGGAAATTATTTAATTGTTTAGCTATTCATAAATAAATAAATATATTTCACAAAAATAGAAATTACTTATGACTCAACCTGATATATATTTGAAATTCTACCTAATTTATCACCTTTTCATTAAACCAAGTATGTCATCCCCTAAAAGTGTTTGACAAAGATGCAAATCCTCATCAAATTATGCTTTGGGACATGAAGTAAATATCTGCATTCCCTCAATATCTTACAGTACCATATATATCATATATATCAACTAGCTAATACACACTTATTTCTAATGCCTCTTCATATTAATGCTACACATTTTCTCTAATTGAATCAATCCTTGCATTTTTGTCAACACTTATAATCTCTCCACTAGAATATAATATATCAATGCAATAAATTCTATTACAACAAAGTAAGTATTATTTGTCATGCACCATATCTTTTACCTCTATTTGAAACTTTTCCAAATCAAGTTTTTTCCTCATTTCATGCAAGGTTAATGCATCTGCAAAATACTGATTTTTAAGGAGTCCTTCCCAAATAGTTTCTGAGGTGATTGGATCAGCTTTTATTAGCACAATATTAATCTTCTTCCGATCTTCTAAAGTCCAGATTGATTCATCTTCCTTCACAATTGAAAATAATTCACCCTGAAATATAAACATGAGTATTTCTAATGGGTTATCACATTTAGAGGTGGGAGGGGAAATCTTTTAGCTATGAGGGCTTGAGTTATAAAGACAATTAGTATTTACTTAAAACTAAAAGAAATCACATGGATGGCTATCTTGATCATAAGTTTTTGTAAAGAAAGGTGTGAGGATACAATTAAGAACCCCTGATAAGGGGTAAAGCAGCATTTTTTTAACCTGTCACAATCATCGCCCTACTTACTCCCTATACATAAAGAATCCAATACCAATATTGTGTAAATAATAATAAACTTAAGAGGTGAATACAATGCCATAAGCATCTATTATATTTATTTGATATTAGCAGTAGCTATATATTACTGAACATACAACTGAAGACATAATATTTAGAAAACTATTTAGATATGGCTAGGGTGTCGCAACATACCAGTTGAAAACTACTGGTGTAAAGAAATAAAATCATGTAGAGAAGAATCTTTTGATAGTCATGAATCATAAATTTTATAAATTCATAGGCATATATGGAATTAGAAGAGGCACAATTACTGTAAGCTTTCATAACATCAATAACAAAGAATTATTAAATGGACTTTCTTTACTCAGTGATTTCCCAACTTTCTTTATGAAGCTTTATCAATTTATCATGCCTCCCATCTCAAAAAATATGGATGTTTAAAAAAAAATAAAAAGGCAATAAAATTCTAGCATCTTATAATATCACTCTTAATTTTATTTAACCATTAGAGCAAAAGATGTGAAAATTTAGAGATGAATTAAAATTCTATATATTCAGAAGGAAATTTCTAAAAATTCTTTTACTTACACACATGGATATACAAAAAAAAGAAGAAGTTTTAGGTTAAAATACCAGGGAGATGTGAATCTGCATAATGGGAAAGTTTTCAATTCCATCATGCCTTGCCTTTGAGGGTTATGCATCTCCTTAGGGAGTCTCACCTTCCATTTTGGAAAGCAGAGCATAACCCTTTGAGCATTAGATATGTGTTAGATATATTTAAAAATACTTTTTTTTTTTAAATGAAAATTAAAATAATCCTAATTATATGGTGATTAATAGAAGAAAAAAATGAATTTAACCACTCTGGCTATGACAAACTGCATATTATTTGAGTGTGCTGTACACGATAGTTCAATGGAAATAAAAAATCTCATTTTAAAAGGACTCTATTGGTACAAGTATAGAAGAAGCATTACACTCTATCTATCAGGTTAACAACTGAACGATGGAGCATCATGCCTTGAAACCAGTCCTGTTGTGGTGGTGTGGTGGAGCGAATGCGAGTGTGTGTGAAGGGCCATTCTCCCAATGTAGCGGGCCGAAAATAGATCTCTAATCCCAATCGATAATCATTCCAAGCCGCTTCCTACACTGTCCGGACGTGAGAAATCGAGGGAGAATAAAACGGATTGTATATACAGTCCCTTTACTTACAAAAAAATACAATGATAGTTACAGTTTATATTTACAAAATTTTATATTTACTAGGGAAGTGTGCACACTTCAAAATGAGGCTAAATTCCCCAATCAAAATAACGATGCCAAACGAGAATCTTATAACCGGCGGATACAACAATTTACGTATATTCTACACAAAACAAAAAAAAACACAACCACAACCGAACGAAAAGGGGACACTCGCTATCACTTGCTGGAGGTGGGTGGTAGTTGGCTAACTAGAAGGAGGCAGGATTGTCAACGAAGGCAGGTATGGCGGTTCAGGTGGTTAGAGACACGAAAGCCCTCCTCTCAGGGCTGGGTGGAGCACTCGTCTATAGAACCCCTCTTGCTGCCAGTCCACACTTCCACTCTCTGAAGAAGAGATATATCCTCCTTCAGTGACCCATTTATTTATACATGGATGGCGAAACTAATAAGTGGGCATTACCCGAAAATACATCGACTAGCTTACCTCTTTCCAGAATAACGCTTCGTTAAATTTACTTAATACAAAGTAATATCTTATTATAGTGATATCTCAAAATTAGCTATTATCTTTCCAGAATAACGCCTGGAAAGAAAGAAAAACATGGTAATCATTTTATACATGAAATAAACAAAAATAAAACAAACCCATTCCCATTCACACACTTTCTTACAGAGGGAGGGAGAGGGTACTGAGAAAAGGGGTGGGAGAATGGCCCTTTTACACACACTCACATTCGCCCCACCACACCAATACCCTCTCCCTCCCTCTGTAAGAATGTGTGTGTGAGTGGGAATGAGGTTATTTATATTTTCTTTTTGTATATATATATGTATTTGATTTCATGTATTAAAATTGTTTTTTTCTTTCTCAGATTGTACTTTGCTTAAAATAATCTTTTATCAAAATTGTACTTAGTTTCATATATTATTTTATTGCAAACAAAATTGTACTTAGTTTCATATATCCTTATATTAAAACAAAAGAAAAGAGTTAGATGTAAAAAAATAGATTGAAAGCATAATATTTATATACATTTCAAAAGAAGGCTAGCGAGGAAGAGTATTGTATGATTAAGGAAGATTTACTGAGTTCAAGCATAGAGTGGAGACCGTGTGGACACAACCGTGGGACAACAAACTTCTAGCAGAAGTTGGAAAGAGGCCTAGAGGGTTTCTACCCAGACCCTGATAGGAGGGTTTACACGACCTCTCATTGGAAACCATGACCGCACCTGGTTTTGCCAGCCCTCATCATGAACCAAGAAATATACAGCCTTGCCCTAACTCGCGAGTGATACCCCTGCACCCCCCTTTTTGTTTTAAAAGCATCGTATGGTGTTGATTGAACTATCTTGTACCGTTCAGTTTTTCTATTCAATTTTTGGGGGAGCACGCATTGTTTGACTCAGTACCGATTGGTGTTATTGTATAATTTTTTTTTCCTCTTTGTCTGTCGTAGTTTTTTATCTTGTTTTTTGATTGGGGAATTTTGGCCTTGTTTGTGGTATGCACACATTTTTTCATTGAGTTCTTATAAGAAAGTTCAATTTTCTTTTGTAATTATTATTGTATTTTTTGTTAGTAAAGGACTGTACATACAATCCATTTCATTCTCCTTTGATTTCTCATGTCCGGATTAGTGTACGAAGTGGGTTGGATCGATTGGGGTTCGCCTAAATTTTTTAGCCCGATACAGTGAGTAATGCAGTTGTAGATGAGAGCTATTCCCCCAATTTTAATGTACATATTTTCACCACTTTGGCTTAGGCTGTCATTACACTCTACTTTTATGCCATTGTTGTGTGTGAAAGAAGAGAGTAAGTAAGGGTAAGTAGGGAGACATTTTCTCCTTTTGTATTTGTATTGCAATATGATACATTTATGTGTTATGTTGTTGGATAAATCTCAGTGAGAGCTGATATGTCAACACATATAGGAGATAAGCGATCTGGCCAGTAATTGGTGGATGAGGGTATATACATCTTATGTAAGTCATAACACCACCATTATCTTTCTTCTTCAAGGTGTTTTAATGCGCTTTGTGAGGTAAAAAGTCTGGCAAAAGCAAAGGAGACAAACCTGAATTTATTCCATATATATATATATATATATATATATATATATATATCCCATCTGGCATCTGCCTGCTTGGTCATAAGTCGCCGTACAGGACACAACCTACTAGTAGGCCATATTAAGAAACAAGTAACAAACAAAGAAAACAAATAACTGTAAATCACAAATAACAACGTTAAAAAGGACATGGGCTAAAAAATAACAAGAAAACAAAGCAAGGATGCGCACTCCGTTGTCGAAGGTAGCCCCTCCCCTAGCGCAGGAATATGCAACATACAAAGAACAAAACAAGAGACAAATAAAGGGGAGGAGGCCAACCTCCTCCAAAAGTCATAAAGTCCACAAGTCAGTGTGCACGAACCAATCCTGAATACAAGGGACAAGCAGTAGCGGCCACGATCATCCCGGTACCAGGAAAGGTAACATGCGTGAAGATCACCTAGACTGGAACATTGAACAAGAATGTGCCGAACAGTCTGGGGAACAATGCAGTCTTCACAGTAAGGCGCAGGCAAGTGCTCCATCAAATGGCGGTGCATCCCGTAAGTGCATCCAATTCAGAGAAAACAGAAAGCGACCTGAAGTCGTCGTGGTAGTGGGGGAGGGAGGGTCCATGGGAACAGTCGTGGCACAATGGCACACAACTTTAAGTTTCCCTAGACTGTTTCCCATCTTTTTTGCCAAGCAGCCCAGAGGGGTGCCCGTATTCATGCCATTAAATCGGTTGAGGAAGAGCGAAATGATGGTCTGGTCGCAGAGGTCATCGCAGACTCTTTGGCGCCCTCATTCCCAGCAATTCCTACATTTCCAGGAACACAGCAGAAAATAATCTCGACATGAACCCAGCTTGCCAAAACCGTGGCATCAAAGATTTAGCAAACCTGGGGATGCGGAGATTCTAATACCCCGAGAGCACTCAGGGCACTTTTTGAGTTGCTATAAATCACAATCCAGTCTCCGAACAGGGCACATCGAATAATCTCATGTACCAAGCGGTGTATTGCAACCAGCTCGGCCGTGAATACAGACGCAGCGCTTGGCAGAACCCCGATGACATCAAACAAGAAGGGATACAGGGTGGAAACCGACCCCCCCCCTCTTCTTAGGACTTGGAGCCATTTGTATACACTGGCACAGTTCCAGCGTGACACACAGTGTACTCTAAAAAGGTTGAACGCAAAACTTCTGGCGCTGTAGAAGCTTTGGGAGCAGAGGCATGACAACAAATAGCCAAAGGGGGTACCCTCCAGGGTGGTGTCCAGAGAGCTATACCTAGCTCTCGAAGGAGTTTCCTATCCCTAAGCCCAAAGGGCTTAGTTTTGGCTTAAGAATATGACTCAACAGCCTCATCTACAGACTTAAACTCATCGACTGAGAGAGAGAGAAATCAGTAATTTCCTGAAATACAGACCAACGGGGCGAGCTCCCAGGCAGCAGTGGCCCAAAAAATGATATTTGAATGGGAAAGTGATCACTACATTGGAGGTCATCGAGCCCCGCCCCCCACCCCCCAAATTAGGATGTTGAAATGCAGAGCACAAAGATAGATTGAGACAAGAAAATGAAGCGGTTCTCGTCAGTGATTTGTAAACTCCTCCACATTTAAGACACCTAAATCTAGCTTGTCAATCTAGTCGGAAAAGACTTGACCTTGGGGATTAATCGAGTAGTCTCCCCAAAGGGCGTGTCTACCATTCAGATCTCCGATCAAAAGAAAGGGCCTCGGCAACCGTGCCACGACATGGCAGAAGTTCCTCGCATGGAAGTCGGCTAATGGTGGAATGTACGCGGAAATAACAGTAGATGTCCTATCAAGGTGCAGCTGCACAGCTACTGCCTGAAAGGAGGTATCTAAAGCAAAGAGAAGAACGGAGACATCATGCCGAGCATAAATCGCACATCCTCCTGCCCGGCCCATATCCTGTGGTGGTGGGATTGGAAAACCCTTATACCCCGGGAAGGTAGGCAGGGGGCAGCGCCCAGCATGGTCTCCTGCAAAAATATAGCTAACAGGGAAAGGGACGAGACTCCGAAACTAGTCACACTTAACCCAGAGTCTGCGGCAATTCGATTGAAGGTATATGCCCTCCAGGCCTAGCTCGGAGGAGATGCGGGCGCAATCTTTGAAGACCCTCACAGGAATAGCCGTAAGATTCCCGGAGGCAGAACTCTGGGCGCTGTTGGCCGGACAATGCAGTGAAACCGCTGTTGCCTTCGAGGACTTATCGGGGAAAGTTGGGCTCTCCATGCGAGTCTTGTACACCATCCGTTCGAAACCTTAGGCAAGCGGGGCAGCTTCGGAGGTAGGGGGCCCTCTTTGGGAGGATCCACCCTCTCTGAGCCACCCAGCCTACCAGTGGGTGTGGGCGAAGGAGCCAAAGCACCTGTAGTGCTGTCCTCCTTTCAGTGGGCAGCTTTAGGAACTCCGGAAGATGGCCTCACAAAAATCTTCAGGGGTGTTGCCTCCTGTGAGTTTAACGACTCAGTGGAGGCGCGCGGCTGTTTTGCCTTACATGAAACAGTCACGCTGGGAGAAGGGAGAGGGAGGAGAGCCCTGGTTTTAGCCGGAGCTGGGTGTGAACCTGTGCCACCATCTTTACCAGGGGAGCACCTGGGGTGGGTAGAACCCGCAGAAACAACCGTGCTAATAGGCCTGGAGGGGCCAGGAGCAGAGGGTGTCTTTTTCAGCATGCAGGCATAGGACGCCCCGGCGGGACAAGTCCTTAGCTCCGTGAAATAAGAGATGATCCTGAGCCTGAACGGCCAGGATTTCCTTCTCATGGACATACGCACCACATTGCTTCAATGAAGCGGGGTGCGGCTCTCTGCAAATTGACACACTTGGCCACATACGATTTGGACTTATCATGTGCGGCCTTGGAGCAATTTACACAGATTTCGGGTAACCCTGACTTTGCACATCAACAGGAGCAATTAGTATGGCCGAAGCAGTGACAGTAATAGCACCTACACAGCAGTGGCATGAATGCCTTCATGTGGTAGCGACACCAACCGGTATGCCCTGACTCAGGGAGCTTGTCACAGAGGAACGTGACGAAGTGTGTAGGGGTGGGTCTCGAGGATCCTTCCTGTTTTCTCATCACAAGCTCGACCTTCACCGCCCCATGGTCGGCCAGCTCTAACGTGATGTCATCTATGTAGTAGTCCAAGAGTTCCGCCGCATAAACTACTACTTTCACGAAGTTCAAGATAGAGTGCGATGTCACACTCACAGGTGTGCCATTGAAGTGCCCGAAGGGCACTAATCATGGCCACTTCAGAGGGATTTGATGCATTCGCCAAAAGGCGATTGTCCGAGAAACGGGTCACCTTCGGCTCTCTACCAATCACACTAGCTAGAGCTCTCCTCTGATCAATCATGTTGCCCTTAGCCAACATGCTGCCATCAGTAGGGCGAATAACAAGTAAGCGTTTAAAGCCAGCAGACTGAATACGCCAGGTAACTTCTGAATGAGGTTCTCAGATGTAATCGAGGCTCCAGATGCGCCAATCTTGGCTTGGTTGCTTACCGATACTGCAGTAGACCCAGAGGAGCCTAGAGTCTTTTTAATCTTCTTTCCATTTTGTTTCTTTTTAGGAGAGGATGGGAAATCAACCCGCTTTTCCCTTCCGCCGGCAGGAGCCCCTAGGAAAAAATGGACTAGCCTCAGCCAGATCCTTCTCCGAAATGGAGAAGGTCTTGGCTGTCCTAGGGTCACCAGCCGGGGGAACAGATTCTTTCTCTTCCTGTAAGGCCTCAGAGGCCTGAGCAATCTAGGAAGGGCCCTGCACATGGGCGCGGACTCGGTTCAATGCGTAGCACCAAGCCCGTGTTCATTCCCACGGAAGGTCCTACCATCTGAGGCTGGTTCACCTCATGAACCATTATAGCGGCGGGATCGCGAGTCCTCAGCCAAAAATTCCCGCCGCCCTGACAAGGTCCGCTCGGTTGTTCAAAGAGAGAGTATTTTCTAAATTTATTAAAACCCAATAAATTTTCTAAGCGAAATCAACAACACAGCCCCAAAACCTCTAAAATAAATATACCTTTAACCTACTCAAAATTATGTACACACTATATAGGTGGCCTTACAATATGATTGGCCAACAACCGCACTTGTTAAGGGAAATAAATGTCTATGGCTTCACACATAGATGTGAGTCTGTCCAAAATGTATTGGATTTGGGAGCGCTATTATCGGTAGGGGGGGGGGGAGGAGGCGGGCCCACTTTATTGAGGGAAGGGGGTTTCTTTTTTTTAAGGGACTGGGAGTCCAGCTCCAGCCAATGCAAAATGTTCTGCACTCCAGGATGGGGAGGCGGCGGTTCCGGTCAATGACGAAAGTGGAAGGGCTCTGGCTCCAATCGATACGTAGATGACTTGGAGGCAGTCTCGAGACTCCTGCTTCAAAACAGTCCCCTTTTTTCCCCTTTATATACTTATGCAGGAAAAGTGTTTATATATTTAAAATAAGAATTAAAAAGTTTGGCCGGATTAAAATTTAATGTGTTGTATCATTATCATTTATATCAAAGCAAAAACTAGAATATAAGCAAATGAGATGAAGAACTTTCAATCAAGATTAAAAGAAAAATCTTGTTCGATGTTATTTATATATTTTTTTTGGGGGGGGGAGATCTTTATGGATTTCACATTTTTTACTTTATGTACACATATAGACCTTATTTATCAATAGGATATAAAATAAATTTTTATATTTAAAATGTAATAAAAGAAAAAAAACAAGGCTGTTTTTTTATTAATGGCAACACTAATCTAGACCTCCTATCCGGGCAGTCCTAAGGGAAAGATGTGCTGATCTTGGCCTGGCCACTTACCACAGTAGCATCAGACCTATCCATCCCCCAGAGTCCCAACGGAGCAAAAGGAACCTTTATTTCTCTCCAACACTGGAAAGAGCACAGAGGAAGGATGGACCAGCTTCAGCAAGATCTTTCTCCAAATGGAGAAGCTCTTAGCTGTCTAGGGGGCAACAGACAGGGGAGGAGGTTCCTCCTCTCCTTGTGAGTCATCAGGGGCCGGAGCAGAGTTGGTTTCAGTGCTTAGCACTGAAACCTGGTTTAACCCCATAAAAGATTCTGCAATCTTCGGCTGGGTCACTTACAGGACCTGGTCCATATCAGAGGGGGCCTCTGTGTCTCCATTTCAACCCCAAAGCATCACAGATCCCATTCAATGTACTCTCAACCAACTACCCCTTTGTTCAAAGGGGTGGCTCGATTTTCCTTATCCTTCCTGATACCTAGGGAGAAGGCCACACTTGGAGGCGGATGTGTAAGCGCTTTTTCACTCTTGCTTACAGTTGTCACCATGGTTAGATAAAAAAATAAAAAGGGGCCTCACGGAAAGTAGATACTATGACCTCCCATGAGGACGGAGGTTAAGAGAAAAGTCTCTATAGGATCAGAAATTCAAGAATATGATCAAATACAGACAGCCATTTAAGTGAAAATGTCCTAGAACTTTGACAATAAAGGATGGTGCCAGCAAGGCCACCTTATAAATATGTGCAATGGAGGAAGGTGAGCAGAGTCAATGGCCATAAGAGAACGAAAGTGCGCCAGGCAGCCAGAACCTCTGTGGATAGAAGAGCAAGTTTGGAAAGGGGTAGCCGGGTATGTACTCAAGAGAAGTAGAGATAGACAGGTCCACTAACAAGTAGATTGGGTGACCACCTATTATTATCATATGCTCGTTGCTAGGTGATCCCAGAATGTTATGTAGTCAGAAGGCATTGTGGGAACCAGACTAAACTCTGTCCAAGTGGGAACACTCCTCCTGGTACAAAGTGCAGGGAGAAAATATTGAGTGGAGAGCCGAAATGATAATAATAAATAATAATAGTATTAATAACATACTACTAATCTTAAAAACCTTTTCATTTTTTATTTATTTTTAAATGTTAATAAAAAATATAAAAAATATACCAACCAATAATAGCATAGAGAGCCATCAGCACATGACAATGGAGGAGGCTAGTCAATGCCAAACAGGGATTGTTTAAGAGCAGACCACCAAGAGTGCGGCTGAAAGATACCAGTTAAAATATCTCTGATATGATTATTATAGGCTCTTTGAGCCTCACAATAAGTACACTGTGTGTATGACCTGAGCTGCATGTAGTAGTCCCAAGATTCTTGGGAGTGCAAATGAGACCATTGGCAAAATGCAACCTGCTTATTCCGCTGGGCCAATTGGCAGTCATCATTGAATCAGACCTTGTCGATAAGGCAACTCTGAATAGTTTTAAGTGGAATCGTTCTCTCACTTATGGAAAGAAGAATTTCATAAGGGCAGTTAATGGACACTCAGATCAATACACATTGTCCCAACAGATATTGTTAAAATCAGTATCAATGCAAGGCCAGTTGGCACAGGATTTCAAATAGACCACACGAGTAATGGACTCATCCAGGGGGAAAAATTTGGTTTGAATCTTAAAATTTATTCCAGTGATCGCTGTAACCAAGGGGCAGAACAACCCGTAGATCAACAACAGCAGGAACATCTGTAAAAGGAAGATCCAGGCATTTCCAGAAATGTGGGTTGGATCACAAACCAGCTACTCACATGCAGCAAGATTACAGAAGTATAAGGCAGCCCACCATGCTGGTTCATCGCAGAAAAAGAATTCAGCAATTGCTGAAAGAGGCCTTAGAGACAGATACCTCTTATCAACTACCAGTGATAAAAGGATGAAAGGGCGCCGGGCAACCAGAACCTCTGCGGAGAGAAGAGCAAGTTTGGAAAGGGATAGGAAGGTATGCAATTTTTTTTCATAGAGCCCATCTGGCAACTGCCCACTTGGGCATAAGTCGCCGGAAACACGACAGCCTAGAACTAGGCTACTTTAAAATAAAAATATGAAAACATAACAATGATAAAAATTGGAAAAACTTAACAATTAGGAAGCAATCTCCGGCAGCGGGGGGAGGTCCCCCTCATCCCAGTGCAGGAGCGTGCAACCTACAAAGAAACCCCCCTTCCCCCCCAAAAATAGAACCTTCTTAAATAAAGGGGAGAAACCCGGCCTCTCCCCAAAAAGCACACAAGTCAATGTGCACGATGTCATCCCGAGTACAAGGGACAGGCGGTAGCGAAGATCACCCAGACTGGGACATTCGACAAGAATGTGCCGAACAGTCTGGGGAACGACGCAGTCGTCGCAATAGGGTGCTGGTGAGCGCTCCATCAGATAGCGATACGTCACACGTGTGCCCGATTCGGAGACGACGGAAAGCGAACTGAAGCCGTCGCGGCATTGGAGGATAGGTCCATGGCAATAGTCGCGGCACAATAGCACGCAACTTTAAGTTCCTTTCGACCGTCTCCCATCTTCTTTGCCAAGCAGTCCGAAGAGCTGCCCGTATTCCTGCCATGTAGTCGGTGTGAGGAAGAGCGAAACGCTGGTCCGGTCGCAGAGTCCTCGCGGACTCTTTGGCGCCCTCATTCCCTGCAATTCTTACATGTCCAGGAACCCAGCAGAAGATAATCTCGACATCCGCCCGGCTCGCAAAAACCGTGGAGTCACGGATATCGCGAACCAAGGGATGCTGAGATTCCAATGCCCCGAGAGCACTCAGGGCGCTTTGTGAGTGGCTATAGATCACAATCCGGTCTCCGAACCGGGCACATCGCGTAATCTTCCGAACCGGGCACGTCGCGTAATCTCCAGTACCGAGTGGTGTATAGCCACCAGTTCGGCCGTGAAGACAGACGCAGCGCCTGGCAGAGCCCCGCTGACTTCAAACAGAGGGGATACGGAGTGGAAGCCGACCCCCTCTTGGGACTTGGAGCCATCCGTATACACTGGCACGGTTCCAACGTGACACGAGGTGTGCTCTAAAAAGGTCGAACGCAATACTCCCGGCACCGTACAAGCTTTGGGAGCAGAGGCGTAGTGACAAATAGCCAAATGTGGTACCCTCCGGGGTGGCGTCCTGGGCAGAACCAAGGGCGCCACCGGCCCGAGAACTATATCTAGCTCTCGAAGGAGTTTCCTGGCCCTAAACCCAAAGGGCTTAGGGTATGACTGGCGTCTCTCGGCGGCATAGGCACCGTCGAGATCAGCTGCGGATGCAGTGACAGCTGTTGGCGACTCAGGGAGAGGCCGGGCTCGCGCGTACAGGCAAGTCATGCACTGCACCCGGCGCAGAGCGAGTGGCATCTCCCCAGCATCGACCAACAGGCTCTCAATGGGGGAAGTGCGGAAGGCACCGGTCGCAAGGCGAAGGCCGGTGTGGTGGATCGAATCCACCTTCCGCAATAAACGCTCGGCTGCGGATGCATAAAACTCGCATCCGTAGTCGAGCTTCGAACGAACAAAGGATCGGTAAAAAAGTAAGGCAGTAGCCCTATCAGCACCCCAAGCGCTGAACGTCACGAAACGGAGAATATCCATGGCGCGGGTACAAGAGACTCTAAGGCTGCGAATATGAGCCTCCCAGGTGAGGCGTCGGTCAAATACAAGACCAAGGAAACGGTGCGATTCAACCACTTCCAGGCGTACCCCATTAAGAAACAAGTCTGGGTCGGGGTGGAGACGTGGATGGCGGCCGAAGTGCACCACTTTAATCTTGGCAAAGGAAAACCGAAACCTGTGCGCTTCGGCATAGCGAGAGACGCGGTTCATTGCCTGTTGGAGTCGACGCTCCAGAGTTGGTATCTGGGCCGCGCCAAAAGAAATCGAAAGGTCGTCCACGTAGAACGTAGAGCGTAGCGAGAACATCTTCCGGCAGCACCAAGGTGATGCCATTGATGCTCAGGGCAAAGAGTGTGACACTGAGGACACTACCCTGCGGGACACCCTCTTCCTGCTCCTTTGGGCCAGAGAGAGCTCCCCCCACCCGTACAGGGAATCGACGATCTCGCAAAAATTCCGAAATAAAGACTGGGAGGCGTCCCCTCGCCCCCATCGTGTGGAGAGTCTCCATGATACCGTATCGCCATGCGGTATCATAGGCCTTCTCCAGATCGAAAAACACCGTGGTGTAGTGCTGTCTACGAAGGAAAGCCTCGCAGAAGGCATTTTCCTATCGGAGCAGAGCATCCGACGTGGAGTGGAACTTGCGGAAGCCGCGCTGTCCAGGAAAAAGGCTAGTCTAACATTTACTAATTTTTCCATCAACTTGCACACGCAAGAGGTTAGAGATTGGGTGGAAACTGGTCGGAGTAGAGTGATCTCTCCCCGGCTTGCGAAAGGCAAGCACAGTAGCGATTCGCCAGGAGTCTGGGAGAAGACCCTCCACCCAGATCCTGTTGAACAAATCTAACAGAAAGGCCATACCTCGCTCACCCAGGTGTCGAAGCATGGCGTAAGGGACATCGTCCGGACCATGAGCGGTGTACGCGCACGAAGCGAGAGCGGTGTACGCGCACGAAGCGAGAGCGGAGTGCAACTCACTCACAGTAAACTTGTCGTTGAAGGATTCTCCGCCTCCGGAGGTAAAGTCCAGCCGGCGGCCTTCCGCGACAAGACGACGTGCATTGAATGCTGGCGGAGCAGCATCCCGGCTAGAGAATGCGGAAAAAGCGGTCGCGAAGGATTCCTCCACGGACGCGGGGTCCCATTCTCCTGGAGAACGGAAGGGGGGTCCTGCAAGAACTTGCCCCGAATCTTTTTGACTCGCTTCCACACCTCTGCTAAAGGGATCCTTGCCGTTAAGTGAAGACACGTATGCCCGCCAAGAAGAGCGGAGGGCGTGCTTCGAAATATACCGGAACCTTGCCCTAGCCCGACGAAATTCACGGACAATGAAATCGTTCGGGCGGCGCTTATAGAGCATGTAGGCATATCGCTTCTGTTTGAGGGCCGTCTCACACTCAGCCGACCACCATGGGAGTGGTCGGCGTGCAAAACGGCCAGACGTTTTAGGAATAGTAGTCAGGCCCGCTGCGATGAGGTTGCCGGAGAAGATTTCAACGGCCTCATCTACCGACCTGAACTCCTCGACTGAGATAGAGAATTCAGTCATTTCCTGAAATGCAGGCCAAAGCGCCCGCGCCAAGCTCCACCGAGGTGGGCTCTCAGGCGGCAGTTGCCCTGAAAATGATAATTGAATGGGAAAGTGATCACTACTATTTAGGTCATCGACCACCCCCCAATCAAAATCAGGCTGTGCATACGAAGAGCACAAAGATAGGTCAAGGCAAGAAAATGAAGCGGTTCTCGGACAGTGATGCATAAACTCATCCACGTTTAGGACACCCATCTCAAGCTCTTCGATCAGATCGGCAAGGACTTGTCCCCTTGGATTTATTGAGTGAGTAATCTCCCCAGAGAGGATGCCTGCCATTCAGATCTCAAAGCAAGAGAAAGGGCCTCGGCAACCGTGCCATGACGCGGCGGAAGTCACCCGCGTCGAAATCAGCTGACGGTGGAATGTACACAGAAATGATAGTATACCTCCTATCCAGATGCAACTGCACAGCCACTGCCTGAAAGGAGGTATCTAAAGAGAAAGGAAGAACGGAGACATCATGCAGGGTGTAAACCGCGCATCCCCCAGCATGGCCATCTCGTGGTGGTGGAGTCGCAAGACCCTTATAACCCGGGAGGGCGGGCAGGGGGCACGCGCCTAGCATGGTCTCCTGCAGAAAGATAGCTAACGGGGAACGGGACGAGACGAGCCTCCGCAGCTCCTCCTAGTTGGCCCGGAGTCCACGGCAATTCCATTGAAGGAATATGCCCTCCAGGCCTAGCTCGGAGGAGATGCGGGGGCCCTCCTCGAACAGAAGACCCTCACGGGAATGGCCGTACGCTTCCCTGAGGCAGAACCCCGGGCGCTGTTGGCCTGACAAAGCGCTGTTGGCCTGACAAAGCGCTGAAGGCGCTGTCGCCTTTGAGGAATTATTTGGGGAGGTTGGGCTCACCATGCAAGTCTTTTACTCCCACCGCCTCGAAACCTTAGGCGGACGTTACGGCTTCGGAGGCGGGGGGCCGTCTTTTCGAGGAACCACCGTCTCCGAGCCACTCACTCCACCAGTAGGCGTGGGCGAAGGAGCCGAAGCTCCTTTGTTGCTGTCCTCCTTTCGGGGGACAGCTTTAGGAACCCTGGAAGATGGCCTGGCGACCAACTTTAGGGGTGTTGCCTCCTGCGAGTCTAACGACTCGGTGGAGGCGCGTGGCCGTTTCGCCTTACGGGAAACGTTCACGCTGGGAGAAGTGGGGGGAGCCCTGGTTTTAGCCGGAGCTGGGTGTGAACCCTTTTTGCACCCAGCTTTACCAGGGAAGCACCCGGGTTGAGTAGAGCCCGCAGAAGGGCTCTGAATGGGCGCGGAAACAACGGTGCTCGTTGGCCTGGATGGGCGAGGAGCAAAAGGTGCCTTTCTAACTATTGAGGCATATGACGTCCCAGGCAGAGCCGGGCGCGCCAGGAGCAAGTCCTTAGCCTCACGGAATGAGAGTCGATCCTGGGCCTGAACGGCCAGGATTTCTTTCTCAAGGAGATATGCACCACATTGCTTCGAAGAAGCCGGGAGCGGCTCTCCGCAATTGACACACTTGGCCACACACGATTTAGATTTATCTACCTTCCACCCACAGGACCCCTCCCAACAGTTGACTTTTAAATCTCACTATTATCTACTTCCTTTATCCTAATGGGAGACTTTAATAGCCGTCATGCTGAATGAGGCAACAGCATTTTCAACGCTAGAGGAAATGAACTATGTATTAATTTACATAGTTCATTTCCTCTAGCGTTGCAAATGCTGTTGCCTCATTCAGCATGATGGCTATTAAAGTCTCCCATTAGGATAAAGGAAGTAGATAATAGTGAGATTTAAAAGTCAACTGTTGGGAGGGATCCTGTGGGTGGGAGGTAGATATTTACAATTGTATACCATTTCCTGATATGCAGGGTCACAGCAATTGTTTCTAAAGGTGAGTTTAAGTTTAAGTTGAGTGGTAGTGTGGAGACATCCTGATGGGTGTAGATGGATGGCACAGCCACTGGACGCGTTGTTGTCAATTGGAGCTTGGATGGTTACACATGTGTAATCTCAAGGAGATACACACCACATTGTTTTGAAGAAGCAGGGTGCAGCTCTCTGCAAATGACATACTTGGCCACACACAATTTGGAATTATCATGTGTAGCCTTGAAGTCACTTATACAGACTTCAGGAAACTCTGACTTTGCATGTCTACATGAACGATTAGTATGGCCAAGCGGTGGTAGTAGTAGCACCACGGCAGTGGCATGAATGCCTTCACACAGTAGCAATACCAACCGACAGTGCCAACTCAGGAAACTTGTCACAGTCGAATGTGACAAAGGGAGTAAAGGTGGGTCTCAAGGCCCCTCCCTAGTTACTCATCACACGTTCAACATTGACCACTCCATGTCATCTAAGGAGTAGTCCACAGGTTCCCTAGCATAAAACACTCATTTCACAAAGTTCATCAAGTGTCCAAAGGCACTAATCATGGCTGCCTTGGAGGCCTTTGATGCATTCATCAGAAGGCTCCCATCCAAGAAACCTGTCACCTTCAGCTCTCTACCAATGAAGCTAGCTAGTGCTCTCCTCTGATGGATCATGTTACCCTTGGCCAACATGCTGCCAATCTCCTGACCCTAACCCTATTGAGTATTCCATATGGAATTTATTTCCAAAAAAGGTTACAGCAATAGAAAAAATAAATTTAGTGAATCTGAACTTAAAGAAAAAATTCATCTTGCATGGGATAACATAATACTATCTGATATTGGAAAATGTATTTCTTCCTTTAAAATGAAATTAAGGGCTGTATGTGACCAAGAAGGTGGACATCTTGATCATTTGTTTCAATAAATGTAAATTGAATTTTATCTTTTTTTAGACATTATTCTTTGTCAAGAGCAATTGACAGGAAAATTTTTTAGTGACTATTTTTTTTAATTGTAGCAATAATATTATAGTTATATTGGTAAAATTTTCATATAATAAAGAATACACATAAGTAGTTTTATAAGAATTTTTACTTATATCCAATTACATTTGACTTAGTTCTTCAAGTTTGAATTTAGTGAAGTTTTTGTTATTCTATATGGCCACCATAATATATTTGTATAAGAATATAATCAATAATAGCAAAAATTATCAAACTCATCTTAAACCTGAACTGTAAATAAACCAAAACAGCTCATCTACCATATGCGAAAAAATTATAAGCTTACCTGGATAATCAATTTATTGGAAACATTAACAGTTATCTGCCTTGGTTTAATTAACACTTTTATGGCACTGGCTTTTGTCCCTGGTGGAACATCTACTTCAATATGGACTTCATTCACAGTCTGCCACCATGATCCCCATTCAGTATTTGAAGGGATAAAACCACTTTTTTCATCAAAATTAGTTTCAATATATGACCTTGGCATAATTATATCTTTCTAAAACAGGAATATTAGGATCATTATGAAGTTTATTTACTACATCCAGTTTCCATATACTTAAAAATAATTTCAATCAAATAATTGTATTTCTATATATAATTTATAGGATGTTTCTCATTTTCTAGGATTTTACAATACACAATATCAACTAAGAATTAAACATTTGCAATTCTCCCTTATGCTGTATAAACCTATTGTCAAAAGTTCCAACAGTTTTGAAAATGATGCCAAGACATGAATAAATTTCTTAATGGTGGTTGTATATAGGGCAGAAATAATACCTATGCCATCTTTTTGCTTACATGTACAAATTTTCCCCCTGGCGTAGCCAGTGCCCGCTGGTGATCAATTGATGGCAACCTCACACCATTCAAGCCTATTTAGTGGCAGTAAGAAGAGCTGCAGATCATATTGTATTTCACTCACTCACTCTATGCAAAGTGTCAGCATCACACACCAACTTCCAAGCTGTTCATTCACGCAAGCTGCAGTCCCTTGACTCGCTCGCTCCATGCCAAGTGTCAGCATCACAAAGCCAACTTCCAAGCTCTTCATTCACGGAGGCTGAAACCACAAGTCTTGCTCACTCCATAACAAATGTCAGCCTCATACAGCCAACTTCTAAGCTCCCCATTCGTGTGAGCTGCAGCCACTTGACTTGTGCAACCAAAAAGAATTCTTACCTGACTTTGTATAACCAACTGCTCTACTCCTTTGAATTTAAAGTAAAAGACCAATGAGGGCATCTCCCACAGAAAGTTTGTAAGGAGAGATCTGTTTAAGTCAAAATCTGTAAAATATTTAGCCATATATCCTCCTAAAGGGAATGAGGCTGGGAAGATACACAATCCTCCAAATGCCAGCAGCAGCAGCAAGGTTGATCATGCTACATCTAGCCTCCCCTTATTGGTATGTAAAAGGCTAGATAAAGAACATAAAGGAGAAAGGGTGGGAAGAATGATTTTAAAAACCAACTGCCCCCCCCCCCCCAACTAGGCCGATGGAGTGGGGTGAACCTAGAATGGACAAAAACAGGGTGGAGACTAGATTGCAATATTAGCCACCACCTAAGAAAATAGGTGAGTAGGCTTGTAAAGAGAGTGGTGTAAAAAGGGTAAAATGGAAATGTCTCAAAGGAATAAAAAACAGGTAGTCTCAATCTAGTTTGATATTGCCAGGGGCACTGGAGTCCTCCTTTCATAGGGACAGTCTTACAAGACCGAGAATGGTCTCATAGTTACCTTTGAGTCATGACTTGGTGGAGGCCGCTTCACCTTATATGAAGAGGTCATGTGGGGGCGGGAGCCTGGTTTTAGCTGGAGCAGGGTATGAGCCCATTGAGCTGTCAGCCCAATCAGGGTGGAGCCCTTTGGCAAGTAAAACCTGCATAAGGGTTCTGAATGTGAGTAATGGCAACTGTGCTCTTGGGCTGGGGTACTTTCCTCACCTGAGAAGCGTAGGAAGTCCTGGGTCACATGACCAATTAAGTCCTTGACCTAGAGAAAGGTTCCAAAGCCCCCTTCTGATGTGGCATGAGATAGCAGAAGCCTAGATATGAGAAATAAGGAGGGGATGGGGGGGGTCTTAGAAAAATGAGGGAATGTACCAGCTTCCCCAGGCCCCTGCCTATGGGTGCACTCGGGTTGGGAAAAAATGACAGCCTTCAGGGGACACCCTGCTGGATGCAGGGTGTCCCCTGTAATTCCAATTTCAAATTCCCTGACCTAGAGAAATTCTGGTAAAGAATCAAAATCTTGTTAAAATTATAAAAATAAAAGAAAGTCCAACAGGACTCACCTCATACCGACCTGGTACAAAAGAAATGTCCTAATAATATATAATAGTAATAAACAAATAAGAAAAATAAATTCAATTTTTTAGCAATAACAAATTTTATAAAGGTAACAAGTTCATGCTCTGCTTTCTTTCTTTTGTTTTATATTTAATAAAAAAAATATATACATTAAGTTATACAATATGCAAGTTATATATAGAAAATCATAATTCACAAAAAATATTTTTCCCAGGTTAGAATTTGGTCCTCTAGGATTTGAACTTCTCTTTCTTTTTCTTCTATTATTTTCCTTTTTTTTCTTCAAATTCTCTTATTTCTTCAATTGCTTTTCTTTTATTCACAGCTGCATTTTTTTTTCATATTCTTTTTCTTTTGTTCCTTGAGGTAATCCTTATAATATCCACAGGCATTATGACAGCTTAATAACAACCCTTTGTCTATTTCAAAACAAGACGGGTCCCAATCCATCTCTCTTATTTCATCACATATAGTTTTTCTTGTAACTAATGACTGATCATGTAAATTACTGTCCATGCAATATTTATTTATTGAAAATCCTCTCTCAACTGAGGCATGGCAATGAAACATTGTAAGTATCATATTAACAAAATCTTGATAATCATTTGAAATGTTAACCAATTTAAAAATTGTTGAGAAAAATTAATCTAATCAATCTTTTTCAAAGTTATAATTACAACATTTTTTTAACAAATGGATTCTCAATCAATCTAGAATGAGATATTTTTATGGAATCTGCTTCTATTCCTGTTAGGCAATTTACTTTAATAAGGTTTTCTAACAATAAATCAAGTCTTTGACAGCTTACTTTAGAAGACATCATGGCCTTTGGAAAAATGGTGCGGAAGCCTTTAACTATACTAAACCGCAAGGGGGATCGTTCTATCATTTTTTAAGATGGCATTCTGAAATAAAACCAAGCAATCTTTTCTGAACAACTTTATTTTTCATCAGTTGGTTGTCTTGGAGAGTTTCTAATAGCCGTTTTTGTAGTAAATGACAAATCTATATCGTTGAAATGGAAAAGATTATCACCTTTGTAAAGATACTACAAGAAATACTATTTTCCTCATATACTTTGTGTTTCAGAATTCTTTTGCCAATATATTTAGGTAAACAAAAAAGTTCATCATAAAGGAATGGTGTCAATGGGAAATCTTTCTGGAATTTTGTAAAAAATCCTTCAAATTGATTTGCAATAATAGAAAAAAAAGCAAGTTTTGCCCCTAGCATATTTAAAAGTACCACTTGAAAAAAGTACAAAAATTAACTGTTACACACCCTGTTTTAAAAAAATTTACAGTAGGTAAGTCAAAATTCCCTGACTTTTCCAGGTTTTCCAGGTTGGGAAACACCCTGTCCAGTCACTTCCAATCTCAGATTTACAGCCCTGGCAGGGGCTCCAACTATGGGCATGTTAAGGAGTCGGGTTCATGACCATGTGGCAATGCATAACACTATTTGGCATTATGTAGGTCCTTTTGCAGACCCAGACAAGATATGTATTATATATAAAAGAGAAATTACTCACCTAACTATAAATTTCTTCAAAAATGTTTGAGACTCTTGCTCTTGTACATGGATATAGGATCCTCCCATTGTAGGAACCAGCAGTAGTCACCCATCATGTTTTCATTGAAGCGGCCTTGAAACTTGCTTTCCATCATTGTGATATCTCGGTGGAACCTTTCCCCAATGTTCATCACTAATATCAGCCATATTAGATGGAAAGAAATCTAGATGCGAATCAAGAAATGAATCTTAAGAGACATCTGACACCCTATTTGTTGACAGGCCTTTAGCATGTTGTCCACTAGTTCTTCATAGTTCTCAGCCCTATGATTACCAAGGAAGTTCTGCACTACATGGACAAATGAATCCAATGCTGCCAACTCAAGTGGAGTTAGTTTATTTCTGAACTCCCTGTGACGTATCAATTCTCTTCTCTAATCTCCAGCCCTACAAAAATGCCAGCTTTAAGTTTAGCATAGGTTTTCTTTGCACTAAATTTCTCTTTGAGATACTGGAATCCATCAGAATCATGGGCCATTGCTATAACAAAATTTGTGATAAGGCCAAGTTTGATATGAAGTGGTGGAAGGTAGATCTTCTGTGGATGTACCAAAGCCATGTGCTTCATTCACATGGTATCGGCCAAATATATGTTCTTCTCTTTCGGGCCACTTTTTGAGAATATAATGATTCCTGCCATCACGGCTGTTCCATAGGCAGAAGAAGCACATATTCTTTGTATATCCTAGCTGCAGTCCAAAAAGAAAAGAAATTACCTTTAGATCACCACAGATATTCCACTTATTATGCGAGTAATGAACACCTTCCAAAGTAAATTTCATTGAGTCATATGTCTCTATAATCCCAACAATAAGTGCAACAGGAATTAAAGGTTTTTGTTACCATTGTGTAGCAATACAGCTTTGAGGTTAGCAGTGTTGGAATTGATGAATAGTCTCCATTCATCAGATAAATGCTTGTTTCCTAGCTGATTCATGAGGCCATTAACACCAGTACAGAAACAAGCACCATCTTCTTCTTTATAGAAGGCAGCTAAGGCCTCATGGCATTTGCGGAAAGTAGATATTTTTGCACCATCCTCTAGAAGATTCCATTGCTGTAGTCTGGAGCCCAACAGTTCTGCGTTCTCTTTTGACAATGACAAATCCTTCACCAAATCAGTCAATCTTTCTTGATTTATCAACTAGATCTTCTTTTCCCCAGAATCATCCTCATACATTTCATCATCATTGTTATCCTCCTCTTCAAGCATGAATCATCTTCTTTAACTGCACTAGCTGATGGAGGAACTGGGATTGGCACACTTGAAATTCAACTGTCCCCTTCCATTCGACCACCCTCCATTTACCCATCCATTCTGCCGGCCCAGGAAGTTCGACATCACTCCAGCTGGTGCAGCCTTCAGGGCATCCCTGTAGCTGACAAACTGCTGGGGTGGATGAAAGCTCCTGGGCTTCTTACCCCCCACATTCACACTGTACCATCCATCCTCTTCTAGATCGCTTTCATCATCAAATCATCCATCTTCCAACAGCTCCAACACATCCTCCAACATCAACTGTTCACATGTCAGTCTCATTCTCTCCTTTCTCTTTCCACTCAGCCATTCACTCACCTTTCGCGGGATCGTGTCCAGAAACTTCCTCATCAGTGGTTTACATTCATTTACATCATCACCATACCTGTTTCTCAACATACTCTCAAGCCTATGTGCATACATGTTCACACTTTCACTCTTTCCCATTCGAGCCTTCTCAAATTCATTCACCCTTTTATACTTCACACTCTCTTTCATTCGTTTCACCTGCCCAATCAATCTCTTCTTTACTACATCGTGCTTTGGCTCTCCCACACTCGTTATCACTCGCAAGAATTCCAACACTTTTCCCTCCAAACATTCCCCCAAAACATTCATCCATTATCGCTTATTCTCTGGGTACTTGAGCTTACAATATCACTCAAATTTCACGAAGAATTCTTCCACACTTTTCCCACCATGTAACCTAACCCTATCTATCTTTGGCACTTTCCTTATCAAAATACCCTTTCCCAGATTCACTTCACTCTCACTAGAGCTGCCTTCACTCTTACTCATATCAATCATACCATCACTCTCTTCTTCATCCGAGTACAATGAGTTCACACTCTTGCCTCTTACCTTCCTATCCTTCCCCTTTCTTTGCACCACTCTTCCTTCTTCTCTTGCGTTTAACTCTCTTCCATTCTCCGTCCTTCCTATCACTCATAATCACCCTATCCTCTCTAGACTCGCACACACTCCCATTGATCCCATTAGTCTTATCCCCTTCAGTCGGAGCAGGGGGGTCAAGGTCGAGGGTCCTGGGGCCGGTCCTGACCCCTTCATCACATCATACAAGTCCCGCATCCATTGGTTGACCTGTGTCTGTCTCTCATCCATTTCTTTCTTCATCTTGTCTGTCTTCTCATCCATACTCATAACATCTCTCTTCAGTCCATCAATCACGTTCCTCAACATCATACATTCCTCCTCTTTCTGCCTTAATTCCAGCCTCAGTCTCACGATCTCATCATGGAGGCCCTGTTCCACAGAAGCCATCCTCCCAGGTTAGTAACAGTGATAGACAAAGGTGAAAAACAAAAAACTACCTGTCATTCTAATTGGGTGTGGACTGCAATCCAATCCTGTCACGCTCCTGGTTTCGAGATCTCACATCCCTATTCGGGCGCCAAATGTAGCAGGCCGAAAATCTATGCTCTAATCCCAATCGTTCCAACCCACTTCCTACACTAATTCGGACGTGAGAAATCAAAGGAGAATGAAACGGATTGTATATACAGTACTTTACTAAGAAAAAAAAATTACAAAGATATTCACAATAATATAAGAAAAAAAAATTACAAAGATATTCACAATAATATAATTATAATTTATATTTACAAGGGAAGTGTGCACACTTCAAAATGAGGCCAAATTCCCCAATCCAAACAAGATACCCAAAGAATTTTATAACGGGCAAATAGAACAAATTTACTTAAATATATCTACACAATGAAATGAAAAAAAAACAACAACCGAACGAAAAGGGGCACGCACTATCACTTGTGCGCTGGAGGTGGGTGGTAGTAGGCTAATACAAAAGGAGGCAGGCTCGTCAGCCAATGCAGGTGGGCAGTTCAGGTGTCTAGTGAGGTAAGAAAGCCCTCCATCTCAGGGTTGGACGGAGCATTCATCTAGATAACCCCTCTCGCAGTCCGTCCAAGCTTCCACTCTCTGTAGAAGAGATGATATCCTCCATTTACGATCCATTTACTATACACGGAAGGGAAACTAATAAGTGGGCATTACCCAAGTAAATTCATCAACTATCTTACCTCTAAATGTATATCCAAACAATTTTCAGCATTAATAATTCTTTAAATATTTATCTTTAAAACTATTCTGTTTTAAAATATAATCTCTGAAAAGAGAATACAAACATCAATAAAATTCAAAACAAAACAAAATTTAAATTCCAGTTATTCATACACGCACATTCTTACAGAAGGAGGGAGAGGGTATTGGGAAAAAGGGTGGGAGAAGGGCCCTTCATACACACTCACATTCGCTTGACCACAATGTGTTGTGATCCAGTTCAGTTGTCCAATTAAAGCTCTGTACTCAGTCTTTTCTCCAGTGTTAAATCACTTGTTTTAAGAAGAGCACGCTGATGACTGATGCCGACAGGTGTCAAAGTTGAAGCATACTGAAACTGATCAAAAGTCAAGCCATCAGCAGTTGTGTTGATGTTCAAACCAACATACTTGAATGATGCTGATGCTAAGATGCCAATCAAGAACATGTGATATAATTTCTTAACAACAGCATCCTCAAATGTAGCAGTTCCCATTCAGAGAAAATCATCAACATAGACACAAATTATGACACATGTGAGCACCAAGCATTAATAATTCATCCTTCACTCTTAAATACCAAGTTCTGGCTGCATCACACAAACCATACAGTCTTTTTTTTAATTTCCACAAGTTCCCATTAAAATATTCAGGAAGAGGTTTTAAGTAAATCTCACATTCAATGACATTGCCCTGCAGATAAACAGCCTTGACATCAAAAGTGTGACACTCCCACTGCTTAGAAGATGCCAGAGACAAAGCCAGATGTACTGCTTCCCTGGAAATTGCAACAAGATAGTGTCCTCTTCAAAGCCACATGCTACTAATATCACTTTAGTAACTGTCTTATTATCTTGCACTTTCTCAGTTATCACCCACCTCACTGATACAACATCTTGACCAACATTTTTAACTTCTTCATAAACATTGTTGTTTCTCCAGTTTTGCATTTCAGTTTCTTTCACTGCCATCACAATCATCACTATTAAACATTACAACCATCTCTACACTGTCAGGTATCACAGACAATTTACCAATATCATTGAAGTCAATCTAACCAACAGTACCAACAGAATCGTACCTAACATTGAAACAATTATGATATTTGTTACTTGTGGCTTTTCCAGCTCTACTTATCACCTTACCAGATACAAGGTCACCAGTAGCTGAACTCACACCTTGAAATCGCTGTCCAACTTTGATTTGGACTGCAGAGTTAACACTGATGTTGACACAACTATCTTCATGTTGATTCTCATTACCATTAGCTGGCTGATGCACTTCAGTAGCCTCATCACTGCCATCGTGACTGTGATCATCCTCATCATCCACAAGAGGATAGCAGTCCTCTTCACCAGACAGCTGTTGCTCTACACCACCTGGTGTAGTGTCACTGGACATGGTCATGCTAACTGGAGCATTGGTTAAGTGAGAAGCATGAATTCTCACATAGATGCCACCGTGATGAACCAGCACCTGCTTTCCGTCGCGTCCGATCACAACACCGGGCCCATGCCACTCGTTATTGTCATTATGCTTATAGAAAACTTCATCACATTACTTAGATTTTTCCACATTAGTAGTACGCAAATTGCTTCTTAATGCTCTATTCAGTCACATGTTTCACAAATGCTTGATAAATCATTAATTTCCCTTTCAAGATCAGTATTGTTGTTACCAACATTTCTTAGAAGTTTTATCAATTTTTCAGCTGTGGGATGTCAAAAGTGTTTGGGTAGTTTCAAGGCAACTTTCTTCACATCAGCATCAGTAGAAGCCAACATCACCTTGTGATCATCAGCCTAGTCTAGTCATCTACACAACGACGGTAATACATAGTGTCCAGATGAAGGAGAACCTAGATTCACCCATTTCTTGGCAATCTTCACAGTGTAGTTCACAAAATCCAAAACCATGCCAGCAGTTTTCATAGACTTCTTGCTCAGCAGCAACAGAATATTAGCCTCAACAACATCACTAGTAATTTCCACACACATGTTATTAATCCAACAAGGAATTGTTAATTTCTTCAATGAAGGTACAGAGGCATCATCACCAAACGTAAATGGTGAAACAGATGGCTGCTCTCTAATCAATGACTGGTCATATTCAGATAGGAAATTTAGGTATCGCTGAAGCCACAAACTACCACACACTGTAGCAGAACAACCAGTGTCTAGTATAGCACAGCCTTCAGACTCTTCAAGCAGCTTAGTTTCCCTTACTTAATTGTGTACATCACCCATAAACATTAATAATTACACACTTTCAGACTGATCATCTTTAGTGACCCTATTATTATTGTTCTCATACGTGTGTGGACACTGACACAACCAATAATACTTCAAATCACAAAGTATACAATGAGAGACTTGACCATCACATCCTATATGATTAAGCTTACGAGCTTGTTACTGTGAAGGGTAGGATTCTTGTCCAGGTACTGTCCAGGTACTCATAGTACCCTGATCCAGCTATGCATGCCCATCACAATATGAACCTCAAACACACCGTCCACCATGATTAAATAATGCCTCACAACTAGTGGACTTGTCAGCACAAAACACTGGCTCACTCTTGATACTAACAACGGGTATCATAGTCATTGTGCTTGAAGCACAGAAAACTTCACTGATGGCTGACATGAATAACTACACTTCATTTTCAGGAAGTTTACAAGACACCAACAACATGAACACCATTAATGACTGTGACATCACACTTGCCGGCCCCTATGGCTATGATGTCACGCCATGCCATAAACAAAAGAACAGCATGCAGCGTACAATTACGTGCTATTATTACTCCGCCAGATATTAACAAATGCTAGGACTAGGAGGATGACTAAGGTGCTTGTGATGGGTGGCTCTCAGATTAGATATTTAGATAGGAAGTTAAGTGCAAGCAAATGGAAGCGAGTGAGAGTTTTTTTGCTGGGTGCTGGTGAAAATTATATGTCTGAGATGTATGATAATCTGGTGTCTAGGTGTGATATGGATGCAGTTGTTTTTACACATGTGGGAATAAATGATGTAAAAAAGGTGGGTTCATGTGAGTTAGAACAGAGGTACAAAAAGTTAGTTGAAAGGATGAGTGAACGAGTGAAAGTCATTGTTTCAGGTGTGCTTCCGAGATTGGATGTGGGGATGGAATGGTTGTCTCATGCAATTGGACTGAATGATTATGTGAAAGGCCTGTGTGAGGAGTCAGGATTAATGTTTGTAGATGTATGGAATGGCCTTTTGCATTGTATGCATTGGATGTACTCCATCTAAGCACTGCTGGGGTTGATGTGTTGTGACAGGAGTTAGATAGTGTCATTAGGTCTTTGCCGGTGGGAAACTAGTTACTGAGAGTGATCAGGGAAATACAAGAGCACAGGGAAGGTCAGTGAAAGGAAAGAGATGCAGAGGAGATAGAGCAGAAGATATACAGGCTAAAAGAAGTGCTTCAGGGATAGGAGGGCTAGTTGTCTTTATACTAATGCTCGTAGTCTTAGAAATAAGAAGGATGAGTTATTTAGTTATATTATTGATGAAGATATATATAATATGTGTAATAGAATCATGGGTTAATGAAAAAAAAATTAATGACAATGTGAGTTAATTTGAACTACAGAGTTATGATATGTACATTAATCAAAGGAAAGATAGGACAGGTGGCAGTTTGATTATTTATATCAGAAATAGCATTTCTTCAGGCTAAAAAATTCTACAAAGCAAGGAGAAGTTGATTCACTTTGAATGGATATTAGGGTCAGTAAAAATAGGATAATACACTTGGGAGCCTTTTACAGACCAACCAGACAGTCTGATTGTATTGATGAGTTAATGAACAGGGAAATAAGTAAAGGATGTGAAGTAGATACAGTTATTCTTGGTGACTTTAATTTAAATTCTGTGGACTGGAAAAAATTGATAGAACGAGTTGTAAGTTTATAGAATGCTTTGAGGATAATTTTTTTACTCAATTTGTTAATAAGCCAACAAGGAGTGCCAATATATTAGATCTGGTTCTTTCAAATGATGATCACCTGGTTCAGGAATTGACTGTCGGGAAATCATTAGGAAATAGTGATCATCAGATGGTTCATTTTAACTTGGGAATAGTGAAAATCAGAACATCAACAAACTCCAAACTTTTATAGGGGCGATTACAGTAAATTACGCAACTTGCTAAATCAGATTAGGTGGGATATGGAATTCAGTGGGAAGAATACTTATGAGATGTGGGACACTTTTAAGACTATATTAAACATAGTCCAGGAGCAGTGTATTTTAATGAAGGCTATTAGGAAGAAATGTAGGAAGCCATTGTGGTGGAATCAGGAGATAGATAGGAAAATTTCTGAAGAGCAAAGGGCATACCAGAGATTACAGAGAAAAAGTACTTTGACAATTTAAATCATTATAGGTCGACCACAAATGAGCTAAATAGGATTATTAAAAAGAGCAAAAGAGTGGCAGAAATGAATTTAGCTCAAAATAATAATAAATATCCAAGAAAATTCTTTAGCTATCATAGAATCAATAACAAATCTAACAGCAATAAAATAGTGCCTATTAGATATGAAGGGGTTTTGAAAGAAACTGATGAGGAAATAGTAGAGGTTCTTAATGGTCATTTTTCTTCAGTATTTACACAAGAGAATCCAGATAGATTAATTGATGATAATTCTAGGTCAAGGTAAGTAGTGTAGAATACCATTAATGTTACTTACTTTTGGTGATTTTGTCCTTCTCAGACCCAGCAAAGGTGGACCTCCGCTGTGACCAGGCAGTTCTGCTTTTATTTCCCCAGTTGGATGCTTGTGAGGGAGTTGCTTGTAGGGACAGGGTAGCCTGGTGTTGGGGACGTCAGGTACTGATTCCAACCATCTGTCCAGTCTAAGTTTGGAGTTAAATACTAGTAATGCATCTGGCCCAGACAACATTCATTCTAGGTTACTCAAAGAAGGTGTAGATAGTATTGCAGTAGCTCTTAAGATATATACTAGATCACTAGAGTTTGGAGAAATACCTAATGATTGGAAATTAGTGTAGTGCCAATTTTTAAAAAGACAAGTAAAGAAGTCTTGAATAACTTTAGGCTTAATAGAGTCACTTAGCAAATCTATAGCTGAAATGGTGGTGACTGTGGCTGAACTAAGTACTAAGGTTGTCCCCTTTTCTGCTTGGGGTAGCCTGGATGACCTCAGAGCACAGCTTGTAAGTCTGGCTGCTGAGGTGCAAGATTTGCATGCTGGTGTGGCTTCAGGCACTGGATCCTCTATTTCCAGGGAGGAGGTATAACAGGCCGTTAAGGAGGCAACAAGAGCGCTTCATAAGAGGGACAAGAAAAGGCAGTGTATTATTGTTAGGGGGTTGTCTTCGTCAAACTTTGCCAGTGAGTTCAGAGAAGTAACTTCTTTCTTGTGCCTTGCCTAACTCTAAAAGGCTAGCTGGTTCTGGATTCTTCTCGATATACGTAAATAAGGACCTTACTTACAAACAGAGACAGGATATAAAGGAGAAAAGATCTTGTAGGAGTGGTATTAGTGCTACTGTTAGTTCAGGTTCAAGTACTCCTCCCTCTTCGGTATCTTCTGTTTTACCTTCTCCGGCTATTGTGACACCTCACACAATTCTCTCCCCAAGTTGTCTCACTCCTGGTGGATCTGTTCGTGCACAAGTGGTAAATTTTCAAGCAAGAATATAGTTTTGCCTAATTTCATTTGTTTTATTTCGGTTATGTAATTTAAATTGTTTGGTTAATAAAGTTAATTTTGTTTCTAATATTTGTTCTGATTTTGGTTTTGGCATACTTGTGCTACTTCTGTGGTCACTGTTCCCAGATATACTTTTTACAGAAATGATTCTTCCTCCAATCTGCTTAAGTATGGAGTTGGGTTGTATGTAGATAATTCCTATAAAGTTGGCCAGTTATTTAATAACCACCCTAATACCTATTGTCTTTTTACCAAGCTTTAAAGCTTATGTTATGGTGGTATATAGACCTCCTAGCTATTCATTGTTTGATAATGCTATGTTGCTTTCATTTTTAGAATCTTTCTGTTCTGGTAAAGATTTAATTCGAATGGGTGACTTCAATCTGCATGAAATTGACTGGTCTGGCTTAATCCCTGTTGCACACTCACTCCTCTCCCAATCTTACTCAATGGGTCACCTGCTGTCCCTATGGGTGTGTACTACTTGGGCGATGGTCCTATTCCATCTAAATCTTCCTTTAAGGACCTTGGCATTTTGGTAGATACAACTCTAAAATTCCATCTTCATGGTGTTGCTAATAATATTCTCTGAGGTACCGTTTGTAGATCAATTCAGTTTATGTGTTAGGTGTTTGTCATGCATATTTGTCCAATTATTGACTTTGGTTTTATTGTATGGAATACCGGTTATATTGGTGATCTGCACCTTCTTGAATCAGTTCAAAGAAAGTGGTCTAAAAAAGTTAGTGGCCTGGAGGATCTCCTATATGCTGAAAGATCACCAAGATTGGGTTTATTCTCAATCAAAGGCCATCTTCTTTGTGTTGACTTAATAATGGTTTGAAAGATTCTAAATGGTCATTGCACCCAATTGGCTAACCTATTCAACTGCAGAGGTCTTGATCGTACTAGAGGTCACAGTAAAAAAAATCTTTGTCCCTCCTCACAATACTGATGTCAGAGCTCGCTTCTCTCACTTAGAACTATCAATTTATGGAACTCTTTGCCTGAAGAGGTTGTTTCTGCGAGTTCTGTGCATATTTTTAAGCGCAAACTTGAAACTTTTCTGGGTCCATTACTTTTTTAGTTTTGTTAGTTCCATCTTGTTATTGGTGGTCTATCTGCATATGAAATTAGCCAACCTATGGATAAATTACTTTTAATCCATACTATTATCCTAGTTGGAAGATGCAGTGGAGAGTGATGAGGAGAAAGACCCTAATCAAGGTAAGGACCATTAAGCTTAACTTCTATAGTTTGTTAAATTCTTGAGAAGATAGTTAAGAAGGGGATTTCTGACCATCTAGAGTATGGTAGGTTAATAAATGATGCTCAGCATGAGTTTAGAAGAGGTAGATTGTGTTTAACAAATTTACTGGATTTTATGGATTATGTTACTAAACAATTAGATAAGGGAGAGAATGTTGATGTAATTTTCTTAGATTTTAGCAAAGCTTTTGATAAGGTTCCACATAGGAGACTATGTGGGCTGTGTGATAAAGTATAGAATTGGATAGCTGAATGGCTGAAAGACAGGAAACAGAGTTGTGCTGAATGGGGTGAGGTCACAGTGGAGGTGTGGTGGGGCGAATGTGAGTGTGTGTAAAATGGCCATTCTCCCACCCCTTTTCTCAGTACCCTCTCCCTCCCTCTGTAAGAATGTGTGTGAATGGGAATGGGTTTGTTTTATTTTTGTTTATTTCATGTATAAAATGATTACCATGTTTTTCTTTCTTTCCAGGCGTTATTCTGGAAAGATAGTAGCTAATTTTGAGATATCACTATAATAAGATAGTTCTTTGTTTAAATTAACTTTTATCAAAGCGTCATATTCTGGAAAGAGGTAAGCTAGTCGATGTATTTTCGAGTAATGCCCACTTATTAGTTTCGCCATCCATGTATAAATAAATGGGTCATAAAAGGAGGATATATCTCTTCTACAGAGAGTGGAAGTGTGGACTGGTAGCAAGAGGGGTTCTATAGACGAGTGCTCCACCCAGCCCTGAGAGGAGGGCTTTCGTGCCTCTCTAACCACCTGAACCGCCATACCCGCCTTCGTTGACAAGCCTGCCTCCTTCTAAGTTAGCCAACTACCACCCACCTCCAGCAAGTGATAGCGCGTGCCCCCTTTTCGTTCGGTTGTGGTTGTGTTTTTTTTGTTTTGTGTAGAATATAAGTAAATTGTTGTATCCGCCGGTTATAAGATTCTCGTTTGGTATCGTATTTTGATTGGGGAATTTAGCCTCATTTTGAAGTGTGCACACTTCCCTAGTAAATATAAAATTGTTGTATATATAAACTGTAACTATCATTGTATTTTTTTTGTAAGTAAAGGGACTGTATATACAATCCGTTTTATTCTCCCTCGATTTCTCACGTCCGGACAGTGTAGGAAGCGGGTTGGATCGATTATCGATTGGGATTAGAGATCTATTTTCGGCCCGCTACAGAGGGACATTATCAGTGGCATAGCTCAGGGATCCGTTCTAGGCCCTTTATTATTCATAGTTTATATAAATGATCTTGGGGAGGCTGTAAATAGCAAAGTGTCAATTTTTGCTGATGACACTAAATTGGCAGCTGTAGTTAAAGAAGTTGAGGGTAGCTTTAAAGTGCAGGGTGACTTAAATAAGTTGTTAGCTTGGGCTCAGAAGTGGCAAATGACTTTTAACCTTAAAAAATGCAAAGTTCTTAACATGGGAAGGGTTAATAGGGAATTTAGCTATGAAATGGATGGGCATTGGCTGAATTTAGTTGAGGATGAGAAGGACTTAGGCGTAGTAGTAGATAGGTGAAGTTTTCAAAGCAGTGTATTGAGGCAAAAAATAGAGCAAATAGGGTGCTAGGATACATTAACAGGAATGTTAGCTACAAGAGTAAAGAGGTTATCCTTAAACTCTATAACTCTTATGTTAGGCCACATTTAGAGTACTATATACAGGCATGATCACCACATTTTAGACATCAACAAGCTAGAGTCAGTACAAAGGAGGGCAACAAAAATAGATGCTTCCCTGAAGCACCTTGAATATGAAGATAGACTGAGGGTACTAAATATGTTCTCATTTGAGAGAAGATGTGTGAGGAGAGATATGATTGAGCTTTTTAAAATCTGTTCTGGGATGGATAAGTTCGATTTTAGCATGTTGTTTAAGTTGGAAGGTAGTAATAGAACTAGGGGTCACCACTTAAAAATTAAAAAAACAGAGGTGCAGGTTGGATGTTAGAAAATATTTTTTTTCACCAATAGAGTGGTTAATTACTGGAATAGTTTGCCATCTGAGATGGTAGACAGTCCAAACTTGAATGTATTTAAACGCAGATTAGATGATTTTATGGGGAGGGAGGGTTAACTTTGGGGGACATTCTGGACTTATTCCTGTGGATGCAGTTTTTTATTATTGTATATTAGATTGATTTAGCTTTTGACGAGTCTTGATGATGATGCTTTTTGTTTTTGACATATTCTTGTGTATGGTTTGAATTGTATATTGTAGATGCATGATCGGAAACAATCCTATTGATTGTTAAAATTGTATATTGTAGATGCATGATCTGACACAATCCTATGGATGCATTTTGTGAGTGGGTTTTGACAGCTGCAGATGACCTTTGATAGGTCCTTGTGGTTTTTGTCATCCGTGAAACTATGTTATGTTATGTCATTTTTAGCATATTTACCTCATTTTGTCTCTTATGCTTCTCAAATATATCCTTCTGGTTGTAGACTGTCATACCCAAGTATCTATAATCATTTACCACTTCTAGGATGGTATTTCCTTGGATCCATCCTTCATTTCTTCCTTCTCCAAATATTATTATTTTGCACTTTCCTCTACAAAATTTTACTTTCCATTCTTCCCCATACTGGTACACCATATTCAAAAGTCTCTGTAAACCCTCTGCTGTCTCACTAACCAGAACTATGTTTTCTGCAAATCCCAGGGTTGTCAATATGCAATCTCCAACCATGACAACTTGACCTTCCCTCTTTACTCTCTCCAAAAGTTCTTCAATGAATAAGCTGAACAAGCTAGAAGACATGGTAAAATAAGATAACATAACATAATTTCACGGATGACAAAAGCCACAAGGGCCAATCAAAGGTCATCAGCATCCGTCAAAACCCACCCACAAAAAGCACCATCGCCAGGGGAAGACAAAATCAAAGTCCCCCACAATATAATATAACAGATGACAAAGCCACAAGGGCCCATCATAGGTCATCCGAGTCAAACAGCCTCTTTTTGAAGGCACCCAAACTCCCAAGAAAACTACATCCCGAGGATTGCGTCCAGAAACAAGGGTATCACCAATCAAGGATTGTCAAGAACTAAATCATGCAGCTATAGATATATACAAACAATATTAATATATACAAAACAGGAACCATCACAACCTTCCATCCCCATAAACTCATCCAACCTACTCTTAGATACATTTAAATTTGGACTACCTACTACCCTCTGTGGCAATTTGTTCCAGAAGTCTACCACTCTATTGGTGAAAAAATATTTTCTTAAATCAAACCTGCACCCTTGCTTTTTAATTTTCAAGTGGTGACCTCTAGTCCAATTTCCATCATCGAAATAAAAAAACTGAGCTAACATCCAATTTATCTATCCCAGAAAAATTTTTAAACAGCTCAATCATATCCCCTCTACACACCTCCTTTCGAACGAGAACATATCTAATACCCTCAGTCTATCTATATATTCAAGGTGCCTCAGGGAAGGAATAATCTTTGTTGCCCTCCGTTGCACTGACTCGAGGTTAATATTATGTCTAAAATGTGGGGACCATGCCTGTATACAGTACTCTAGATGTGGCCTAACATAAGAGTTATAGAGTTTAAGAATAACCTCCTTACTTTTGTAACTGACATTTCTCTTAATGAAAGCCAGCACTCTATTTGCCCTATTTCTTGCTTCAATACACTTTTTAGAAAACCTAAATGACATATCTATTACTACTCCCAGATCTTTCTTATCCTCTACTGAGCTCAGCCAATGCCCATCCATTGCATAGTTAAATTCTCTATATTATCTTTTCCCATGTTAATAACTTTGCACTTATCAAGGTTGAAAGTCATTTGCCACTTATGTGCCCAGGATAACAATTTATTTAAATCCCTCTGCACTTTAAAATTATCAACAATATCTTTAACTACAGCTGCTAATTTGGTATCATCCACAAAAATTGACACTTTATTATTAACTGCTTCCCCAAGATCGTTAAAAAGATGACAAATAATAATGGACCGAGAACTGATCCCTGAGGAACCCCACTGATAAGATCCCTCCAATCTGACTTTACACCATTTAACATAACATAACATAACATAATTACACGGATGACAAAAGCCACAAGGGCCTATCAAAGGTCATCCGCCTCTGTCAAAACCCACCCACAAAAAGCACCATCACCAGGGAAAGACAAAATCAAAGTCCCCCACAATATAATATAACAGATGACAAAAGCCACAAGGGCTCATCATAGGTCATCCGAGTCAAACGGCCTCTTTTTTAAGGCACCCACACTCCCACGAAAACTACATCCAGAGGATTGCATCCAGAAACAAGGGTATCAGAAAGCAAGGCTTGGCAAGAACTAACTCATGCAGCTATAGATATATACAAACAATATTAATATATACAAAACTTAGGAACCATCACAACCTTCCCTTCCCATAAACTCATCCAACCTACTCTTAAATACATTTAGATTTGGACTACCTACTACCCTCTGCGGCAATTTGTTCCAGAAGTCTACCACTCTATTGGTGAAAAAATATTTTCTTAAATCCAACCTACACCCTTGCTTTTTAATTTTCAAGTGGTGACCTCTAGTCCGATTTCCATCATCTAACTCAAAAAACTTGCTAACATCAAATTTATCTATCCCAGAAAAATTTTTAAACAGCTCAATCATATCCCCTCTCACACACCTCCTTTCGAACGAGAACATATTTAATACCCTCAGTCTATCTTCATATTCAAGGTGCCTCAGGGAAGTAATAATCTTTGTTGCCCTCCGTTGCACTGACTCAAGAAGGTTAATATCTTGTCTAAAATGTGGGGACCATGCCTGTATACAGTACTCTAGATGTGGCCTAACATAAGAGTTATAGAGTTTAAGAATAACCTCCTTACTTTTGTAGCTGACATTTCTCTTAATAAAACCCAGCACTCTATTTGCTTCCTGTCTTTCAGCCACTCAGCTATCCAATTTGAAACACCCCCAAATATCCCAACCATTTTTAATTTATGAACTAGTCTCCTATGTGGTACCTTATCAAATGCTTTACTAAAATCCAAGTAAATTACATCCACATTCTCTCCCTTATCTACTTGATTTGTTACGAACTCTAGAAAGTCTAGTAAATTATGTAGTTAAACATGATCTACCTGATCTAAACCCATGCTGAGCATCGCTGATTAACCCCTCCCTCTCTAGATGTTGGCAAATCCCTTTTTTAACTATTTTCTCAAGAATTTTACAAACTACAGGAGTTAGGCTAACCGGTCTAAAGTTATTTGGATCCTCTTTACTACCCTTCTTGAAAATGGGGACTACATTCACTCTCTTCCAATCATTGGGTATTTCTCCATATTCCAGTGACCTAGTATACAACTTCTCCAGAGCTATTGAGATACTTTCTAGCCCTTCTTTAAGTATTCTAGAATGAATATTATCAGGGCCGGAGGCCTTGGTAGTATCTAACTCACCTTTCAGTCCTTTTATCATCCTCCAATCCACACTAATGGTAGTAAACACCTCTTTCCCTGACCCATGAGTACTATACATAAGATTATTTAGTTTCTCCTTTGTAAATACTGATGCAAAATGACCATTTAGTACCTCAACTATTTCCTCATCAGTTTCTCTCACAACCTCTTCATATTTGATATGTCCTATTTTAACTCTGCCAGACTTGTTATTAATTTTATAGTAACTAAAGAACTTTTTAGGATCTTTGTTGCTATCCTGAGCTAATTTAATTTCTGACACCCTTTTGTTCTTCTTTATAATCTTATTTAACTCATTCCTAGCCATTCTATAATCACTTAAATTTTGAATATTATTTTCTACCTGTAATTTTTTGTATGCCCTTTTCTTCTCTGAAATTTTTCTAGCTATCTCCTGATTCCACCATAATGGTTTCCTACTTTTGTTCCTAATGGCCTTCATTGGGATACATTGTTCTTGGACTACATTTATTATATGCTTGAAAGTATCCCACATCCCATAAGCATTTTTACCTCTGAATTCTACATCCCAGTCTACCAAATTTAGCAAGCTTCGAAGTTTTACATAATCTCCCCTATGAAAATTTGGAACTTTTACAGCATTCTCGGTTATTTTACCCTTCTCAATTCCCAAGTTAAAACGAACTATCTGATGGTCACTATTTCCCAATGCTTCCCCAACAGTCAATTCTTGAACTAAATGATCACTGTTAGAAAGTATTAAATCTAATATATTGTTCCCCCTCGTTGGCTCATTAACAAATTGATTCAAAAAATTATCCTCAAAGCATTGTATGCACCTGCCACTTGTTCTATCCCTACCTATCATATTTTCCCAGTCCACAGAGTTTAAGTTGAAGTCCCCAATAATAACTGCATCTGTTTCACATCCCTTACTTATTTCCCTTATCATTAGTTCATCTATATCATCAGTCTGCCCAGGTGGTCTGTAAAAGCTCCCAAATGCACCATTCTATTTTTCCTGAACCTAATATCTATCCAAAGTGACTCAACTCCATCCTGCTTTATTGAAGTATTTAAACTTGAAACAATGTTGTTTTTTATATAGATAATTATTCATCCACCAATTCTACCTGTCCTTTGACTAATGTACATATTATAGCCCTGTAAATCAAATTCACTTATAGTGTCACTAAATTCTATTTCATTAACCCATGATTCAGTAACACATAATATATCTATATCCTCATCGCTAATATAACTAAATAGCTCATCCTTCTTGTTTCTAAGACTACAAGCATTTGTATAGAATCAATTTAACCCCCCTATTCCTGAAGCACCTCTTCCAACCTGAATGACCTCACCTCTATTGCCTTGGAACCTATTTCTGTTATCTGCCAAGTCCATTCTACTTTCAGTACTATAATGTCCTCTCATAATTCCCTGACCACTATTAGTATCTAGTTTTTTCCGCCTGCAAAGACCTAATAACACGATCATACTCCTCCCACAACACATCTACCCACCTCCTACTCAAATGCAGTCCATCCATCGCATACATTTCTTTCATTCCAACAACCTATCCCACACATCCACAAACATGACACCTTCCATCTCACTCATCCTCCTCACATAATCATTCATCCCAATCGCACAAGACATCCATTCTACCCCAACATCCATTCTTGGAAGCACACCTGTCACAACACCTTTCATTCTACTTTCTTTCACCTTTTCAATCAACCTCTTGTACCTCTCACTTAACTCACACGTACCCACTTTCTTCACATCATTCACTCCTACATGTGTAATCATAACCGCATCCCTTGCACAGCCAGACACCAGCTCCTCATACCTATCAGACAGATCTCTCACTCCATCACCCGGCAAACCATTTAATCTACTTGCATTCAACTTCCTATCTAAATATCTAACTCGTGAATCACCCATCACAAGCACTTCAGTCAGACTCCTACTCCTATGGTACACCCTTGTCTAACCCCGATGTCATTCACCATCCAACCTGTTTCTATGTCTTTCAGATTAAGTTTGACTTTGTTATTCTCATATAGTTTTTGTATTACATTTAGAATATTTGCATCCATCCCCAATTCTCTTAGTCTTGCAAACAATTTTGTTCAATCAACTCAATCAAAGGCTTTCTCTATATCGAGAAAGCAGACATATAGCACACCCTCTTGTTTTCTTACCCTCTTTATTACATTCCATAGTATATAGAGATTGCCTATGGCTCTTCTTCCAGTCCTGAATCTATTTTGCTCATCTCCAAGTATCCCTTCACGTTCATCCCACTCCTTCAGTTCCTTTGTCATGATGCTACGAAACAACTTTCCTATCACACTCATTATAGTTACTGGCCTGTAGCTATCTACCAGTTTTCTGTCTTTACCACCCATCCATTCACTAGCATATCATTAATTAAGGTTGTCAATAACTCCTTCATCCTTTCTCCTCCATATTTCAGAAATTCACCAACTATCCTTTCTTCATCCATTGCCTTATGGTTTTTTAACCTTTTCAACCCATATTCTATGTCCTCCCTGTTGATTTCTATACATTCATCTTCTAATTCCTGTACTGGATACAGAAGTTCCTCATTAGCTCCGATTTCTTCTCATCCTTCCTGTACCCAAATGATTCTTCAATTTGCATCTTTATTTTTTCCTTATCCTCGCATTCTCCTTCTGTTGTCTTCATTATTACTTTGTCCTCACTTTTATCCCCTTACACACCCTCATCAGATATCTCCACTGCTCTCTTTCTCGGTCATTTAGACCCAACTTGCTCCACTCTCTTATTTTTTCTTCTTCCTCCTTGATCTTTGCATCCCAGATTACTTGTGTAACTTTTTTGCTTTTGCTTCCTATATTCTAATTCCATCCTTTCCACTTGTTCTGCCTCAACCCTCTCCCCTCTCTCTCTACTTTGCCTTAGTTTCCTTAGTTGTTTGTTCATCTTTCTCCTAGTTAAGTACTCTTTCTCCACTTCCTTGTTCCACCACCCCTTACTTGACCTGTTCCCTCCTGTTCAGATCCATTTTTCCCCAATCTTTTGCATCGCCATCTCTTTTATTTTTACTTCTAACTGCATATAGTTTACCTTGTATCCTCAGATTATTAGTCCTGCCAATGCTTCTTCCATTTCATTTTCATATGCTCCCCAATCCACCCCTTTATCTTTTCCATATATTTCTCCACTTTCTCTTTTTCATTTCCCATACTGGGCCCCATTTTACTTTCACTATTATAGCTTTATGGTCAGTTAGGATCTCTATTTCCTGATCCACATCAATACATATGCCTTCATCTATCTCACCACCCTTTCTCTTTATTATGGCAAAATTTATTGCACTGCTCCTCTCTCCTTGTTGCCAGGTTGGGATTCCTTGTACTTCTAGATTCTTCAAAATTATATCGCTTTCAATTATCCATCTACACCCTTCTTCCATCGCCGTTCATTTCTTTCCCCAGTAGGACGACATGAGCAGTAAAATCCCCCATCACTAACTATTTTTGATTCTCCATTTCTTGTATCAGGGTCCTTAGTTCTTCTATTAGCCATTCACTCTTCCTTCGGTTGGTACCTTCCACATAATAACATATAATTTCATAAAATAATTGTACACTACTGTCACCACTAGGTTGGTTCTGCCACCTTGTGACCCTATATGTATGTAGCATTCCTTCAAATCCTCTCTGTGCTGCTATTTTAGTCGGCTCCACCTCCTCTGACACCATATAGCCCTCTTTAACTAGTATACCTACTCCATTGTATCCATCCTCCTCCTGAGTCCTACTTTTCCCCCTCAGATGATATCCACCAATTTCCATTTGTTCTTCAATAACCCTCATATTTGCTAATGCCATTATCTAAATTCCTGCTCTTTCACATTCCCTTACAATCGCTTGTCTTTTGCCTAGGACCATTCCTTGGCAGTTCAAGAATTCTACCTTCACTACAAATAAAGAGTAAGTAACATAGTATAGTATTCTGCCAGAGATATGCCTTTTCTACCTCTCTCTGTAAAAAGAAAATGGCACAGTTATTATGCGCTTCCAAATCTGTCAATCTTTTTTATGTTATATAACCATTGTTTTTGTTATCTTGCGTCTTATGTTCCACAATTCCAGAATATATAGTTTCACATTCTCTACATTTTGATTATTGCATTCTTTAAATAAAAAAATTGACCTTAGTGTATCTTCTTTGTTTGTTTCTCCCTGATTTGCTATATTGAATTTATTTCTAATATTTTTAATTTTTCACATTCTAGAAGGAAATGTTTGAGTGTTTCATCATGCTTTTGGCATAGATTGCAGGCGGTTTCTTTTTGAATAAATTTGTTTCTCTAATTTAATTTATTTAATTTGTTCTACATCGATACATTAGTGTTGATGCAAAGTCATTTTTATAAATTTTTTCTTCTATTTTCATTTTGTATTTCTGGTATAGTGTTATGGTCTTCTTACAATCTACCTCTTCCCTCTATTTCTCTAAATCTTTTTCTCTTATTTTATGTTTTATCTGCTCCTTATCTCCAAGCCATAGAGTATTGTTGGGAGTACTGATGTCTTCCAGTATGACTTTCCTATAATTACTCTGCTACAGCTCTTTCTTATACCTGAGAATGTCATATTTGCAAATTTCCTGGCTTTGTCAAGTGTTATTTTTTTGTGTGTGTTAAAAACATTTTTGTTATCATCAAACCAAATACCTAAGTACCATATCTTTCTGACAACTTCCAGTTCTTCTATTTTTCCAGGTTTATCTTTTAGGTTATAGATTAAGATTTTACTTTTTTCCTTGCTTATTTCTAAGCCACAGTCTTTAGCAATGGTTTTAGCTACATCAATTATAATCTTTGCATCTTCAATTGAGTGTGTCATCAGTAAGCCATCATCCGCAAAAAACAATGCTGCTATTTTAAAAAGACTATCTTTATATCCTTTATTTGCATATTCTAGTTTCTCAATTACAAGGTACTTACTTTTGATACTTTTGATGATTCCGTCTGTTACTGATGAAGCTGAGGTCGGCCTCCACTCACACCAGGTTGTCCTTCATCCACTCGCCCTGCCTGGCAGACTTCGGGCAGGATGTTGTGATGACTGCTGGGATATCCTGGTATCGGTGAGTGGTCTGGTAGTCCACCCAGCCACCTACCCAATTTTCTCCGGTGGGTGGTGGTATATGTGTATATACATATCTTAAATTATTGTGTGGAAAGTGTTTATACCAGGAATATAACACTTGTAATAATTTTGGTTGATTTTTAAAAAGCATTCAACTCAATGAAAAGAGAAAAAAATCATTAAGCTACTATACAAATATGGAGTACATAAGGATTTAATTGAGATAATTAAGAAAATATACACAGAAGATAAAACAAAGCTCTATGTAAATGGTAACCAAATGCAAGAAATTGAAATATCCAGTGGTATAAGACAGGGTTGTAATGGCTCAACAATTCTTTTCTAATTTTGACGCTACCTTCACCCACCACACCAACCAAACGATTGATTCTGCAAAACAATTGAGTGGATGAGTATTGAGAACCTTCACCACAAGGAAAGAGCATTGCATGAAGACCCTGTGGAAATCCCTTGTACTCCCAAGACTTGATTACTGCTGTCAACTTTGGTCTCCATACAAGAGACAGGACATAGCTGCCCTAGAAGCTCCTCAGCAAACCTACACCAGCAGAATCCAGGGAGTACAACACCTAAACTACTGGGAGCGATCCCAGCTAAGTCTGTACTCCCTGCAGAGGAGAAGGGAGCGCTACATAGTGCTATATGTGTGGAAGATACTGGAGGACAGAGTACCAAATGCAGGGATTATGTCAAACCACAACCCAAGAAAAAGGAGGCTCTGCTATATCCAAAGGACCCAAGGGAACAACCAATGGACCACGGTTGTTCAACTGCCTTCCTAGGGATCTCCGGAATGTAAGTGGAACCAGCCTGGAAATTTTCAAAAGAAAATTGGGTAGGTGGCTGGGTGGACTACCAGACCACCCACTAATACCAGGATATCCCAGCCATCATCACAACACCCTGCCTGAAGTCTGCCAGGCAGGAAGAGTGATGAAGGACAACCTGGTGCGAGTGGAGGCCGACCTCAGCTTCATCAGTAACAGATGGAATCATCAAAAGTAAGTAAGTTTCTAAAACTCTACGATTTGCTGTGAATCCACTTTACAAGTCACTCATGCTCCCATTTTGTCTTAAATGTGATTCTATCTTGTTTTTGAGTATTCCCATGAATATCTTATATGTCTGGTTGGTTCATCAAAGCAATTGGTCTTAGGGCTTTTACATTTGGTTTACTTGTCTTTGGAATCAAAATTGTCTTTGAAGTTTTCCATTGTTCAGGTATTTCTTTGTCTTGCATTATCTTATTTAGATATTTTGTCAATGTTTCAATTCCTCCATTTGTTTTGATTAAAAGTTTGAAAAATTTTGGTTTCATTTCATCCAGTTCTGCTCCCTTTCTCTCCTTTAATTTATTTAAAATCCTTTTTACCTCTTCATTGTATATAGTTATGTCAGTCATCTTCTTACACTCTTTATCCTTTACTTCTCCAACCATGTCTAAGTGTTCCTCCAGTTCTAAGGGAGCCATGATGTTTTTTTTCAGCTTGTATTATTATGTTTACCTGATTTTTTTCCTTCATTTCTTCAATATTTAGAATTTGTATCACGTCCATATGTTCTAAAATTTCTTTCAGAATTTTTATTTTGTACTCTTGCTGTTACTACCTTTAGCTTGGCTGTTGAGTTTGGCTCTTTCTCCTTTATTTTATTCCATGCATCACTCATTCCATTTTTATGTTTTTGATATATTTCCTTCCAAAACTTTTCCAAGTTTTGAGGTTTTTCATCTGCATTCATTTTTTTTTGCCATCTTCATTATATAGCTCTACTTGTTTTTTCAACTTCTTATTTGTTTCTTTTAGTTGGCCTATATATTCCCATAGTTTTTTATTTTTGTCATTTGCATACTTTAACTTGTTTGTAGTTTGAATTTCATGATTCTCTTTGGCTTCTTTACAAAATTCTGTACCTTATACTTTTGTATATAGTACTCTTTTTCCAATTGTTGTTTCATATTTTCATTTGTAGATTTCCTTCTTTGCTTATTTATTTGTCTTCTTTTACTAATATTTTTTATTATATCATTTGTTAGCCGTCTCCCTCTAGTTTTATTTGTATGTTTGATGTTTATTACCTTTTCCATGGTTGTTTTAGCTGTCTCTTTAATTACTTTTTCTAATTCATATAATTCTTGTATTTGCTTATTTTCTAGGGCTTCATTTAATATTAGAATATATTCCTTTTTTGTTTCATCATCTATTTTAAAGTACTTTATTGATTAATTTCTTATTTCTGCCTTTTTGTCTTTAAAACTATATGTGCTTATTAGCAGATTATGGTCAGATAAATCAAAGTATTCTTTTGCTTCATCTATGTACATATTTTGAAAATATTTATAAAAACAGTCTCATTGACTCGCATGAAATCTATTACACTCTTGTTTTCATTTCTTTGCCATGTTATTTCCCCAGTGCAGTTCATATCATTATTTAGGAGAATCAATTTGTGCTTTTCTTATATAGTGAGTATCCTCTCTCCTTTGCAGTCCAGAGGTTGTGGCCCCAGAAAACCTACATGACCATTAAAGTCTCCAAGGATTATCTGAGCTTCATTTTCATCTTGTTTAGTTAATATATCATAAATTTCTTTATAGATAACATCATTTATTACTCTCTCGTTTGGTGGTATGTATACTAATGTAATATTTATATTTAAACTTCCCATTTTGTATGTTGCTTGCAGTATATTATTATTTTTTTAATTTATTTTTGTTAATTCACTTTTATCATTTCCTTTTGCCATTATCTCATCTGCTGCCTTATTTTGAAATATATAGTTTATTTCACTACCGAAATTTATATCATCAATTTTCTTTTAAGTTTCAGTTATACATATCTGAATCATTTTTAAAGAATGCTTGTAATTCTGCTGCTTTTGTATTTGTTAATGCCAGAATATTTATAAGATTGATTTTAAAGGCATTATATATTTCTTGATTTTTATGTTATGTTTTGTTTAATTCATCTGTAAAAAATTCACTTTGCAAAGTTTTCTATTTTTAATATACCAACCTGTCTCTCCCTCACTTTTCTTTTGATTTAGTTTCATTCTGAGTTTTTTTTCAATCTCTCTTTCTTTTCTTGTTAGATCAATCGCTATTATTACTCCTTTATATATATATATTTATATATCATCTTGTGTATTCTTCAAATATTTTGCTACTTTTAAAATTTCATACTTTTGATTTGCTTCTTCCAATTTAATTAATAGAGGTCTTGGTCTGCTGTGAAGTAAGTGATGATGAGTGGTGAGTGAAACTGAACAGAATAGATAAGTTAGGACAGGTTAGGTGTGTGAATGAGAGGGACATGGAACCTGTTAGGCTAACTAACAAATTTGATGCCCTGAGAGAGGAAGAATTTGAAAGAGATTTGTCTGGTGTGGCCGTGCCTGAAAGTAGAATAGGAGGTTGAGTGAGTGAGAGCAGGAGGGAGGGTAATACTAGGCCTAGAGAGAATAGGAGAATGACTGAGGTGATTGTGATGGGTGACTCTCAGATTAGGTATTTAGATAGGAAGTTGAGTGAAAGTAAATGGAAGGGAGTGAGAGTTTGTCTGCCGGGTGCTGGTGTAAATGATGTGTGTGAGAGGTATGATAGGTTGGTGTCTGGGTGTGAGAGGGAAGCAGTTCTGATTACACATGTCGGAGTAAACGATGTAAAGAAGGTGGGTACTTGTGAGTTACGACAGCGGTATAAAAGGCTGATTGAAAGGATGTGTGAAAGTAGAGTAAAAGGCGTTGTTTCAGGTGTGCTTCCAAGAATGGATGTGGGGATGGAATGGTTGTCTCGTGCAATGGGGTTGAATGAATATGTGAAAGGTTTGTGTGAGGAGTCAGGATTGGTGTTTGTAGATGTTTGGAGTGGGTTTTATGGGAATAAGGGTTTGTATGCGATGGATGGACTCCATCTGAGCCGAGATGGGTTTGAGGTTTTGTGGCAGGAATTAGATAGTGTTATTAGGTCTTTAGAGGCAGGAAACTAGGTTTTTATAGTGGTCAAGGAAATTTAATGGCTCAGAGTGAGGCAGGGAAAGGAAGCAAACACAGATTTGTAGAAGGTAGGCCGGCTAATGGAAGTGCTTTAGGGAGAAATTACTTGAGTAGTGATAGTGGTCAGGGAAATACAAGAGTACAGGGTCGGGGAAGGAGAGAAAGGAGATGCAGAGGAGATAGGCCCTCAGGTGCTTCAGGGATGGGTGGGCTGAGTTGTCTTTACACAAATGCTTGTAGTCTTAGAAATAAGAGGGATGAATTATTTAGTTATATCATTCATGAAGATATAGATATAATATGTATAGTTGAATCATGGGTTAATGAAAATATATTTAATGATAATGTGAGTGAATTTGAACTAGAGGGTTATACTATGTACATTAGTCAAAGGATTTTATGGATTATGTAACTAAAGAATTAGATAGGGTGAGAAAGTTGATGTGATCTACTTAGATTTCAGCAAAGCTTTTGATGGTTTAATTAACGACTGATTTGGACTGTGTTGTGCCTTAAATCTTGTTTCGGTCTGTTGATTTATTTTTCAGATTTTTCTACAGTTTTTTTTTTTCACCACAGAATCAGCGAAAGCTAAGTTGCTCTTTTTTTTCTTATTACTACTTAGGTTCTTTCTTTGTTTGAATAAGTGATGAAGTTCGGGGATGAAAGTGAGCATGAGCGTCGGAATGTATGCATTCGTTGTGGTGTAGTTGGTGAGGGGTATACATGTGTTGTATGTGGGCTGTGTGAATGCATTGTAGATTTAGAGGGGATGAGAATGCAGGATTTAGACAGGATATATAGGCTGGAGGGGTTAGTTGCTGAGCTCAGGAGGAAACTTAGTGTTAGGCCTAGGGCTGGGAATAGGTTAGGTGGTGAGGTAGGCCAGTTAGATGTTTCAGGTGAAGGTAGAGGGCCGGTGGAGGAGGTAGGAGATGATAGTTGTAGGGATAGTAAAGTTAGCCCCCTTAGATTAGAGTTAGAAATAGGCCTAGTGAGGATGGGGGACAGTGGAGAGTGGTTAGGAAACGTGTAGCTAAGGAGGCTTCTCCTGTTGAGGTGGTTAGCCAGGGGAAGAAAAGGTGTGTGAGTCAGAGGGACACAGAACCTATTAGCTTGACTAATAGATTCAGTGCCCTAAGAAAGGAAGTAACTGGAAGTGATATGACTGATGGGGGTGGGGGTGGAGGTAGAGTGACAGGTAGTTTGAATGAGAATAGGAGTGGGGATGGAGTTAGGTCTGTGGGCATTAGGAATAGGAGTCTGACTGAAGTACTTGTGATGGGTGATTCGTGAGTTAGATATTTAGATAGGAAGTTGAATGCAAGTAGATTGAATGGTTTGAGGGTGTGTTTGCCGGGTGCTGGAGTGAGAGATCTGCCTGATAGGTATGAGGAGCTGGTGTCTGGCTGTGCAAGGGATGTGGTTGTGATTATAATGTAGGAGTGAATGATGTAAAGAAAGTGGGTGCATGTGAGTTACGTGAGAGGTAAAAGAGGTTGATTGAAAAGGTGAAAGAAAGTAGAATGAATGGTATTGTGACCGGTGTGCTTGGAAAGAATGGATGTCTCGTGCGATTGGGCTGAATAATTATGTGAGGAGGATGTGTGAGATGGAAGGTGTCATGTTTGTGGATGTGTGGGATAAGTTTGTTGGAATGAGAGAAATGTATGCGATGGATGGACTGCATTTGAGTAGGAGGGGAGTAGATGTGTTGTGGTAGGAGTATGAACGTGCTATTAGGTCTTTGCGGGCGGGAATTAGATACTAATAGTGGTCAGGGAATTATGAGGGGACTTTATAGTACTGAAAGTAGAATGGACTTGGCAGATAACAGAAATAGGTTCTAAGGCAATAGAGGTGAGGTCATTCAGGTTGGAAGAGGTGCTTCAGGGATAGGGATGTTAAATTGTTTCTATACAAATGCTTGTAGTCTTAGAAACAAGAAGGATGAGCTATTTAGTTATATTAGCGATGAGGATATAGATATATTATGTGTTACTGAATCCTGGATTAATGAAATAGAATTTAGTGACACTATAAGTGAATTTGATTTACAGGGCTATAATATGTACATTAGTCAAAGGACAGGTAGGATTGGTGGAGGAATAATTATTAATATAAAAAACAACATTGTTTCAAGTTTAAATCATTCAATAAAGCAGGATAGAGTTGAGTCACTTTGGATAGATATTAGGTTCAGTAAAAATAGAATGGTGCATTTAGGAGCTTTTTACAGACCACCTGGGCAGACTGATGATATAGATGAACTAATGATAAGGGAAATAAGTAAGGGATGTGAAACAGATGCAGTTATTATTGGGGACTTCAACTTAAAATCTGTGGACTGGGAAAATATGATAGGTAGGGATAAGAACATAAGAAAAGAAGGAGACTGCAAAAGACCATTCATGGCCTACACTTGGCAGCTCCTGTTCCATTCAACACACAAAAGATTTCTTACCAGAGAAAAGTCATCAACATTGTCACCCTTAACAGGAGTTCGTCAGATCTAATCTACAATATACATAAAATGCATCCAGAGGATTATGTCCATTCATGCAACCGCAAAATATAATCTTCCCACTCCTTAGAAAAATATATACATATGTACATAAAAAAAAGTCAGTCCCAACTAGCAGCTTCATCCATATATTTATCTAATCTATTCTTAAAACTACCCAGAGAGGAGGCTTCTATCACATGCCTAGTGAGCCTATTCCATTCATCTACCACACGATTTGTAAACCAATTCCTCCCAATCTCCTTCCTAAACCTATACTTATCAAGCTTAAACCCATTGCTACGTGTCCTGTCATGTTCACTAAGTATAAGAACCTTAGCCAGATCCCCTTTATTATATCCTTTTACCCATTTGAAGACTTCAATCAATTCCCCTCTGACTCTTCTCCTTTCCAATGTATGTAGATTTAGTTTTCTGAGCCTTTCACCATAGGGTAAGTTCCCTAGCCCACCAATCATCTTTGTCATCCTTCTCTGCACAGACTCAAGCAAATCAATATCCTTCCTATAATATGGTGACCAAAATTGTACTGCATAGTCTAGATGAGGCCTAACTAGCGCCAGATACAGTTTTAGAATGACTTAAATACAGTTTATAGAATACAGTTCATAGAATGCTTTAAGGATAATTTTTTGAATCAATTTGTTAATGAGCCAATGAGGGAGGACAATATATTAGATTTATTACTTTCTAACACTGATTATTTAGTTCAAGAATTGACTGTTGGGGAAGCATTGGGAAATAGTGTCCATCAGATAGTTCGTTTTAACTTCGGAATTAAGAAGGGTAAAATAACTGAGAATGCTGTAAGAGTTCCAAATTTTCATAAGGGAGATTATGTAAAACTTCGAAGCTTGCTAAATTTGGTAGACTAGGATGTAGAATCTCAGGATAGCAACAAAGATCCTAGAAAGTTCTTTAGTTACTATAAAATTAATAACAAGTCTGGCAGATTTAAAATAGGACCTATCAAATATGAAGGGGTTGGGAGAGAAACTGATGAGGAAATAGTTGAGGTACTAAATGGTCATTTTGCATCAGTATTTACAAAGGAGAAACTAAATAGTCTATGTATAGTACTCATGGGTCAGGAAAAGAGGTGTTTACTACCATTAGTGTGGATTGGAGGAAGATAAAAGGACTAATAGGTGAGTTAGATGCTACCAAGGCCTCCGGCCCTGATAATATTCATTCTAGGATACTTAAAGAAGGGCTAGAAAGTATCTCAATAGCTCTGGAGAAGTTGTATACTAGGTCACTGGAATATAGAGAAATACCCGATGATTGGAAGAGAGCGAATGTAGTCCCCATTTTCAAGAAGGGTAGTAAAGAGGATCCAAATAACTTTAGACGGGTTAGCCTAACTCCTGTAGTTTGTAAAATTCTTGAGAAAATAGTTAAAAAAGGGATTTGCCAACATCTAGAGAGGGAGGGGTTAATCAGCGATGCTCAGCATGGGTTTAGATCAGGTAGATCATGTTTGACTAATTTACTAGACTTTCTGAAGTTCGTAACAAATCAAGTAGATAAGGGAGAGAATGTAGATGTAATTTACTTGGATTTTAGTAAAGCATTTGATAAGGTACCACATAGGAGACTAGTTCATAAATTAAAAATGATTGGGATATGTGGGGGTGTTTGAAATTGGATAGCTGAGTGGCTGAAAGACAGGAAGCAAAGGGTAGTGCTAAATGGTGTAAAGTCAGAGTGGAGGGATGTCATCAGTGGGGTTCCTCAGGGATCAGTTCTCGGTCCATTATTATTTGTCATCTATATAAATGATCTTGGGGAGGCAGTTAATAACAAAGTGTCAATTTTTGCAGATGATACAAAATTAGCAGCTGTAGTTAAAGATATTGATGATAATTTTAAAGTGCAGGGGGATTTAAATAAATTGTTATCCTGGGCACATAAATGGCAAATGACTTTCAACCTTGATAAGTGCAAAGTTATTAACATGGGAAAAGATAATAGAGAATTTAACTATGAAATGGATGGGCATTGGCTGAGCTCAGTAGAGGATGAGAAAGATCTAGGAGTAGTAATAGTTAAGTCATTAAGGTTTTCTATCAGTGTATTGAAGCAAGAAATAGACAAATAGAGTGCTGGGTTTCATTAAGAGAAATGTCAGTTACAAAAGTAAGGAGGTTATTCTTAAACTCTAATGTTAGGCCACATCTAGAGTACTGTATACAGGCATGGTCCCCACATTTTAGACACGATATTAACCTCCTCGAGTCAGTGCAACGGAGGGCAACAAAGATTATTCCTTCCCATAGGCATCTTGAATATATAGATAGACTAAGGGTATTAAATATGTTCTCGTTCAAAAGGAGGTGTGTGAGAGGGGATATGATTGAGCTGTTTAAAAATTTTTCTGGGATAGATAAATTTGATGTTAGCAAGTGTGTAGGTTGGATTTAAGAAAATATTTTTTCACCAATAGAGTGGTAGACTTCTGGAACAAATTGCTGCAGAGGGTAGTAGGTAGCCCAAACTTAAATGTATTTAAGAGTAGGTTGGATGAGTTTATGGGGAGGGAAGGTTGTGATGGTTACTAAGTTTTGTATATATTAATATTGTTTGTATATATCTATAGCTGCATGATTTAGTTCTTGACAAGCCTTGATTGGCGATACCCTTGTTTCTGGATGCAATCCTCTGAATGTAGTTTTCTTGGGAGTTTGGGTGCCTTAAAAAAAAGAGGCCGTTTGACCCGGATGACCTCTGATGGGCCCTTGTGGCTTTTGTCATCTGTGAAATTATGTTATGTTATCCCTTTTTCCTAATCTTTTTGCATTTATAATTTTATAATTGTTTTGGAACTTTAGTTCTTTTTCATTCATTGCATTACATTTATTAATGTCCTCCTCCTCATTTTCCTTTAGAGTATCTTGTTCTGGTTCAAGTAAGTTATATATTACCAAGTTGTTTTTCTTTAGCTTTCTTTCTTCTATTTCTTTCATTTCCTCTATTACTTTGATTTTAATTTCATTTGCCAAATCTTCTTTGGGTTTCTGTTCTTCAAACATCTTTTTTACTTCTTCACACTTTGTTTTAAGTCGCTTATTTGCTTTTCCATCATGTCTAGTTTATTATATATTTTGTTTTGTTCTTTTAATTTTTCATTTTCATCTTTCAAGTTCTTGTTTGTAATTTTATAGTTCTTTATCTCTTACCTTTGCATTCCAAGCAGTACCAGCTTATTTTAGTGTTTATTTTCACCCCAAATTTTAAATTCATCCAAGTTCATTTTGATGCATCCACCTTGAACCAGTTCTAGCACAGTTCACAGCTTATTCCGTTATCGTTTTCTCTAACTTTCTTTTCGCATTTTTTACATATGTCTTCCATCTTATTGGTATTACCTATGTCTCACTTTCTCAAAAGCGATTGTTTTATTCATGCTCTTGCTATTGACTTCATTCCCTTTTGCTTTTCTTAATAAATTTCCTATTGTCTTATGTTATCTGTAGAAGTCTAAATACCACGGACATTAGTGTACGCAGAAATACCCCGACACAAGCTACGCGTCCCTCCAGGATTCCAAATTCACCTTTCGCCTCGAATTCCCTCCGCCCCTTTTCGCGCCTTTGAGACAACCAAATTCGAGACGGCCGTTCAGGAAAATGTCTGCCACTAAAAGACACCTGCTAGCCGACGAAGGTCCGAGTTTTCGTGCCGTCGTAAACTGCGACGTGAGCGAAGGTATGAAAGATTTACTCTGTCTGGCAGCAGATGAAAAGGTCCTTCGCGCAGCGATATGGATTTTATGAGAATTCGGTGTTCTCTCCCGACTTTTTTTTTGCTCGTGAGGGAAATAAAAAGGAAACTTCTCCCTGGAGTCAAGCAGAAGACCTTGGACCTACGTCGAGTGTGTGGAGCTCGTTCCACAAAGGAAACAGTTTGCCCGTTGTAAGAAAGAATTTTCGGTGAATTTGTGTGTTGACGTCACGGTACTTGTAGGTGCCAAATTTCTCGCAGCCCCCCTCCCCTTATTCAGAGTCCGAGGTTACACAGGACCACCCTCTGCGGATTACCCTAGACGTAGCCAGGTAATCGGTTTTGGCTACCCACTCGAGGAGCCGAATAATCGGACAGTCACTTCGAGGAAGAAGAAGTCCGATTTGAACCACAGTTTGGCTCGCCTTCGTAATCCGGCATAGGATCATTATATCACCAGTCTAGGATTACCTTCTCATTCGGTAACCTCGGACGGCCGGACTAAGTGCAATCAACGTCACCAGAAGATCTTCACCGTCATTCTCAAAAATACTTACGAACTCAAAAGTATCGTTAAAGTGAATTATCCCTCCCCTAACTTCACCAGTTTATTCGTTAACTAGAATTCCCATCCCGAGCCCATAACCTCGAGTATTAGAAGTGATTAATTTAGTGCTTAATTCAATAATATTCCATTCATTCTGTCGGGTGCCATTAAGACGCAAGCATCCTACTGAGTAATTTTCAAGTATAATCCCCACGACATTATGTAGACTTACTTATTCAATGCAAAGATTAATTCTATTTATACCTATATACGCTGTTTCATATTTCTAATTTATGTACATTAAATATTATTTTTGTATCTGTGTGTGGCTACGGTAGGTGTATGGATACACTTCACCTCAGCTTCACCTTGGTGCAGTAATAAAATATATGTTCAGAAAGTGGGACTGGGATTACCCACCCACTAAACCTCGACATTATCCATGTTTAACATTGGTGTATGATGTTCTAACGTTTTCCTTAACGTTTTTATTTAACCAAACGTGCATGAATATGCATGCGCGGTGAACGAAACAAACACGCAAAAAAATACACTTTTTCGGGTGCGCCGCCGATCCTCATATTCTACTTTTTACGATGCCGTTTACGTTTATTCACTGTTAATTATATGCTTAGTTATTTTAATTTTATTTCTCGCTATTATTATTATTATTATTATTATGATTTTCACTTTTTAACACTTTCTTTCCTAATTTTTAATTTGTTCCCTTTATTTTATGTACCGGTTTATTTGTTTATTTGCTTGTCGCTGATATTATTATTACTTTTTAAAACTTTCTTTTGCTTTTTGTTAAGTTGTAGTTTAATTTCTCCGCTAACTCGGACTTCCTAGGGCTGGTTTTAACTTACCGTATGGACACACGAATCCGGGATGTAGAGTGAAGAGCGTGCCTTCTCCAGCGATGTGAGTATGCTCCATCGAAGATCCTTCTCGGCATCCATGGCGCAGTTATTTTCTGGTTTCCTTTGGGGGGTTTGCGGCAGTGGTGGACGCGATAACGAAAAAATGTATCCCGATAACCGATGAATCGATAACGATAACCTTATCGGCGATAACCAATAATCGTTAACTAGCGATAAATTTATCGCCCGATAAGGTGATTACCGATAAATTGATAAATCCAAAATTATAATACAATATTGATTATTGACGATATATAGCGTTATTTTATAATACAATAGTAAAAATATTTGAATACTGTTTCTTAGTTTCTTACCTGGTGAGGCTCTCCTTCAACTCCTCATAGGTTTTAAGGGTCCTCCTGGAGGGTACCTCTTTCTTAGGGTTAAGGGTGTGGACCATGTCCCCGAAGCTCTGACTGTCCACAATCTGCAGTGGCAGCATGTTATCCACCACAAACCTGACAATTGTCTTGTCGACGGTGGACTGCAGGACGGCGCTGCCCTGGGCCATGATGCCAAAGGTCTCGGCGATGGACATCTGCCGCTGCTTCTTGCTGGTTGACCCGCCGTCGTCTAACTGACCGGACCGGTTCCTGCTGTGGCCGCCAGTCCTAAAGTTGGCCTTGCAAACTTCATCAACTTGTTTGCCTTGTCAGGATGAATACTCTTGAATTGGCTCTTCAGGTTGGCCTTGGTGCCCTTGTTCAACTTCAACTCGGTGATATTCGGGAGGCAGGACAAGCACTGGAAGATGTAGCTGTCGCTAACCATCTTCTTGTACTTCACCCACTTGCCAAGGAGTGGCCAGGGTAAATGAGGCTCACCCTCAGTGAGTTCAGAGTCAATAGACTCCGCTGAGTCTCTTTGGCTTGATGCGGGCATAGTCTCTTGCGACGCCATCACTAATTCAATACTATAAAATAGCAAAGCACTGCACTACTAAATTACAATAAAAATAGGATCAGTTTAGAATAGAAGCGTAACTTCGTAAGTGTTCAAAACGTTAATAAAAGAATATTAAAGAATAGCACCGAATAGTACATGCATTCATATACACAGGCACAAAAAATTGAACGGAAGAAGAAGGGGAACATGGAAAAAAATCATCAAAGAACGCGTACAACCGGTAGCGCGCAGGAGCAACACTTCGTGACATCTCGTCCGACAGCTGGTTCCCAGCTCGGACCTACCTATTTCTGCTTCCAAGACACGCGCGGCTCGCCCCTGTGCTAAACTGGAAGCAAAAACTGAAATTATCGATTATTGCTAGTTTGGAACCAAAAGTATCGGCCATACCGATGAATCGATAACGCGAAAAAAATATCGGATAACCGATCACCCGATGTCGTTATCGCGATAACGCCCACCTATGGTTTGCGGTTGTGTGACTCAAAGAGCAGGATGTCCATGCCTTTACTGTTGAAGAAGTAGCCTGTAGATAGCTTAGAGTAGGAAAGGGGGCAAAGAAAAATACAGAAAGAAAAGTAGCAACACGAGTTTCGAACGCACTTCCCGCATCGCTGGAGAGCTGTTAGCAAGAGTCTTAAACCACCCGGCTGTTCTGAGTCACCCAAAAGACTCATTCAAGCAAAGCATTTAAGCCGCTCGCCTGAACTTCTCTCACGCCACACAAGCCCCCTCCGAGAAGCGGGGCGTACTTTGAGAGATTGAGGAGAACGGGACGGGAAATAATATTCGAGGACTAAAGATCTCCCTCCCCGGCCTCGGGTACCATTGTCGATAGCTTAGAGTAAGAAAGGGGGACAAAGAAAAATAAAGAAAGAAAAGTAGCGAAACGAATTCCGAACGTGCTTCCCGCGTCGCTGGACAGCCTAACATTAACGACAGCCTTAAACCTCTCGGCCATCCTGAGTCCCCCCAAAAGACTCATTCAAGCAAAGGATTTAAGACGCTCGCCTGAACTTCTCGCACGCTACAAGCTTTTCTCCAGGATGTGCCTCTCCTCAGTGAGGGGAACGTCCATGTATTTCGTGACTTCCTCTTCTTCGGTTGTAGTGGTTTCTATTTCAAACTTCTTTCCTCTTTATCTTTCCTTTTCTAGACTCTTGATCGTACGGTAACCCTAACGTGGATTGGAGCTCATGCTAGTCAAGTAATGGAATGATTTGATATGAACAAAAATAGGATATATTATAATTGTACAAGATAGTATGGATTTGAAATTAATTTTCCTAAATTAATTTTAATACACAAATGATAACTGAGGAATTCAATTTTTATGGTATAGGAGAATATGAAAGATAAGTAAGCAGTTTGAGTTTGAAATATAATACAAGTGACATAATTATGCGAGTACAAGTTAGTACTCTGAGTATACGACCATGAATATATGTATATATGATTACAATTACTTGAGTATGAGTGGGTACATGAGATTATACTACTAGGAATTTAGGTGAATACAATTATGCATATACACGAGGGATGTACGTGAGTACACGAGAGTACATGTGAGTGTATAAATATAATTATATACTATAGGTGTAGTAAGTATAATTATCAGGATAGAACTATGATGGAGTGTGATTTGGGGTCGGCAATGAGAGGAGAACAAGGGTTAGGATCTACTCTCGTATGGAATGATTGCAGATAATAATTGGGAGAGAAAAATTAACTAACTTTATTCGAAGTGACGTTCTGCACAAGTGGACTGAATGCAGTGCTCCAAGTCAGATGGCGAAAGGCGTGTGTTTGTATGTGCGTGCTTGTGTAGGGGAAATTTTAAAGAAAAGGTATTTTTGATGTATTTAGGGCGAAGTTACAAATTTATTGATTGATTAAATTTTTGGATCATAATTTTTCACATTATATACATATGAATATAATTTTCCCAGGATTATTACTATATATAGGAATGCCCCAGAGGGCATTGCTATAGTAGTAATAAAACTAGGGGTCACCACTTAAAAATTAAAAAAACAGAGATGCAGTTTAGATGTTAGAAAATATTCTCTCACCAATAGAGTATGGAATAGTTTGCCACCTGAGACAGTAGACAGTCCAAACTTGAATGTTTTTAAACGCAGATTAGATAATTATATGGGGAGGGATGGTTAACTTTTTGGATGGGAAGGGGGATATTCTGGATTCATTCCTGTGAATGCATTTTTTTATTATTGTATATTATGGGTGATTGGAATTTTGACAAGCTTTGATGATGATGCTTTTTGTTTACGGCACATTCCTGTGGATGGTTCAAATTGTATATAGTAGATGCATGATATGACACAATCATATGGATCATTTAATAAAATGTATATTGTAGATACACGATATAACACAATCTTATGGATGCATTTTGTGGGTGGGTTTTGACATATGCGGATGAGCTTTGATAGGCCCTTGTGGCTTTTTTCATCCGTGAAATTATGTTATATAATTATGTTAAACTTAACGAAACCTATTGGACGAGGCTAATTTCGTTCGACAGAGAGTGGTCGAAAGTGGCCCAGCAATAAGCGGTATTTTTTAGGGTATGTGGGCGTTGCAGTGAGCCTACTTCAAGAAGAACCCGTTCTCTCTGAGCCACATCTCCTGCATCATCAGAGCCATTATCCTCATCAATGACGCCATCCTCCCCATCAGGAGAAGACGCGATTAACTTCTCGAAGAGCACTTGTTTTGTCCTCTCAAAAAGCCCCACGATTTCCGTTCGTAGGAGCGAATAATTCTGCGATGAGAGTATTGCAGCTGGGAGGCGATCGACTGTCTCGGGAGGTAACGCAGCCGAAATATAGTAAAATTTTGTCTCCTCACGCTGTATCCTCGAAATGTGAAATTGCGCTTCCACAATTTTAAACCATCCTGCGACTGCTGCTTCATTAAAAACAGGAGGTCTGATAGAGATCGCGTTCGCGATTTCCACTTCTTGGGCTGGGTTAAATTGAGCAGCTTGTTGAAGTCTTGATGCGTCACCTAGCGAATCCATTTTGTAGTATGATCACTTATATCGTTCGACGAAGAGGGGTCACCAGTTGTAGGGTTTGAGTCAGTTATGGTATTCTCTTTCTTTAGTTTTGCAGGCTGGGTTTAAGTGATCATCAGCTTCCTTGCGGGATGAAGGAAAAATATATATTTATATATGGATTCTTTATTCCTGTATATTATAGACAGAATAAGCTTTTAAAATGGTGAACAAGGAATATAATTTTTCTTATTAAAATAACAATAAATTTTCAGATTCTGACTGATTTTTACACAAATTACAAATTACAAATTAGGTTAAAGTGGTGAAATTGTGTGGTAGGTATATAAAGGTGTGAATATGTTTTCTAGTTTGCCCTGGTGTTAGGGCATCACTAGCATTCTTCATGTTGTGTATTTAAAAAAATTTTATTCCTCCGTCAAAAAGTAGCTGGCTGTCATTGACAGCCAGTTTCCTCCGTCATAATATTTATATTTCTTTTTAGGTATTTCCACCTTCGAAGCATTCAAGCCTTTCAAGGTTGACTTTCTTGCTGAATGATTCTCAGTGTTGATTTCTTTGTAGTCTCTTAATATGGGCATTTAGCCTCTTTTCTTAGTTTGAATTTTGTTGACTTTTAGTTTACTTATTATCAGTTGGGTATTGGGAGTTGGGCACTTCGCCTCTTTTTATTCTTGACTTTTGATTATTATTAGGTTTGGGCACTTCGCCTCTTTTATATTTAAATTTAGTTTTAATTTTATTAATTTTGTACTATATTTATTTATATTTGGGGGGGGGAGGGGACTTTTAACGTGGGCACTACGCCTCTTTTTTCAATATGTTTCTTAAAATTTGTCAACTTGGTTGTCTAATCATCAAACCTTTTAGTCTTGGTATCTTAGGGTCACATAATTTTAGAGAAGTGGACTAATACTACGTAAATATAGGTAGTACCACTTCTCTCGCGCAGGTTCTACTGCTTGGGAACAAAGCAGTTCTACCTATAGCGCGTCTCCGGTTTGCACGAATGTTTAAGTTTAGGTCCAAAATCGGGAGTATTGTTTGATCTATCTTGTCCCATGTCTTTCTCCCTAGCCTTTGGATCTCCGTATTGATCGGCTTTAGACCGATTCTCTGGTGAAGAGTCGATTGCCGAATACGGTCGATCCTTCGCGTGCCTGTAATCAGCAGCGTGGCTTTATTCTGCACTCTCTGCATCATTCTGAGAGAGGTACAGCTTGCCATCTGCGTGATCACGGCCGGGTACACCAGGACTGAGCGTACCAGGGCCATATACAGCTTCTTGATGTTAGGCACGCTGAGGCCTCTAAAGCGGTAAAGTTTCTTCAGCTCTCGTTTGGCTAGGGAGACTCTGGTATTTATGTGGGTCTTATATCCAGATTTAAAGAGTCGTAAGCCCAGGACATTACCCTCATTGGAGTACGGATAGTGTTCATTATTGACGACAACGTCATCAGTTTTTCGGCGGTTCATTGGAACGATCGTGAACTTCTGGCGGTTGGTCTTTATTTTCTACTTTCTTTCATATCTATTGATATTTTCTATTTCGACAGCTGTCGCCCTCGCCTGGCTTCCAGAGTTCCTGAATGGACTCAGGACGATTTGGGTGATGTCGTCTGCATATTGCAGATACATCGAATCGTACCTCACTGGAGCAGGCAGGTCTATTGTGTACACGAGGTACAGCAGAGGGCTGAGACAGCTGCCTTGTGGAACTCCCGCTTCTAGTTCGAATTCGGGTCCTTTGCAGCCCTCGATTGAAATTTGGGCTCTCATATCGGAGATGTAATTGCAAAGGATCCTTTCCAGGAGTGGGTTAAGCTGGAGGTTGAGGATCTTGTACTGTAATCCTCTCAGCCAAACCTTATCGAAGGCCTTCTTAACATCACGCAGCACCACGTCTACGTACCGCCTCTCAGCTTTACTGCAAGCGAGTTTCTCCGCAAGAAGGGCGAGGGCTGTTTCCGTTCCTCGACCCTTGCGGAACCCGTGCTGCTGAGGGTTGTGGGCTCCCAGCTCGGCAAGTTGTTGTTGAAGCCTGTCAGCTAGGAGTCTCTCGTAGACTTTTGCAATGAACTCCAGCAGGGCGATTGGCCTGTAGTTTACCAGTTGATCAGGGGGTTTACCTCCCTTGGGTATGAAGATCATCTTCGCAATCTTGAGACCTTCCGGGAAGTAGCCCGTGTTCAGGGAAGCGTTGAAGATATTAACGATTCCCTGAATGATCTGCTGTGGGGCGTTAACCAAGTTGTTTCTGGTAATACCCGTCCAGCCTGGTGCCTTTTGTCCAAAGGCTTTTACAGTGGCCTTGACGTCCTCTGATGTTATGGGACGTCCGTGACCCGCCATCTCCCTGCCTTCGTTGACTTGCTGTAGTGGGTGTGTGCGATGCGTTTCCTGATTAAGTTGTTCAATCAGTTGGCCTTCGAATTCCTAGTCGAACTCAACGTTTTCCTCGGGTGTAATCCTGAAAACGTTTTTCCAGAAGTTCCTGAACATATCCTCGAGAACCACCGGGTTCTCAATGTAGTTTCCGTTCTCCTTTATCCGAGTCTTGGGTCTTGGTGTAAGTCCCTTTAAGTTCCTGACTTGGCGCCAGAACTTGGCCGGGCTAAGTTCGCTGTCGACTTTGGCTATCAAGTTGTTCCATATTTCCCCCTGTTGGAGGTTGATAGCCTCTCTAAGCTCTGAGCTTAGGCGTCGGAGCAGCAAGCTCCTTTCCCGGCTGGGACCCTCCCGTCGTACTTCTTCGAACACTTCCCTGTGAACGCGAGCGATATCTCTCATCTCCTCTGTCCATCTGGGCTGAGGAGGTGTTTTATACCCTGTAACGGGTATGCTCTCGCGGTCCGCGTTTAGTATGGACGTTGTTATCCTCTCCAACTCCCTGTCGATCTCCTCTAATGACGCCGTGCTGAGGTCAGCTGGCGCATAGTCACTGAGTCGTTGCTTGTAACGATCCCAGTTGGCCATGGCGTAATTTTTCCGGAGAGGGGCTGGGAGCTGGATTGGTGCGAGAGATATTGTAGTGAGAATCGCTATGTGATCACTAGGGACTGCCGGGCCTGGCTCACTATGGTAGTTGAAAGGAAAGCCTTCACTTGTTAAGATTATGTCAGGCTTAGTTGCTGACCGGGAAGTGATATAGGTCGGAAAATCCTGCCCTATCCTTTGAATGTTCTTTCTTCCCATAATCAATTCCAAGTTTCGGCCTCTATCGTTTGTGCTACCATAGCCTGCCGCACGGCATCTGGAATTGAGGTCTCCCCCTAAGAATGCCATTCTGCGGTGCCCGAACAGTGTGTAGAAGTTGCATAACGGGAGATATGCTCGTCGAGGGGGTTGATATGCTGCAGCTATCACGAGGTCTCCGACCAGGGTGTGTACCTCAATTGCCACAAAGGACTCATCGAGTTATGGTAGTTGTTTGAAGGAGATGTTCCTCTTGATAGCTATTGCAGCACCATCAAACCTTTCCTTGGAATGGTTCTTCATGATCACTCTGTAGCCCGGTATTTTAATGCGACCAGCTGTAGTGTCGATACCGTGCTCCGTGGTGAGAATGATGTCAGGGTCGTGCACACGGAATATGTTACCATATGCCGTGGCTTTCTCCTCCCATCCATTCACGTTGAGTGTCAGAATCCTCAATCTGTTGCTTACTCTCTCCATCTATTTGTCACTTAGTGCTTCTGGGTGATGTTCTTTTTTCTCCCGTTTCTCTTCTTCCTAAACTCAGCGTTTGAGATCTGCTCGCATGTGCTGTGATGTAGAATCACATTTTGCGCGAGCAGGGCCTCCTCCACAGTCTCGGGATCTACTTCTGAGTCATATTCTCATTTGTAGATCTTAGACTTTATGCCCTGGAATATGCTCCTGGTTTCCATCTCCTCCGGGAAGGGGAATTGCTCACAGGTGTATATCCTTAGGTTGATGTAGTTCGCCCTTATCTTCTTCACTCTCTTCTTCTGTTCTTTCTTATCCTGGGGTTTGGGTGAATCAGTGTCTGAGGAATCTGAGGATTCCGAAGAACTGCCACAAAAATTCACCTATATAAATAGTAATTTCATCTAAACTTAACTCTATAACATTTCAACCAATCAGGCGCCAGGATAGATTTAAATGTTACTTACGCTTCAATCGTATACACATAAACACGGCCGAAGTCAGTTTTGCAAAACGCAAACTAAAAATCCAATTCACTTTTTAAATTCATTAAAAAAAATGATAATCATAAAACTTTTCAAAAACTTTTCAAAAAATCACAGCGGGAATAAAACCCCGCCAAAAATAAAGGCTTGAATGCCAAAAGATCAATCGATCAATAAGATCGAAAATAATAATTAAATTAAACAAGATTAATTTAATTAAATAAACTATAAATTTATAATCTATAGTTTATTAAATAATGAAAAAACAACCCCAAAACAAACAAATCTAACACATTGACAGAGCCACCATTTCACCAGGGATCTTTCTATTCTGCCTCCTACACATCATCTATTCTTTAAACTCACCCTTTAACTACTTTACTCTCTTACTATTCTCCCTCTAATTCTACCTATATTTCATCTCTTATTTTGTCCAATGTCCAATGTCCAATTTCCGAATTTTTAGACTTGGAAGAAATCAACAAAAATTTGAGCTCACAGAAAAGTTCACAGCCGGCAAACGAGGAAAAGTCGAGTGTAGGGAACGTCAAGAACGCCATCGATTTTCACCTTTTCTCCACGGGACTTCATGAACAAGATCTATTTTTGTATGGAGCTACGTATGGCTGACACAAGATATAGTACTGCGTACTGGGGGAATCTAACTTCCTTTTTACGAATGAGAAATACTGCAAAAGGGGAAGTTTATCTTCCTATTTACAAAAAATTTTATTAACAGCGGGAAGTTTATCTTCCTATTTACAAAAGAGAGCTATTAACAGCGGGAAGTTTATTTTCCTATTTATAAGGTTCAATGTGTGAACCATTTAAATTTCAAACAAATGTTTCCTAGGTTCATGTGTGAACCGTTTAAATTTTTCAATCAAATGTTTACTAGGTTCGATCTTCGACCTCCACACTATCTCCTTATTCACAATCACATCATATACATAATTGTCAGTCCCCCTCCGCACTCAATTATCCTGCTTTAACATCAGATTAAGAATCTTCGTCATTATCTTGAAAGCACAGTTCAGACCAAAGCCAAGCCGATTCAGATGGTACAAAACCCCATTGTACCTTACCCGCTAATAAGGCCACATACTACGGGCCACTCCGATTTGCAAATATGTAGATTTAAGGTCCACTAACTTTATTGCGTTGTGAAAGCTGCCTCCACCTGTGCAAGGTCTCGCTGCAAACTGCAGCATCGGCCCCAGGGTGACTCTCTACATGCCTATTCAGATCCCGAAATTCGAACACAGGCCTAACCTTATTTTTATTGGACTGCGTCACTGCCATGAGACGCAACAGCCCTTTATCTGCACTCTGATCTTTGCCTTTCTTCAGCTATCCCGTCTCAATCCAGGTTTCCTGTTCTCCATCAAATTTCTCCCTGGAGTTCTCCAATTTGGTACTCTCGTAACAATCCACTTCATTCATCAGCACCGGTGGCTGACCGCTCTTCCAGCACCACTGCACTTTCCAAGAACCACCATCAAATCTAGCCGTAAAGTCTCTATCCTCTAACAACAGCACAGGTGAAGCCTTGTTAGAACTAACAACCTGGTTCTCATTACCTGGATCATGGGCCAAGAACTGTACTCTACCCTGTTTCCACTCCACACCGTCTGTAAGGTTGATGAAGTCCATCCCAATAGCATCAATAACCCTAATTAAGTCACTCATGACCACATAGTCAATGGTAAAGGATAGGTCACCTATATTAATGGGGACAACAGTGCTGCCAGCACTGGACACCTCCCGTCCATCGACACCGACTACGGTCCCTCCCCGTCCAAACAAGTCCCTGATCATCCACGACCCAACCACAGACCTTGTATACCCTGTGTCTACCAAGAGCTTTGCAGCTCTTCCGCCTACATAATTGTTAACCACAGGAAGCACCATGGTTCCTTGTCTAAATGAAATTCTGGCGCAGAAACTCCTTCCCGCCAGTTTTCCTGGTCACTGGGACAAATCTTTGACATGTGCCCACCCCCACATTTCCAACATTTCACTTCTCTCCCTGCCGCCTCTTTCTTTGTGCAATTACGAACCAAGTGGGGCCTAGTGCGCCTAAAAGACTTACGCTCCTCTCGGGCACCGTTCGGCCTGTCCAATGCAACCCGCCAGTACTGCTAGCAACTAGTTTTGCGGCTATGGCGGCAGAGGGTTGCTCCATTAGCTCCCATATCAATACTCTGGCCCTCTCAACCACGGCAGCCACTCCATATCTTCTATGCTCGATGTCGATCGAAACTCTCTTGACACCACTGATGGCAACCAAGTCTCAAACGCCCGTAAGAGAAGCTTGTCTGAGCTAATATCGGCCAACCACGCTAATTTCCGAAATTCTGCCATGTACACGTCCACTGGCTCTTCCTCCAAACCCGTTTGGCAAACTACTCATATACTCGGAATGGGTTTGCGGAAAATGCATTCAAAGGAGAATCCCGATACTCTATGAATTCTTATTTTGACCCTCATCCAATTCAGTGTACACAGAAAACGCAGTGTCCTGGAGAAAAATGGGTAAAATAGTTTCCACATTCTTTAACTTCCTCAGCTTCACGAGCAGGTCGAACTTCTCCAAACATTCCACAACACTGCCGGTCCGGTCAAACGGTCTCATAAAATCGGTCAATTTCTCGGTCGCCATAAAAGCCTAACGAAGCGAAGGTCTAGATAGATTGTGGAATAAAATAATAGATTGTGGCGGTTCTAACTTACCGGTAGTTCTGTCGATCCAGCACCTTCGTTTGATGCACTACACACTCACACGTCGAACGAAAAAAGAACAAGTAAACTGAACAAAGACAAAAAACAACTACCAAGCAACACAGCATGGAACAGCAACGAAGAAAACACTAGTAACACAAATGCGTAGTAAAGCAACCGTGCATCGCCGGCGCCTCTATCCAGCCGCCCACTATACCTATACACACATACACACACATTCTGTTTTCTTCCGCACAACCGCCTTGCTCCTCCCCTTTTCACAAATACAGCATAGCTCCACAAGAAGTATAACGAGCCTTCCATTCTTGGAATTGTTGAAACTAAAATAATACCAAATAAATTGTCTAAGGCACGATTTGAATAATTGTGAACTTCTTTTACAAGCTCTGAAGAATACATATCACACATTAAGTCATCACGCAAAGCATAATTGTCATAAAAGGAAAAAAACAACAATCCAGGCAAAGCTGTTAAATCCACTGAGGCAAGTGGAGCAGGCTAAATATAAAGAGAGACGATAAAAGGTGTAAGCGACCTTGGGTAAATGCAAGATGTCCTGAAAATTCAGGACATGACCTGATTTTGCATGATTTTGTCCTGTGTCCCAAATCAACTCTGTTAGGACGCTCAAATGTCCTGAATTATGAAAAATGTTCAGTCAATAACAAATTTATCGGAAATATTCCTCTTAACCATCCAAAATATTCACTATTTCATAAATATTATCTTAATAACACTTTTCACAGAATCACTTTACTGAAAATAAACGTGTAGAACAGACTACAGCATAAATAATCGCCTTTGAGTCCAGTCATATTCTTGCTCAGTTTATGTACAGAACGTGTTTGATCGTCGTTCATTCTGCTTCAATGGAGCGTGGTTGCAGTTGCTTTGGCGCCTTGGTGGCCCCCGAGTCCTGCTCCGGGGCTCTCGCAGTTATCTAATGAGTTCTGACGTGTGAGCATGTCGATGTCATTTCTGCGGCCGGCCTAATAATTGCATTTAGCGAATACGCTAACCAGTTAATCAGAGCTTTCTTCCGTGCTATATTAGTTGGTACTTTATAATTTGAAGTGTATTTTATTAATATTTCTTTTTTAATTTGCATGCCCTTATTTGTACCCCAACATGCCGAAAATAAAATGTAAACTTCGTGATAAATTTTTAGAACAATGGAGTTATAAGGGAATGGAAGTTTATAGCGGCACCAGTTTATGGGGGTTGGTGTTAGTTACCAATTACGGGGGTACCCAACATATATGATGGTGAATTAGGTATCTGACTCCAAAGATGATTTATTCACTCTGCTCTTATTTTGGCTTGGCTTACCGAAGGTTTCAGAGTAATCGAGGGAAAGAAGGACGTTGTAAAAATATACTTTATTGTAATATTGGCCTATTAAAAGGGCAAGTGGCACTTCACGAAGTCATTTTGCAGGCGACTAGCAGTCTATATATATATATATATATATATATATATATATATATATATATATATATATATATATATATATATATATATATATATTAACACTTCAACGCAAGAATTAAATTCTGGAGCGACAAGATTTGGTGAATTTAAAAGGGGGAATGTGAATGAGATAATCTTCTTCACGACAGTAATCTAATAATCTTAATAATACAATAATCATTCTAACTGAGCTCCTCCAACTATATATAAGCTTATTTTCTAGAGGGCGTGGTCTAGAATCTTCCGGGGGATGAGCTTCATTTGTCAAGTTCATTGTTCTACACCCCTAAGGCGAAGGTACCGAAAGCAGTGTATGTCGAATTAATTACTTATTCCAAGTTTTATCTATATAACAGGATAAGCTCATCGCAGCTTACTGATACAATTCCTTTTGGTCAACGTGTGTATTTACACAGGTGTTTCGTAGACCCGTTTTTTGATAAATATATTCTGAGACGCGAATTCTTTGTTTATGCGTTGTCTTATTTACAAGGTGTCTCTGAACTTTTGCGCATTCGTACACTCGTGTGTCCAGCGCACTTCCAACGGCCGCTTGCCTTCTCTCTCTCTCTCTCTCTCTCTCTCTCTCTTTCTCTTTCTCTCTTCTCTCTCTCTCTCTCTCTCTCTCTCTCTCTCTCTATATATATATATATATATATATATATATATATATATATATATATATATGAGAATTGAATCCAGCATACTGCAAGAAACAGAAAAAACAGGATAATTTTTTTTTAGAAAAAAGTTATTTCCTAATTTTAAAAATTCCGTACAGGGTGGGATTCGAACCAAGCACACTAAAGCAGCGATCAACCGCTTTGATCTGAATGAAAACGGCCCTTAGACCACTCGGCTACTCCGAAGAGCAAAAAATCTTTGATGACGATACTAAAGGTTTTGGACACAAGAGCATGGTTCCCATGACTACCGTAAAAGGTGAAAATCCCGAGTCATTGGGCAAGGAGCGAATGCCTAAAAGGACTTTTAGGAGTACCACCAGCCAGCCTTGTCGACGGGCCATTCTGGAGCAGTACAAAGTCCTGTGTGCCCTTTCCACCATCCCGTTCGTGGACAGGCGGTACGCGGTAGTGCGGAGACGATGAAAACTAACGAGGGCAGACATTTCCTTGAATAGCTCGGATTCGAATATAGCGCCTCTATCGGTTACTACGTAAAGCGGGACTCCAAATCTGTAAATCTGGAAATCACCCGTCTAGGAAAGCTAACGCAACCGTTATGGCATTTTTGTTTAGGATCGGTTGCGCTTCGATCCATTTGTCGCTCGGTCGATGTATGATAGTAAATACCGATTGTGTGAGGGGTAGGATTTTCCACGCAGTTTACACGGTGGGAGTGGTTCAACTATATCGATATGTAGAGTTTCGAACCTTGAGGATGGAATATCAATGGCCGAGATCGGGAATTTTGTATGGCGATTAATCTTGGAAGATTGACAAGGGAGGCACTCCCTCGTTCAGGAGCGAATATTCCTGTCAAAATTGGGCCAGAAATATTGAGATTTGATGAGACGAAGTGAAGCCTTGATTCCAGGGTGTGACATATTATGTAATTCGCGGTTATCTTGATGTTACTTGACACCAAAGCTGAACTTTCTCAGGAAAAGGGTAAGATTTGAGTGGCGTGCGAAATACCTTAGTTTCTTCGTCATTATCTTGCGCTGCCGCCAGATCTCGGCAGTCAAGAGAGTCAATTTGGACCGAATTAACCTTCCTTGAAGGCAGTCAGCAACTACGTTGTCCTGACCACGCACATAAGCGATATCACTGACGCACTCTAGAATGGCTGTCCAATGGCGTTGTTGCTTGTATGTTTTAGCACTTAAAGGCGATGTTAAAGCTGATAATAAAGGCTTGTAATCAGTGCACAAAGTAACTTAGTGACCTTCAATCAGGTGCCCGAAGTGCATGACAGCAAGATACACGGCTAGGAGCTCCCTACCGTAGGTGGAGTATGCTTGCTGCTTCTGGCTTAGCTTGCTCGAAAAGAATGCCACCGGTTTTGCAGATCCGTCAACCATTTGGTGCAGGGAAGCACCCGCCTCAGACCTTTACTATCTTGTATGGCGAATCATTGTGCAGCGGGGAAAAAAAATTTAATTGAGCCGATTAATGCCGATTTTGTATTTTCAAATGCTCCTCGTGCCTCATCATTCCACACGAGCTACCGATCTTTGGTTGCCGGCGTTTAGCGTACGAGAAGTGCCGGCGAGAGGCTTAAAAGCTTTGCTTGAATGAGTCCTTTTTTAAGGAATCATTCTGTGGTAGTATCCTAACATGCTCAAATATCTTTGAAGATCCTTGCAGTCCTTCGGTAATGATGTCTCCGAATTTCCTTCACTTGTGGGCAAATTTCTTCCACCGAAATGTGATGCCCAAAAAAACTATTTCCTCCTTCGCCAGCTCGCACTTCTCCAAGGATATTCTCAGACCATTTTTGACCAGGATTTTAAAGACTTGATCCAAATGCTTTAGGTGGTCTACCGTATTACCTGAATATATTAGGATGTCGTCTATATACACAAAAACGAACCCTAATCCTCAAGACAAGTTGTCCGTGTACCGTTGGATGGTGCAGCCTGAATCTCAGAGAACGAATGGGAGCTTAACATACCCCACAAACCAAATGGAAGTGGTGACCGCATTTTCTCTATGCATGCCTGGTTTATAGGTATTTGATGATAGGCACGAACCAGATTTAACCTTAAAAAGATCCTTTTGCCATGGAGGTGGTTCGAAACACTTTGAATTCGCAGGAGCGGATACCTGCCGGTCTTTGTGGTCGCATTGAGCGCTCAGAAATCGCCGACCACCCTGTACTCACCGGGCGACTTCTTTGGCATCATGTGAATTGGCGAAGCATATGGTGACTTTGATCCACTCCTTCAATTATTTTTTCGAAAGTTGCTTTGGCAACCTGTAGTTTCTCTATTGAAAGAGGCCTCGGCCGTGCGAATGTCGGTGGAGCACTACCAGTTTCGATCGTATGCGTCACTGAGTTCGGCGATGACGGGGAGGGCTGAGTAGGGTCGGGTCCGCACAGAGCCTTATATTTTTCCATAGGGCTCTGCAATGGGGCGGTAGGTGCTGAAGGTTATTGATAATTTATGCTACCGCAGCTTCTCCAGATAATCTCACTTCCGATACAAGTTTAGTTTGTTTGTCTATTACTCGTAATATGCCGCGCGCACGATCTGCTAAAAGATTATAATGCCTTAAAAAGTCAATATCTAATATCGGTGAAGTGGTGGTATCCGCTACTACAAATGACCACCTAAATGATCCGCGAAGACTGGGGATCGCTATGTCCGTGTGAACTTCGCCGTGCAATTTTATTTTCTCGCCATTAGCCGTTGAAATATTTATACTGCATTCGTGCAATTCACCCGATTTCACCAATTTAACCGGAATTTTCGATACACTCGCGCCCATGTGGATTAAGAAATCACATTTATTATTACTCACTTTAGCGGCGACGGTGAAAACAGACGGCATACCAGCAGCCGTGCTTGCAATGGCATGCCTGCCTAGTTTTCCGCCGAGGTTGGCGAAGATGGCCTCAAGGAAGGTTGTATCTGGACCTTCTCACTCTCTTAGACCACCTGCACCAGGGTTTGCAGAATTTCACGTTTTTTCCAAAGAATACATGTAAGCGGAAAACTACAGGTCTTTGTTTTTTTCGGAAGGCTCACAATCCTCCGGGTATATTATGCGCATTGTAATCACTATTATTTTGTATATAACTGGGATGATTTCCATTAGGATATGCACCTTTGGGCACTGACCGCGTACTTCCCGCCAAATTATTTATTTACTTATCACTCGTATCTTTATTTGCATACGGCATAAATGCGTTGGGCACGGAAACGGCACAGTGACATATCGACTCACTAATAGTATTTATATTAATTAAGGCACTGCACACTACCAAATGTCATCAGTTCATCAGACAATTTCCCTAATTGTGCCAGGGTGAGTTCTTTCTGAGTGGCAATTATGGGCGCGATGTTAGCTAGTAGAGACTAAATGAATTTGTGCCTCACAATTTCTTCACCAACTCCTACCTGCAGAGCAGTCCGTAGTTCTTTCAAATTGGTCGAGGGTCGGCCTGTGAGCGTGGAGGATGCGATGAGCTTCTTGAAAAGCTCGGGTTTGGTCTTCTCGAAAAGCCCAATGACTTCCGCTCTTAAAAGAGGATAATTTTGGTCCCATAAAATGGCCGCCGGAAGACGATCGACGGTCTGAAAAGTAAGTGAAACTAATACGTGGGAAAGTTTAGTTTCCTCTTCTTTAATTCCGGAGATGTGAAATATGGCCTCCACAATTTTCAACCAAGCTGGGACTGCTGTTTCATTAAAGAAGGGCGGCTTGATGTTGACAGCGGTCATGAAGTCCTCTTGACCTTGTCCTGTCTGATGATCGCTTGTTGCGCCCATTTCTTCTATACCTTCACTGTCCGGTCGAAAAGGGAAGTAAAGAGGACCCAAATAACTTTAGGCCGGTAAGCTTAATTTCTATAGTTTGTTAAATTCTTGAGAATATAGTTAAGAACGGCATTTCTGACCCTCTAAGTGTGGTAGGTTAATAAATGATGCTCAGCATGGGTTTAGAAGAGGTAGGTCGTGTTTAAGAAATTAACTAGATTTTATGGATTCTATTAATAAACACTTAGATAAGGGAGAGAATGTTGATGTAATTTACTTAGATTTTAGCAAAGCTTTTGATAAGGTTCCACATAGGGGACTAGTTCACAAATTAAAAATGCATGGGATATGTGATAAAGTTTTGAATTGGATAGCTGAATGGCTGAAAGCCAGGAAACAGAGAGTTGTGCTGAATGGGGTGAGGTCACAGTAGAGGGACATTATCAGTAGCGTACCTCAGGGATCCATTCTAGTTCCTTTATTATTCATAGTTTATATAAATGATATTGGGGAGGCTGTAAATAGCAGTGCCAATTTTTGCTAATGACACTAAATTGGCAGCTGTAGTCAAAGAAGTTGAGAGTAACTTTAAATAGCAGAGTGACTTAAATAATTTATTAGCTTGGGCTTAAAAAATGCAAAGTTCTTAACATGGTAAGGGATAATAGGAAATTTAGCTATGAAATACATAGATGGGCATTAGCTGAATTTAGTTTAGGATGAGAAGGACTTAGGCGTAGTAGTAGATATGTCACTGAAGTTTTCAAAGCAGTGTATTGAGGCAAAAAAAAGAGCAAATAGGGTGCTAGGATACATTTAGAGGAATGTTAGTATAGCAATGCCCTCTGGTATTCCTATAAAATATTACATGTATCATTCAATCATAGTTACCTTAGTTACTTTACCATAACTTACCTCACTTCACCTTACATTTCATTCTACTTTTCATTACTTTCATACATTGCATTATGTTGTATTCCTTAACAATTCTCAATTTAATTATATCATTCATTCGTATAATTGTAATAACCGCTCACTAGTTATTTCCTAATTCAGTTTTCTAAATTCAGTTCACGTCAGTCTATGTCTAAATATTAGCAGACGACTATTCCATCCAATTCAACAAATTTATGGTAAAGGTTTTTAAATATCTATCTAGACTGATTTATTAACTAAAATCAATCCCACTAATAACCAAATAGCAAATACCATATTAGCTACAAGAGTAAAAAGGTTATCCTTAAACTCGTAGTATATCAGGTCACACTTAGATTACTGTAAACAAGCATGGTCACCACATTTTAGACAAGATGTTAAAGCAATGCCCTATGGGCATTCCTATATTATGTATAAAATTCATTTTAAAAAACACTCGGCCATCTTGAGTCTCAAAAAAGACTCATTCAAACGAAGCTTTTAAACCGCTCGCCAGCACTCCCACATCCCGCTTGACGCCATCTCGGAAGGAACCAATAGGTGGATCACTTTCGCTCCATCAACCTTCTCTCGTGCCAGTGCCTCGTCCAACACTACTGGCACTGCCACAGCAAATCTGTGTCCCCGTACCCGCAGCCAAACCAATGGCACTGCCACACTCTCCGCTCACGTCTTCAGGAGGCCTCGTCGGTACTCGGACTTGTATTCTCAAAATAGAAAAAGGGGGGGGTAACCTTCTTAGGGAGGGAGTGTTATAGCAATGCCCTCTAGGCATTCCTATAATAAAAACCTCCCGAGAAACTTAAATATATATATATATATATATATATATATATATATATATATATATATATATATATATATATATATATATATATATATATCATTATTTATTATGTATAAAATTCATTTTGAAAAACCACTCGGCCATCATGAGTCTCAAAAAGACTCATTCAAACGAAGCTTTTAAGCTGCTCGCATGCACTTCTCGTACGCTATACAACCCCCCTCCTAGAAGCGGAGCGTATTTTGAAGAAATGAAGAGAGCCAGTTTGGAAATTTTATCCAAGGGCTAATGCTGCCACCCCCGTGTCTGGGCACCATTGTAGAAAGAAGAGAGTAGGAAAAGGGGCAAGGAAAAAATAATAGCGTATGCTAGTTGCGAACAGCTTCCTGCCTCGCTGGACCACTGTTAGCCAGCGGCAAAACCACTCGGCCATCCTGAGTCTCAAAAAAGATTAATTCAAACGAAGCATTTAAGCCTCTCGCCTGCACTTCTCGTACGCTATAATATCACCCTGGTAGATTTAATACAAATTAGGGGAACAATACCTTCTCTGAAGCACCTTGAATATGAAGATAGACTGAGGCTATTAAATATATTCTCATTTGAAAGAAGATGTGTGAGGGGAGATATGATTGTGCTTTTGAAAATCTGTTCTAGGATGGATAAGTTGGATTTTAGCAAGTTATTTTGAGTTGGAAGGTAGTAATAGGATTAGGGGTCACCACTTAAAAATTTTAAAAAAACAGAGGTGCCGGTTGAATGTTAGAAAATATTTTTTCACCAATAGAGTGGTAGATTACTAGAATATTTTGCCATCTGAGACAGTTAACAGTCCAAATTGAATGTTTTTAAACGTAGATTAGATGATTTTATGGGGAGGGAGGGTTAACTTCTTTTTTTTTGGGGGGGGGGGGTATTCTGGACTCATTCCTGTTGATGCAGGTTTTAATTTTTTTTTTTATATTATGATTGATTTGGATTTTAACGAGTCTTAATAATGAAGTTTTTTTTTGTTTTTGCCACATTCCTACGGATGGTTCTAATTGTATATTGTAGATGCATGATATGACACAATCCTATGGATGCATTTTGTGGGTGGGTTTTGACAGATGTGGATGACCTTTGATAGGCTCTTGTGGCTTTTGTCATCCGTGAAATTATGCTATGTTATGCTAAAAGAGGATGGAAGTTTATAGCGACGCCAGTTTATAGGGGTTGGTGTTAGTTACCAATTTATGTCGTACCCAACTTATATGAAGGTGAATTAAGTAAATGACTCCAAAGATGATTTCTTCACTGTGTTCTTATTTTGGCTAGGCTTACCAAAATTTTCAGGATAATCGAGGTAAAGAATAAGGTTGCAAAAATATATTTCATTCTAATATTGGCCTATCAATGTGGCAATCAGCACGCCACGAATTTACTTTGCAGTCTATATATATTCAACGCGAAGTATTAAATTCTGAAGCCACATGACTTGGTGAATTTAAAAGAGGGAACGTGAACGAGATAATCTTTTTAACGACAGTAATCTAATAATCCTAATAATACAATAATCATTCTAACTGAGCTGCTCCGACTATATATATGCTCATTTTCTAGAGGGCGTGGCCTAGAATCGTCAGTGAGATGAGCTTCTGTTGTCTAGTTCATTATTTTCCACCCCTAAGGCGGAGTTACCGAAAGTTGTGTATGTCGAATTACTTACATATCACAAGTTTATATATATATATATATATATATATATATATATATATATATATATATATATATATATATATATATATATATATAAGAGGATACGCTTGTCTCAGCTCTGTGATACAATTCCTTTTGGTCAACGGGTGTATGTACTCAGGTGCTTCGTAGACTCGTTTTTTGATAAATCTATTCTGAGACGCGAATTGTTTGTTTATGCGTTTGCTCATTCGTGTGTCCTTCGTGCAATTCCAACGGTTGCTTGCCTTATATATATATATATATATATATATATATATATATATATATATATATATATATATATATATATATATATATATATATATATATATATATATATATATATATATATATATATATATATATATATATATATATATATATAACAAACATATGAAGATACAAGAAAAAACTTCGTATTTCTATGGAGTATATTAGATGCCATTCATTTTCTGTTTCAGATAGTACCCACCATGGCCAGGAGTAGAGAGCATCGTGCGGTGAGTTTGTTGCAGCGACGCAACGTTCCTTCCGAAGAAACTTTGCGCTTCGTCGTCATGATCCCGTACCGGATGGAATAACAATTCATGGGTGGGTTTCTAACTTTAGACAAACATCATCGGCTTTAAACAAGAAAAGTCCTGGCCGTCCTAGGATCGCTACAGGGCCAGAAAATGTTGCAGCTGTGACATCTTCAATACAGCAGTCTCCCAGACGTTCCGCACGAAAACACGCATCTACCTTACACATGTCCGTTTGAAGTATTCGCAGAATCTTACACAGGTCTCTCCACATGCATTCCTACAAGATGATGTTTTACAAAAGCTAAGCGAGAGGGATTATGAAACCCACACAACTTTGTGTCGAGAAATTTTCCAGACCATCCTTCCAACAGCTGTTCTGATCTCCAGTGATGAAGCGCACTTCCATTTATCGGGGATGGTTAATAAACAGAACCTTCGATACTGGTCAGTCAATAAACCTCGTGAACTCCACGAACGACCACTCCACAGTGCGAAGGTTACTGTATGGTGTACAATGGGTGATTTTGGCGTGTGGGGTCCTTATTCTCTCTCGAAGAAGGTGTTACGTTAACTGTTACATCGGACATTTATTGTGAACTCCTCGTAAGGTTTCTCCATCCTAAAGTCATCCAGTTACTCGCTGCTCATAATCCGGATGGTGTATGGTCCCAACAAGATAGTGCCACATCGCATACGTCTGGACGTTCACTTGAAGTCCTCCGTGACATGTTTTCGGGTCATCTTGTTTATCTGCAAGGCGACATTGGGTGGCCCCCACGTTCCCCAGATTTAGCTCCTTGTGATTTTTTTATGAGGGCACCTCAAATCACGAGTTATCAACACCGGCCAGCAACTGTAGAAAATCTAAAGGCAGCAATAACTCAGGAAATCAATTCAATTCCACGGGACATGGTTCAAAGGGCTATGGTAAACTTTCGAGAGAGAATTCAAAACTGCATCGACATTGGCGGTTGTCAGTGATACAATTTTCAAAACCACTTGAATCACAGTGGCATTTAATGTACTTATTATAAATACAAAGTTTATTCTCGTATGATCATGTGTTTGTTTTTTATTAACCTTTGAAATCGGGGCAAACTTTCTGCCCCACCCTGTATATATATATATATATATATATTAACAAATATATTTACATTCCTAATTTTGTATTTAAATTCATAGATGCAAATTAATCTATACATTCTCATTTCCTTATTCCAATTTTAGACATATTATTTTATATGTGTGGAGTATGCTGTGATTAATAAGATCACCGCTTCCGAAGGTTTTCGCTGGTCCTATTTGGTGCCTATTTCTTACAATTTGGTGCCAATAGCCTACCTATTGCATATCACCACAGAGCTTTATTAAAAAAACTAAAACTGTTTATGAAGCATAATGTACATTGTGTAATTGTTCATTTTGTATTGAAACTGGTGGGCAAACTGATATAAAAAACATTTATAAACAATAAAACATAAGAGATGTTTGAGTTCTACATCTACCAAATAAAGTTACAAATAACACATTTCTTAATTAAGAAAAATTCAAATGAAGATGATGTCGTAATTGCAGCTGAAATTACATTTTCTTTCCATACTACATATCACCATTAGTCCTTTAACTCAAATGACTGCTGAATTAAATAATTGCTTGAAAGATTTTCTTATTGGAAAATAGCGAAATATTTTTCATATAACAGAACAGAAGCTACTGCTCTTCTTTAAAATCTCTTAGCACCACAGTTAATTGCTCAGGTAGTCAATGATCTAAAATAGTGCTTATTTTATGGAATATCTACTATTGCAAGTAACCTCAATACATAAAAAATATTCCCCCTAATGGTTTATGGGGGCGGGGGGCTCTTTATATTTATTTATCTATCCTATTCTTCACATCTCGAGATTTTCTATATTCGAATCTTTTTATTACTTCTTGGTTGATGTGGCCCCTTGAAACATTAACTGCCATGTATCTGACTCCATATTCTAGTTGGCTGAGATTCTTTCTTCTTTAAGTTGGGTTGGCTGGGTTAATTCTTGATCTTCTTTTTCTTGATGTATCTTCCTTTTAACGACGATGTGATGATTCCTTCCAATTCTGATGACGTGATGACTTCGTCTGCTTCATGATGACGTGATGATTTTTTGAGAGTTGAGACGAGTTATTCTTGCTTCTTGATGACGTGATGATTTCTTGATGAGTTGAGACGAGTTAGCCCTTGAAGTCGTTTTCTTTTCGTTTTCCTTGACAGCGGTTTTCTCTTGAGTCGATTTTCTTGGTCTCCGTTTTCTTCAAGAATTTTCTTCGTAAAAATTCTGGACTTTTGGGGATCGATCGCAGGTCTTTTGAATCCAGAGGCTAGCACTCTGCCGTGACGCTACGCCAAGTCCGTTCTGACTTGGTAATTTAATGGGCTATTTATATTCTCCCTTTGGAAGGAAGTTTTCTCTTATACATCTTCACACCCCTACACCCTGACACCACTCGCTTAACATCATGTACAGAATAAGGCAGGTTTCGTACTCGAACAAAATAGCGAAATCATGTAATCCCAAGATGATAGAGCGCTTTATGAAGATTATTGTGGGTCATGCTTGAGCAGAAAGTGCGTAATATAGCGTCAGTAGCTTTGTTGAGCGAACCAAGACAATATATATAACTTCGTAGCAAAAGAGCATCAATTCTAAACGCCATCTAGCAACTTTTATTTATTTATTTTACTCCTATGACGTGAATCAAACATGTGAGATACAGATTTTTGATCTGTAACTAAGGTAAACATACGACCGAGAAGAAGTAACGCCCCCTTAGGTCTCTTTTTCGACAGAGCAGGGATTTCTCTCGGAGGAATTTAAGGATCTCGAAAAAAAGCAACGGGTCGTCTATTCTGGTTCAAAGTGTCTCCAATGGCACTATTTGACGCATCAGATTTCAGTGTAAAGGGTAAATTTTCCTCTATTTTCGCCCTAACAGCGTTAATAATAGCTGATTTTAATTCCTTGATTGCATATGTAGTTTCTTCAGACGAATTGTTTGAGAAAATATTGGAACTCATCACGAGTAGTATGCAAGCAATCTGATTAATTAAGATAATGATTCTTGGCTGGTGGGTACTGACATATCCTTAACAGCAGCAAGGTGTAAAGGATCTTGGCGAAGTTCATTCTGGCGAACCTGACAACCTAAAATACATATAGTATTAGTTGAAAAGGTGCATTTGTTTTTATTTAAGTTCATTTTATGTTTCTCAGCAGCTTCCAGAAACTTAGTTAGGTTATTATCATGTTATGCTTGCGTGTGGCCGCAAATAGTAACATCATATATATAGATAAGCATACGTGTCCTCAAGATTCTTTTTACGAATGAAATCGTCTACAATTCTCTGGAAGCAGGCAACGCCGTTGGTTTAACTAAAATTTAAGCGTTTAAATTGAAAAAGCCTCCCAAACGCCTCAAAAGCAGTATAAATTTTATCATTAGTGTGAAGGGGAATACAATGATAAACACTACTTAGGTCGATGGTGCTAAATATCTTATAGGTCGATATCTTATTAACCAATTCTTCAACATTGGGTAATGGGTACGCATCCAAGTAAGTAAATTTGTTAACCATCTGAGAATAGTCCATTAAAAACCTCTTCTTTGATTGATTCAACACAACATGAACTTGAACTCGCCAGGGAGAGGTGCTGGGTTCGATGAAGTCTTCCTTGAGCATGCGTGTTACGTCAGAACGAATAAATTCAAAGTCAAACGTTTTGAATTTACGCCACTTAATAATGACTGGTCTGCACTTGGAAATATAAGTTGGTGAAAACTCTTGGAGGATCCGTAATCATAGAAGCCAGAGAGCACACTTCGAGGTCAAGGTCAGTAACTCCAAAGTGTAGCTTAAAGGAGGAATGTTTACTTAGGAAGGGATTCCTAAAATAATGTCAGCGCAACATTCAGATAAAACAAGCAAACGTACTGTCAGGTACTCACGGCTTCCGACTTTTATGCTAACCTCACAACATTCCTCGATAGGAGATGTTAAATTTGTAGAGGCAATATATATTGCCTTCATAAGATTTAAGATGGAAATTAAAGGAGTTTGCAACATCTTTTGAAATGAAGTTCTTGGAACTGCCGGTATCTAAAAGAGCCGTGAGAACACAGCCATTCATTCACCTTCACTTCTAGAGATGACCTTTTCAAAATTTATTTCACACTAGCGAGAACGGAATTGGAGGTTAATGCTGAGACTTCATTTTTAGATGACTTGCATACCTTAGAAAAATGTCCTCTCTTCTTGCATTTAAAGCAAGTAACGCCACTTGCCGGAGAGCAAGCACGGTCCTGGTGCGCGGAATTTCCACAATAATAATATGTTTTATGTTTTCGAAGCGAAGTAGCTGCACCACAATTCAAACCATCAGGATTAGGATTAGAGCAGTAAACTTCAGTGTCCAGCTCATGCGATTCTACTGAAGCTACAGAACCAGAAGTGAATGATGCAGACGCCTCCGAATTTCTTGTTGCAATCTCTAATGCTCTCGTTTGATTAACAGCTAAAGATAATGTGTAAGAGTTTTGATTTCTAGAAGTCTCGTTCGGATTTTTTATGAGGAAAGGCCAGGAATAAAGGCATCTCAAATATACTCGTTTCTATACGTTTCAGCATTCACAGCCGGGAAGTTGCAATCAAAACTGAGTGTCTGAAGAGCACGTACATATTCATGAATCGTTTCACCATCTAATTGTTTACAAGTCCCGAGCTTGTGTCGCGACACGACCTCATTCGCAAGTTGAATGAAGGCGCTTCTAAGAGGAGCAAGAGCATCGTCGAAAGTACATAGTACATGTGGAAATTATCTCGAAATTTTCAGGAGAAACTGAATTGGCTAGGAGGCACAAATACGAATCGTTTTTACCTTCAATTGATGCTTTGTACCTCGAGAAGACAAACAACCAGTCTTTAAATACACGGGCAGCTTCTGTTGCAGTTGGAAGAACTTCCGAACAATCGAGACGAAGACCACGTTCCATTCTTCTTAGTGAAATAAATTGAAGTAGCCCAAATGTTATGGAAGGTTCCAAAGTTCGGCTTTATTTCACTGAAATAAACAATTACAGAACACAAGTATATAAAGAAAATAATACATGTAATGAACACACTCTCACATAAGCACACACAAATATAGGCACATGTACATTTCACGAACAAAGAATTAATATAAGTAGCATAATGTTGATTTTACAAACCTAGGAGTGCAGTTATTAGATAGAGGAACTGCAAAATCTTCATCTCCATACATTATGCACACCATCGCACATTACGAGACACTATCTGTTTGAATTTTATTTACTATTCAAACATAAATAAAAAACAGGTTAGTTATGAACTTAATTTATTATAACTTGATAAATTATAACACCAGCTCACGTTATTCATAAATAGCAACTGACTCTTTCTGTTACTATTGAAGTCATTGTCATGAAGTTGTTCTCTTACTTTAGTATTTCTACTGTTAGAACTGAACGATTAAAAGAGTTTTGTAATTCTTTTGGAGCTCAATATTCATCAGTTCTTACACATTAAAACCCTTTGGTTCTCTCTAACAAATACAGTTGAGCGAATATTTAGCTTATTTGAAGTACTAAAATCATATTTTAACTGAGAAGAAAAGCCCCCTAAAATTCTCTTCGACTTTTATGATGACTCATTAAGTGAAGTCTATTTAAATGTTATACACAGCCTTCAATATGTTCTTAGCAATACGATAATGCAAATTGAAAAAAGAAAAAATAGCGCAATTGAAGTACTTTCATGCTCGAAGAATCTTGTTGAGTGCATTCAAACAAGACAACGAAATATGTATTCCACTCACTGTCAGTGCTCTACTTAAAAGAAGCGACATTTCCCGTGAACTTGAAGCTAAATATAGACTAGATGTAGATAATTACTATACTACGTGTTATCAATATCTCATAAAATGGACTTCATTTCTGTAAGAGTTTCACTACTTTACATGGATGTTGCTAAATGATCTACCAGCCTGGCCGCAGGGGGAAGTAACATACATACGAGTAGCGCTAAAAACTAAAGGAATTAAAATTGATGATAATGCTCTCTTCGGGCAGTTGACAACTCTAAACAAGGTTGTTGATCAAGAGATTCATCATAATCGTGAGGAGTGGGAAAGCAAATTGTGTCATGAAAGATGGTCTTTTGTATTTACTGAAATAAAATTTTAAGAGCAATATTCAGAATTATTAACTCTCTTTTAGTACCTGTTCAGCTTGCCTTCTCATAATGCGAATCTTGAACGAATCTTCTCTTTAATGAATTCCCAGAGGACTAAAGAAAGAAAGATATTAGATGTAACCACGGTAGAAGCGATTTTACGATGTAAATGGAACTTTGATTTGAACTGTACAGAGTTTACTAGAAGAAAAAATAGAAGATAAAGCTTTATTAAAGGAAGCATCAACATCAGCAAAATATAACTAAAAAGGTGAGTAGATTAAAATATACTAATTATCTTATATTTTTATATTTAATTTTCTATTGTACAATGTGTTTTCAAATTTTAAAACATTGCGTTACTTTTTACATATGCGTAGGATAGGCGTTATTGTGTTCAGAATTTTAAAGGGTGTCCGGAATTTTATTTTAATATATCTGGCAACCCTTCCTTGTGCCCATTTTCTTCTTTCTTCCTCTTTGCATTTACCCAAGGACGCTTAGGACTTTTATCCTCTGTCTTTAGATTTAGCCTGCTCTACTTGCCTATGTGGATTTGACAGAATTACGTTGTTTATTGTTTTTTTTCCTTTTATGGCAATCTCTGCTTTGCGCGATGACTTAGTGTACGTTGTTTATTGTTTTTTTTTCTTTTATGGCAATCTCTGCTTTGCGTGATGACTTAGTGTGTGATATGTATTTTTCAGAGCTCGGAAAATAAGTTCACAATGACCCAAATCGTGCCTTAGACAATTTATTTGGTATTATTCTAGTTTAGGTAATACTTCAGTTTAGGGGCGTGTAGATAGAGGGAAATAGGAAAAGGGGCAAAGCAAAAATAATAGCGTGGGCGAGTTGCGAACAGCTTCCCGCGTCGCTGGACCACTGTTAGCCAGCGGCGAATCCACTCGGCCATCCTGAGTCTCAAAAGAGACTCATTCAAACGTAGCTTTTAAGCCGCTCGCCTGCACTTCTCGTACGCTATAGGAGCCCAATAAGGGGCGCTGTTTCTGGGCTATAATTTAGGCGTCAGACGTCATAAGGCGAAGCCCACCATTTCAAAAATAACTAAAAATGATAATTTTTGGCAGAAATAGCCTAAAGTAGGCAGCGCTATCGTCTTTATTATTTAGATAAACGGGCATAGCCGATCGCACCTTTATCAAAATAACAAAGACAATAGTGCCACCTAATTTAGGCTATTGCCGCCAAAAGTGATTTTTTTTTAGTATATGAGTATATACTGGGGGCTGTGCCCCCCAGACCCCCCAATTGATTGAAACTCAGGATCATCGTAGGGGACTCCCCCCGCAGTTATATCTCCCCCACGAACAGTCCCCTTGAATTTACTCAAAAAGGGTGAAACATATTGGAACATGGACGAAATATTATGCGGCCAGGACCGGTCAACAGCGGAGGCGAGCACGTGACGCAAATGTTTAGGTTTACCATATCTCCGCTTTTCACTATTATAATTGAACCACGCTTCTTTTAAATGAGACCACGATCTATAGAAAGTTATATTAAATTAACCGAGGAATTAACACAAGTCGTATTGAAGTCGAACAAACCGTGTTCACAGGAATTGCGCTCTTTTAACTGCTCGGTTTCAGGGTTGCCAATGTTTGAAATAAGGTTGAATTAAGGTTTGCCAGTGTGTGAAATTAATAGATTAGTTTCACAAAAATAGTTAAACGAAACATACAAAGTTTAATACGTTAGTAATTATAAAAAAAAATCAATGCATTACTAAATATTATGATTAAGTAAAAGTGCAGGCATTTGCTAAATAATAAAGAAGAACGGAAAAAACAAAATAACAAAACAAATACAACGCCGTGATTGGCCCCATTTGAAGCTACTGTCTGACCTCATAAGGCCTAGATTGTAACCCAAAATTGTAGCCCAGAAACAGCGCCCCTAAACGGAAGTATTACCCTAGTTTCAACCATTCCACTAATCAAAGGCTCGTTATACTTCTATATCTTCAATATAAATATTTTGATTAGCATCACATTGTGGTAAACGTTAATTTTCTAGTACCACGAGGAAGGTTAAGGGTATGGAATTGTTTAAACAGGGTTTGTAGATATTTTATTTAAATGGTTTCTACTGCCCTGTTGTGAAATTCCAAGTTTCGAGAGAAAACAAAACAACACAAAACTGAATAGACTCTGGATCCACCAAACGTTTAAACATGATTATTACTTCTTAAAATATGGTAGGTTATTTGTCCAATTCACCCTTCTTTTGATAATTCTACAAATTGACAAGAAAGTTTTTTAAGAAAATTAACTTTCAATCTATTCTGTAGTCCTATCTGAATTGTCTGTTGCTATTTATTTGGCGCGCAAAGCACTATTTTATAGAGTTATTAGCACTTACTTACTTACCTTGGATACTTTGGAGGATTCCGTCTTCTATCGAAACAGCTGAAGTGGGCTTCCACTGGCTCCGGAACACTCTTCTGCTCCTGCTCCTCTGGTGACCTCTGTAGGGAGTTGTGGTGAAGGCTGGAGTAACCTGGTATTGGTGGTTCGTCTGGGATGTTCCTCAACCACTTGTCAAGCTGCCTTTTGAAGGATTCCGGTGTGACTCCTGTGGTATCTCGAAGTTCACGTCGTGGCAGGCAGTTAAAGAAGCAAGTCCCAGTTTAGGTGAATCTGTTATGAGTGATCGTTCACAATCTTTGAGTTGAGCCCTGCGTACTTCTCACATAACACAGCCTTTCTCTTTTTTGATGAGTTTTTTTTTGTTGGAGCCCTACATTTGGAAATATCCTCTCTATTATCTGCCACACGTAGATGATTGTGTAGCGCTCCTTCATCCTTTGTAGAGAGTAGAGTCTTTGTTTTCTGAGCCTCTCCGACTAGTTAAGTTGCTGCACCACCTAGATCCTTCTGGTGAAGGTTCTCTGGATGGCTTCCAGTGTGGCAATGTCCTGCATCTTGTGAAGGGACCACAGCTGGCAGCATTATTCAAGTTTTGGCAGAACCATGGTCTTCCAGAGAGTAAGCATACACCCGGGTTCTCTTGTACTGGAGGTGCAAAGGACCCTCCCACTCATCCTCCTAGCAGTCTTGGTGATTTCTCCATAATAATAGGTAAATGTTCCATCATTACTCATGTAGACACCCAGATCCTTAACATGTTTCTTGTCGGGGATAGGCTGGGTGTTGCAGAGACCATCTGTTTCTGTTATTATTTCCCTATTGGTGCCATACCTCAGCAGCTCAAATTTCTCACCATTTAGTGCCATGTTGTTCTCCTGGGCCCAGTCTAACACACAATTCAAGTCTTCTTGCAGGTGAATTGTATCCCGCACATGAGTAATTTTCTTCTTTATCCTTGTGTCATCGGCAAAGGAAGTGGCATCTGAGTGCTTCAGCTTTTCATCTATGTCCCTCACATGAATAGTGAAAAGCAGCGGGCCTAACACTGAGCCCTGTGGTACCCCACTCTGGACTAGACTTGGTTCCGACAGTGCCCCATGGACTGATAGTCTCTGAGTCCTCCCTGACAGTAAACTGTGTAGCCATCTTCCCAGAGGTCCATTAATTCCAAGGTTCTGTAGCTTGTGCAGGAGAATGCCATGGTCTACTTTGTCAAATGCCTTTGCAAAGTCTAGATATATTACATTGGCATTCTCTCCCTCTTGGATGCTTTGTAGGATGCCCTCATAATGCACCAGTAGTTGGGATAGGCCTGATCATCCTTTTCTGAAGCCGTGTTGTCCTTCGTTCAGGTAATTATTGACCTCTAGGAACTTCACCATGTTTGCCTTTATAATCCATTCGTAGATCTTGATAAGATGAGATGTAAGGACTACTAGTCTCTACTGGCTTGCTAGTCCTTTGCTCCCTCTTTTGTGGATGGGTGTTATGATTCCAGTTTTGAGAATCTCTGGTACTGAACCTGTTTCTATGGATTTAGACCACAGATACCTTAGTGGTTTAGCCAGTTCGTTCTTGCATCTCTTTAGGAACAGTTGGTGAAAGACATCTAGGCCGGGGGCTGCATCTGGTTCTATATCATCAATTGCGGCAATTATCTCTGCTTCAGTGATACTCATGGTCGATAATTGGCGAGCCGAGTTTGGTGCATCAACAAAGAATGCGTGCAGACTCATTACTGCCCTTGATGCCTGTGGCGTGCTGAAGACGATTTCGTACTAGTGCTTGAGAATGTCTGCCATTTGCTTTGCGTCTCCTATTAAGTCACCATTTGTTTTAGTGAGGGGTCCTACCGTGATTGTGGTTCTCAGCTTCTTGTTTGCATATGAGAAGAAGTACCTAGGATTCTCCTTGAAGATTTCCACAGCTTGTCTTTCATCTCTTATTTGCTGGTCTTTGAGCGATGTTTTTAGCTTGTTTTCTCTTTCCTCAATTTCTTTATTTATTTTCTCTTGAGATGTTGAGACTTTGCTTTAATTAGTTTTTTCTGCGGATTTGGTCTTCTTCTCATCAAGATCCTTCTGTCTCGGGAGATTATAGATTGATTTTGCCTTCTTCTTTTCTTGGGAATATATTTTCTGCAAGTTTCCTCGCATTTTTGTGTAATTTTTCTAAGAAGTACATTTGCGTCTTCCTGTCCCTCCAGCAGACCATGCCAGTTTATTTCCTGTAGTTCACCTCTTAACCTGTCCCAGTCGACATCTTTGATGTAGATGTTATATCTTCCTAGTGAAACATGAGACATAGTCTGCTTTAGTGTGGATATTGACCCGGTCAGATTATTGATGTCAGCTTTCACAGATATGAGGTTATGGTCTGACATCATGGTGCTCCGTACTTCATATGAGTATACCAGGCCTAAGCTGTTGGTAATGATGAGGTCCAGGATGTTGCTTCCTCTGGTTGGTTCCCTGGTGCACTGTGTGAGGAAGTTATTTTCAATTGTTTCGATGAGAGCAGTGGCCTGCTGCCTCTCGTCTTGCATTGCAGACGTAGCACTAACCCTCATAGTTGCCCAACAGATGGAAGGAAAGTTAAAGTCTTACATGATTAGGACTTCCGTTTTAGGAGTTGGGAGATCTGTTAGAACTTCCTTTATTTTTTTCTAGTATTTCCAGGAACAACTCTTGGGTGGTGTTGGGGGGGCCTCTATAGTGTTATGAGTATTAGGTTTTGGATACCTATTGTGAATTTTCTGTTGTTAACGAAGTTTTTGATGAAGAGTGCGAGTGGACCTCTGATTCCTAACTCATACATGTTATTGAGCATATGACGTCACCTAACTGTGTCAATCGCCTTGGCAATGTCAAAAAAGTCCTCTGTAACAAACTTCCATTCACTGAATGCTCTGCCGACGTTGTGTTCAAGGAGGGTTAAATGATCTAGTGTGGAGCGGTATTTTCTATAACCATATTGGTTTGAGGACAGAAAGTTGTTTGTTTCTAGATACCATTTCAATCTAGCATTGACGATTCTTTCTAATATTTTGTATAGGCATGGTTGGTGTCAAGAAAATCGGTCTATAATTCGTTGGGTTTGATGAATCTCTTCAGGTTTTAAGAAAGGGAGGACGAGCGCTTCACGCCAATCATCCGGGAAGATGCCATTAGTCTAGATGCGGTTATAAATGTCCAACAGTAGCTCTAAGGTGTTTGAGTGGATTTTACTTATGATGAGGTTTGAGATTTCGTTATCACTATGGGCTGTAATTCATTTATTGAGAAAGGATTTTTCTGTGGAAGGATTTTATTGGTTGAGAAGTCTAAATTTGTTGATTCCGTTTAGAATTTTCAGGTTAAAAAGGTCTTGTTCCGATATCCTTTAGAAATGGTACTGAGGAAATACCCTATTATGTTAGAGACTTGGGTTTGATTGCTGATGGTATTTCCGTTAATACAAAGGATAAGGAGGTAAATAGGGCTGCCGTATCATGACATCTTTTTTATTTGTCGCCAAATATTTGCGATGGGAGTATCTTTATTAATTTTAGATACCTATTGTTTCCAGGAGGCTCGTTTAGCTTCATGGAAGGTCCTTCGGGCAATGGCAGATGTTCTTTTATAGTCCATGTAATTCTGTAACGTTTTAGTTATTATTAAAATTCTGTGAGCTTTATCACGTTTTCGTTAATCGTCTTGGCAATGTTAGTTCCACCATGGAGTAGTGCGCCTGCCGGTGTTGTGGTTAGTCTTTGGGATGTGTTCACCATCTGCTTTTTGTAGTTCTGACGTGAAGTAGTAGATAATTGGCCTCTGGATTGGATTGGAGTTTGGCTGTCGTCATTGAGAAGGCGGTCCAATTTGCTCCATAATAATTCAATCGTTTCCTAGAAAGTGGGGCTCTTTGAGCAAGAAACTTAATCATTATTTTGTAGTAATCGCTATTCCATAGGTCTGAGTAAACGCTCCAACGAGTTTCTGTGGGGAAATTAAGGGAGGTTAGGCTTAAGTGTATGTTAGACAATGTGTTGGTTTGTTGGTGATAATGTGTTGGGGTATTTGTATTTAAGATATGGAAGTATTGGCGGTCTATTAGTTTGGATATGATGCGTCATCTGGTGTTTGTTTTCGTATCGTTCCAGTAGTGGCTTCTGGTTTCGAAGTCGCCAAGGATAAGAAATGGCTCTGCTAGTTGCTCGAAGAGAGTTTCGAGGTCCTGGCGGTTTAGGGGCACGTTAGCGGAGGAGTATATAGAGCATACTGTTAACAGCTCTAGACAATGTAGCTGAACGGCTATGGCATTTAGAAACGTTTTAAATGGTATTGCGTGTGGGGGATATTTCGTCGCGTCTAGATTGCGTTGCCTTTGGTCGAGTCGGTTGTAATGAAATGACAATCATATTTGTTATTCAGAAGCTGCTGTGGGGTTGAGTGCATACTCTCGTTGAGACAAATACACACTGGGTCTTTGTAACATAATGAAGTCAAATGGCGACCACGTGCCTTTCTGTACCCACGTAGATCCTGAGATCACCGCATGGAGCTATAAAGGCATGACTGAACATGAGCAAGGAAGCGGCTGACGCCGGTATCACACGTCCCAAGTGTATTTGCCTAGAGACCGATGTCATCGTCCCCCATGGTCACCTCTTCGCTAGCATTCTGGCTTTTCGCTCAAAGATCGAAATCCGTTAGACATTCTAACCAACATTATCACGATTACCCCTTTTCCCAAAGGAGTCACCGACTTTTCCCCAAATTCGAGCACGTCTGGAGCCACCTCACCAGGTGCATATATAACGCTTCGACTGAGTTTAGAGAGCAGCACTGTTAGACTTCCACTTACTCTGGCGAACGAGCTAAAGGACGCACCCTCCCCCCCATAGTGGCGATTTCGATTTAAGTTGAAGGCTAAATCGATCCGTAAACTCTGCCCTAGTCAATCTGCAAGTATACTCATCCGTGAACTCTGCCATAGTCAATCGGCAAGTATCCCTATCCGTGGACTCTGCCATAGTCAATTGGCAAGCTTCGACATCAGTGAATTCTGCTATAGTCAATCGGAAAGTACTTGACAAGGATTCCCCACTCCGAAGGCTCGACAAGTGCTCCCTCGTCTAAGGTAAGAGGTAACTGACTTCTTCTGCCACATTCATCGTACCCCAACTGGCCCCTTTTCGGCAACGAGCACGTAAAGTAATCGTGACCGTTGACGCCTGCAGATTGATCTTGAATCTGGCTTACCCCATTGCGCCATTTTTGTGTGAACGTTCCAGGTTAAAATCCCCTTTTAAATTACTAAACTGAATCTTACCACTTTCATTCTTTGATTAACCTACTTGTATCTCGTGTAGACCTTTAACCCCGTCTGGGCGACGATTCCCTTTAAACCCAATTTTTGTGTAAATTTAAATATCATTTTGTTGTTAATAAAGATATATTTTTGTCATTGTCTTTCTTTTGCAACCCCAGCTCCTACTAGCTACTTGTTAAACTTTGGCCAACTTGCACTCTGAAATATTTGTTTAAAAGGACTCCGCAAAGTTAAAAATATACCATCCCCACTGGACTCATAACAATTTTCCTCTTCACTAACGGTCTTCAACCAACTTTGGCCCCAAGCCCCAAAGTACCTAACGTTTATATATATATGTATATATATATATATATATATATATATATATGTAAATATATATATATATATATATATATATATATATATATATATATATATATATATATATATATATATATATATATATATATATATATATATATATAGAGAGAGAGAGAGAGAGAGAGAGAGAGAGTCTGGCCATTCCATGACATATACTTATATATACATTACTCTATTATAAAATCTGCTGATCAGGAGTGCCAGGGTCAATAAAAAGATCTTTGGAGAGATTTTGTAAAGGCAACCCTCTAACTTTATTGTAATTTTCAAAGCTGAGTACTGTTTGAGTGACAAAGATAAAACAAAACAGGAAACAACCCTGCGCTATTTATTTTTCGCTTAGTGTTTGTATGTGTGTTTGGACCGACAACCTTTAATAGGGAAATTTTGTTATGCGACAGAATTTATCCCACGGTCACTTTAATCCCCCACGGATTAGTAGAGTTTGAGCCCTTCTCATCTGACGAAGCCTGCATTTTTTTATTTTTTTTTATTTGCTTAATCCTATATCATATTAGTGTTAGTATTTGGATAGCAAAGCTTTCGCGTTTAACCAAGCATATTCCTCTTTGTGTCAGTAATTTGTGAGTAAAGTCTCATCCGTCGCGTGCCGACGGTCCATTTAACCCTTACTTTCGGACAAGTTTGAGAGATTTGAACTCCAAGGAGAATCCCTCGGTTTAAGTGCCAAAGACCTTGTCCCTTATGTACAGGAAAAAGAGAGAAAAGAGAGAACTGAACAAAAAGAGATTAGAGAATTAGCTGAACAAAAAGTAGATTAGAGAATTAGCTGAACAAAAAAGAAATTAGAGAGAGCGAATAACACGAGAGAATTCGCCGATATGAAGTAGAATCAAATCGTGATCGGCTCGAAACCCTTTCAGTAAATTCCCATGTAGGAATCCCTCAATCCGCCTCCGTTAAATTCCCCACGTTCAAAGAAGGAGAGGACTTCGGATCTTTTCTCACTCACTTCGAGAAACTTTTGAATTTAATCATTGGGACATTGAGACGGACGGTGTCGCTAAGCTTCTTCCCCGCCTTAGCTCGCCACTCCGAGACCTAGTCGTATGGCTCCCCTCGGAAGTTTTGGTAGATTACTCCACCCTCAAATCCGAACTTCTCGCGGCGTACAATATGACACCTGACTTCTACCGCGCCAAATTTCGACCCGCCCGCATCCAGCCAAATATGACCTTCCGTCATTTTGGATATACTCTTTCCCGTACTTTTAATTTTTGGTTAGACGCATCGAAAGTCCCACACGATTATGAGTCCATGGTAGATTTTGTTTGCTCTACGGGATCAGTTGCTGGCGTCACTAAAACCAGTGATACGCTCCTTTGTGAAGGATCGTCGGTTCAACTCCTTCAAAGAGTGTATAGAAGAAGAAAATGTCTATGCGGCGAGTCACAATTTATACCCGAAGGAAAATAAAAAGCCTCCCCCTTCATCCCCCAAGAATAAATTTAATAACTCGCGGTTTCCTCCTAAGAACTCCCCAGAATTCGCCAAGGTTACCGGCCCCTTTAAGCCCAGAAGTTTCCCTCCATCGGAACCCCGTGACGTCAAGCCCCTCATATCTAATCCCCCGGCGTCAACTTTTCCTCGTAGGCCAATCATATGTTTTGCGTGCGGTGTCGAAGGCCACACGCGCCCAAATTGCCCCCAAAATTCCCAATTCCGTGTTAATCCCATTCACCAAGTACACCAGGTGAATGCTGCCCCTCTTCCCCTCCATCGTGACCAGAAACCCCAGATCCATTCTCGTCTCCCATTGCCCCAGGGCACCAGGTAAATTTCCTCTTCGACAAGAATTCTCCGGGAAGTCTTAAATTTGAAAACGAAGGCGTTAATTAAGAAGCTACTCCAGCTTCTTAATTTTTCACAAGGGGATAGCAATCGTTAAAACAAAAGGGAATTAATATACTCTATTCTTATAACGAATAACACTATGCCTTACTCGACTGAGACCAGTGTTCGCAAAGATATAGCGTTAAACCTTACACACTTGACACCAAATTTAGATAATATATATATATATATATATATATATATATATATATATATATATATATATATATATTCGTTATTTTAGTCATTGGTTATCTAGTTCGAGAAACCAATCACGAATAGGTCAGTGCCAATATTTAGGTAGGCCAATTCTCTAGAAGGCATACTTCTTATTGCAGACGAATTTAGTTGGTTGACTATTGCCTACCAAGTGCAAATATGACTCAGTTTGAAATCTTCAAAGCACAAGGAGAATCCTTAGGACTTTCCGAAACAGAATTGATTGAGTACATCCAAGAGGAGCAACAAACAGAAAGAGAAAAGTTAAGAGAAGCCGAAAGAGAAAAGCTAAGAGAAGAGAGAGAAAGAGAAAGAGAAATTCAACGAGAAGAAAGAGAAAGAGAGGAACGGAAAAGGCAAGCCGAGCTTCACCATCAGATTGAAATGGCCTGCGTACATGCTGAAACACAATCAGTGAGTACACGTTCAGAAGCCCCGTCCAATCTCCCACTTAAGCTCCCCAATTTCAGGAAGGGAGAGGATTACGGAGTATTTTTATCACACTTCGAAAAGATCCTCGAAATCAACAACCTGGAATTGAAGGCCGAAGACGTAGTGAGGTTACTTACTCTTAAATTATAAAATGCGCGACATCTTCATTTCATTACCATCTGAATGTACAATTGACTACAGTACCTTAAAAGCTGAGTTATTGGCCACTCATAATATGACTCCCGATTTCTACAGACAGGAATTTCGAGGAGGTCGTATTAAACCCAGACAGACGTTCCGTCAATTCGGATACATTCTCTAAAGGAATTTTAAATTCTGGTTAGAATCCTCCAAGGTTGATCCTGACTACGACTCCTTAACAGTCTTCGTGTTGCGGGATCAATTTTTGGCGTCTCTCCCGACAAAGATCCTCGTGTTCGTCAAGGATCGTCGGTGCCAGACCTTTAAAGAATGTACCGAAAAAGCGGATGTCTATGCTGCCAGCCATAATTTGTACCCCAGGGAGAATCGATATTCTCACCAATCCCCCTAAAAGGAAAGAAGGAAGGATTCGCGCCCCTGAACAGGAAAGCCAACGAAGTTTCCGAGCCCCGTAAAACCCCAAAACTTCTTTCCCCCAAACCAACAACGGGACTCCAAACCCCTCTGTTAAGATTTCTCCACCATCACTCTTCCCGAAGCGACCGATCATATGCTTCACCTACGGTGTAGAAAACCACATGAGCTGGAATTGCCCCCCAAATTCTAGGCTTAAAAACGGACCAGCCCACCAAGTTCACCAGATTAATACCACCCTGGCTTCCCCAGTGGTGCAGACCCAAGCATCAACTTCTCCCCCTCCGTCAGGCTACCAGGTAAATTTTAGATAAAAGTTCTCTGGGAACTTTAAAATTTGAGGAGGGCAGCGTGAACGGCTGCCGTGTATCTACCCTCGTCAGGGACACAGGGTGCACTTGTTTCATCGTGTCCGACGAGCTCCTTCCCCCAGTGGACCCTAACCGCGAAAAATTTGCGGTAGTACATGACTACCTTGGGGGGGCGAACCGAATCCCCGTCGTTAAATGTTACCTTCAGTGTCAGTATTTTGATGGCTGGGCTGGAGTCATTCCGGCACCTATAAAGTTTTGTTCCGTACTTATAGGACAGAGCCCTCAAGTAAGCCCTGACCCTGTGTCCTAGGCCACCCTTACTCGAACCCGAGCTAAGAAGGAAGCACAGGAGCCCGTCCCCCTCAGAACCCCGATACCGTCCGAATTCTCGGAGATCCTTAACCAGGATTTTAGGTCCGCACAGAAGGAGTGTGAAACACTAACACCCTTATGGGATAAGGCTCAAAACAAGGACACGGAGACTGTCCATGGACCCAAAATAATAAGGTACCTGGAGCAAGGTGGTCTACTCTACCGATCTGCCGAGGACAGTAATAACGCTGTTACAACTGTCTTATGCCTTCCACGATACCATGTACCTATAGTGCTAAAAATAGCTCATGGCAGCATCTTTTCCAGCCATTTTAGTCATACCAAAACGGGTCAGCGTATTTTTGCATATTTTTACTGGCCGGGTGCTGCTGCTGACATCTCAAAGCATTGCCAATCGTGCGATGTGTGTCAAAAGACGTCCGCTAAGGGGCGGGTCAAATCTGCTCCCTTACAAAGGGGACCAGTCATCACTGAACCCTTCTCCAGAGTGGCCATCGACCTGGTTGGCCCTATCCTCCCCCTTCAAGCGAAGGGCACAGCTACATTTTTACCTTAGTTGACTTTGCTACCCGTTTCCTCGAGGCTGTCCTCCTTCCCTGAATCGATAGTATTACTTGCGCCGAGGCCCTCATTTCAATCTTTTCAAGGGTAGGCGTCCCCAAGAAAATTCTCTCAGACAGAGGACGGCACTTCACCTCCGAGTTGATGAAGTACGTAGGGAAGCTGACAAACGGAATGTGTGAAAAATTAAACGGAAATCTAAAATCTATTATTAAGAAGATTTGTGCCGAGCAGCCCCGCGAATGACACTGATATCTCCCGGTCGCCCTATTCGCCTATCGAGAAATTCCTCATCGTGCATTAGGCTTCGCACCGTTCGAGCTCCTTTATAGACGTAATGTACGCGGACCACTCAGCATTTTAAAGGAGTTGCTAACCAAGCTCCAACTGGACCAAGAACTTCAGTCATCATACGCCTATGTCTTGGATCTACGCCAGAGGCTCAATAAATGCGCGAACATCGCCTATGAAAATGCCGATGTCAATTTGGACAAATATAAAACCTATTTTGATGTCAGGTCCGAAGATAGGAAATTTAACCCCGGTGATGAGGTACTCTTGCTCCTACCCACAGCGAGTAATAAATTACTGAGCCAATGGAAAGGTCCATACTCGGTCCGCGAGGTACAAGGACCGGTAGATTACCTCATTGGTACCCCAGCAGTCGATAAACTCTACCACATTAACTTATTAAAGAAGTACCACCGACGCGTCCATGGAGATACGTTCGTAGCATTGGACGAAACATCGGTGCTTGAAGAGGATTACCCCTCGGAGTCCCTTAATGTCCTTCAGACAGTGTACATTCAACCTGGTACCGATTACCCTCTTGCTTTCCTGCTAGCCGCGTCTTTTGAACCCTCTGAAGTAGATAATTTGATTAGTTTAGACATAATAGAACTTTCCACCTCTAGTTATTGTTCCCCAATCGTCATGGTCAAGAAACCTGATGGCTCTTATCGGATGTGCACCGACTTCAGGAAGTTAAATTCAGTAACTGTGTTCGAAGCCAAGCCCATCCCTTTGGTAGATCAAAACCTCCACCTTTTGAAGACGCTAAGTTCCTCTTAGAACTTGATTCGTGCAAGGCGTATTACAAAATTCCCCTCCAGCCCGATGTGAAAGCATATACCACCTTTGCAACTGAGAAAGGCTTAATGCAATTTAAGCGCCTTCCTTTTGGCATCGTGACCGCTTGCAGTAACTATAACCGTCTCATGACAAGGTTGTTAGATGGACTTTCGAATGTCTCCTTTTACTTCGATAACATCTACGTTGCTACTCGCGAATAGAGTCATCATCTAACCACCCTATTAGCTCTCTTTGAGCGACTGCACGAAAATGGCCTCACCATTGGCGACAACAGATGCTATTTTGCCCACGAAACCATAAAATACTTGGGTTTTAAAATAGGAAAAAGCCAGCTAGGTCCACAGGAGGAAGCGATTAAGGCAATCGCCGACATGCCCCTCCCGAATACTAAGAAACAATTAAGATCATTCCTAGGATCAGCTTCTTACTATCGGCAATTTCTCCCAAATTTCACTGCAATCTCGGCGCCCCTCAGCACCCTTTTAAAAAAAGAATTCCCCCGATCGACTACGTTGAAATGATGTCGCTATTTCTCATTTTAACCAGCTCAAGACTAAGCTCATTTCTGACCCATTTTGAAGTTGCCCAACCCGGAAAAATCCTTTGGGATTAGGACCGACGCGAGCAACGAGGCAATGGGGGTGTACTAATTCAATATGAGGATGACGGAACGAGTCATCCAATTGCATACGCTAGTCGCCGGCTATTACCCGCGAAAAGAGATATGCCACTATAGAGAAGGAAGCTCTAGCTATTATTTGGGTTATTGACAAGTTTAAAATCTATTTGATAGGAAAAGAAATTTTGGATAGGAACTGACCATCGCCCGCTGGCCTATATTTGGAAGGTACGACACTCCAACGGCAGAATTATGCGCTGGAGTCTACTCTTGCAAGAGTACCAATTTAAAATAAATTACATAAAAGTTTCCGATAATCAGGTCGCTGACGCACTCAGTAGGAATGCTTTACCAAATAGTGTAGATTAATTTATAATTCATAGGATTAGGATTTCCATGTATGTATGTATATACCGTCTTGTACGACTTAATTGGATTCTCATGTAATATAATTAGTTTAATTGAATGTAAATGTCAGAATTTCGTGGCTCAATGTCTAATTTTTTTTCTTTCGTATGTTCGTACATTTGTACCCATTAATTTACGTATGAATTCTTTTGTCCCATATTTACTAATTTTATATTATTCTATTGTTCCTCCATGTCTCTTTTATGGCTAAGATTGTATTAAGGGTTAATTTCCCGTATAATCAAATGATCGACGTAATCATATGTATTGATGTAATGCTAGCTGGGTGCATGGAAGAACGGTCGATGCAAGAAAGTGAGTTCTCCAAAATGGAGCTCTATGTGTCCCTTCTCTCTTTTTTTTTTGAAGTGACAACTTCCCACGGAATGGAGGAGTGTGGTAGAACGATCTGAGGCTGCCATGCTCCAGTCCCTATCACATGTCGAAACGCATGCTTCCCACGTGCATCCTGCGAGAGAAAGTAGAAGGCGCGTTATCGCCCACCATTCCCAAGTTTAATCAAGGAGGTTCAATCCCCCGTTTGCCCCCATGCGTCGATCTCGCAAGATTGAATTAGGGTTATGGGGAGATAAGATATTTTCCCAAGCGCCACTGGGACATTCCATCGAAGTCCCCCTCCATTGTCCCCTACGCCGAGTGGCGTAGGGGACCTTTTTCGTTTCTTGTGTCTCTCCTATTTAATCCCCGGTCATGTAAATATTTTCCGTGTGTTGTTTTGATAAATTAATTAATAAAACTCTATTTTATTAATGTTTGCAATATTATTTATCCTTGGGCTCCGTTCCACTTCTTAAGTATATTGAAGATAAATAAGCCCTCTCCAGGCCTCCTTTTGAACCATTCTCGGCATCTGATTACCACGCACTCGAAATATAGAATAATGCCCTCAACAAATAGATATATATATATATATATATATATATATATATATATATATATATATATATATATATATATATAGTATATCGTCGGGAGCCTATAATACGACATCGCCTTTTATCCCTACATGGGAGGGATACGCGCATAGGGTTATGTTACTTGAAAGCGACGTTATCTTTCTTTGAATTTCAATGGCTAGGGGATGAGTTTGGCTGTGTGATTTATCATTGTCCGCGCACTGTTTGAGTCAGAAAATATTGCGGTTTTATTGTTACCTGTTTTGACGGACTTGAGACCCATGTAGATGGCAGTGAGTTCTGCAGAGAGGACGGAAGCGCAATTCGGAAGTCGGGCTGCTACAAAGGAGGGCGTGGGAATTGCTGCACATGCCACGCCATCCGCCGATTTCGATCCATCTGTGAATATAGACTGACATGGCGGATAGGACCTTTGTTGGTCCTGGAAAATGTCGGATAGCACTACGGGCGTCATTATCGATTGCAAAGATAGGAGGGTTATTTGACCTATACTGAAGGTTGAATAAGTCACGGGGGAAAGGTATAATAGTTGTCAATGAGGATGTTTGGTTCTGGCAGGTTTAAACGCTGTAAAAGTTTTTTAACTCTTACCGTGTAGGTGATGTAGTTGCGGGTCTTTGGGCTGTCTGCTGGTAGTGTATTTTTTAGTAATCTATTTAGTTTGTTATGTCTGTAAACACGCGAAAGGTATTTGAGTTCTGCAACTTGTTTTTTGTGATGCAAAAATAGTATTCCAGTCTCGGTGCAAGTGAGGATGTGGGAGATTATTTGAAGCCACCGGTGGCTAGACGGAGGGCTGGGTTTTATACAGGATCTAATTCCTGGATTACCAATTTTGATGCTGCTCCCTACAGATGGCATCCCTAGTTTATTCTGGACAAGATGAGAGTTTCGTAAAGGTACAGGAGGGTGCTTCTGTCTGCCCCCCAGTTATGATGCGACAGTTTAGTCAGAATGTTTGATAATTTATAGCACCGTTTTTTGAGGTTTAAGTTGTGGGTTTTCCATGTAAGCCTCTGATCCAGTGTAAGACCGGGAAATTTTATCTTATTTTGAAAAGTGATTGGGCGTTGTTCAAGTAGCAATGGGATATGCGGAATTTGTTTTTTCTTGTAAAGGTTATGGCAGTTGTTTTTTCACTTGAAATTGTAAAGCCGTGTTGTACTGAGTAGTTCTCGATTTTGTCTATTACTTCTTGTAGGCGATTTCATATTTCTGTTGCGCTGGTGTCTGGGATTTAAATTCCCAAGTTGTCCACATATAATTAGTATTTAATTGTAGGTGGTACTCTGAGAGTCAAATTGTTGATAGCTATTAGGAACAGGGTTGTGCTGAGCACACTTCCTTGTGGTAAACCTTCGTGTTGGCTGAATTGTGTAGACTGGGTTTCATGGAGATCTATTATGAATATTCTATTGTTAAGGATGTTTTTAATGAAGAGTGACATTGGACTTCTGATTCCTAGCTCGTGTATGTTATTGACTATATGATGTCGCCAAACCGTATCATACGCCTTAACAATGTCATAAAAGACCGCTGTAACAAACTTCCATTCACTGAATGCTCTGCCGAAGTCGTGGTTAAGGAGGGTTAAGGGATCTAGTGTGGCGCGGTATTTTCTATAACCATATTGGTTTGAGGACAAAAGGTTGTTTGTTTCTAGATACCATTTTAATCTAGCATTAACCATTCATTCTTATATTTTGCATAGGCATGGTGTCAAGAAAATCGGTCTATAATTCGTTGAGTTTGATGGATCTTTTTCAGGTTTTAAGAAGGGGAGGACTAGCGCTTGACACCAATCATCCGGGAAGGAGCCATTAGTCCTGGTGCCTTTATAAATGTTCAACGGTAGCTCTAAGGAGTTTGGGTGGACTTTACTTATAGTGAGGTTTGAGATTTCATCCTCTCAAGGGGCTGTGTTTGGGTTTTCTTCTGGGGATGCTTGTAATTTTTACATGGAGAAAGCATTGTTGTGCGGAAGGATTCTATTGGTTGAGAATTCTAAATATGTTGATTCTCTTAGAATTTTCACGGTTAAAAAGGTCTTGTTTCGAGATCCTGTAGAAATGGTATTGAGGGAATGCCCTATTATGTTAGCGACTTGTGTTTGATTGCTGATGGTATAACCGTTAATACAAAGGATAGGGAGGTGAATAGGGCTGCGGTGTCCTGACATCCTTTTATTTGTAGCCAAATATTTGAAATAGGGGTATCTTTGCTAATTTTAGATCAATATTGTTTCCAGGAGGCTCGCTTAGCTACTTTAAAGGTACTTCGGTTGATGGTAGATCTTCTTTTATAGTCCATGTAATTCTGTAACGTTTTAGTTCTTATTAAAATTCTGTGAGCTTTATTACGTTTTCTTTTATCGTCTTGGCACTGTTGGTTCCACCATGGAGTAATGCGCCTGCTGGTGTTTTGGTTAGTCTTTGGGATGTGTTCGCCATCTGCTTTCTGTAGTTCTGCCGTTAAGTAGCAGATATTCGCCTGTGGTTTGGTTTGGGGCTCTTTGAGCAAGAAACTTAATCATTATTTTGTAGTGATCGCTATTCCATAGGTCTGAGTAAACGCTCCAATGAGTTTCTGTGGGGAAATTAAGGGAAGTTAGGCTTAAGTGTATGTTAGACAATGTGCTGGTTGGTTGGTGATAATGTTTTGGGCATATGTATTTAAGATGTTGATGTATTGGCAGTCTATTAGGTCTGATATGATGCGTCATCTGGTGTTTGTTTTCATATCGTTCCAGTAGTTGCTTCTGGCGTTGAAGTCACCAAGGATGAGAAATGGTTCTGGTAGTTGCTTGAAAAGGGCTTCGAGGTCCTGGTGGTTTAGGGGCACGTTAGCGGAGGAGTATATAGAGCATACTGTTAACAGCTCTAGACAATGTAGCTGAACGGCTATGGCATTTAGAAACGTTTTAAATGGTATTGCGTTTTTGGGGTATTTAGTCGCGTGTAGATGGTGTTTGCCTTTGGTCGAGTCGGTTGTAATGAAATGACAATCATATTTGTTATTCAGATGCTGCTGCGTGTTTGAGTGCATAGTTTCGTTGAGACAAATTCACACTGGGTCTTTTTTTGTGATTATTTTTTGTAATGATCCGAAATTGGCCCGAAGGCCACGAATATTCCATTGTAGAATTTGAATTTGTTTGCAATATTCTTCGGTTTGTAGATCTATTTAGGAGGCTTGAGGCTCCGTATTGGGTGGAACTACCTGACTTTGTATAGAGTTTGTGTGTAGTTTGTTTCGACGTGCCTGGTATTATCGGGTTCTGTATTTTTTTGTCCGTAATGTTAATTTTCTTAGCGAGAGGTTCCTTATATTTTACCTGTGACCGCTGCAGCTTTTGTTTTGTGTTGCGCTGGGCGCTTAATAGAGGTATTGCTCTTTGGCTATGGGGTGAAAGTGTTCATTGTGAACACTGTATTGACAGTGGGGCTGTATGTCTAGAGGCATTCTTATTGGTATTCAGTTCCTTGTTTATTGCCAATTCTTCTTTATTTGTAGTTGAATATGTGGACCTTGGTGGAAAGGTTGGTAATCTGTGTGGTGATATTTGGGAAAGGAAAACTTCTTTTCGGGGCTTTGTACTTCTATTTTGTGTTGGTGTGATTGAGCCAAACAGTGTTGTTTCTCGGCTTTAGATGCCTTGCAATGGGAGTTTGGTGTCAGGGGTTGTGGGTTTATGGGTTTGTTGTGGAGTGGTGAGAGTAGCTCGCTATCGTAGCATATAGTTTTCGTGCTCAATGAGCTGTTTCTTCGGGTTGCTTTATCTTCTGGGCTTTTAGTTGATGAGGAGGAGGAAGTGGCACATTAGGAGGATTCTTGGTGGCTTCTTTTTTGTGATTGCGCTTTAGGTAGGTCTGTTTTAGGGTGTTTAGTGGTTGGTATTTCTGTTTGGACGTGGTGGGGTTTTACTTTGGGCTTTCTAGGGGTACTAGCTTGTTTCCCTTAGATATTTCAGTTTTGTTGGCTTTTAGATCCAATGTTGGTTTGGAAGTTATTTCGGTGGTTGGTGCTTTCGTGGTGGAAGCAATGGTAGCATAAGTTGGAGTACTCAACATTCTTCCTTACTCGGCCATGTCTTTTAAGGCTTAGTGTATTTGGATGGCAAAACGGACAGTTCTAATCCGTACCTCCTGATGGAAGTTGAAGTAGGGACATGTTCGCTTAAATGCGTGGTGGTTATCTCCACAGTTAATGCATCTTTCCTTTGCTTTGCATTGTTCACTGTTGTGTTCTTTTTCGCTGCATTTGAAGCATAATTGTAGATCAGTTTTACAATATTTGGCCGGGTGACCAAACAGCCTTTCTATTCCTTGGCATATGAAGGCCTCCATACTTTTGGGTACAGGCATAAATCTGTTGAGTAGAACCGTATCTACTCTCAGGTTGTGATTATTTTTGTCCGTTGGTTTTATTTGATTATCACTTAAGGCGGTGAGGGCTAGTATTTTTTATCTTTTTTCTGTTCGGTCAGGATTGATTGAGAATTCTTGTTGCTCTTCTGTAGTTGTTCTCAAAGTTAGAGTGCACAGAATGGTTAATTTCTTGTGGTTTTGAGGTTATGTATCTGAACCAACAAGCCGGTCCTAATATTATTCTGAGATAGTTTATTTTTTGCTTTTTTATTTTTTTCTGTTTTTTTTATGAAGTTTTTGTTTGTTCATTTTGTAGAGTTGGTTACTCAATAAAAGATCCATGGCCAATAAGTGAAATACAACACCCATGCCCGTGGCGACCAACACTGACCCCGACAAGGGACCAGCACTACTGGAAGCCTTGTACATGGCCCGGCCGGTACCACTAGGCGGGGCGTTATACGCCTTCACCACTACTCCTTGGGAACTTCGGACCAAACCAACAGATAGCATGGTAGGCTGATCAGAGTAGCGGATCAAGCTTGGTGACAGACTTCTGAGCAGTTAGGGTCACCACGCCTAACATCTTTATGTCGGAGTATTCGGTTGCGCGATAAAAATGAGTGCCAGGTCGTGATCGGGGAGGTCCATGGGCAGGATAAGAATAGGCCAACAAAAGGATAGAAGTGGTACAGGAGACGGAGATTAGGGGTTAGCGAACGAAGGAAGAGAAACTAAACTGAGGCCGGACGGGGCGCTGAGGCCCGCCGGCACGGCGGCCAGGAAGGCAAATCGCCGCCCTCCTTATGGGGTCTTATAGGGACTGAGGATGATCCGAGTGTCGACGTCTGCAAACTGCTCTACCGAGTAGAGCAGGTAAGTCCAACGTATACACAAGGTACAACAGCAGACTCAGACCATTACTTTGTAGAACACCCGCCTCTAGCTCGAAGTCGGGTCCTCTGTTGCCCTCGATCGAAATTTTAGATTTCTTCCATAATGTAATCACATAGGATCCTTTCCAGGATGGAGGTTAGTTGGAGGCCCAAGATGCTGAATTGTAGACATCTCAGCCAAACTTTATCGAAGGCCTTCTGAACATCTCGCATCACCACGTCTACGTATTTCCTCTCGACTTACACGAAGGAGTTTTTCGAAGGGCGAGGAATGTATCAGTCCCCCTTCTCTTGCGGAACCCGTGCTGCTGAGGGTTGTGAGCTTCCAGCTCGGACAACTGGTGTTGTAGCTTATTAACTAAAAACTTCTCGTAGACTTTGCCTACAAACTCAAGGAGGGATATTGGCCTGCAGTCCACCAGTTGATCGGGGGGCTTATTTCCTTTAGAGATAAAAATGAGTTTGGCCATTTTTAAACCATCTGGGAAGTAAACAGTATGGAGGGAAGCGTTGTAGATGTTAATGATTCCTTGAATGATCTGGCGGGGAGCATGCACCAAATTGTTTTGAGTGATGCCCATCCAGCCTGGCGCCTTTTGTTTAAAGGTTTTTACGACTGTCATGACGTCTTCCGTTGTAATTGGTCGGCTATGGTCTGCCATCTCCCCCCCTTCGTCAACGTAGGCTCGTGGGTGTGTTCGAGGTATGATCTGATTAAGTTCTTCAATCAGATGGTCTTCGAATTCCTGTTCGAATTTCATAACGTCCTCAGGTGTTATTGAGAAGATTTCCTTCCAGAACGTGCGGAACCTTTCCTCCAGGACCGCCGCATCCTCTAAGTAGTCATCGCCCTCCTTAATGCCAGTCTTTCCTTTACTTGGTAGGCCTTTCAATTTCATTACTAGTCGCCAGAATTTATCGGGGATCACCTCGCTGTCTACCCTGGCTATTAGACTGTCCTATATTTCAGCCTCTTGTTGGTTAATAGCCAGCTTTAGCTCATCACGCAAATGTCGTAGCAGCGAGCTTTGTTTCCAATTCGTACCTGCTCTTCTGATTTCTTCATACACCTCCCTGTGCTTCCTAGCGATCTCTTTCATTCCTCGGTCCAACGTTTTCAATTGGTGCTAATATGCGTTAATTCCAGCTTATGTCTGTGTCATTATCATCATCATCACTTTATCATCACTAACTCTATAATTTAAAAAGAGTAATTTTTTGAGCACTTGAAAAATAATCTTATCTTAGTTTGGTTATGACATGTTTTTTATCAAAGTTATTTCTAATAATTCTTTTGTAATATCAAAAGCAAAATGTTGAAGTTTAGAAATAAATATAAGCATCGAAATTTTATGAATTTTTATAACCCAAACAATTACAAATGGTGAAGTTCTGAAAATTTATCTTTATATATCTTCTCTATAGCTATATTTTAGCAACGTGATATTTTGAAAGGAGAAAACTTTAGTTTAGAGTTACTTTTTAAAATGATCATAATTAGCAAAGATCCGAAAATTTATAAAAATTTAACCATGGCGGCTTTTTTATAGATTTAAATTTTAATCTTAGTAGCGAAGCACAAGCTCTCTCCGTAGAGGGAAGTGGCGAAGCCATTGCCTGGTCTTAATAGTATTTAACTTCGTATTATACCTGCTTTTATTCTTTAATAATATAGAAGGTTCCGGTTCCGGAAGCTCTACCCACATAGGTAGACACTCTTGGTCAGCCTCGGTGATGAGGGCTGTTATCCTCTTCTGCTCCCCGCCAATCTCCTCTAGACTTGCTTCTCTTAGGTCAGCTGGTTCGAATCCGCCTAGGATTTTCCGTAGCGTTCCTAGTTGGCCGAAGCGTAGCTTTTGCGAAGAGGGACCCGAAGCTGGATCGGAGCGAGTAAGATCGTGTCCAAGATTGCTATATGGTCGCTGGGGACTGTTGGTCCTGGGTTGCTATGGCAGTTAAATGGGAAGCCGTCACTTGTCATAATTATGTCACCTTTGTTGCTGCCCGAGAGGTGATATAGGTCGGGAAATCCGGTCCTATCCTCTGGATGTTTTTCCGTCGCATAATCATTTCCAAGTTATGGCATCTGTTGTTCGTGTTACCATAGCCAGCCGTTTGGCATCTGGCGTTGAGGTCGCCATCAAGGAATGCCATTATGCCGTGGCCGAGCAGGGTGTAGAAGTTGTTGAGGGGCAGATACGCTCTTCGAGGAGGTTGATATGCCACCGCGATCACGAGGTTACCCACTAATGTGTGCAGCTCTATCACCGCGAATGACTCATCTGGTTCTGGTAGGTGCCTGAACAAGAGATTACTTTTGCTTGCAACAGAAGCACCGTTAAACCTCTCTTGAGAATGCTTCTTTGTGACAACTCTGTAGCCCGGTATCTTTATTTGAAAAGATGGTGTTTCGATATCGTGCTCCGTAATTAAGATGATTTCGAGGTCGAGCACATGTAATATCATCCTATACGCAGTTGCTTTTCCTTCGCATCCATTTACGTTGAGCGTCACAATTTTCAATCTGTTTTGTGGTTCTCCATTCTCTTTTCTGGCTCCTATTCTTTACTGGTGGTGGGACGCCTCTTCCCGTTCCTTTTCTTCTTGTACTCTGGTGTGGTAAGCTCCTCATATGTTTCTGTATAGAGTTTAACATTATAATTGAAAAGGGCCTCCTCGATCATTTCCTCTTCGCACCGGGCATCGTATTCCCACTTGTAGTACTTCTTTTTGATACCGACGAATATTTTGTTGGCATCTCTGTCCTTTGGGAAGGAAAATTGCTTTGATGCGTAAATTGAGAGGTTAATCTCGTCACCATCTAGAGGTTTTTTGGCCTCCCGTTTTCTTTTTTCCTGGTGTCCATCTTTGTTCATGACCTCTGAGTCTAAAGAGTCCGAGGTGTCTGTGGAATCCGAATTTTCTGTTTCTTCATTCTTCTTTATGTTTTTATTATTTGGTTCAGGCGTATTTAGCAATCTGGCCGAAGACTCCCTTTTCTTTGTTGCTTCTATTCTCAGATAGGGTCTCTTTTTATGCTCCTTAGGTTTTTTCCTCTTGCTTTTTTCTCTTAATGAATCTGTTTTGGGACCATTTGTAGTTGGAGGACATCCCCTGATCGGGGATCGCCCGGGAACCGCATCTGGTTCATGCTGTTTTTGCCGAGCATCCGGTTTAACTCTTTTGCGACTGTTCCAGGATACGTTAGATTTCTGACGTGTGCATACAAGATGCACGTCAAAATTTTGTGGATTCTTCATTTTGGATTTTGAAGTAAGTTTTCTTACTTTCTGTCTTGGAGTAAGCTGCCTTTGCTACCTGAACGTACGTTGTGTTGGCTTTTTTTGGTCGCCTCTTCTTTACTCTGTTGTTGCTTCCTCCTGATAATTTTTTTTCCACAATCCATGGGTCTAATCTTCTGCAGATCACGCTCCTGTGCGTTTGGATCTGGGGAGAGATTGCTGGCTGCAGGCCGAGTTTGCGAAGGACCTCGAACGCTGCTTCCTTCGTCATGGCCTCCACATCTCTTTTCGGTTTCGCATATAGCGACATAACGCGTGGGAACCTCTAGTAGCCTTATCATGGCTATCTTAAGTCACCCATAGACGATTTCAAAGACTTTGTCTCTGTCCGGTCTGGTGGGACCACTGATGGTGCGCTGCGGGACCCTGGTGGTCCAAGCTTGAGCAATCTTGCCCGAGGGGGGCCCCGAGGGGCGGTAGACCCCTGCAGGGTCGCTCCTTCTTCGTGCTTTTTTGCTGGATACCAAATCATTATGTCCTCTTCTGTGGGTCCAACTTTTTTATTTTGAATATAGAGCGCTTAAGGGGGGCAGCCTCCCTCACCTTTGTAAGCGAGCTTCCATGAACCTGAACTGCCGGATGGAGTGATGAAATGATGCTGGGCGAAACCAGAGGGGAAGGGGGAGGGGAGCCTTATGAGGTGTGGTTGTATGGAGGACTTTTTGTTGGTTAGCGCGAAATCAACCATCGCTAACAGGGGGTGCTGCCCCTCGAGGGTTTGGGAATCAGAACTACATCCTTGCTTACATAGAGACGTGTGTTACTTCCCTCTATGTTATTGGTAGGTCTCCCAGGGTAGCCGCTGAAATTGCAGTCCTATCCCTTGTCCGGGTGCTTCTGACGCCGAGTTCTACACTGGGCTACTTCTCAAACCTGCTTTCCTCGGCGCCTCCAATTATGGCTATTATAGAGAACGGCATAGCTGGGACGTGGCTAGATGGTTGGCAGTTCAGTTCAATTCAACTCCCTTACTTCGGGGGGAGGGGGCGAGGGGGGATTAGTTCTACATTTGTCGAATAATCGGTGCTCTATAAATCTCCTTCTTGGAATCCCCGTAGGGAAAGTGAATAAAAAATTCACGTTTACAGGCAGGCTGCTTTATCGGCGAATAACGTCTTCCAATTATGCTTGCTTTATCTAAAGTATGACTAACAAGTCTAGGAGAGAAATGAAATAAAATGAAAGGGAAAGTGGGAGAAAAAGATACATGTCTCCGTGCCCCTTCCCTACCCTCTGACCAGTACCTCCCGGAGGAGGTACCCGGTCGGAGGGGCGGGGTGAGGCTCAGCTTCCCCGAGTTTCATCAGCGCCCTCCTCCCTCTTCGACTGAAGGCACCGAGGGAAAGGAGCTCCGGAGAGGGAGAGAGAGAGAGAGAGAGAGAGAGTGAGAGAGAGAGAGAGAGAGAGAGAGAGAGAGAGAGAGAGAGAGAGAGAGAGGAAAAGAAGAAAGAAATAAGGATAGGACAGACTGAAATAAAGTCAAAGTTTTGAAAGTTAACCAAGTTGGCCTGTGGACCTTCTTAACGTGGGACCCGGAACACGGTGATTTTATGTTTTCCTAGCTTTTAGTTGTTAGAATTTGCTGTACCTGTCCCTGGTGTTAGTGTTTGGCGCATGTTTGGATAGCGGTAAAGGAAGAAGATAATTGAAGTGGAAGGAAGTTGGAGGTTTGAGAGACCTAAGGGGGGAGGGCACGTGCGCCCCGCTCACAGAAAACCTCACAGCCTCAGAGACGTCCGAGATCGTCCCCTTCTTGTAAGAGGGAATCTAGGCACGCTTACCATTCGAGAAAAATTAACTTGAAGGTATTCGCTGCCGAAAGGTCCCCTTTCCATAAGGAGATGGATGTCCTTGATGTATCAGAAGGAGTAATATCCTGAAGATACAAATGGGAATTCATTTCGGACGACTGCAGCGATAAACAAGTCGAGTTGGTTTTACTTCAAGGCTTAATCAAACTGCCACCCGAAACCTTTATTCAGAAAAAACCCTACAGGAAAGACAATCACGCCACCTAACACTCCACAAGGACCTAAGCTCGTAGAGAATAAGTCCAAAAAACAACTCGACCACACACAGGCATCTTTAGTGAACAAGACAATGGAGACATTAAAAATATTACATTTTAACTCAGACGGTTGGATGAACAAAAAAATACTATACGGTAACGTAATACGCCAATGTAAGCTAGACGTTATATTTATCTCAGACCATGGAATGAATGACATAGACAGGATAAAAATTTTCCCCTACGAAGTCTTAATCAAAAATCACAGCGGAGAACGTCCCGACAGTTGCGCGATAGCTGTAAAAAAAGGGCCTTGACTTCAGATCAATAAGTTGACTAGATGAGTCATACCTCGCTGTTGAGATCCGTACGGCAGTGGGCCCTCTGGTCGTGGCAACATGTTACCAACCCCTAAGGAGAGAGTACTTGCCCCTTCACAATTTCCTACAACTTTGTGGTCACGGCAGAACCGTTATTTTTGCCAGCGACCTCAATGCAAGGAGTACTACCTCAGATTACACGTCGACCAATCCAGCAGGCATAAATCTTGAGACACTTATTGAAAGGCAAATTATGACAAGAATTGGACCAATCTTCCCCACATACATTGCACACAGAGCAGCTACAAAGCCAGACATAGCGCTCACTAGCACTGTGTTGTCCTACAACTACTTGAAAATTGGCCTCCAGACACTGACGCAACTAAGAGGAGTGGGTAGGTGGGGGTGAGGGGAAAGTCTTCCAGCTGCAGGTCGAGGGGCATTGTTTTTAATGAATTAATGCCAAGTGCGCTTTAGTCAAATATCTCACACGATGAACTTTTTAGTTTTCTTTTTCTAACCAAATATAATTTAATTATTACTTGACGAAAATAAAAGAACTTATACGAAACCTTGTGAAAAATACATAATTTTCATCATAATTTAAAAAATAAATTATTGTGTGTATTTTGAGATGCATTTATGCAGAGGTGAGAGGTTTTGCTGTTAAAGTAAGTCCTGCCTCTCGATTTTGAATTTTTAGAATTCTTGGAGGGGCGGAAACATCTACGACCGCCCCGGTCGCCACAAACGCGAGTTACGCCTCTGCCTCCAGAGTTTCCTCTAGTTTATTACTGGTGTTTTCGTGATTTGTGATGAGCTAAGTGGTGAAATGTGTGGTAGGTGTGATAAGAGTGAAGGGTTTTTTGGATCAAAAGTTCAACGTCGTTTACCAATTTTCATGTCCTGTCGGTGACTGCACGCATCGCAACTTTCAGTATATAGGCATAAGCGCTACTACCCTCTCCAAAAGACTATCAGCATATCTTCAGAGTGGCGCAATACAACGTCACTCAATAAAAGAACACTCTCTGCCTCTGAACAGAGCCACGTTAAATAACAATACTGAAATTATCTATCGCGACCCCCACCTTTCCCACCTGAGAATGGCTGAAGTAGTGTTAATTTACCAAGAAAATCCTGCGATTAACATTCAACTCCTTCCATATATCTCTCTACCCTCACAACGAAGGCATCATTCTATCACTTCCACACGTAGACACCAAATCTAAAACTAAATTATCTACTTTTGCCCATGATTTTAGTATTTTCCTGCTTTATTGTAAATAACTTTTGATTTCTCATTTTAATTTAAAATTTTTCAATTTTCTATTTTAACATTATATTTTAGATTGAATGTTATTCCTCTAAAAATATATAATGTCTACGTGAATATTGTATTTATTAGGCTGTTTTCATTATGTTTATCAGTATAGCCCCAGAAGATGACCAGTATGGTCGAAAGGTATCTCGGGCAGTTAATAAATAATTACAATGATCTTTTATGATCTCTTTGCCATCATGATATAATCATTTGCCGTGAATTTGAAAAAGTTCTGAAGAACCTTAACAATGAATCTTTGGCTGTGGAATATATATATATATATATATATATATATATATATATATATATATATATATATATATATATATTTATATATATATATATATATATATATATATATATATATATATATATATATATATATATATATATATATATATATATATTATATATATATATATATATCAATATATATATATATATATATATATATATATATATATATATATATATATATATATATATATATATATATATATATATATATATATATGGCTTTCGCCATATTTAATTTCTGCCTCTCAAACACCTTTCGAAGACAGAAAGAAAGATGCATAAACCTTGTATTGTGGACCATATAGCAATACAGTACAAGAGAAAGAGAAATTCTACGTAAATGAGCAACGAGACAAAAAACATGAGTTTTATTTAAAGGCAAGTAAAAGGGATATTGGAAGAATACAAGGCTCAAAGAGAGCAATGGATGGTACTATTAAGGCAATCCATTCTGAGAACACAGAAATAACGCCAGGGAAAATAAAGTTTGAATAATCCTGGAGGGGATTCATAGCCGGGTCTGCTGATAGCCGGTCAGATGCTCTACCGTTAAGCTACCAGGCAGTGACTCAATTGCACCCAAAGGGTTGGGTGGATTGCCTTCATTGTACCAACCTTTGCTCTATTTGATCCTTGTGTTCTTCCAATGTCCCTTTCTCTTGCCTTTAAAAAACTCGTTTTTTGTCTTGTTGTTCTTCATCACTATCATCCTCATCATCACTGCCTCTATAATTTAAGAAGGGGATTTTTTTTAGTATTTGAATAATAATTTCATCTTAGTTTGGTTATGACATGTTTTTTTTATCAAAGTTATTTATAATAATTCTTTTATAATATCAAAAAACAAAATGGTGAAGTTCAGAAAATTTATTTTTATATATCTTCTTCTATATGGCTGCTTTTTTATCTTAAATTTTAATCTTAGTAGCAAAGCCATTGCCTAGTATATATATATATATATATATATATGTATATATATATATATATATATATATATATACATATATATATATATATATATATACAGGTCACCCCATAAAAAGTTAACCGAACTTTTAATTAATATTACTTAAAGCTATTAGAGAATTTTTTTTCCTATAGAAAATTTGTCTAACAACTATTTATCTTTCGATTGTGCAAATTTCATCTTATTTCCTTTTGCAATATTGATCAGCAAATAGTTTTGCTGGAAGCAGAAAAAAGTGTTTCCGGAAGGAAAATTAATAAAATTTTCTGTCCATTAATAACGAAACACCTCTCCATATGGTTAATCTAAATATATTTATGAAATTTTCTAAACACCTTTTCCTTTCACATGTCCTTGATTTCTTTCCAAGCACACTTGCGCCGTTGATCGCATTGATTGCACATCTCTTTTCACCAAATGTTCTTTCCTTAAGTAAATAGACTTCACGTGTGATACTATCTTTTAACTAGTATATGTTTTACAGGGGAGTAGAGTACACTTTACTTTTTAATGACCATATAAGAAAAAATCGTACCATTTTAATTCCGGCGATATTGGGGTCATTCATTGATATGATTTAGCACGGCAATGCGTTTACAAAAAGTTATGTCTTTCTTTTACAGCAAACAATCTATGAGTTGGGGATCCGTCCAAAATCCACCAAAGTCTATTAAATTGATTGCCACAAATACGTATATCTACTTGGATGGCAGCTCCTGTGAAATTATTGTCATGAAACAATAGGCCGACGAGATGGTCATTCCCGCATATCCCGATCCACAGAGACACTTTCTGCCAACAAATACGTTTCTCCAAGTTAAACTCTAGGGGGGTTGTTCAGCATCGCATAATGTCGAATATTAAGGAAATATACCTTTCCATTTATTAAAAAGGCTGCCTCGTAACCAGTCACAATGTTGTCCAAGAAACGAGCAGCTGTATAGAAAAGCCATTCTACAAATTGTCTACCACGACGAAAATCAGTTGCAAGAAGTCGGTGCCTTGCGTGCAAATAGTTTATAGGGATGCCATTCTAGGTTGTGTTTAACAACGAGGTTAAATGTTGACCTTACCAATTGCAAGCCGTTCGTTTTGAAAGATACATTTGGATTTTGAAGAAGTACTATCCGAAAATCTTCCCAAATAACGGCTTGCATGGTGGATGGCTATCAGGAAAACGTTGCTCAAATAATTCTTGGACTTGTTTAATACTACCAGTCCTAATCAAGTATGTGATAATAAATACTCGTTGATTTTTTGATAACTGCATGATATAAGGGGTGTTCTAAAATAGGCTTGTCTGTGATGCGTAGAAACGATTTGATGTCACAATGACGACAACATACTACATTATGTAATAAATTGAAAATCACATGACACGTGGTTTATGGATGTATTTAAAGGCCCAATGAAATGAAAATTGGTAACACAACCCGAAAAAAACACTTAGGAGAATATCACATAAACCAATAAAAGCTTAAGCAGGAAAATGGGAGATGTAGGGATCGGAAAGATTGGACAAACTATTTTAAAAGTTATATGAAAATAAATAAAGAAGTTAGATTTGAACCTGTGTCATTAAGCGCTGAACGCTTATATGACCAGGACGCTGATAGCCAGAGCTACCATCCCCAACCTCAAAGAAAAGTTGATTCAAGAAGCCTTTTGAACAACGAAGTGTAGGTTTTTATCCAGTGCGAGACAAGACAAGTGTTTTAGTAGAAGGGGACACGGGCTTATTTTGTAATAAATTAAAAATTTCATGACACGTGATTTATAGATGTATTTAAAGGCCTAAGGAAATGAAAATTGATAACACAACCCGGAAAAAACACTTAAGAGAATATCACATGAACCAATAAAAGCTTAAGATATAGTGAGTTTGGATCCCCTTTTCGGTGGAGGGAGTAAATGTGAAATTTGGCGTCAATAAACAAATAGAAGGAAAGGGTTAAATAACAGTTCTGTGGGAACGGAGTTTGTTGTGTTCAAAAGGAAGATAATACAACCAAGGTGAAATCAATGGTAGCTCCAATCGGACACGTGACTCTAGGAAAGAACGTGTACATGAACGTTTGCAACTTTTGTGTACATGGATCAGTACAGAATCACCCAGCCCTTTGAATTTGTAAATGTAGTTATGTACATTTTGTGGTTACATATAAAATATAGAAATTATGAAATAAGATGAAAGTAGCAACAATTTAGAAAGAATCTGAATGAATCAATTGAGTAAAAATATACTAATGAAGATTCATTGGCATGGTAGATAGATTAAATAAAAGTATGAGGTAAGATGTACAATAACTCGTTGGTTAAAATAATACACGATTATAAAATGGCATTAGTTCTTGTGAACTACATGTTAATTAGATAAATCTAATATCATTAAAGTAAAATATCGATTAAAAATATTTATACAGAATAATCAGGTCATATTTTTTAAAAAGTGCGTAATAATTATTAAGACGGTATCTACATGATGAAATTTAAATATAAAAATGATACATTTTTTAAGTCTTAAACAATACATTTTTAAATACGGTGGTCAAAAGGTTATTTTCTTCAACCCTACGTCACTTGGATGCGTGTTTGTCAATTCAGTCCGAAAGTCGAAGGACAAAATAAATTGGTTGTGGGGGAATTTCTGTCTTATAAAGATATAATGAGAGAGTGTACAAAAGAATTTAACAGTCGTTGGTTGAAGCAACAATCGTCTCACCCATTAAATCATCATAATATTTAAAAAGTACGTGGATTGGTTTAAATATAAATACATTGATAAATAATGAAGGAAATCAATTTGCTTAGAGTATAGATTTCAGCGTGTGCGTGGTGGTATGAGGCGGATGGTGTTTTTTTCTTAGACTCCATGTAAGGCAGCGTGTTAGACATTTGGTGGGAAGAGTTTCATGGGCTGGCACTGAAGAACTATGGGTAACATTTGCAGTATAATTTGTGGGGGGATCAAAATGTTCTAGTTTCATATTGCGGATGTGTGCTTTTAAGGGGCCAGTGGGTCCGTGAAGAGTATATGAATGTTGATGTCTTTTTAAGATCTTATTTGGGCCCTTGTATAGTGTCTAAAAACTAGGGAGAATCTGTGTGTCTTTTAAGAAAATATGAGTGAAAATATCAGACTCCTTGGGAATAAAAGTATCTTGTTTCAAAGTAAGGCTAGAAGTTATTGGGGTAATTGAGTTCATGATTTTCTGATGGTGTTGTATTTTTTGTGTTGCAAAGGATCTGGGTTTCTGGTAACAAACAAGTCACCTGGGAGTCGCAAGGGAGTGCCCAAAACAATTTGTGTGGGAGAATATGCTCTCTCCTGACAGGGCTTATTACGTATAGCGAGCAGAGTTGTAGGTAATTCTTTTAGCCAATCACTAGGATCTCCTTTGGCTACCAAAGAGCTTTTTAGGGTACGATGGTATCTTTCTAACACAGAGTTACCATAGGCGTTCGCCGGTGATGTAAAAATGTGTTCTGTTTCCGTTAGCTTTAGGAATTCCTGAAATAATACTGAATGGAATTGAAGGCCATTATCAGAGATTATTTTAACTGAGGCACCAAATCTTGAGATGCAATGAGTGAAAAAGGCGTCAACTACCTACTCTGACGTCATGTCCTTTAATGTATATGCCTCAATCCATTCTGAAAAAACGGCATATAACCGTGAGAAGATACTTGTAGCCGTCTTGAGTTGCAAGAAAAACACTGACTAAATCCACATGAATGGTGAGAAATCTAGACTCTGGTGCAGTAAATTGTGCGTAAGGTGGCTTTGTGTGTCGTTGCACTTTGGCCTTTTGACATGAAAGGCAATTACGACCTCAAGATCAAATATATTGTCTCATTCCTCTCCAGACAACCGTCTGAGATAAATTAGAGAGTAGCTCTAGTACCTAAATGGTCAAGATTATGTTGAAAATCAAAGATTAGTTTGCGAAATTCTGGAGTGAGATAAGGCCATGCAAAACCGTTTGATAAATCGCAAATGAGAGAGTGAGAAGAGAATGGGAGTGCTACTTTGTAAAACTTAAGGGAGATACTATCATCGTCTTGTAGTTTAGCAAGTTGCAGATCTGTTGATTGGGATCTTGCAAGTGATGTATAATAAATAATTGAAGAGGAAGGAACAGATGAATTTATTGTATGGCATGAAAGATCTAGAGTGCTTTTTTTTCGATGTTTCTGTTGTTTGTGTATGTGTAGCAGATTAAATGTTGCAATTGATGATGGGGGCTCTAGATAAGGCGTCACTAGGATTATCCTTCCCTGCTATATGACGAATGTCACTTGTGTATTGTGAAATAAATTCAAATGAACGGTCTTTTTTGGAGAGTGTCCTGTATTGAGGGATTTAGCAGCACCTATCATGTCCTTACAATGTGTGAGCATGTAGAAACTTGTCCCTTCAAGTAAATGTTGAAAGTGCTTGATTGCAAGATGAATTGTGGTCAATTCTTCACTGAATGTGCTATGTTTTAATTTCGGGCCAAGAAAAGATTTGCTAAAGAAGCCCAGAACCTCCCATTTATTTCAATAATACTACAGAAGGACGGCACCGAGGCCAAGATTAGAGGCACCAGTAATGAGACGTAATGAGCAGGCTCACTTTGAATGCGCCATAAAGGTAGCATTGATGAGATCCCGTTTTATGGCATCAAATGCATCTTGTGACTAGCTGTCCCATTTTAAAACTGAATTGGGGTGGCGTTTATTGGCACCTGTCAATAATTTTATGAGTAGAATCAAGGTTATGGCTGTTGTCGAATGAATCTCAGCAAGAAATTTGTAGTCCGTCTGATTGTAATGTTGAAAAGAGCCTTTCGAGATGTTGCAAATGTTGAGTTTCGTTTTCACTGGCTATGAGTAAGTCGTCTACATATGAGTAAACGAAATCCAAATCACTCAAAACATGATTGATATACCTTTGAAATGTTTGTGATGTGTTTGACATTCTCTGAGGTAAGACTAAGTATTTATAAAGCCAGAGGGGATTCGTCATAGCAGTCTTCTAAATGGATACAGGGTCTACAGGTATTTGGAAAAATGCATCCTCAAGGTATATTTTAGAGTATTTAGTACATTTTTGGGGTTTTGCCGTGAAGTCGGTTAGATGAGGTAAAGGATATTTGTGTGTAACAGTCACAGAATTAAGTTGCCTAGAGTCACAAGTAAACGGTAGCTGTCATCTGACATTTTAAAAAGATGAATTAGTGAAGAATAGGGTGATTTGTTTGATCTAATTTTACCTTCTGACATCATAGTTTGTATGCTATCCTTGACAACCTTTAACATTTTTGTAGAAAGGCGTCTTGTCCTCTTAGCAGCCGGGGGCCCTCCTTGAGAAAAAATGATGAAATGAAGGGGGAATGTTATGCCTGCTTTGGGGTTTTAACACGTTCATTACTCTGTTTATAAATAGCACTATATTTGTTTAGTAATTGGTCTATTGGGGAGCCATTCTAAATAAATGAAAGAGTGTAAAGAATTGAACTTTTCTTTATGGCTTGAACAGATAATTTCGTTGTACCATCAATTAAACACGATTTCCTTAAATTAACTAAATGATTATAGTGTGCCAAGAAGTCGGCACCTAGTATAGCAAATTGCACATCACAAATTAAAGATTTCCACACAAAATTGCTCCTAAGTGGTAGTGTGAGGTTTAATGTTTGAGTGCCAAAAGTACGAATAGTGGTGCCTAAAGTCGTGGTGAGGGGAATATGTGATTCTTCGTCTTTCTGTTTTTTGTACTAGGGTAGCGGGTAGAATGTTAGTTATGGAACCATTATCAACTAAATACCTCCTACGTATTTTGGTATCACCGACATATAAACAAGGGTGGGGAGCACACAATGATGCAACGTCACCCATCTCTGTTTTCTGTAAAAATACGGTAGGGCACTGGCCTGTTGGTACCCCGGGTAAAACAGCAATGTACCATTTAACCGAAACTACTGTGGTACTTACAAATAGCGTTTTCAAGTGCATGAAAGTTGAGAGAGCAATTGGAGTCGGTATGAGGGCGGGCAGGATAGCTATGCCGCCGAGATGGAGATCGTTCTCTTGATGGGTCCCTATAATGTTCTAAGGATGTTATTCGAAAGGAGAGGTTTGCCAGTTCCTCTTTTATAAGGGTTAGCGCTGCTTCCATTTGTAACTGAAAATCTGGAGGGAGGAGGGGGCGGGATCTCTGGCAATGGCCGTTACTCGTGCTTTCAAACTATAATTGAGAGCACGAGTGGCCGCGGTCTCAAATTGGCCAAGAGGGGTATTTGGGGCCAGAATCTCGAGGGCCTTTTTAATGTGGGGTGGGAGTCGTTGGACAAAGGATTCCCCAAGAAATTCATGACTCACATTGTCTCCCAGAGTGTCACATAATCTCCAAAATAAATCATCAGGTTCAAGATGGGAGAGATTGGATGTGCGGGCTAACAACTTCATTTTTTGAGTAATGGTTGGGGTATATTTTTCTAGTAGGCGTCGCGGGGGGATGGGTAAAAGAGGGTAGCAGGATTCTTTAAGAGAGGTGAAATGCCATCTAACATCATATAGGGAAGTGCCCGTATAAGTGATTTTAGCTTGCAGGCGTTACTGGTAATGCGGTCGAGGTTGAATAACAGCTCAATTCTGGTAAATCAGGATTGTGGGCAAGAGCTTTGGCACTCTGGTAGGGAGATGGCAGAAATTGTGGTTACCGCAGTAAAATTATCGGCGTTAGGCATTTTCGAAGAAGGTTTCTTGAGGGGTCCGGTTGTCCGTTTGCTTGCCTACTAAGGTTACTCGTGTTACTTAAAGTCACTCTGAGATGATGATATTTTAGGTCACTCCTGGGTCACCACCTGTAGCGAGAATAGTTGATTCTCGTAGTGAGAGAGGGGGTTGATTGATTGTGGATTGTGGATTGTGATTTGTTCCAAGTTGGAACAAATATTCCTTCTCTGCTAACTGATTTGAGTTCGTTTGGAGGGTGTCCGCCAAATAAGTTCGTATTTTGATTTTACAAACAAGTTAATGAAAAAAATCTTTATTTTTGAACTTGAGATTTAATAAGATGAATAGCTGGAGCTTGTAAATCCTATCAACCGAGGTTGATGGATCACAACGAAGAAGACAAAGCGATTTGATCGACTGCGGTAATAATTTGAATAATGAGAATATTGAGAGTCTTTGGAATGTGTGTTTAATGTCCGATTGTTCTATATGTGCAGAAAAAGTAGGTGTGACTAATGGGATTTCTGGGGAGGAGCTTTGTTTGAAATCAATGTTTGTTTGTTTGTTTGTTTGCTTGCCTGAAGCTTGCTTGAGAGAGAGAAAGAGAGAGAGAGAGAGAGAGAGAGAGAGAGAGAGAGAGAGAGAGAAAGAGAGAGAGAGAGAGAGATAGAAAGAGAGAGAGAGAGATATATTGCCTATCAAAAGAATTTTATAGATTGGTGGTGAGAAAAGGAATTTATAGTAGGAAAACGATAACAACGTTTGGGAAATAGGATTTCAGTGTAGCAGACTGGCGTTAATAAACAAGTATAAGGAAATGGTTAAATGACAGTTCTGTGGGAACGCAGTTTGTTGTGTCTCAAAGGAAGATAAGGAGACCAAGGAGAGATCAATGGTTGCTGCTGTCGGAACACGTAAGTGTACATGAATGTACATGAGTGCCTGCAAATTTTGTGTTCATGGATCACCTAAAGAATCACCCAGGCCTCTGAATTAGCAAATGTAGTTACATTTGTGTGGTTACATATAAAATTTAGAAATTATCAATTATGATGAAAGTAGCAGCAATTAAGTAATTAGAATCAAAATAATGATATAATTAAATCGGATTAATCAATTGAGTACAAATATACGGAAGATTCATTGTCATGGTAATTGGATTAAATAAAACTATGAGGTAAGATTTACAATAACTCGTTGGATTAAATAATACATGAGTATAAAATGTCGCTAGTTCTTGTGAACAAAATGTTAATTCGATATATCAAATATCCTTAAAGAAAAGCAATGACTAAAAATAGTTATACAGAATATTTCTGATAATTTGAACAGAGTACGTAATAATTATTAAGACGGTATTCACATGATAAAATTTAACTATACAAGTGATATATTTTGAAATATTGAACAATACATTTTGAAATAAGGTAGTCAAAGGGTCATTTTTGTCCAGCTCTTGGTCACCTGGATGCGTGTGCCTCAATTCAGTGTGAACGTAGCATAATAAAAGTAAGTCCTCTGAGTGTACATTTTCTCAATAATACAACGAGTGAGTAAACGTAAATACAGTGAATTTGGAAAAAAATAAATATTTAGCCTAAATAAATAATTTGATAAACAAAATAGTCGAGCAAACTTAAAGGCCTTGAGTGAATGAAGTCAAACCCATACTCGCTGCATGTCCGTGCATTTGAAAGTTTACTCTTCTTGTCGGTTCCTTAGATGAGAAGCATGTCCTGATAGCATTATGTGAATGCTCATGAATGAATCAATGTCACCCTGGCATAGTTAGCAATATCTGAGTGCGAATGATTAAGTGATGACGCGTTACTATATGTAATACAATGTGAGTGCGAATGAATTAAGTGATGACGCTTTGCCCTTGGTAGAACTATGTGAGTGCGAATGAATGAATTATAATGAAATAATGCAAAGTGAATCGCGGATATAATTTCACCGATTTAGCAAGTCGGCAACAGAGCGGCTTTGCGACCATATATGCGATTATAAGTTGAAATTGTTAAATTTGCGTCACTTACTGAAGAGTGATGTAATTGAGAGTAGGAGAGTTGCGCGGCGCGGACGTTGAGCGTCCCGTTGAGTCGATTTGCTGCATCGGTGAGAATAACGTGGGCTCCTTCTTGATGAATGCTATGTGGCTCATGATAGGAATTGCATTGAGGGAATACAATGATGTCTCCAGGAAATCTTCTGATAGTTTTATAAGATGATGAGTTAACTCAGGGTCTTTACAAATGGAGGGAGAAAAGGGGTTGATACTTGTATCATGGTTCACCAGTTCCAAGGTGGAACAAATATTTCTTCTTTGCTATACGATTGAAAGTTCATGACTTGAGTTCACTTGAGGGTGTTCACCAAAGAGGTTCGTATTTGGACTTAAAAACAAGTTGAAAAAATATATTTTAAAACTTGAAGATTTAATAAAATGAATAGCTGGAGTTGGTGAGCTAACATACGTTTTTCGGGGGAGGGAGTAAATTTAAAGAAAAAGTCATTAGATCGACTGTGTGGCTGATGTGAATAATGAGAATGTGTCGTTGTGAATAATGTTTTATATGTTTAGAGAAGGTGGGCGTGACTAATGGGGTTTTGGGTGAGGAGCTTTGTCTAAAATCAATGTTTGTTCGAGAGAGAGAGAGAGAGAGAGAGAGTGAGAGAGAGAGAGAGAGAGAGAGAGAGAGAGAGAGAGAGAGAGAGAGAGAGAGAGAGAGAGAGAGAGAGAGAGAGAGAGAGAGAGGAAGAGAGACCAGAGTTTGACGATCAAAACAATTTTATAGATTGGTGGTGAGAAAGAAATTTATAGTAAAAACCAGATAACAAACTTTGGGAAACATATTATCAATAAAACAGAATGGCGTCTATATAAAAAAAAATCGAAGGAAATGGTTAAATGATAGTTCTGTGATAAGGGAGCTTGTTGTGACTCAAAGGAAGATAATGTGACCAAGGCAAAATCAATTGTCGCTCCAGTTGGAAACGTAAGTCTGGGAAAGAACGTGTACACGAGGGTGTGCAACTTTTGTGTACATGGATTAATATATATATAAATATATATATATATATATATATATATATATATATATATATATATATATATATATATATATATATATATTATTAAAAGCGACCGCTAGTTTCGAATTAATAATTCTTTTTTTCAATCTTCTCGATTTATCTTATATTCGCCTTTTATTCATTGTTGTTTAACCTGTGGATAAGCGTACAGAAGTTTAATGGGGATTGATGTTTGTTATTTTGCCAAAGGTAGAAGTAAATTAATGTAATTTAGCACTTTCTTTGATTTAACTGACGTGTTTCGATACATCGAGTATCATCTTCAGAGTTACAATGGGGAATTATTAAAAGTTATTCAGTTCATATATGTTACAAAATGTACTAACAAAATTAAGAGCGAAGCTATGCACGTATAGGCAGGTTGGATACAGGTGATAAAAGGTTGGAGAAGTAGGTAGCCAGAGAGGGTGGCGGAATTAAGTTGCTTGCCAGAGTGGATTATTGGCTAGGGGCAGCTCTGAGTACACTTGTCCCTCTATTTGCTTTTCTTGCGCTGGGCAGGATTTCATTGGAGTTAGACTGTATTTTTAAATTCGGTTGCTTCTTTTGCATATATAAATATATATATAGCTTTAAGGAAGAGCAGTTGACGCTTGTTAGGTGCAAGGAGATAAACAATGAAGAAAAGGCGAATATAAGAAAAATCGAGAAGATTGAAAAAAGAATTATTAATTCGAAACTAGCGGTTGCTTTTAATAAAACATGCTATAATGAAAATATACTGCCTAAATTCACACACACACACACACACACACACACACACACATATATATATATATATATATATATATATATATATATATATATATATATATATATATATATATATATATTGGTGATGGAGTCGTTCCTTGGGAACCTTATTCGTAGCAGGAATATGAAGACATATGCGATGGTTACGAACACTTAATTTTCCGGACGTTTCGGTCATTAACCATGACCATCATCAGCGAATTATGTTGAGAGAAATTGGCATCCAAGGATAACACCATTGCAGTCACAATATAGAGAGAATAAATTTTGACTAATGGTCAATTTACGTTGAACCTCCAGTTTTGGGATTTCGCCATCTCTTTCCCCTACCATCCAATCAAAGAAATCCAAAGAAACCATTTGCAGTGTGATAGAACGAGTTAATTTCAACTCCTATCCCATATTATTAAAAACCACGATGCTGCCCACGTGCATCTTCGATTCGAGGCTTGGAATCTTATCTCAGCTACCGGATGCCAATGTTTAAACAAGTAGGTTATCGTCCCCCCGTTCACCCCCATACGCCGACCTCGCCAGATCGAGTTAGGCTTATGAACAGATAAGGCATTTTTCTCCGGCCCGGCTGTGCGTTCCCTCCAAGCTTTCACTCCATTTTCCCCCACGCCAAGGAGATGTCCTGGCTATTTATATGGAAACTTTACCACTAAGATCAGATTGGAGATCCAGATTTTCGTCGCGAAACATCACCACGACCCTCTCTCCCTTTGTGCGCCAAGGGACCTCGACCTCGAGATTCACCATCCCTTGTCCAGAAGGAGGACAATATTCCTTGAGTGCCAATTCCCCCCCCTGTTGTTCAAAGGAGAACAGCATTAGAACAGCCATTGTTCGTTTTGAGCCCTTCGCCAAGAAACGGTTCTCATCCCTCCCTGTTGTTCAAGGAGAACAGCATTAGAACAGCCATTGTTCGTTTTGAGCCCTTCGCCAAGAAACGGTTCTCACCCCCCCTGTTGTTCAAGGAGAACAACATTAGAACAGCCATTGTTCTTGAGCCAGTAGACAAGAGACGGTTCTCATCCCCCCCCCTTTGTTCAGAAGAGAACAACCTAGAACAGCCATTGTTCGTTTTGAGCCCTTCGCCAAGAAACGGTTCTCACCCCCCCCTCTTGTTCAAGGAGAACAACATTAGAACAGCCATTGTTCTTGAGCCCGTGGACAAGAGACGGTTCTCATTCCCCCCTTTGATCAGAAGAGAACAAAGTAGAACAGCCATTGTTCTTCAAGCCGTTCGTCGAGTAACGGTTCTCCTTTCCAAGACGCCTCGTCAGGATCCTTTTATCGCCCTTCTTCGGCTGGAACTCGCCAGCGGACCGAATATTCCTTCAAGTACCTTCCACTGCACCCTAATGAAAAGTTACGTAAGCCAAACGTCACCTTTTGAGTATTGATCCCTTTTTGTCAATTCTATCCTGTGCTTTAAATTGTTTATCGAACCATCCCATCTCTTTAACTCTATATTTGTTTTACCTTTTTTAATCCCTTAAATCCTTGGATTAGCCCGAGTCTCTACGACCCTTTCCATTCTGTTTATGTCAATATTTTCCGTTTTTGTGATTTGTTTATAGTTATTATTAATAAAACTCTATTTTATTAATGATAGCAATATTATTATCCTTGAGCTCAGTTCCACTTCTTAAGCATATCGAAGATACATAATATCGGCCGCCAGACAGTAACGCACTCTAAAGATAATTAAGGAAGTTCCCTCAACGAATAGTGTAATATATGGTATCGTCGGGAGTCATTCTACGACATGCAGCTTATTCCCTAAAAACTCAAAACATTGTCTTGGTACAACCACTCTATGCCAAACGTAACTAACACTATTCCGCCCAAATAACTCAATCTTCATCTCGTCAGACCATAGTACAGCATCCCCCAAACTTGAAGGCTTCTCTAAATGTTCCTTAGCAAAATTCAGACGATTTCTGACATGAATTGGTTTCAACAAAGGTGTCCTTCTTGTTGTACGAAATTGTATTTTTGCATACATTTGTCCCAGCTGGTTCCAAATCTTTCTGAAGTTCACATCGAGTCACTCAAGGATTCTTCTTTACTTTACGGACTATATGTTTAGCCGCATGGTTTTAAATTTAAGATGGACGCCTTGAACGTGGTAGGCATGCAGTGGACTGATATGACGTGAACCAGCGAATCGTGTCACCAATGGTTGAGATTGGTATTTTTAGCATAGATGAAATTTTTCTATATCCCAAACCACTTTTATGTAACTAAGCAATTAGTTCACTGCTCCTTTTGGCGATTCTTGAGTCTTTACCATATTAAAATTAGAGTGTTGAACGATGACCTCCTTCTCCTGCAGCTCTCAGACACTGACTGAGGTCCGCTGTTTCACGTAGACGAAGTAGATTATTCTTCTAGAAACTTCTACACCATTCCTGTCACGTAAACCACTCTGGAATGTTCGAGAACTATTTATTATCGCTCTAAAACTAATTATGTGGATATTTTTATATTTTTGAGGCGATAATCTAACACTTATGTCGATATATTAGGTTGAGGAATAAGTTCTTGCGTTTTTTTAATGTTGTGTTGATTTACGTTTTGTTGACGTGATTTGTGCACATATTAAGAAACAATAATAAATAATGAGAGCAAAATTTGTAAAGGTTAGGCTACGCCTCTTAACAGCGTAGACTATTAGGCTTTTGCTTAGGCTACGTCTTGAAGTTGAGTAATAAGTCAAGGCGGTTTATTTAAAAGTTGTGTTAATTTAATTTTTGTTCTGTACCCTCAAAATGGAATGTCAAGTTAAAAGAAAGGCGCGTTTTCGACACTTGTTGTTATTCATTTTCAATCGAGACGGGAACAATGCAAACGCAGCCAAAGCTCGTCGCGATATTTGTGCTGTGTAAAAAGAAAATGCTTTATCATAAAGGACAGCTCAATGGTGGTTTTCACGTTTCAAAAACGGTCATTTAGATCTTAATGACGAAGAACGTTCTGGTCGCCCCATTAAGTTGGATGAAGATCGATTTAACGACCTTCTTCATAAAAATCCTCGTCAATCGACTAGAGAATTGGCTGTACAATTGGCGTGTGATCAGAAAATTGTAGTGAATCACTTTCATTCGATGGAGAAAGTTCAAAAACTCGGTGCATGGGTTCAGCACGCTTTGAGCGAAAGCAACAAACTTCAACGCTCCACGATTGCCACAGGTTTGCTTGCTCGTCACAAGGCTACGCGTGGATATAAGGACAGATTTCTTCACCGCATCATCACTAGCGACGAAAAGTGGCGTGTTTATGTCAACATGAACCATTGAAAACAATGGGTGAGCCCCAATAAAAAAACACTTCCGCCTTAAAGCAAGGACTTCATCCACGGAAGACGATGCTGTGTGTATGGTGGTATTGTGAGGGCATCATTCTTTATGAGCTCCTTGCGAACAACGAGATTGTCAATGTAGAACTCTACGTTCAACAAATGTATCGACTCACCGAAGCTATTTTATGAAAAGCGACCTCATCGACGTTATGAAGTCATTCTACAACACGACAAAAAACGCCATCAATTGGAAAATCCTGCCGCATTCTCCATATTCGCCAGACTTGGCTCCATTGGATTTCCATCTGTTCCGATCGTGCTCCGAACAATTTGCGCGACGTTTCGTTCAATACTGATGTGGAATTAAGAACCTGGTTAGAAGAATTCTTCGAGTCAAAATCCGGAGATTTTAATTGCAGAGGCATCGAAAAACTAGTTGAAGGTTGGGAAGAAGTTGTAAATAACAACGGAGAATACATTATTGATTAAATTGCATATTGTTATCAATTAAAAATGAAGTTTTTCTAAAATTGTTAATGGTAATGAATAAATTTGATAAAACCGCAAGAACTTATTACTCAACCCAATAAATCAATGCTTTAGTATTTGTGCATTCTAATACCGAAATTGTATTCAACGTACAAAATACATAAGATGATAAATTTTCGATTACTTTGCTGTTGTGTAACTATGCTAAATAAATTTTTTACCATGTATCGGATATTTGTGCCCCATATATATATATATATATATATATATATATATATATATATATATATATATATATATATATATATATATATATATAGAGAGAGAGAGAGAGAGAGAGAGAGAGAGAGAGAGAGAGAGAGAGAGAAAGAGAGAGAGAGAATCTTGGCAATTTTAAATGCTTCTAACCTTTTAATGAAGCAAAACTTTTAAAATGCACTTAATTCAAGTCTTCCGTATTAAAAACCTTTCTTATTGAAATTATATGACATAAAATTATGACCGTTAGAAATGTTGCCTTCGTGTCATTGTCACTAATATGCTCTAGGCCTATTTGTTGGATTGTGTTCCATTATATTTTTATACCTATTATGAATTTATATTCTATTCAATATATATCATTTGTTGATCTACAACTCCCAGCGAATCTTGTATAACCCATTATAATATGCAATGGAACAAATATGTTCCATTGTTTTTAAATTATTGATAATAAAATAAATGTCATAAACCATATTAAATTCAATAAAATGTATTATTTTATATTCAATAGAATTTCATGTCTTTCCTTTATACACTTAATTTTTTACTTATTCCATTAAATTAAACCCAAATAATTTTAAAAATAATTAGACTTGGAAGTAATTGATGATAAATTAAAAAACAAAAATAGAAGCATTTCATTAAAAGTTGTAAAATATCAAATTTTGCTTGGTTACACAAGATTTACATACTGATTATTGATAATTATAATTTATAAATAAATATAAGAAAATACATTTTTTCATTTAATTTTTTTTTTCTAGTTGCATTCTTCTACAAATATTTTAAAAATCCATTCACTCTTTCTGCTGCGGTACTCCCCACCATCCAAAAAATAAAAACTAACTGTAGAAAGATTTTTGGAAAAACACGGGAATATGAAGAGAAAAGTCTAAATCGGCCCTTCTTACCAAAATGGGAGGAAGGGCGTCCATGGCATCTTTACGATGAAAAACAAAATGTGTTGATATCTTCTCCTTGCCAGCAATTTTCAGCAAGAAAGGAGTTCCCCTTTGCAACTGGCACCAAAGTTCTTTAATATGAAAATATACCTAAACATGAAACCTCAAAGGAGCATAAAATAAACTCATCAAAGAAGTTGGCTAAAAATGCAAAATCTTGAGAAACCCGAGCTGATCTCGATCTTCTGTCAATGAAAAAATGTCAAATCAACTTATTCAACTTTGTATTTCGAAATGTTCACTACATTGCTAACAGTGAAAAGCTTACACTGAATTTGAACACCGGGGTAAACTTGACAAAGCAAGAAAATTGGATGTTGTTCAGCAATATGATACCAAAAAAGGGAAAGCAAATGACTGAAGCCATTGCAATCAATGGAAGTGAAAAGTTAAAACATAGTTTTCAAGAAGCCTCATTTTCTCTTTGATGTCTGATGAATCAACAGATACTTCACCACATGAAGAAGAGATTCTTTATTATCGTTTTGCTCATAAAATAGAAATATTTGTTCACTTTGGAATCCAAGCTGTGCCAAATGCAAATGTTGATGTGATATTGGAAGCCATCAACCAAATCATGAAGAAGATTACAGGAGAAAGTCACACTATCTGGTTTCAAAAGAGTGGTACGAATTGTAGCTGATGGAGCTTCAGTGATGATGAGTGAAACAAATAGAGTTTTGTGTAAGTTAAAAGGAGACAACGAGGACGTCGTCTCAGTTGAACTTTGTTGCTTCTCCTCCTAAAATTACTTCTTATTTTAAAAAAATGTCAACCAAAAATAAAGTCAAACCCAAAAAATCCTTCGTCACCTTAAATCAAAGGCCTCTTCTTTTTCTCGGCTTTTCACCCACCCGGGGTCACAGTTCTGGATGAGTCGTTACTCGGTAAAAGACTCATTCATTAAAGTTTTGGCAGAGACTTTACGGCGGACGGAAAACCAACCTGCCTCGAACCCTCTCTATTTATCCGGGCTTGGGACGGCATTGAGTTGGGCTAGCTTGCCCCCCTTCCTGGCTAGGTAAGCTTTAAATAATTTGTATATTTCCTCCTAATACCCTTAACCCTTTAACTTGAGGTATTTACTAACGACAGCTAATTGCAGGAGCCCTCATTTAAAAAGTGAATCCCGATGGCGTCGAGGACCACTTGACGAGAAGTTGCTATCGATGAGGTTGTCGTGTTCGTCCACGATGAACTGGGTCGAGTTGAAGGGTACTTTCGGGCTTGGTGCATCTTCGAATGGCAATAGAAATTTTACTGAAACGATTTTCGAGATTCACGCATCATCTTTTTAAGAGAAGTTTTAATTTTTAATAACGTTTAATTTAAAATAATACATATTAAGATAAGATATTAAATTACGATATATTAAATAGGTTGCTGAAAATGAGACAAACAGTACAAAACGCGAAAAGGCTAAAGCGATCACCAGGATTTTGGAAAATTTATCGATCATCAAGTGGGACTTCGTATCTTGAGATAGTTCTCAAACCACTCGCCAAGTTATCGCCTAACTTGCAAACTCGTGAATTGTCTCAGGCAGTAGTGCATAGACTCCCCTTTTCAACAGTAACTGTGCTTAAAAAATACAACAAAGATACCTCATCTTCAATGGGTGTTTTTGGTCACGAAAATGTTACCTTCTCCCTGAACGGTTCAGATTCTTCCTTCACCAGTGCCTCAAACTCACTTATTGTCAATTTTCTGGAATCCCTTGATAGGCGAATAACATCAATGCAGGGACAGGTCGTAGAAGCTACGAGTATTGATAACTTCAGAAACTGGCATGATGTGTAAAACCATGAAGGTAAACTTGTTATTGTGAAGTAAAAAAAGTAAGAGTAAAGGTTTAATGACAACAAAAATTAACCACAAAATTTTACGTATCAAGTGCAATTTCTTTATTTCTGAAAGTATAAATAAAAACATTTGTTCTATAAACTTGATATTCTTAAGCCATTAAGGGCAAGGCAGTACTTTTGGGTCGGGATTCGTATTGGTTATTGGATATTAAATTATTGGTATTTAAAAACTGATAAAGTCTGGAAGTGATTAATCTTTTAATATTTTACTATAGTGAGTAAGTGTTAAATTCAGTTTTAAACAATTACTTCGAATTGTAATAGAAATATTAATATTTAATGTTTAGAATATTGTTTCAGTACGCCCGAGTGACTTTAGACAGAATTTCTCCCGAAACAAACAAATCGACACTCTTTGTTACCGAGGTTCTAGCCATTCGAGTTCCAAGAACTTGCCCTTATTTGACCTATACGAATGCACAGATCTGTAGAAATGAAAACCTCTTGGTTTGTGGTGTTCAGACATCACTAATAAGTAATTTAGAGGGTGAATCTCTGTTCGTACATCGCGAGCGTAAGAGCTATGAGTATATTTGGTGGTGTTGGTTGTATTATTAGTTAGGTAGGTGAGGATGGTAGCGTTAGGTTGTAGTGGCTTGAATATGGGTGCGTCACCAGTTATAGGAGTTGTTCTCTGAAGGGAATGTAGTTGTGAGGTTCTCCACGGCCTTAGCGGTGACTCATCCAAGTACTAATCTGACTCCACGTTGCTTAACAGTGATGATTTCGCTACAGGGACCCCTTGCAACCTGGCGCTGACCTGAGGCTGACTCCATTTGTTAGAGGGAAGATAATACTCTCCCTTGGATTGAGGTTAGGTAGGCTGGTTGAGAGGATCGATAGGGATTATAAGGAAGAAATAATTCCCAAACGGCGGAATTTCGGAATCTTTATTTAGCGCGTAGAACTCGGGGTGCTTCGGCATAAGATGAACTCGAAACGGGCGCGTCGTGTATTCAGGCGAGCTTATTCCTTGTTTTGGGTTGGTATCTTAATTGTTTGCGACTTCGACTGCGACTGTCACTGCGACTGTAATTAGGAAAGTGCACATGACTCTGATTTGACTGAAGTACTGCAAGACTGTTCTTCTCGGTCTACCCAAGATGGTATATACGGTGGTGCATACCGTGAGTGTCGCTTACCATTAGCCAATAATTTTGTTTGGGCGAGCGTCCTCCACTCCATGTTAATTTGTATGTCCATGGAGATAGATATTCAATTTATCTCGAATTTCCAAGGATGCAACTTTGCGTTTCACGGTTTCCCGCTAGCAAATAATGGCCGCTACTATCGTGTTTTCAGTTCTGCACCTGTTACTAAGCTTGTGTGTGTACATGTGCACAGATTTGCTAACGTATGAACGTCTCAAATTCATTCTTCTCGCCTTGGCCCTTACAAGCAACATATATATTATTATTTACATGGACTATTGTTATAGGTTCTTTGTTACAAAAACTATGCATTATTATTTTGCAGAGATGTTACATATTATTTACATAAAGAATTATTATTATTTATGAAAACTGCTATACCTATTTTAGATTATTTGCATATGCATAGTTGTGAGCGTGCATGATTCCCATGATGCTCATATGTGAGGCCTCATTGTCAAACCTATTCAAGCTTGCACAGTGGCACTTAAGATGATTATCATATGAAATAAAAATACTGAAAGAAATCTAAAGAATGAGCATTTTCATGTAATTTATGTTGGATTATAATGGGTTCACGTCAATCTGTAAACATTTATTTAAAAGTGTCCGAATGGACAATGGTGGTCAAAACACCACTTATTTCCTATGCTATATCTCTTTTGGAAATGTCCGAATTGAGAATGTGGTCAAATATTATACGAATAAAGAACGTCCAAATCAAAATATACTATTTAGTTAAGGTAAGAGTGAACAATCTCATTCATGTTTTACATAGTTTACTGTCATTTTCCAAGCTGTTTATTATTTACTCCATAACTATTTTATTTGTACCTGTTAACTTAAGTATAAAATCTCTCTTTTTTTTTTCTCTCTCTCATCTCTCTCTCTCTCTCTCTCTATATATATATATATATATTTATATATATATATATATATATATATATATTAATTGTAATACAATGCTCCCTGTATATTTAATTCGAATCAATAGAAATAGACATCTGAAAAAAAGAACAAGTAGGCCCAGAGGTAATCGGTAAGAAAATAGCGCCCTCTGGCACGTCAACCAGATGGTCTAAATACCTCCATTACATTATTCATATATATATATATATATATATATATATATATATATATATATATATATATATATATATATATATATATATATATATATATATATATATATATATATATATATATAATTAGTTAAAAGGCCAAGTTGTATTCATGTACTATTGAAGTCCACAGCTGTGGCAGCGTCGTTATTAATTTTAACTTGCATTTTCTAAATTTTTCTTACATTTTTTTTTGAACGGGGTCTTCGAGGCGAGAAAAAAACATCCGATAATGACATTCTTTATTCCTAGACGTTTCTCGCCCGTGTTAGGTCATCTTCAGGAATGAACAGAAATGGAATTATTCTATGAACTATGAACGATGTAAGTAGGTAGGTGTGGGTAGGGGATAAATAAAGGGTGTGAAGACAGATATCTGAAAATAGACAGGTGGTGAAAAGAGAAAGAAGTGTGGTAGGGTGTAAAGAGATATTAAGTGCCTAATGATCAGGCCTATCGCTTTTAAATAGTTTCTTGTTTTGTGGTTCTTTTCTTGTTTTTGAAATAGTTTATATTATTAGGGCGTTCAGGCCATTTGTCTTCAAAAAAATTAATGTTCTTGGGTATGTTTTACGCATTTGCTGTTGTAATAATAAATTATTTTAATCACTTTAGCGTTATGCTTAGGGTCTTTGTATTTTTTTGTATAGCATGTAGTGAATGTAAATTGTGTCTTTTGTTTTTTCTTGGATGTCTTCTTCGGTGAATTATTGTAGAAATTGGTGAGGTTTCATAATCAGGTATTCTTTTTCTTGGTCGGATTTCTTGGTTTGGATAAAAACATTCTTATTTTCATGCGTAGAACGGCACCTCTGATCAGCCAGCTAAAAGCCCAGCGGAGCTCGGAAATCTGGCGCGACCTATGCCACTGCTATTCTGGTTGATCATTTGGACGATATCATCGTCCAATTCTAGATTAACCAGTTCCTGCATATTCCTTGTCAGTTCTTTTATGACAACGTTAATCGTACTTAACCCCTTATCCTGGTGCAACTATTCCTGGCTTCTTCTTCTTTCTCGTCTGTATGTACCTGTAAATAGGTACATACATATATTCTGCACCAATTGTAGTTTCCTCTTTTTTGTCTTCGAAACACGCGAGAAGGCGGAAGCGGGGAATAGCAGCGTCGATCTTACAAGTGCATTGTATATCATTTTTTATTGCTTTTACGAAGATTTCTGAACATGTATAAAGTTTTAAATGCAGCAGTGGCTTTGGTGATTATTTCTTGGACGTGCTTCCTGTACCCGGTTGAAGTAATCTTCATTCCGAGTACATTGCACTCCGTGGTGTAGGAATAGCCTCTATCCCCCACCATAACATCGTAAAGTAGTCTCCTGCCTATGAGGACTAATTTGAACTTTTCTTGATTCGTGCGGATCTTTCACTGGGCCTCGTAGGCGTTAAGGTTTTCAATTTCTGCTGATGTTATACGAGATTGTCAAGGTGCATTCCTCCATCGACAATTGATTATCTGGGTAAAATCATCGGCGAATTGAATGTTGAGGAAAGTGGGGCTTACAGGGGCTGGGACAACAGCGATGTAAATCAAGTAGAGAGTGGGGGACGGGCACCCCACCCCCTGTGGGAGGTCCGTAGTGAGCGGAAATTTGGTCCGTCCGTGCACCCTAAACTGATGTACGCCGCTCTCTTCATGACATAGTCACAAAGAGTTCTTTCTACGTTTTCACTTAGGACCAGTCATAAGATCTTATACTGCATTCCTCGTTGCCACACCTTATCAAACGCCTTTGATATATCCCGAAAAACAATGCCCACGTAACTTATTTCCCGTTTTGCTTGGGCTAGCTTTTCTGTGATGCCATTAATCGCCATCTCCTTCCTTAACTTCCTCCTAAACCTGAATTGATGCGGGAGTTCTCCTCCAGGTGAGACACCAGTCTTCGGTAAAGGATCTTCTCAAAGAGCTTCCCGCCAAATTATAGAAGTGAAATTGGCTAGTAGCTCTCCTTCAACGTTGGGTCCTTTCCGTGTTCAGGCAAGAAAATCATCTTAGCCGTTTTATAACCATACGGAAAGTAGCCCATGTTCAAACAGGCGTTAAATATCCTTCTCATTCCTTCGATGACATTGGTGGTGCATTTTCACAGTTTAACTTTGTAAGCCCCGATTGTCCTAGGGCTTTCTGTCGGAATGAGCGGAGCGCGCCGAGTAGTTCTTCGGTAATCTCGGCGTCACCCTCGCGCTGTCTATCCACCTTGTTGTGAAGGTGAGTCTAGTGTATTTGTTCGTTAAGCTCGTCTATGATGTTGTTTTTCAAACTCTAGGTCATAGTCTTCGTTTTTCTCCTCAGTGATACTGAAGATTTTTTCCCAATAACTTCGGAATACCTCTTCAATTCTTCCTTCTTTCGTTTCGAGGTTTCCATCTTCTTTTTGTAGCTCGATCTTCTTCTTTCCAGTCGATATCTTGAAACTTCTGATCTTTTTCCAAAATTCTTTGGGAGTTGCTTCGTGATCGACGCTAGCGATTGCATCATCCCATCGTCTCCATGACTGTTCGTGGATCAACTACTTCAGTTCTTCTTTGATTTCTTTAATTATTCGTTGCATTGAGTAAAATTATGCATTCCCTATGTTGATTTCATACAATAATTTCACCTCACAGGATAAATCCTTCATATATTCGGTCCATCTGTAGTTAGAAATTGTCCTATACTCGGACTTATGGATATAAACCCTATTAGCGTTGATGAGGTGGTTATTCAGGTCGTCGAGTGCCTCGTAAATCTCCTAGGGAATTGCTTCGCTCAAGTTGGTCGGATCGCGTGCCTCGAGAAGGCGTGCGTACCGTGTCTAGTCTGCTCTTCTGTAGTTCTTTCTGACTACAGCTGGAAATTGTATAGGTTTCCTGTTGATAGTCAGTAGGATCTCTTTATGGTCACTATATAGTAGCTGGACTGGTTCCATGTAGCAATTCAACGGTAGCTGACGATTTGCCAGACAGATGTCCAGTTTTGTGGCACTTCCTGCTCTGACAAAGGTGGGGAAGTCGGGGCCTATTCACTGGGCAATATTTCTGTCTAGCAATAGGCCATGGCTTTTTCCTATGCCGTTGAAGGTCCTGTAACTGGATTCTTGGCATCTGACGTTCAGATCCCCCATGAATATAGTGGGGGTTCTTCTGCCAAATACCCTAGTCAGAGTGTGAATTGGTAACACGTCTCTCCTTGGCGGTTGATATCCGTTAGCAATGACTAACCTTCCTATGTCGAGTTCGACTTCAATTTCTTATTTGCTTGTACTTAATCCCTTTCTTTATTGTAATAGCGGCACCGTCGAACCTCTCTTGCAAATAATTCGTGATCAACAAATCGTATTCCAGATTTTCCTTTCTGGACTACACGTGTCGCTCCGGTGTTCCGAAATTAAGATGATGTCTGCATCACTTTCTCTGAATACGTTTCTGTAAAGAGTCCTTTTCGTCGTCCACCTGTTGGTAATAATTTCCAGTATCTTTAGTGCGTTCCGTAACATGGTGAATTGTTTTTACTTATGTTTCTTCTTATTCTTCTTTTTATTCTTCGGGGCTGGCTGGGCGGTTTTACTGTGCCCAGGGTCTTCATTCTTCGAGAGAGGGAACTTGGAGTTTTGGACCTGCTCTTTATAGCTCATGTACGGGTGCAGGGGCCCTCGTCGTTGTCCGAAGAGGAGAACCCCTCCTCATTTTGAGCTTTTTATTCTTCTTCTTCATCGTCTTCTTCGGATTCCTCCTACGAGGGAGCTTCGCCGATCTCCTCCAGTCCAGATTTGACACTGTTGTTTCTTATGACTGATTCCTTGAATACCTTGGAGCATTCAGTGTCTGAAATCATGCTTACTGAAGGGAGATTGTTTGCTTTTAAGAGTACATTGAGTATCTAGTTGTAACTGCCAGGCTTCACTGTATTAGCCACATTTTCGTGGGTAATGCGGATCAGAATCTTCGCACTCAGATCTCCTGTGATATTTATCTGTGCAGGTGCAAACTTTACTTCCACATTCTTTTTGGCGGCAGTCGCGTAGGTCATCTCCTTAGCTTTCTTCTCCTTTTCTCCCTTTCTTTTGATAATAGCTCAGCGCTTTGGGCAGTTCAGGGCTATGGTCCTGTGTACCCCTTTACAGTTGAAGTATCTCTTCTTAGTGCTCTCGCACTTGTCGAACTGATGTCCTTCTGTGGCGCATTCACTGCACCACAGTTTATTCTTGTCCGGACAGGTCGCGGTAGTGTGTTCTTCTAATTTGTAGCATGAAAAACACATCTGGATGCTACTGAATTTTTCTTGTTGGATGTTGTCGCCTGCTATTCTCATGTTAAATACCAGAATTTTATTCTGTGTTGATTTCTTGGCCATTTCGGTGGTATCGAAAGTGATCTTAAACACGTGAGTGTGTTCGCGAACTTTTATTATTTCACGAACTTGGGCCCAGGGATTGCTCTTGGTAATCTCCTTCTTGAGCTCCTCGGGCGTATGCTCAGCCACCCAGCTTTCCACTTTGCTGTAGATCACGCTTTGGTTGGCTGCAATTATGGAGGGTTTTTTACTTTGAGTCCAGTTCTCCTGAGGAACCTGGCTCCCTCTTCCCATAGGAACTAGTCCAATCCTTAGTCTCGGCACACAAGGCGATGAACCCAGATGAGACTTCAATAAGTTTTACCAGTGCTACCTTTAATTCGAGGTAGAGGGTTTCACAGAGATTCCTTTTTTCGGGGTTCTTCATTCCAGGGATGGTCCTTAGGGTGACCCTCTTAGTGAGGGTCTCCATACCCTTACACGTCCTTCTATTAAGTCCTATTGTGTTGTCTTCTTTTCTGAAACCAAAGAGGTTAAGAGGTGGTAACGGAAGTAGCAGTTAGTGAAGGCAAGTTCGCGAATGAGTTCCCCCCAAAATGGTGGAAAAAACGCCCCCGTCCATTTTCCAGTTGGTCCCCCCGCTCGGTTGCTGCCAGAATGATAGGTGATGGATGGATGGGCTTGATCTCGAGAGGGATCCTCAAGAGGGGTGAATTATGGTGGACTTGATGCAGTAGCGGTTGAATCAATGGCCTCTAAAGTTTTGCCGCCCCCTCTCGGGTACTTGCGCCATAACTGCATCCAACTGTATATAGACGGGTGTTACTTCCCTCTATGATGCTGGCCGGGCCTCCCGGGCAATGAGTGCTTCTCCTCCGTCCGGGACTCGCAATTTTGCCCCAGTTTCGAGATAATTTCTGACTTATGCTTCCTGTGTGGGCTATTCCTTAAACCAGTTTTCACATAAGCTCTTAATTATGTCAGTCCAAGTGGCCAGCACAGTTAAGACAAAATCAATGAATGGCAGACATCCGAGCAGGTTTTCACGCAGGGCAATGAACGGGAGCAGTGAAGCGCTTAAGCCCTCATTGAATTATGAATCTTTGGTGAAAAATAGTATTATCTTTTTTTGAAGGGTGAAGAGAAATTCACCAAAAGACTTCCAGAATAGGCTCTTTTCAATGTAGGCGGTGCTCAAAGTCCGTTACTAAGCAAGTAAAAAGGCTTTATTCGTAGGTAGTCAGCAAAGCATAGGAGTCGAATATTCGGCCATCAATGGAATTATTCACAAATTGCTACATTATATATAGTCTTTCTACGTGAACATAAGTATTTCAAAAATTGGCCAATCATGGCGCGATAAATTTTTAAGGGAGAACTAAGCGCTACAAGAAACATATAAAATTGGGAGGCTCAGATTTTCTTTTTTCTAGACTGCGCTACACTCTGAATAGAGATACTCCAGACTCATCGAGAAATCTTACGAAGTCCTACTTCACAACCCTTCAACTCTAAGATTTTAACATAAGCGAAAAAGCCTCTACGCGTCAAGACCACTGACCTTACTGCTACCCGCTTGTAGTGTCGCGCGCGTATACACGCACGCTGGAGCACTTGTCGTAGGGTGAGCTTTCTCGCATTGGATTTTGCTTCTATCCATACCTCAGCAGGACACCTCATTCCTGATAACTTCTCTGCTAGTCAAGGCCTGTAGAGATCACTGGTTTCTATCGTGTCTGAACCCCAGAAGAAAGCCCTACAAACCTACCCCTTGAAAATATACAACTACAATGTTACTACGGCCTACAATTCAAATGAGAGATACGATGGCGTCGCAATAGCTCTACGGAAGGGTATCAAGTACAGGGAACTTACAGACCTGGAAGAATGGTATCTGTTCACCAAATCAGCACGACCATTGATGACCTTGTCATAGCTGTGGGCTCCCAACCCCCAAAACGATCATATCTTCCCATCCCCAACTTCCTTCGACTGTTCAGGAGGAACACCTCTTCCATCCTGATCGGAAACCTCAATGCCCGCTGCAGAGAAGCAGGTTACACAACTGGGTTCAGCGGATCGGGAACCTCCCTAAGCCTGCTTATTGATCGCGATCTGGTGCGAAGAGTCGGCCCAGAATTTCCCACATACCTGACAAGAAGTTCCTTAACGACCCCTGACATTATCCTCATAAACTACATTTTGCCCTGAACCAAGCGACAGTTCTTGATACATACGCCCCATTGTACCATGTTAGAATGGTCACTACTATGTCAACGTTCCCTATACAAGTGAAGATCCCATCCCAAAGGTGCTTGCCTAGAGCGAACTGGGAAGAATACAGAAGATTTCTACAGGACTGCCGACTGAACCAACTGGACGGGTCGACATTAGAAGACCTCAACAGTCACCTAGAGTACATTTCGGCGAGACTAAAGGAGGCTGACAGGGTTGCCATCCCTATGGTTGATTACCAGACTCTCTCAGCACAACGATGGGACGAGACTATAACACAAAAAAAGAACAGGCTATACGAACTGGTCTTGTAGATAAGTCGACATGGAAATACAGCAGACCGCTAGCGGCAGCTCTGAAAACTCTGTTTGGAACTGAAATTCCTGATAGGGGAAAAGGTCGAAAATGATCTCGAATGGAATCATAGATAGGATAAACATGGAAGGTGTCCTCAGAAAGTTTTGGAGCCAACTTAAGAGATTAAGTAGCACACTACCGGCCAAAACCATCATTATCATCACAGTGGACGGGAGAAGAATCTTAGATGACCAGGAAAAAGAGCACCAATTCAGAGAACATTGGAGAAGAAAAGTTTACCCTCACAGATGAGGAGAATCAATACTTCGATATTGAGTATGAGGAAGAGATCTTCGTGGACCTCGAGGCACGAGGGCCGGTTTTAGCTCCCTTTCATTTCGTTGATGCTACTAGACAAACAGAGGAAGAGGGTAGATCATTCACTCACGACGAGTTTGGCGCAGCCCTCAAAAGCTTCAAACAAAAAGCCCCAGGCATTTCAGGCATTACTAAGGCCCATTTAACAAATGCTCCCGAGAATATCAATAGGGCGATATTAAACCTTTTTAATGTCTGCCTTAACGTTGGATATTTTACCAATAAACTCAAGAGTGCACGAATGATTTTCCTCTTAATGCCAGGAAAATCTAAAGGGGAAGTAAAAAGATATAGACCCATATCACTCCTGGAGTTCATAGGAAAGCTGTTTGAAAAATTGGTCAATGATAGGCTGATGGACTATCTTGATGCAAATGGTTGCTACAATGCACAACAACATGGTTTCCGGAGTTACCTGGGAACTGAGACAGCCCTTACCCTGTTGACTGAGCACATTGCTGTTGCGAAGGCTGAGAATAAAAAGGTAGACATAGTACTCAGGGACGTTTCATCTGTTTTGATAAGGCATGGATCCCCGAACTAAATAAGAAGCTTTGCGACCTACGGATGGATATGAACATCACCAGGCTCCTTGCAGCTACATTAGGGACCACGAAACGATCATAAATATCAGAAACGTCGAGTGGTAACCATTTTCAATGAGGACCGGTGTGCCCCATGGAGGCTGTCTAAGTGCGACACCGTATACGATTAATACAAGCGATCTACACTTTACCATCCATGATTACGCAGCCTATATCCAGCTGGCCAATGATATTTCGCAGCTGATCACCAGCGAGTATCCCAAGCCTATCGACATCGGGAATAGCACAGCAGGTGAAATAGACAACCTCGATGCCTACGAGGCTGGTAACATGATCCGCACCAACGTGGAAAAGTTTAAAGTCCTCCCCATCGGACGAGACAAAACTGCCGTGGTTCTAGTGCGAGGCGAATTCTACCCGTACACCCGCAACGCTCGAGTTCTCGGTCTAAACATAAGATCAACAGGATACGGCCCACATCTCAATTTAAAGGTCGCTCAAGCCAAGCGACACTTACGTCAACTATACAGATTCAAGAGGCTCCCCCCTGGAACAAAAGGAAACTGTACATGACCATGGTGAGGCTAATTCTGGTATACCCCGCTATTCTGATGAACCTAGAGAGCAAGAATCAGCTGAGGAAAGCTCAAGCAGTACAGAACCAGGCACTCCGATTTATATTTAATGCATCTAGACCTGACCACATCCCCTCGATCAGAATTCACGCTCTCGCAGAGATGGAACCCTCAAACGTAATCCTTCACAATAGGGTGAAATCGATATGAAGGAAGATCCACAAACGATCCAAGAACTACGACAAACCGATCTTGACAACCGATTTAGACACTACAGACGTGGATTCAACAGCAGCCGCCTGCGTATGCAGGAGGATGTGATACTTCTATTTCGATGACAAACTAGAAAAACTCCCAGAACCTCACGAATAGGACAATGAAAACAACTTTTTATATATGTTTTATATATAAAAAAGATCTGTAGTGGACTATTAATCAAAATAAAATAAAATAAATTAGCAGATTATAAAAAAAGTTAACTAAAAGATCCGAAGTGAGCACAAGCAAAACAAATGTTTTTTTTATGAAAATAAAGCTTAAAGAAAACCAAACTAACTTGTAAGAGGTCTTCAAACTATGAGTAAGCTCTACATCCCAAACATCAAGCAAAATAAAATATAAAAGCTTGAATGCTTAATTTTTCTAACTGGTACGCTAGGGAATTAAGAAAACGACGTGAAGACAATGCCCGTCAAGCTGGCCCTCATTCTCTACTACTTTAACACTTTTTCTCACTATAATCTCTTCTACTATTTTACACATATTTTTTCCCATCTTTTATGATCAAATCAAATCAAATGTTTTTTTTAGATTCTTATTGGAGGATTCTCGTGCACACGCGCGTGCGCACGTGTGTGTGTGTGTCTTTAAGCGCGGTCACCCCGCTGAAACTGCGACTTGAAGTCGCCGTTTATCCACCCACAGCAGCACATCTCGTGTTTATATAATTTCTCTGGCAGTGAAGGCCTGTAGAGACCACTAGTTCTTGACGTGCCCGAAGCCCGGAAGGAAGCCTTATAGTGGGCGCGAAGAATGGGGCCTAATTAGGCGGCGGAGTGGTTAGGACCGGCAGGTGGGCACTGATTGACATTTATCTTAGGTAGGGCAGAGAAAGAAAACCAAGAACAGTAATAGGGACACTTCTAGGATAAGGAGCCTGAGAGGCTGCGCGAAGATAACCTCCAACGGGCCCTCATGGATGACCCCGGGGTGAAAAACGGATACCGCTCTGGGTCAAAGAGCGTTGTCCCAAACCGTCTAGGGTGAGAGTATTCGAAGTGTTCTTCTCCACGTTGGGAGTTGTATTATGCCGACTGGTAGACCAGACCTATGGCTACCTTGCAATATGCGACAGCCATCAAGACGTAGATAAATTACTAGGCAAGAAATCGCACGCCATGCTTGAAAATATTGATCTTCTTTCCAAAGTTCCGCTTCAAGTCTCTGCTCAGCGATCAATAATATGCCGGCGGTTAGACCTATGGGTCGGCTCACATAGTGCGAGTGAAATTAAGAAGAAGGTCGAAAATAAACAGAGCTGGACAAAGGTAGACGAGATCTACAAATTCCAAAACAGGGATGGAGAAGAATATACGCACTTATTCAAGGCGACCTTCCAAACAAACAAGAGGGCTGCTAAAGCATCTGAAGCAGGCCTCATAAAAACGAGCCAATTGCCCAAGAGTGAGAACCCATTCCATAAAGCGAGCCAAGAGAAAAACGTAAGAGAACCCAAACAAACCCCGACCGCGCAAAAGTACACCGATCTCAGCATGAAGATATACGCCTCACCATCGGCCCCACTACCGAGGCTAGCAAAGTCAAAAGAGATCTTTGTAGGGATGGTAAAAGGCAAATACAAGTGGGAATATGACTCTGACCCTCAAGAAAATGAAATTATTACAGCGCTTAAGAACGGCCGTATCGAAATATGTACTGAATCCTGCCACAACCTTTCCCACGACCAGTTTTAAAAAAATCGTTCAGGAAGAGAGAGGTCACCTGTGTGGGAAGAACAAGCGAAAGTTAAACTCATCGAGCAAGATTAAACTGGCAGATGTAAGATATATTAACAAAATAAAAATCTTCACGTTTAACGTAAATGGATGGCAAGGCTAAAAATACGCGTATAATAACATCATGCGAAATAGATACGGATGTGGTCTTAAAATCGGAGCACGATCTAAACACAAGATATACAACTACAACAAGATTGCGACCAGTCATACCAACCTGAGATAGGATGGGGTAGCGATTGCAATACGAAAAGGGATCAAATTTAAAGAAATCACAAAACTAGAGGAGTCTTACCTTGCAGTGAAAATAAGCACCACGATAGATGACCTGATAATAGCGGTGGGGTACCAACCCTCAAGACGCCCCTATCTTCCCATCCCCAATTTCATACGCCTCTTCAGAATGGACAGTTTCGTTATCTTGATTGGTGACCTTAATGCGCACTGCCGTGAAACACGATATACCACGAATTTTAATGGTAGAGCAGCCTCCCTGAGCCTCCTTATGAATCACGAAATAGTACAGAGAATAGGCCTAGACTTCGCCACTTACCTAACAAGGAGATCTGCAACAACTCTGACATCGTTCTCACAAACTTAAACTTTATCTTGAATCACTTAACTGTGCCTGGGCCATACACTACACCGGATCATATTAGTATGGTCACAACCAATTCAAGTAAAGATCTCCTCCGCAGATGCCTTCCTAAGGCCAACTAGATATTTACAGAAGATTACTCCAAGATTATCAAATTGGGCAACTAGATGGTTCCATATTAGAAGACCTTAATACCCACTTTAAAACGATAATGTCTATGATAGAGGAAGCGGAAAGAGTGGCCATTCCTCGGGTAGAATATAAAATCCTTCCGGCACCATAGTGGGACGAAAACACCAGACAAAAAATGGATAGACTGGATGCAGTAATTATGGAAATTAATACTTTCGGTCACATAGTCCAAAGGTATCAGGAACTAAGGAACCTCCGCATGGAACTCAAACACCTAATTAGCGAAAAATAAAAAGAACATTTGGGACAATATTATCGACAAAATGGATGGCAAGATCGATCCTAGAAAATTCTGCAACCAAATAAAGAGGGTGAGTGGAACTCCCCCCACCAAAACCAACATCAAAATCTCTGTCGACGGGAGAAACATCACTGATGACCAGACAATAGAACAGCTATTTAGAAATCACTGGGAAAGAAAATACAACGTCACGGAAGAGGAGAATAAAGATTTTGATAGAGATTATGAAGAGGAACTACTACCGCGGCTAGATGAAAAAGGACCAGCATTAATGCCTCATCACTATGTGGATAGCACCCGCCAGGAAGGCAAGAAGAAAGAGTGTTTACATAACAGGAGTACGAGACAGCATTGAAGGGCTTAAAGCAAAAAGCCCCTGGCATCTTATGTATCACCAAGGCGCACCTGATGAATGCCCCTACTAAAACTTTTCAATGCCTGCCTGAACGTCGGATACTTTCCCGACCTGATAAAAAGGGCATGTCTGATACTTTTACTAAAACTAGAAAAACCTAAAACGGACAGCAAAATCTATAGACCTATATCCCTACTAGAATTTATAGGGATACTGTTTGAGAAATTACTTAACGATAGACTAAGGGACTTCCTGGACACGAGGGACCATTACAATGCCCAGCAACACGGTTTCCGCAGAAACCTTGGTACAGAGACAGCCCTTGCACTAACAACTGAAAATATCGCAATGGTGAAAGCAGACAACAAAAGAGTCAACGTCATACTTAGAGACGTCACATCGGCGTTCGATAAGGTATGGATACTTGACATGAAGAAGTTATGTGACTTGGGCATGGAGATCAACATAACCCAGCTCCTCTGCGTCTACCTATAGGACCACAAGGCCTTAATTAAAATAAATGACCTCGAGGGGGAACCTTTTCCCCTGGGGGCTGGCGTACCACAAGGGGGGTTGCCTGAGCCCAACCCTATACACAATATATACTGGTGACCTGCCTCCCCTGACTCATAATTACGCTCACTATGTACAACTGGAGGATGATATCACGCAGGTAGTCACCAGCGATTATCAAAACCCAGTAGATGTTGCAAACAGAACAGCCGGGGAAATAGGTAACCTTAACAGGTTCGAAAACAGGAATAAAATCCACACAAACGCGGAATAGTTCAGAGTGATTCCCATCGGAAGAAGAAAGACGGGCGACATATTGACACGTGGCGAATTCTATCCCTACTCCCACGAAGGCCGAGCCCTCGGACTCAAGATCACGTCACGGGGGTACGGCGAGCATATTAACGAAGAGATCGCTCAATCCAAAGGGAACTTAGAGCGTCTATATCGCTTCAAGAACCTATCGTATAGGAATAAAAGAAAACTATATATGGCAATGTTCAGAACATGTTTATTGTATACCGCCATCCCTCATCATCTTGCAAGCAAGAATCAAATAAAGAAATCGCAAATAGTCCAGAATAAAGCTTTACGTTGATAAATGACGTGGCCCTTTGCGACCGGATACTTCAAGACCTAAGATTACCCGAATACGAAAAGCGGTGAAGACACTATCGGCTAAGATTTCACAGCAGCCAACTGCGTACGCGGGAGGCTGCTGTACGTATATACAGATAACAAAGTACCGAGTAAACACAAACGTCATTATTGGAAAACCCAGAAAAGAAGGAAGTTATAAAATCCTAATCTGTGAATTAATCTAAATCAAAAATAGATCAAAAGATCTGTAGTGAAAAAAACAAAAACGATTCGTAGTGGAAAAAAATTCTTAAAAAAACAAAAATGCCAGCACTCTAGCCATCACGCTACGGCGAGTCCCTGGTGAGTTGGTAATTTAATGGACTATTTATATTCCCGCGTTGGAAGGAATTTTTCTCTGATACATCTTCGCACCCCTACACAAGTCCCTTTCTAGAAAGCGGAGCGAATTTAAGGATTGGGAAGAGACTAGTCTTGGATTTCTTAACCGAGGAGTAGTAGCTCTCCCTCCCCGGCCTCCGAGTCTGCGATGTGAGTGGAACTAATTTAGTGGGATTGAGCAGAGCGAACTAAGTTTTTGTCGCTAATCAGTAATATCCTTCCCGGGTCTCCGATTCCCAGCAGCACTTTTTCTTAAACTCTAGTAAGAGAGCAGGTGCAGTTGTAACGAAGATCAGAAGGTTGGGTGTTCGAGTCACTCCGGGGTCACCAGTTATTGGGGGGTGGGGGCATTTTTATAACTTTTCTTTTATTATCAATCTCATTCTTCATCTTGAGATTTCTATATTCGAATCTATTTATTTCTTCTTGACTGAAGTTGCCCCTTGAAACATTTGTCTTCCATTTATCTGACTCTTGATATTCTTGATGATTACTTTTATTTTTTAAGTTGGCTGGGCTTGATCTTCGTATTTCTCCTTTCTTGATGAATCTTCCAATTTACTTGCATTCATCTTGATGTGATGATTCCTTTTTGATGACGTGATGATTTCTTCTTAATTCTTGATGTGATGATTCTGTAGGGTGCGAAGATTGTGTAGGGGTGCGAAGATGTATCAGAGAAAAATTCCTTCCAAATCGATAATATAAATAGCCCATTAAATTACCAACTCAGGACGGACTCGCCGTAGCATGACGGCTAGAGTGCTGGTATTTGGATTCAAAGACCCGCAACTGAAACTCCCAAAGTCCACATTTTTTACGAAGAAATCTCCAGAAGAAAAGGGAAATCAAGGAAAACGATTTCAAGGGGTAACTCATCTCCATCTCATCAAGAATCAAGGAGAAATCATCACTTGATCAATAATTTGGAAGGAATCATCACATCAAGAATTAAGAAGAAATCATCACGTCATTAAGAAGGAATCATCACATCAAGATAAATGCAAGTTAATATGAAAATACATAAAGAAAAGAAAATCGTAGATCAAGAACTAACCCAGCCAACAAGAATACGCAGGATGAAGAAATGATATAATAAGCCCCCCCCCCCCTCCATAACTGGTGACCCTCAAAGGGTAAACAATCTTCTAATCTTCGTTACAACTGCACCTGCTCTCCTACGAGAGATTAAGAAAAGGTGCTGCTGGGGAATTCAGGAGATCCAGGAAGGAGATGCTATTACTCATTGATTAAGAGAAAAGACTTCATTCGTTCGCTCTCCTCAATCCCATTAAATTAACTCCACTCATCCCGCAGACTAGGAGGCCGGGGAAGGAGAGCTACTACTCTCCTCGATTAAGTAATCCAAGACTAGTCTCTCTACAATCCTCAAATTCGCTCCAAGTTCTAGAAAGGGACCTGTGTAGGGGTGCGAAGATGTATCAGAGAAAAATTCCTCCCAAATCGATAATATAAATAGCCCATTAAATTACCAACTCAGGACGGACTCGCCGTAGCGTGATAACTAGAGTGCTGGCATTTGGATTCAAAGACCCGCGATCGAAACTCCTAAAGTACACAATTTTTACGAAGAAATCTCCAGAAGAAAAGAGAAATCAAGGAAAACGATTTCAAGGGCTAACTCATCTCAAACTCATCAAGAATAAAAAAGAAATCATCACGTGATCAAGATTTTGGAAGGAATCATCACATCAAGAATTAAGAAGGAATCATCAAGTCAAGAATTAAGAAGAAATCATCACGTCATCAAGAAAGAATCATCACATCAAGATAAATGCAAGTTAATTGGAAGATGCATCAAGAAAGGAAGAATACGAAGATCAAGCCCAGCCAACTTAAAGAATAAAAGTAATCATCAAGAATACCAAGAGTCAGATGAATGGAAGACAAATGTTTCAAGGGGCAACTTCAGTCAAGAAGAAATAAATAGATTCGAATATAGAAATCTCAAGATGAAGAATGACATTGATAATAAAAGAAAAGTTATACAAATGCCCCCCCCCCCTCCCCTCATAAACTAAAGCATTGATGACTGATCTCTTGTAACGTTCAGGACACTTAGAAGAACCGTTTAAGCAGAAACCCAAGTTCATGGCCTTAACGTATACTTGGGTCACAAATTTGGACTCCTGAGTACTTATGAGAATATCAAGAAAGGGAAGGGATCCTTCATCTTCCGTTTCATGGGTGGAATTCAGACACGACGAACCCGTTAAAAAACTTGTAGGAAATATTAAGAAAATACAATTTAAAATTAATATCGCTGCCACAGCTGTAGACTTCAATAGTGCATATATATATATATATATATATATATATATATATATATATATATATATATATATATATATTCTTTAATACATAATTTGTAATATTCAATATCAATATTTTAATTGATATAAAAGAGAAACTTGTTAAATAACATTGTTTTTATTATTCTTGAAATACTTGTAATTACAATACATGTAAGCTGAATTAACCAACGCAATTTTTTTGGAAACCTACGTTCACCAAGATGTGTGCGAGTCATGAATATAAATAAGGAATTGAAGTGTCAAAATAAGGACCCATTAACAAGGTCATAGAAGAACGGACCCGGAAAATGCAGGATCTGGTTAATCGTGAACTGAGTGATGAAATCACCCAGATGATTAACTATGTAGAACAGAAGAGCTGAATGTCCCCCCAGATTCCCCAGCTCCGCCAACCGAGTGGCTGGCGGAGACGAAGTGCCGTTCTATGCGTAAAATGAGAAAGAAGAAACCTGTGATACAAGATCAATCACAAGAATAAAAGAAATCACTCGAAACCCTACTATGACAAGATACCGATAATGAGAACCTTACCGAGAAATTTAAAACCAACGATTACGAAGAGAACTTCGAAAGAAGCAATCTACAAAAGAAGAGAGAAGAAAGAAGAAACAATTATATACTAAAATACACATACAATAAAACAATACAATAAGCACGCACTTAAATAAAGTTAAAAACATATACAAACAGGCAATGCACAACACAAACCATGAAAATACTAAAGCTGCTGAGACAAATGGCTTGAACGCCATAATAGTTATAATTTTATAAACTTATAATTATTACCAAAAACCCAAAACAACAAAAATGAACTCACACAAGCAAGAAAATAATAAAAGTGATAAGTCTGATCACCAGACCCTAGGCATTTCTTTGCACCTCTTCCACACTTTTTTTCTCTCTTCTCCACTTGTCTATTTTCTCTGTCCCCCCCCACACCCTATCGTCTCCCCTCACATGCACTCGCACTTACACACAAAGTCAAAGTCAAAGTCAAAATAAGGAGAACGAAACTTCCGAAAAATTCCCAAGATCCTGCCAATAAAGAATTTTGAATGCACTACTGAAGATTTCTTTTACCAATTAAAGAAACCCTGATCACCTTTACCTAGTCTTTAATCAAGAAAGAAGAAAATTACACTGCTCATAGTACCTCACACAAAAGTTACTACCGAAAAGAGAGAATCGGTTGCTACCACAACCCCTCACTGGTGACTGAGAAAGAGACCAACAATACTATAACTACTACAATGGGAGTATCGCCTCACAAGTAAAAATGAAGAGGCGGTACCTAGAACAGGGGACGATACTATAGGTTATTTAATCAAGTACACTATGTCTATCGTGATATACATACATATGCTATATGTACTATTGTCATTATTATTTTTCCGAACGATGGACAAAATATAGGGTTCTTTGAAACAACACCTGTTTCCATTTTCTCTCTGTGTCTCTCACCACAAAGAGAGAGAAGAAGATAAACGGAATATATTTTTCGTCGGTAAATTCCATTTTCATAATTGTAAAAATTCCATGAAGGGGCGAGGATCGAACCAACTCATTGATGCAGTGAACAACCGCTTTGATCTCGGCTATGCGCGAGAACATAATTTCTCTCGAATAGAAAGGATTTTAAAACATTCTTCGCTAGGTCGATCGGAAGGACTGAAAAGAGATAAATTAATTAGGAATTCAAAGAACAAACAAGAAATAGAGTTAAATGCGAGGCGAATATAAATATACAATATATATATATATATATATATATATATATATATATATATATATATATATATATATAATATATATATATATATATATATATATATATATATATTATATATATATATATATATATATATATATATATATATATATATTTATTTATATATATATATATATATATATATATATATATATATATATATATATATATATATATATATATATATATATATATATATATATATATATATATATATATATATATATATATATAAATATATATATATATATATCATGAACGCGAGAGAATGAGGGAAATAAATCAATCATACCACAAGAGTTTACAACACACTGTTAGAAATGCAAATTTAGATCCTTTTATTTAACGAAGGTTAATGAAATTTACAACGCATGTGAAAATTTATGTAATAAATACGATGTAATGATCAGAAAATCGAAATGGTGAACAAGAAAAACTTTATTTAGACAATAGTACGATTTTACAACGCGAAGGTTTACATCACATTTATATAAATATATTTGATCTGCAAAATGTTTCTTTAAAGTCTTTAAATACGAATCCTTATTTGTTCCCGAATTTCTCGAATATTATAAACTAAATGCGAAGTTTCTTTCGTCATCGTGTAAGGTTACTGCTTCAGTCCTTACAAGATTGTCGTACTGTCAATATCTTCATCATGGAGAAAACTAAACAAATCAGTAAATATCTTTATTAACACATTGTATCCCTTCTTAAGAGTGTCATTGGTTACAGAAATTCTTTGTACAGCTCAAAGTACCTCTAAATTCAGTTGTTAATATGATACACTACTGGAAGTCTCGTAATTCAATTAATACTTTGGATCATCTAGGTGGCCCTCCGATCTTAACGGAAGGTGCGGGTCGAACACTTGCTAGAACAGTATGTGATTAACCACATACCATCTTAAAGAGCTGCAGGAAGATCTGGAATCAAGTGGTGTTGAAGTTAGCAAGGATTCAATAATTAAAACTGCGTCGTTATGATCTATTTTCTGCTACTCAAAGAAAGACCCATCTCCTTGAGAAAACTCACTGTAAAGATCCCTCGGTGTTTGCAAATGAACATTTAAATAAGCCAGCAACGTTCTGAGAACGTTGCCTTTTAATAAACCAAGCGTCACTGTAACCTATAAATACTAGCCCCTTGTTAAACCCACCATTCACTCTCTAAGATGGATCCGCTTTAGTAAGTACCCAAATTTACCGTTTTTATATTAAATGTTTTCCAACTCTTACAGTCTTTACAAAATTAAAAACAAAGTTTAAATTTACTATCTTTAAATAATGCCAGGTCAATTTCTTTTATAGTTTGTAATTAATTTCTTCAATAATCCTTAAATTTATTAAATAATTTTTGAGTCAGTCTTAAAGCAAATTTAACTGTTGCCAAGTCCTATTTAATAAAAAAAATTTAACTTATAGTACCTTTTACTGATATTTTATAATTGGTCACCTTTTAAAATAATGTCTTGTTGGCCTTTTCAAGTTTTCTTCGTATATATTAACTTTGTAAACTTATTCTAGCCTGAAGATGAAAACTTGTAGTTTTCGAAACGTAGTGAAAAATTAAAAGATGCTACATCCGTTTCTCGTGGCTCTGGGATTTATCCTCAATATTAAATGCAGGCTTCACGGCCGAGCTTCATATGGATATATATATATATATATATATATATATATATATATATATATATATATATATATATATGCAACAAATGAGCTCTTTTAATTTTCGTATGTGCTTAACTGCTGAAGTCACTGAGTTACTAGAGGTCAAATGAAGAGCAAAGAGACCCGAAGCTCTTTTTTTTTTATTTGTATATCTTCAAGGGATGAGCAGGAGCTGAAAGCCGAGTATAAAGAGTGAAACAAAGGCAAATAATAACTTTAGGAGATAAATTACAACCACTGTCGTGTTATTATTTAGAAAAAAATAGATAACCTCTTCTACAGTTTAATATATCCATCGGCAGGCTCGGACCGTTGGTAAAACCAGTAAACTCCATACGACTATCTAAGGAACAGTTCTGTTCATATGAGGAAGAAGACCTGACTCATGAAATTAGGTACTTTCTTCGTGCTTTCACTCGTGTCAAGTTCAGCCTCAAAATCTTATTTTATTATTTTCAGATATTCCTACAAAAATTGTTAAATACATTTTGAGAATATAGTTTATACAAAAAAAAATGTCATCGAATTGGAGATTATCGTAGGAGAGACACTCTCTTAGGTGAAGAGAGGTCCAGCCTCATCATCAGGGTAATATTATTCAGAAAGGTAATTCGTTTTTACATAAAAATAGATTGCAAAAATATCAAAGACTATCTATACATGCATGACAGGATTTTTAAACAAAATTTAATGTACAATAGATATGCGGGTTATAATTTATAAAATAAAAGGAGGTTCTAAATGTCTGAGTTCAAATATTACACTTTTTGAAGATAGAATAGAAAAATTATCCATATCAATAAATGTTTTACAAGATTTTGGATTGTTCTCAAATGGCAGAGGCCTTGAAATGTTAATGCTTGTCCGGTGCAACTGCTCTTCCCGAGGGCTGATTGAATCTGCTATGAAGGGTACTTACTGGTAATGGACCGAAGATACAATGCGCCATAAGTTGTAAAACTAAAGTGATAAATAAGAATTGAGGGCTCAGCGGAGCACATTAAGTTAACTGTTATTGTTAAATACATGTTTCCGCAATGGAATATATCTCTCTTGCTTTCCAGAATGATATTGGTTTGACCTTATCGCAAGCTTCTGAATACAGTGAAGTATCCAACTTCTATGAAGTTATCAAGAAGAACCGTGTGCATCTCTCCCGACAACACTAAGTCAGTGTCGACTCTTCAAGCAGAAAGTAATGAAAGAGGACTGCTAGCTCTTCTCCAAACTCTTAATCTAATGCCAAAACAGAGCGTGTGACTTGAAGAAGTTCTTCCGTAATTATACCCAGCCATCCCCTACTGCCCTGAATGCTGGGGAGGGCAGGGCAAGCTCCACATATTTCAGAAATCTCAGTTCACTGACATTCTTGAATCGTTTGTTACCGCCTATGACAGTGAATCGAGTCCAATGTCATCATTATTGATGGTTCAACACTGTTAATTAGTTTACCCCTACTGAACTATAAAACATTTCAAAACTATGCAGTATATAATGTACTCACAAAATGGAAGCAGACTCGAGTAAATACAAAATAAGGGACATCATGTTTTACGTCTACCAAAAATCAAACTTTAAAGTTGAAGACAGGCCAAAGCGAGAAGATGGAGCCAGACGCTCGTTACAAGAAAACGCAAAATTTTATCAAAATAGCGGAACTTACTTAGAAACAATAAAAACAAACCTGAGCTGTGCAACTACCCATCTGAAAATTTTAATTATAGTGACCAAAGAAGGACATGCTATCAGAAGGCACACCAGCCAAGACAAGGTGACTCCATGTAGTCTCGAGAAAGCCGATCCAAGGATGTTTGTTCATGACAGGCATGAAACAGAAGAAGGAAGCAAAATTGACATGATCAAAAAAAGTGACACAGATATTATTGTCATATCAATCAGCGTTCTGCTAGTCCATCAGGAGATTGGTCTGCGATAGCTGTGAATTGCCTTTGGCCAAAGAAGGAATCTGAGGTAGATCCCTGTACATCTACCTCTCTAGTGAAAGGTGGAGGAGCAAAGAAATTCCCTTTTTCCATGCCTTCACCGGCTGTTATGTTGTTTCAGTCTTCAGTGGTAAAAGAAAAATGACTGCTTGGCAAAACTGTAACGTATTGAACGATACTTCTGATATCTTCAATAAATTAAGCCATTAACCACCAACAGTAGGCGAAGATCTTGGAAAGGTTCGTGGTCACGATTTATGACAGTCCAGTAGAGCTGAAGGTGCTGATGATGAGAGGTCCGAAATGCTTGCAAGAAAGGCCATACCTAACCACTCTTCCTACTCACGCGGTTTTGCCGTGAAAGTACATTTTACAAGAATGGTGTATATGGAGTCAGTCAACAGTAAGCCAGCCAGAAATAAGGGTGAATAGGTAAATTAAGCCGCCCCTTGTTTTTACGAAACCACAAACAAATATAATCACCATTCTCCCCTACAGTCTTACTGGGTAGGGATGGATCAAGAAAAGTGATCTAAAACAAATCTCCTTGACCTATCTTTAGTCGATAGTGGAGAGTTGTTAGCAGCTGAGCTAGTGTGGGTGCAAGTCAGAATACCGTAGACGATACACATGGTATCTCTTTGGTCTTACCTGCACAGCATTGTGCAGCTGCCAGTACCAGGTTTAGCAATATATTATTCATAATAAATATTTTCCCTCAATTTGATCGTGTTTTATGCATATTTTTCAGATTATTTATTAGAAATAGCATAAAAGATTTCTGATGAAATTTAAGTTATGAATCTGAATCCTCATAGTCCTGTCGTAAAATATGGTTCCGATGCCGAAAATGATAGCCATTTTGAAAATTCAAGTAACTAATAAGACTTTTCAAATGACTGGCCCCAGAAAGATAACCATACCCAATTTTGGTGTTTGTATCCATATTTCAAAGATTATTAGAGCTACATGTGTCCTATATGGAGAAGGGTGTTGATCTCATTAAAGTTAAAAGAAAAAGAAATAGTTAAAAAACCTTGTACCTAAGCTCATGTTAGTGGGTTTATGGCAAACAGAGGTCAGAAGACACCTTGCCTACTGGTGACTCTTATATATAAATAGAGGAAGGAAGCCCTTTGTTCTTGCTTACTTGTAACTTTAATATTTGAATGTTGGTCATTGAGACAAGGGAGAATTTTGGAGGTATAATAAATCAGGATTGCGAAATATAGGAATCACCCCAAAAAACGACGGCAAAGGACTTAGTAATACACTGAAGGGCAATTTTGAACCTTAAAGCTATTTATAGTGGCATATAAATATGTTAATAAAGGTAGGCCGAGTGGTAATATTATCTCTAAACCCTAATTGTGGAAGTCTAATTCATTGTTAATAAGAAAATATGAGTTGGAGAGAGAAAATTCGAGGAGGTATTGAAATTGGTCACGAGTGAAGTTTGAGAAGTCATCTGAAAAAGAGAATATATTTTTGAATCCTCTCTTGTAACGGGATATTAGTGAACAGGTTGTTTTTTAGAGTTAATCAAGCTAAAATCACGTTCCCAGTCAAATACTAAATGCTAAAAAAGCCCCATCAATATCCATAAATTGATAATTTTCAATGCAGATTTCACCACTACAACATAATTTTTGATAAGTCTGCTTTGTATTTTTTCGCGTATAATAAATTTAAATTCGCTGTACTGTTTTGCAATGTCATCATTGAGCATAGTTGCATACTTGGAACATAAAGACTAACATTCCTTGATTCTAAATTCATATTTTCATTTTGTAACTGGTAAGCAATTAAATATATCATTCATTCATATCTTGTCCCGGCGCCAAGGGGTCTACTCAAGGACTGAGGGGTTTGCTCCCAATAGGTTTTGGTTGGAGCAATTTGGTTCCAAGCAAATAGCATTCTCGGAGAATGTGTTCCAGAAGCAATCAAATGAAGACAATTCTTGTACAATGTATTTCATTCCTAAGAAACCTTTCCTCCACATGATTACAAAGTAATCTGACCAAACAGAGTAAAATATGAATATCCATTTCAATGTTTTATTCAAGAAATCTGTTAGGAATGCTTTGGATTCTCTCAGGTTCTGAAAAATAAATATTTGATTAGCTTGAATGATTAATGTAAACTTGTAAAGAGAAATGAATTAGCAAATCACCACCACGTACCGTAACTTCTAAATATGATGAGTAAATAAATTGTTTCGCTTGCATAGGAAAGACTTTTAGTACAAATATTTACTTTACAGACTCTTAAAACAAACTCACTGACCCTCCCCCTGACTCCCTAATAAATGCCTAAAAATCTCCGGGGTCGCTACCAACTACTTTGGGAATCTCTGAACATAAATGTCCAGACAGTCTCATTGAAGGTGTTTGCTTATTAGACCAAAGGAAACATATTCATCTTTGGAAGAACAAAGGAGGAAAGGAAAAACGACTATATTTGTAAATTGCCAGAAATGCCCTTGTATACTTATCATTGCAATTTAATTATTTTAATTTGTAAAACTTTTGCGCGCATATGAATTTTCTTTGTGTACGCTCATAAAAAATTACGTGAGTATTAGGCAACTATTTAATGACTCAGCAAACAAATAATGCTAGTATCAGTGGAATATATTTTATTAATTTGAACCGTTAGTTTAAATATATAGTTTGAAACATTTAAACTAATAAATATACAAATAAATATAAATAAATACAAATAAATATATTTTTACATTTTAGTCAGAATATTTAGGTATTGCATATTTCCAACATCTCTTACAATTATTTTCTTCGTTTTAAATATAGATTTGAATGATATAAAAATAGCAATTTGTTAAGTTATTCCTTTCCGCTATCTATCCCAATATTACCCGATCCATTAAGCTTACCCAACACGAACGCAATGTCTAACTTTGTTACCACTATTTACCTTGTTAATTTCGCTATCAACCTCCCATTACTCGAGTACCACTTGTTTTAACAATCAATATGAGACAGGTGCCCACTTACCTCAATCAAGTGGATTTATGGCTTTACCTAACAATATTCTGTAATATAAAGTATTAATAGCAAATTCACAGAATCCGTTCATATTTTCCTTCCTGCTCTAATTCTCAATATCTACGAGAATTATCAGGTATTCATCTGTAATTCGTGCTCTGATTAAACTTAGATGCCTCTCGCGTTTGAATTTTGTAAATCGCCCAAATAATGAATTAAAAATATAATTTTAATTCTCCGTCAGTATGCCCTCAGGCCCCCAAATATTGTGGATTTTGATTTTTATATGTTTATTAGAAAGAAAAAAAAACGTATAAAAACCCTCAGTAGTATTGTAGGTGAAGGACCGAGTGCACACAAACTCGGCCTCCGTGCACACAAAGTTGGCCTTGTATGTGCGTATCCAGATACGTACACACGCACATGGACCCACACTCAAGTCTCCTCTCCCCCTCCCCCCCTCCCCCCTAGCATTGGTCACTACCAGCCTTGGTGACATGCAGGTGTCCCTTTTCCCGCTCCCCCCTCTCCCCCTCCCTCCTCTCCCCCCTCTCCCCCTCCCCCTCCCCTCCCCTCCCCTCCCCCCTCCCCCTTCCCCCAATACTTTGGTCAGTAACATTTTTCGAAGGATTCAGTCTTTACACACACACACACACACACACACACACACACACATATATATATATATATATATATATATATATATATATATATATATATATATATATATATATATATATATATATATACATACCTGAAAGCGTTTTGAATTTTCAGGATTTTTCTTGCATTAACATAACCGTGGAGTTGCCATTTAACCTTTTACAATTCTTTGATGGATCTGTCTAGTTGCCATCTGTTTACATCATTTGTCGTTAAACTTATTTGTGTGTCTCACGTTCTAAGATGATCCTCCATCCACACCGAACCGCACCTAGACTTAGTAAATATTTTGCAACTGAAGATGTGTGTGGATCGGATTATAAATTTAGCCTAGACTATTCATCTACGGTTGATTTCTTCGATCATCTTCGGCGACTTATTCATGAACACCCAATTAATCGGATTGCATTTCTCAATAGTGAGTCAGTCCAATCACCTTTCAACTATAATAACGTAAAAGAAGTGATTGAAAATCTCCAGCTTATGGATTTAGAAGATTTAATGATCGGTAAAAAATTCAGAAACGAGCTTATGGATCAGTTTTTCTTTGTAGAAGGTCTATCCGATCGTCACAATATATGGGAGAATAGGTTTTTATGCATATTGTATTCTAACATTGTGAATGATGGGGAGAAAGTAGTGAACATTGCTATATTTGACACAAAACACTTGTTATTCAAATTTCTCTCATGGTATTCCCATCAACTCACCAATACAATGAAAACTAAGATTAAAGAGGCAAGGATTAAAGAATTATCCTTCTCACAAGGTCAAGAGAATGTGATGAGTTATTTTTTAGACAAAAATACATTGGTAGCATAACACGTATTATTTTAGTTTTATTTTATTTATATATATCAGAGAATACTATTAATAATTGAAAAAATATATATGCACATAAAGAAAGAGCTAATAATAGCAGGTATGCAATGGACTTTTTTTTTAAATATCTTGTAAGATCCCTTTGAAACCGAAAGGAATTGTTCGGTAACTCCCTGGGAGCTCAACACGTTTCCGAAACGTCTTTCTCAAAACTTTTTTTCCCTCTCACCTCTTTCACTCTACCGTGTTCCTCTGCTCTGAAACCCATAAATGGTACAAGGATATGACTATCGTCATCGGCTCTAACTATGCGTTTCTTAGTATCGTAAGTTATTATATCCTTCGTGTGAGTGTTAATGGTTAATCCTTTAGCACGAAGTATATACTTCACCCTACTCGGCGTTTGGATACGTATCAAATAGGATTTGGGACCCGTCGAGCAGAATGAATCTCCATACGCATCAGCACCGTATACATCCTTGATCTCATCGGTGAGATCACCCCAAAATTCTCCAAGTTTAGGTTGTGGATCATCTTTCCTAGCAATTAAGATGGCACTGTCTGTGTCACAGTACAACAACCTTTCACCCAACGAGTCTAAAAGGCCATATAGCTTGATTCGAGCATAGGCGGTTGTAAATGCTGCAATTAAAAGATTCGTTACGTGGGAGTTAACTTCTACATGTTTAGCATTCCTTATTTTTGCAATGTTTGCATTGCTAATTACATGCAACGAGTTCACAATGTAATCGTCGTTTTTGATCAGGTCGATTACATCATGTTCAGAACCACAAATGACCGTTTGCATCCCTCGAATCCTCTGAGCGAATTTTCCCCAGAGACTGTAAAAGAAATAAATATGATCAGGATCAATAGGATGATTTTTGATTTATTATTATAGTAGTATTATCGACTTTAAGTTTAAAAATTATTGACTTTATATTAGTTGTACAATGTATTAACATTTGGGGGGAGGGTAGGGGGAGGACACCTGCATGTCACCAATGTTTATTTTTTATCCAACCTTATATTTTTTAACATTACTATCAAAAGGTTTTTTATATGATCCAGTATTTGAATAAACATATTTTTTAAAGAATTGAGCTCTGATAAAATATTATTTCTATCTTGGGTAAACTTGAACTTTCTTCTTGCAAGTCTTGATGAAGCAGATTGGCGACACTCCACCCTCTGGACTTTCATGGTGAGACTGGTTGATAAATAGATATTCTACATATTAAATTTTCTTTACACGTAATTGTGACATAATCGTAAAGATCCCCGAGAACAAATTCTTTTACAAGTTCGATACTGTTTCCCTTCTCGTTGAGAAAATAGTGGAACTCATCAAACGAGATATTTTTTATATACTCAACTTCTGTGATGGTGGGTTTAAGTTTTCGCCATTCATCAAGTCTATCGTTGAATGTAAGATAACAGATTTCACCCACATTCTGTAAGCATTTTATTTGGGGAAAACTTTGATGAAACTTGTCTTCAAGTTTTAGAAAAGTGTTGACTTCATACTCATTGTACAGCGCATTTTAAAATCGTGTAGGAATGAACTCCTTATCCCTTTTTCAGTAAATACCGAAATGGATACTTGGAAATAAACTGTTAGGGTTGGCCTCTACTACAAACTTTAACTGCTTTACACCGTAGTCCTTCACCAAACGATCAACATAGGGGAAATTTTCTTGTTTTAGCCTGTGTATTGCGGCAAACACAAGCCAAAACTCATCTTCACTAAGGAATTGTTTATTGTTATAACGGGGTTTTCCATAGGTATTTTCAAAGATCACTCTAACATAACCGAATTTTGTTCTAGTAATCTTCAAAAGGCTGAATATATTAATTTTATATTCCTGTTGTATAATTTGCTTCACATGGAATTGAGACATAGCTTCTTACGCGTGAGTATTTGTGTGAATTTGGATATACAGTGAGACAAAAGCCATTAGGATAGGGTTTCTCTGACGCGGTTTTAATTTTCAGGTTTTTACTTGTATTAACATAACAGTGGAGTTGCCACTTAGACTTTTACAATTATTTGATTGGACCGTCTAGTTGCCATTTCCATCAGTGAAATAGATTAATAATTCAACCAGTTCCATATTTGGGGTTGTTGACCATAGTGAGAAATACGACGTGTGTTTGCCCAAACCATTGAGGTTGAATTAGAAGAAGTTAATGCACGAGTAATATTTTCTAATTCTTGCTGGCGTTGTGAATTTTTTATAATATATTTCGGGAAATTGGAAAATATTAACTTTGCTCTTACTTCTTCCCAGAAGAGGGGTGGTGGTCTTTTCCACGTCCTAGTTAAATCATTAAGGAGGTCGATAATGTTAGATTGTGGGAGTCTTTTACCGTCGATTTTAATCACTCCATTATTATTCTAACTGAATCTTTCTGTATTTTTTAATGTCTGATAAATTAACCTACTCCTTTCACGAACATTAGGCTCCAGTGTTCCTAGTACTTCATCTGCATATTTGTTTATTTGATCCCTATCATTCTGGTTGACATTAGCGGGAGGTGAGTTTACAACCTTATCATACTATTTTAAATAATGTTCCAACGTGTTCTGATAAAGTATAATACGTTCATGTGGTGGTATGTGTAAATTATTGAGTATAGTAGTCAATTCCCTCTCCAAAGATAAAAAGTCTTTCTTGAGATGGTATTAAGTTTGAGGGTAGCTCTCTCTCTTTTTCTGGATAAATAATAGTTTTTTTCATCTCAGAAGGTTGGAGAGAAGAGGTGTTAGAACAGAGAATAAGATTGGGAGAAAATATCCTCCACGCTGATTCATTATTTTTTTCCTTTAGATGTATATGACCTGACTTCCGAGCTAACATACGTATCAACCGTTTGAGTCGTGAGATCTTTTGTTTCCGTGATGCTGTCATCGAAACATTACCTTTTATTAGATTAAGATACGTTTCACATACACATTTGACAAAATCACTATCCATGATTCCTATGATTGATTTTTTCATCTTTCTAGAAAGTGTAGGGAACGCATGGAAGAGATACGCGTATCTTTTCATTTTATGGTTCAGTCTCAAAGCCATAAGGTTTTGAGAATGATTCTTTATATATCTCCATGAAGCTCTTACGTTCACCAGATATTATTTGTCCAGCAAATATATTTATCTGGGAGATGTCTCTCCTCTGGTTAAATAAAACTAAATTGTGACAATTTAAGGCTATATCGCGCCTATAAGAATTTTTATAAAATAGATTTTGAGACACTAGGAATATGGAGATATTCTTATGGTGGGAGGTAACTGTAAATATCTCTGATATATTTTCGTCTATCTTCTGCATTAAGTCATCTAAAATAAGGATTCTATGATTTTTTGCATCTAGAGATGAAACATCGTACACCCCTTCATGAAACATCACTTCGTTTTTAAATTCTTCATAATCTTTATGCCACACAGTATAACATCAGATGATTCTATCAAAACGCTGAGTAAATATCTTATCTCTATTCCGGAGTATATGATATAAGAAGTGGGATTTTCCGCTAGACGTCGGCCCAATGATCGATGAAGTACATAGAGATACAAATTTAAACTTTTTGCCATTTCCTTCACTCATATTTTTTTTATGTGCAATGAATGATACAGTTTCTTTCGAAATAACTATAAACAAAAGCCTCTCTCTAAAAAATTAATTTTTGTATAATGAATGAGCCAACATCTTTCAGATAACTATATACAAAATGTTTTCTTTCTTTATAGATCATCAGAATCGGAAAAGGTGTTTACTCCCCCTGCAAAAAAGCGAAAGATCCATTAAAAGGATCCAACCCACTCCTCTTTATCCAACATCTCATCGAGTGAAGGTGTCGTTGGTGTGGAGTTCGAGTACGTATTTGTCACTCATGCTTTCCTTCTGTATAATGAATACGTGAACTTCTTTCAGATAAATATATACATTATTTTTTCCTATTTTTTAGATTATAAAACGAACAGCAGAAAGAAAATCGTTCTTGTGCAAAAATTACGCCAATACGAGAAAACAGATATGGAAATCTTCTAATTATTATATATCATGCAGTCGTGAAAAATCCAGAAGAAGCTGGTCTTGGCAGAGTAGTGCGTGAACTTTCACGACGTATATTAAATCTCCAATGGATTCGAGATGGTGATTATCGTGTAAATATAGGTTTTCAAATTACGGATGCATCGGGTGATACAATACATTTACACATTCTATTCGTTCAACTACGTGAGTCGACACTATTCGGTTATATAATAAGAGGATTCGAGACAGCATTCCAATCTGCGGACACAATCGAGTTTAGTACCTTCAATCTCACAGTTCGTGTTTACAGGATTCCTGCAGGTCATGTTGTGATACCATCCAATGTCAGATTTGATCGACATAATATAGATAGAGGTCATATAAATTCTAAAGGCTGCGCATTTGTTTCTTCAGTCCTAACGAAAAAAATGAAGGAGAATGTTCGCGCAAAAAACTTTTGGCTTTCAACAATAATAAAAGAGTCTCAAGAGTTGGCAAGAAAATGCAATCTCGGGTACGACGAGCTTGTCACTGTAGATAAATTCTCCTTAATAGAACGAGAGCAGAGATGTAGGATCCTCATATTTACGGCTACAGGCGATGAACGTAAATTCAAATTACTCCATCGACCAACTTATCCTGAAAAAACAGCCCCATTCTTATTCATTGATCTTGAAGGTGAAACTTACTATCCAATTCGCCACATTAGTGATACATATGTTAAAAACAAGAAACTTCTTTTTAATTACGGTATGTGTTTTTCCTGCTATACGTTCCATGACAACGTAACAGTCCATCTAAAAGATTGTGAAGGGGTATGCAGTCAGTGTCTTGGGCATTGTGATGGAAAAAGAATTCGAGGGATTTTATGTAATAAGTGCAATCGCTCATTCTACAGCCAATCATGTTTTGATACGCACAGAAAGCTTCATACTTATGTGAAGATTAGCATGTATTTTAGATGTAATCATATAATCATACAGGGTGCGAACGGTATGAGACACCATGAGTGTGAGAAGTTGTTCTGCTCTAAATGCTATACATACTATAAAGCGGATGGAGCAGAGCATACGTGCTGGATGAAGAGATCGAAGAAGTCGATGGTTAAGAAATGGAATGCCGTATATTATGATATTGAAACCTATGACAAATGTAAAAACTGTGGTACACGAACAAAGATTTTTCAAAGAGATGGTGAAAACTCCCCTTGTAAACCCTTTATAGAAGAGCTAATACGAATAAGAGGATCGAGAGAAAATGTGAAATCATATGTGATGGCACATAACAATGCCAAATTCGATGCCCAATTTATCTATGACAACCTGCTTCAACATTTTAATCCTAATCTCTTTACTTCGCATCCAATGAAGCGAGGACGAAAGATTTTTAAGATAGAGCTCGTTCAGGAGATAATTTTTAATGACACACACCTATTCATGCCTTCTTCGCAGAAAAAAACTGCCAAAAACAATGGGAATCCCAGAAATGGAAAAAGGTTATTTTCTTTCAGAGGAAACTTTGAATTATACTGGACCCATTCCTGAAAAAATGTATTTTAACTATGAAGAAATGAATAGCAAGGAAAAATTTCATTTTGACAGTAATTTTTACTCTAATTTCTAGAAAGAAGTATATAATATTCGTACAGAATGTATTAAGTATTGCATTCAAGATGTTCCTATCTTTCGCCTGTGTTTTGAGAAGTTTAGATGTTCGTTCATAAGAAGATTTAACATTGATCCTATGCAGTCTTATATCACAATAGTCTGATTGTGTTACAAGGTTTATAAAGATGTCTTCTAAGCAGAAAATTCTATTGCAGTCATTGACTGGAAAAAATCCAAAGCTTTTTCTTATAGGGCTATACGTTGGCTTATGTTTGAAGAACATGTTAGAGCAATCCAGATTTTTCATGCAAGAAACGGTGGTGAGCGAAGCCTTTCTGTTGGTGGAAGAGTATTTTTTCCTGACTGGTTTTCACCATTAGGAGGAGGAACTGTGTTTCTCTTTCATGGATGTTATTGGCATGGGTGCCAGAAAGAAAACTGGGATCTAAAACAGGATGTTTCCATTGGTGGACGTGGGTCTTTGGACCGATATTATCAGTAGAGAGTGATCGAATTCTGCGAGAAATTCCGTCTTTTCAAGAATTCACTCAGGGTGTGAATGAGGCATATTACGGTATCGTCAAAAGTTGATATTCTGCCCCCTAATGATCTGTATATTCCATTTCTCCCTCAATCCGTAAATGGTAAACTTACTTTCACACTCTGCACCACATGCGCTCAGCAGAACTCACACGAATGCGATTACTCTGAAAAGCAACGTATGATTTTCGGCATGTACACAACCCCTGAATTCAAACTTGCACTGGAAAAAATGTATAAGATCAAGAAAATCTACGAGTTTTGAGAGTTTAAAAAGAGAGATAGTTTGTTCGCAGATATATTAAAACTTTTCTAGAAGAAAAAATAGAAGTTTCTGGCTTCCCAAGAGGAGTAATTGGTGAGAATGAAAAAATAGAATACGTGAAGAAGAGTGAATCCTGTTGAGGGGATAAACATCCAAATGAACAACATCGAAAGGAATCTTGGAAACCGTTTTAGAGCGAAGCTCTCTCTAAATAGGTAAGGATTTCTTCCGGCAATTAGATTTTTTTTTCTCTGTTGATATATTACTTTCAAAATGTGATTTAGAAATGTTAAGACATTTTACAACTAATATAAAGTTAATAATTTATAAACATAAAGTCGAAACTACTACTATAATAATAAATAAAAAATCATCCCATTGATCCTGATCATATTTAGAAATGTTAAGACATTGGACAGCTAATATAAAGTCGATAATTTCTAAACTTAAATTCGATAATACTACTATAATAATAAATCAAAAACCTCCCATTGATCTTGGTCATATTTAAAAATGTTAAGACATTGTGCAGCTAATATAAAGTCAATAATTTCTACACTTAATGTCGATAATACTACTATAATAATAAATCAAAAATCACCCCATTGATCCTGGTCATATTTATTTCTTTTACAGTCTCTGAGGAAAATTCGCTCCGAGGATTCGCGAATTTTGGTTCTGACCATGATGTAATCGACCTGATCAAAAACGACGATTACATTGTGAACTCGTTGGATGTAGTTGGCAATGCATACATTGCGAAAGTGAAGAATGCTGAACATGTAGAAATTGACTCCCACGTAACGAATCTTTCAATTGCAGCATTCACAACCGCCTATGCTCGAATCAAGCTCTATAGCCTCTTAGACTCGTTGGGTGAAAGGTTGTTGTACTGCGACACAGACAGTGCCATCTTAATTGCTAGGAAAGATGATCCACAACCTAATTTGGAGAATTTTGGGGTGATCTCACTGATGAGATCAAGAATGTGTACGGTGTTGATGCGTATGGGGATTCATTCTGCTCTACGGGTCCCAAGTCCTATTCGGTACGTATCCAAACTCCGAGTGGGGTGAAATATATACTTCGTGCTAAAGGATTAACCATTAACACTCACACGAAGGATAGAATAACCTACGATACTATAAAACGCATAGTTAGAGCCGATAATGATAGAGAGAATGATGATAGTCATATCCTTGTACCATTTATGGGGTTCAGAGCAGAGAAACACGGTGGAGTGAAAGAAGTGGGAGGGGAAAGAGTTTTGAGAAAGACGTTTCGGAAACGTGTTGAGCTCCCAGGGAGTTACCGAACAATACCTTTCGGTTTCAAAGGGATCTTACAAGATATTTAAAAAAAAGTCCATTGAATACCTGTTATTATTAGCTCTTTCTTTATGTGCATATATATTTTTTCAATTATTAATAGTACTCTCTGATTTATATGAATAAAATAAAGCTAAAATAATACGTGTTATGCTACCAATGTTTTATTTCGTGTAAAAAATAACTCATCACATTCTCTTGACCTTGTGAGAAGGGGAATTCTTTCATCCTTGCCTCTTCAATCTTAGTTTTCATCGTATCGGTGAGTTGATGGGAATACCATGAGAGAAATTTGAATAACAAGTGTTTTGTGTCAAATATAGCGATGTTCACTACTTTCTGCCCATCATTCACAATGTTAGAATGCAATATGCATAAAAACCTATCCTCCCATGTATTGTGACGATCGGATAGACCTCCTACAAAGCAAAACTGATCCCTAAGCTCGTTTTTGAATTTTTTACCGATGATTTTATCTTCTAAATCCATAAACTGTAGATTTTCAATCACTTCTTTTGCGTTATTATACTTGAAAGGTGATTTGACTGACCCACTATAGAGAAATGCAATCCAATCAATTGGATGTTCATGAATAAGTCGCCGAAGATGATCGAAGAAATCAACCGTAGATAAATAGTCTAGGCTAAATTTATAATCCGATCCACACACATCTTCAGTTGCAAAATATTTACTAAGTCTAGGTGCGGTACGGTGTGGATGGAGGATCATCTTAGAACGTGTGGCACACAAATAAGTTTAACGACAAATGATTTAAACAGATGGCAACTAGACGGACCAATCAAAGAATTGTAAAAGGTTAAATGGCAACTCCACGTCATGTTAATACAAGAAAAATCCTGAATATCTATATCTATAGGTATGTGTATATATATATATATATATATATATATATATATATATATATATTGTTGTGTGTGTGTAGACTCTGAATCCTTCGAAAAATGTTACTGACCAAAGTATTGGGGGGAGGGGGGACGGGTGGGAGAGGGTACACCTGTATGTCACGGTGGCGCTGTCCATCATACCATCACATTTGGAGAGGGAAATAATTCCTTACCTACTGTTATCCCATGACCTTTGTCACTTGTGTATATTTTTAAGTTCATTTTCTTCTTATATTGAGAGGGATTTTGTTTTTTTCCTTTTTATTATCATCCTATGCGCATCTATGGATGGCAAATTTATTCTCATTTGTTAAAACTTCAACTTTTTGGCTTCTCAAGCTACAATTCTAGACAAAATTCGGCGCAACATAATCCTAATTCAGAAAATAAAAACCATAATTGTTTTCACCTCTCAGTGTACATTCGCTCTGTACGTCACTTTCGAAACGACCTTAAGAGATATTTATATATACTTGATTCTGTTTCTAACTCAAGTCAAGCAGATTTAGTTTACATAAATTGAAGTTATGAAAAATAAATTTTTTGATGTAGGAAGTATATGTAGTTATATTCTTAAGGACTTACAACGGTTTAATTTCTCGGTACGTAAACTCGATCCAATTTCAAAATAATATTATTTCCAAAACAAGTTTTCACTCGCTTTGAAAACGAATACTCGAATTTCGAAAAAGGAATTTATTTAACGCGTGAAAATCCGTTAAAGGAATTATTTCCCTCTCCAAACTTGATGGTAAGAAAGAAAGTCATAAACACACGATACTAATGAATGCAAATGGTTATATAACGTGCTACTTTTGAACTGGAGGTCATCAATAACAACAATTTAGAAATTTGCTGCTAACTTTTCTACATAGGCCTATCCATCAGGGGATTAGGCTTAACAGACAATAATGGTCGTTTGGCTGCGGCCTTACGTAAGCAACTTACAATACAAAGGGGAACAATGTGTTTGTAAATTTTCCCAATGATCATATATCAAAGAAAACTGCATGGAGGTGAAAAATTCGATAAAATTCGGAATTTATTTTTATTTGTTACCTTGATTACGCTTTTTTTGAAGGATAATATAGCACTGTGCGATGAAATATTGCCTAATGGTCTAATTTATTGGGTAAAAAACAGACAATCAAAATGTATGAATATTATAACTTAATTGGACACGAGTTAGAATACGTAAAATGAGAATAAATCTTCATGGCTGGCGCACTGAGAGAGTACACATGTGAGTGAAGGAATGAAGGTGCGAAATTGATGTGGAATTGTAAACGATGGGGTCTATGTTGGTATATATCAATGACCTAATTTTGGTGGCTGAGAGTAAGACAGAGTTTGAAATATTGATTGTGGCTTATGACAGGGTGTGTGTGAGAGTAGGAGTCTAGACGTGAATGCAGAAAAGAGTAAGGTAATGAATGGTATTTGGCGAGGGAATGGAGCGGGGTGTGATACCTAAGTATTTAGGGTGCATTATAAGTGAGAGTAGTACAGATGAAGAAGATTTCGAACACAAGTTAGGAAATACTCCGAAGCGATTAGAGCGTTAGTGAATGGTTTGAGTGTGGAATGCGCCAGGAAGCTGAATGAGTGTATAGTGGTTCCAACGTTGGTGTATATGAGTCAGACTTTGGTATCGAAGGAGAAAGAAATATCTGGACTGTGAGTAATGCAAATGGATAACTTGAGAGGGTTGCTTGGTGTGCGAAATGTAGATAGAGTGACGCACGCCTGGGTAAGAGATGTTTATGGTGTGCAGAATGGGGTTCATGAGATTGTGATTGAAAGTGCTTTGAAGTGGTATGGACCGGTAAGAAGAATGGATGGGAATAACCTGACTGGAGAGAATAGATGAGAGTTTGCCAGGTTGTGGAAGGGGTTGAGAAGACCGCGTAAAAGGTGAGTTGATTATGTAATGAGAGTTTGAGAGAAAAAGCGCCGAACGAGGAGGAAGGGTATGATATTGTGTGTGATTGGTGTGCATGGATGTGGTTTTTGAGATGGTGTACTATGGACCTTCTCCATAGGGATGACACCAGACTCCATTCGCCCTATCACTACGAAGAGCCAATTTAGCGGGGATGAATTGATGGGTCGCCTTGTGATTAGGAGGGCATAGGAGGAGTAAGAGGAGGGCTAGGGTTTAGTGTTATTGAAGAACCCAACCCCTTCTTTGAGGGAAACCGGTCCATGGTGAACATAATAGAATGTATTTTTTAATCCCTTCTTGAACATTATTTTGCGATAATTAATTCATGCAAAGTTCTCTCAAGCTTTCACACATTTATGCTGCTTATTTTGTTTTGTTTTTATTGGCATCGCGTTTCTCCAACGCTCTCAGTGTGAATTCAGCACGAGTATAAGTATGAATGAATGCAGCACTAGTATAGTACTTATGCATAAATGCACCCATAGTATAATTAAGAATGAATGCAGCACGAGTATATTTATGAATAAAATCATTAATAGTATTCTTATGAATGAATTCCTCACTAGTATACTTATGAATGAATAGAGCATTTGTATAATTAAGAATGATACACTAGTAAAATCATTTATTGCTTCATTGTCCTAAGATGACCTCACTTATCTAGTCAAGCAAAGGGCTTTCAAGAGAAGCAAGACGGCAATCCCGCCATACCTGCTACTTCATCTGGACTGTCTATACGAAAGAACAAAAAAGCATAAATGCAACCCAAGGTATCCTCAACAACTATTTCTTTTCCAATTTAATACCTCTTAGTTTCCCATAAATAGGTTCTGCGTGCTCAGTCCCCTTCATGCCCTATTAACTATAGGGCTAGTCATTATTTTGTCCACGCCAACGTCCCTTGATGGGGATTAGCACTTAGGGAATATCATTTATTTTGATTGTTAGAACATTTCATAAATGGCAAATATTTAGAAACAAAGATGGCCTTAAAAAAGGTCTTGCAAACGTACTTTGGCCACCCTAAAATGTATTTTAAAACCAGGAATGGAAAATTTACTTTTCCGTTTGCCCGCCATTTTTGTTAATGATTACATTATTGATTAATAGATTAATTGAACTTAAATCATTTGTTTCTATATAATTTTTGATAATACGTAATTACTTCCCAATCACTCTAATACAGCATTTAGCCTTTGAAATATTGAATACCGCCTCAGACTTCCAGTACTTTGAATTTAGTATCTCCTCTTAATTTTTATTGTTGTTGTTTTGAATTAATGCTTCCAGTTTCGCCTACATGGAGCACATAAATTAGAAAATCCCCAAATTCAGCTCCTTTGTTTATCCAATTTTGTGAAAAAGCTCTGAGACTCTTTGATTTTAACTTCTCTTCAAGAAGTCAAACGAGGAAACTTATAAACATTAAACTCGTAGCTATCTTTGACTGAAATTGCTTCTGGCGCAAATTAGTGACGACGCATAAAGAAACCTGTGTTTTTCACTAAAAGGCTTTGAGAATTGTTGAGTTATTGGGAAAATATCAAACCGAAATTAAGGCTTGAATTCTTTCGCAGTTCTACATTAATGATAAAATAAAAATGATGGCTTTAGAGTAAATAAATGCCTATCACAATTATCATTTCCCAGATCGAATTAGCTAATTCACTTGTTAATAATTCCCTTGAAATTAAAAAGTAACAGCGGTGCTCAAAAGGTTCGTTTACTTATTTTTCCCTGATGCTTATTAATGTTCCGAATATTTCGTGTATAAGTCAAAACTGGTCATATATATTTATTTGAAAAAAACTAAAAATTTAACAAAGGTAGCTCACCCATAATTTTTTTTCTTTTTGGGGGGGAGGGGGTGAAGCAACCTAATGTGTCTAAAAAAAACAGCCCCATTAATTGTTTGAAGAGTAGGAACAGTTGTAAACGCTACTCTCCTAAGCCTTTGCTGATGCTTCAGTGCAAACAAGTCCCCCCAAATCACTGTTATTATTTTTTTATTTCTCTGATGATTAATGAGATCGAAATAATATGTATTTGATGAGTTGTTTTCTGAATACAGCTAAAAGACGCTTTTGCGAATATTAAATGGCAAGTTATCGAGGCCAACGCTGGACATTTCATTCTGCTATTTCAGCACCTCTCAGCAGCCTTAAATACTACTGACCTCATTGTTCTTCGCCACCTCCGTGAATTCCTGAGTACCTAAATTTGCTCCGCTTGTATCTTTCATGTCATAATACACGATTAATTCATATTGAAATAATGCATCTTGGAAAGCGAAGTGCGTTGCGTTTGGATGTTCGGAAAATATGTGTTGTTGGACCCCTTATGTTTCGCACCTCTCTTCTTCCCCTTTCGATTGTTATGCCTCATCTTGGTTATCATTTCATTTCTACGCTGATCACACGATAATCTTCCTCTCTTTTCACCAAACCTCGTTTGCTGAAACTCTTAGAAATATACTTTCGTTTTATAACCTTGTTACTGAATGACTCTCGAACAACTTTCTAAAACTCAAGCAGGACAAAACAGGGGCACTTCTGGTAGGCATTCTTGCGGCTGTGGCTTGCTGCAAAACTATTGCTCCTTATCTTAACTTTGGCGCCTCCCATGTCTCATTTTCAGTTACAGTAAAAAATCTGGGCGTGGCCTACAATACTCAATTTTTCCTCAATATTCAATTATCTGTCAATAATAAATCATCCACCAATAGTCAATTATCCCTCAAAGTTCATACTGCGAACGTCTATAAATCCTCTTTCTCCTTTCTCCCTATTCTCAGTCGCCTCGGCCTTGCTTACTGCCACTCTTCTCATCAGATCACAGGGTTCCAATCTTCGACCTCTCCAACTGATTAAAATCCGTGTCCTCCGCAGTGGCGTTTCTCCTCTGCAGCTCCCCAACTTTGCAAACTGCAATGGCTCTCCATTCAATACAGAATCACCTCCAAGATCTTCTTTATTGCACATAACACCCGGACATGTAACAAACACCAACAATACAAGTCAAATAAAAAAGAGGAGGCAAGCCACCATTTTATTTGGGCTGTTTTGTTAGTGTTGGGTGCGAAGCTTTTGCTATCTCGAGAACATTCAGCACACTTTTACTCTCTAAAGATCAAAATCTGGTCTCCGAACCGGACACGACTCATTATCTCCAATATTGAACGTTCTATTTCAACCAGCTTGGCCGTAAAGACATACGCTCACCTGGTAGAGCCCCGCAGACTTCGAACTGCGGGGATACAGCGTAGTTGCTGTATTCTAGCGTACACTGCCTCCGATCCAACGTAACACGAAGTGAGCTCCTAAAAGGTTGAACGCGATACTCCCGGCACTGCGGAAGCAGAGGTGCAGCGACAAATATTCAGAGGGGCTAACCTCTCGGGTGGCGTGCTGGCAGAACTAGAGAAGCCACTAGCCCAAGAGCTACACCGCGGTGTTGAAGAAGCTTCCTAGCCGCAATTCTAAAGGCTAAGGATATTACTTGTGTTTCTCGGTACGCAAGGCACACTCGATGCAGAGAGAGCCGTTGGCGACTGAGGGAAATGCCGGTCTTGCGCATACAAACGCATAATGCACTGTATACGGCCAGAGCAAGTAGAATCTCGTAGGCATCGATAACTAGGCTTTTAATGGGGGACCTTCTGGAAGGCACCGGTTACCAGATGGAGGCCTGTGTGGTGGATCAAGTTCATGTTCCGCAATTCACGCTCGGCCAGGGATGCGTAAAGCTCGCATCCTTAGTATAGCTTTGAGTGAACAAAGGATCGATAGAATAACAAAGCGGTACACCTAAGAGGACGCAAAGTGCTGACCGAAGAATGTCCATGGCGCGGATACAAGACAACTAAAGGCTGCGAATATGGGCTTCCCATGTGAGGCCTCAGTGGAAAACAGGACCAAGGAAAAGGTAGGAATCAACCACTTACAAGCAAACCAATTTTAGGAAGAGAGGATACCCTCTCTCCATATTCTGTTGAATAAATCTAACAATGTACAAAATTTTCTCTTAATTTTCACACGCAGGAGGTTAAATAAATTGGGCGATACCCGCCCTGGGTAAATTGATTTTTCTCCTATTTACGAGATGCGAGCACAGTAGCTATCATACCAGAGTCTTTTGAGTATACTCTCTGTCCAGATCCTGTTGAAATATCCAAAAAAATTCCCATGCCTCGTTCACCTAGATATCGAAGCATGGCATACGGAGCCTCGAAGGGAGCAGGGGCGGTGACTGCACATGGAGCGATAGCGGAACACAACTCACTCAGTGTAAACTTTTAGTTGATAGGTGTTTCGCTTCTGGATGTAATTCTAGTGTACAGTCTTCAACGACAACAAGTACCTTGAATGTTGGCAGGACAACATCTAGGTGTTATAGAAAATGTAATTAGGCACACGTGAATGTAGTTACTGAAGAATTTAATGGCCTTATCAACCGACCTAGAGTACTCGTATGGGACAGAGAAATCAGTCATTTACTGAAATGCAGATGTCCATGCCTGTTCCAAGCAAGCCGAAGTGGTTTCCTAGGCGGAAGCGGCCTAGTAAATCATATTTGAATGAAAAGAGTGGTTAATACCATGAAAATAATCAACAACTTCATATAAAAATCCAGCTGTGTATTCGGGGAGTACAGGGACAGATCAAGACATGAAAATAAAGCCGTCTTCGGGCAGTGTTGTGTAAACTCATACACATTTAGAATTCTTACCTCATACTCTTCGATCAGGTTGACAAAGACCTGCTCCCTAAGATTGATTGTGTAGTTCTCTCAGATGTCTACCCCCCAAAACCCCGGGGAGGAGAAGCGCCTCGGCAACCGTGTCCCTCACGTCGAAGTCCGGTTAAGGTGGAATGTACTAAGAAATATAAGTATAACTGCTATCCATGTGTATTTGCAATGCGAGTAGAAGAACGGAGATGTGATGCAAGGTGCCCATCGCTCATTCTCCTACTCGACCCATCCCGATATGTTGAGCAAAGAAGGGTGCTCTCAGGATAGTTTACTGGTGAAATATAGGCAACAGGGAGAGGAGCCTCTAGAGACCCTCCCATTTGGCTTGAAGTACACGGCTATTCTGTTGAAAGAATATACCCTCCAGGCCTAGTTTGGTAGTGAGGGGTTTGAACTATTAGAAGTGAAAACCCTCACGAGATTTGCCATAGAATTTTTGGCGGCATTAATCTCGGAGCAGCTGGCCATCGAATGAGTTTTCATTTCTGAAGATATTGGGGGACGTTAGGTTGGTCAGGTGAGTCTTTGCTTCCTTTTGCCTCGGAACTTTAGGCAAGGACTTACGAGGTGTGGATAACATAACACTTTTGGACTGTTACACGCCTCCAAGTCGATCCTTCCAGTCTTGTGCGGGGTTTTAGGGGGCGAAGCTCCTTTGTTGTGATACTCATTTCACGCGCAAGCCTTAGAAATCCACGAAAACGGTCTCACAACTACCTTCAGGGGTTTTGTCTCCTGTGAAACTACCCCTGGATAAAGGTGCGCGGCGTTTTTCCATACCGTAAACGGTCCCACGGGGAAGGAGGAGAGCCCTGTTTTTGCTGAGGTGGGACGTGAATGCGTGGAGACGCCATTTCTACCAGAGAAGCTTCCGAGGGTAAGTAGAACCCGCAGAAGTGTTCTAAATAGACGTAGGAGCGAACGGGCTCCTATCATTGAATGACCGGCAGTAGTGTGTGCTTTGCTAACTTGAGAGGCATAGGAAGTCCGAGTTTGCACATGGCGCAACAAGACCCATTAACCAGCCTCTCTGAAAAAGATTCGTTCCGCAGCATGAATGGTCTAGATCTACTCAAAACGATATGCGGTGAATTGCTTAGAGAATCAGAATGCCGCTCACAATCCATAATACGGCTTTATCATGCCTTTGAGCAATTTGCGCAGATTTCTGGCTAACATAGCTTGACACGTCTGCAAGTTCAATTTGTTTGGCCGAAGCAGTTAGTTGTAATGGTAACATCTGCGTCAGTGGCCCGAATGCTTGACATGTTAGCAATACCAAGTGGTAGACAATGAGTCAAGATTCCTCTCACGTTTGAACGGGACTAAGAGTGCCTGTTTTTTGGTTGGCCAGCTCTTCGGTGATTTATTCTAAGAAGTATAGATAAGAGAAGGGAAAGCCCCCTGCTCAGAAGCAGGATCCACAAGAATCCTGGCTGTGAACTTCACATGCAAACCATTGAGATCACAAAGAGCACTCACCATGGCAGCGTGAAGAGGTCATTCACCAGAAGGGTCCCCTCCGAGAAACGAGAGATCCTCGATTCTCTACTTAAAACGCTAAATAATGACCATCGCTGATGGAACATGTGTCATTTGGACAAGATGTTACCATCAGTAGAACTAGCAATCAAGAATCGATTGAAGCCGGTGAGATCGAAGAAGATGAGTAGCCTCTCAATGAAGGGCTCCGACCTCATCGAGGATCCACTCATCTAATCACAACTTTCGTCTTGGTCTTGGTCTCGCTTTCCTCCCCCAAAGGTGCTTCGGGGCCATATGTGCTAGTTATGGCCTGGCCTCCAATCGAAACGTTCGATGACGCGTCTGTTACTGGAAACTCCCCCGTAGAAGTGAGGAACCCATAGTATTCTTGGTATTTTTTCCCTTCTTTTTAAGAAGCAGACTAGGGAGTGACTCCGCTTAACTCCCATCCCCCCAGTTAAGGACCCTAAGGCCGGACGAACCTCTCTCCTCGAGAAGAGGCTCTTGGATGGAGTTTCTCTGAAATCACAGTGGGGAGAGCACATCCCCCACTTAGGTGTAGCTACCAGAGGATGGCTCAGAAAAAGGCAAAAAGGCAAAGGCAAAACCGTTTGCTGCACAAAATGGTTAGAGGAAGAGCTTCTATATATGTTAGAGTGGTGCTGTCGTGATTTTAATCGTCCACACTATCACCAAGGTTGGGTGGAGATTTGCTTATCAGGATGTATTTATTCTGAAATGTTGTGAATGTAACCCAGCCACAGAAAATATAAACGAGTAGTGGTAGGCTATGTCCGACAGCCAGCTGTTCCCACTTATTATATCTCAGGATTTAGAACTTTTCAGGTCTCTACCCTGGGAGCGTTAAAAAATGGTGCCCACTTCTATGCAGTGAAGCACACTGACGAGAAATTGCACATTAGAAGGTTGATTACCAAAGGCCGCAGCTCACAACTGAGCAGCCAGAGGGGTGAGTGGCATTATGGATTTCCTTACTAGATTGTACTAATCGTTAACACGATGTCCAGGATCTAGATCTGTTGTGGCCGACCCAGAGACAAGACTCCAAGACTTTTAGTTTGTCTCGCAAACAAAATGGAGGTAAACTTCACCTTCCATAAGCAGTACAGCCTTATTCATCCGAGATCGGCCGCAGGGAGGTTGCTAACCCATTAGACGTAGGGAAGGGGTCAGTGGGACAGAAAAAGGATCTTCCCATTACTCGCGGCCTGACGCCTAGAACTACACAAGTATTGGTCTTTTTCGACATACAGGCATTAAATAGCGTTGCTTATAGAAGTAACAAAGCCTCTCTTCTGACATCGGGTGATGAAACCGGTTAGATTCTTACGCTTAGACAAAGGTTTGAGAAGATAGTCGTAAGAAAATAATTAATGCTGAGAGGGAACGAAGAGGAAGCGCACCTACTTGCCCAGGTCCCGTCAGAGTTCAACTCAAGCCGGTGACGGGACCTCTTTAATTTGCACTAAGGCTGGGGGGAGGTGAAGCTCTCAAGTTACAAAGCGTAACAGGTTACAGAGGGTAATTACCGGCGGTGAGGAGGGTGATAATATGGCAAGTGAGTCCGTGATTTTCTTACTCTCTGAGACCAGTAGTACTCGGGTACACAACTTTGGAGGTGGAGGAGGTTGAGAAAGGGGCAGACGAGTACATGGTTCGCTTACTCAATGAGAGCAATACTTGGCTCTAGCATTTCGAGGTGAGGAGATAGGAGGAGCATCATCAGTATTCGGTACATAACAGCGGAGGAGAGGGGGCAGGTGCCTCAATGGTTCTCTTAATATCGGAAGCCAGTACTCGGATACATCACTTCGAGGTGGTCCGAGGCTAATATAGTCAGCATGGTTTCTCATCCTTCTTCTTCCAGGATGGGGGGTGGCTGGTGTAGCACGGATAAAGCGTCCGCTACACCAGTAACCTCTTTGAAACACGTTACATTAGACAAGGAACTTTGATTTTAGAATAGAAGTGTTTTTGTTCTCTCTAAGATATTACCAAATAGACAGCGAACTTTAAATTTAGAATAAACGTGATTTTCTCATCTTTTAAACACGTCAAACTAGACAGGTACTATTGAGTTCAGAATGGAGGTGTTTTTCCTTTTCTTTAAAATATCACAAAAATATATAAGGAATTTTGAGTTCAGAATGGAGATGTTTTTGCTCTTTGAAACAAATCAAAGTAGACAAGGAACTTTCAGTTCAGAATGGAAGTGATTTTCTCCTTCTTAAAATATCCCAAAATAGAAAACAAACTTTAAATTCAGAATAAGCGTGTTTTTCTCCTCTTTGAAACACGTCAAACAAGACAAGGAACTTTGATTTTAGAATGGGTATTTTTATCCTCTTTGTAACATCAAAGTAGACAACAAACTTTGAGTTCAGAAGAGATTTGTTTCTTCTCTTTGAAACATGTCGAAATATGTACATATATAAGTGTCGAGGTTTGAGTGAGTGGCCAATCCCAGTCCGACTTCCTGGACGTATATTTTATTACCGCACCAAGGTAAAGCAGAGGTGACGCGTATCCAATACACCTACCTTAGCCACTTCCGGTGAATAAGAATAACCCCAGTGCGTACCCTTTTGATCAAAACTAAGATGATGATCTCCTGAGTGTGTTATCCACTCAGTAAAAGCCTACTATGTGTGGGTCGGTGGAATATTGAGATTTAAGCCGAGTGGAATGCTTAATAATTGCCAAGGGATCGTCCAAATTAGTTAAACACACATATAAAAAATAATCCCTAATTTACATGAATTTGAAATAAGCAAAAGCGTATATAAATATAAATAGGATTAATCTTGCACTGAATAAATAAGTCTACAAAATGTCGTGGGGATTACTTGCAAATTACTCACTGGGATGTTTGCGTCTTAATGACACCAAACAGAACGAAGGGAATATTATTATCGAGTTAAACACTGAATTAAGTAGGCACTTCTAATATTCAAGGGTATGGGCTTGGGATGAGAATTATAGTTCACAAATAAACTGGCGAAGTTAGGGGAGGGAATAATTCAATTGACGATACCTTTGAGTTCGTTAGTATTTTTGAAGGCGGGGGCGGTGAAGATCTTCTTCTGGTAACGATGATCGCACCTAGTCCGGCCGTCCGAGGTTACCGAATGAGAGGGCAATCCTAGACGGGTGATATACTGATCCTTTGCCGGATCACGAAGGTGAGCCAAGCGGTGACTCAATCGGACTTCTTCCTCGAAGTACCTGTCCGATTATTCAGCTCCTGGAGTAGGTAGCCAAAACCGATTACCTGGCTACGTCTAGGGTAATCCGCAGAGGGAGGTCCTGTATAAACTGAGACTCTGAAGGGGGAAAGGGGGCTTGCGAGAAGTTTGGCACCAACAAGTACCGTGACGGTAACAACCAATTCCCCGAGAAGTTCCTTCCTTGCAGCGGGCGAACGGTTTCCAATGTGGATCGAGTTTCACACAAACTCGACGTAGGTCTAAGGGCTTCTGTCTGATTCCAGGGAGAAGTCTTCCTTTTATTTTTCTCACGAGCAAAATCGAGAGAGAGAATCTAATTCTCATGAAATCCGTATCGATGCGTGAAAGACCTTTTTTCATCTTTTGGCTGACGATACTCGTATGTCATTCATGGCTTCGAGCCCTCTCGGATTTTATGGCTGTGCGAAAAAGGGCGATGGAGAATTCTAGGCTGGCGAGAGGTGCGTTTGGGGATACGAGAAGGCGCGCAGCTTTGTGTCGGAGTGTTTCAGCGTGGACTTATGTACGCGGTATTTAGATTTCTACAATAAGAAACATTAAGTTCAGAATGGAGGTGTTTTTCTCTTCTTTAAAATATCACAAAATAAACAATGAACTTTAAATTCAGAATAAACGTGCTTTTCTCTTCTTTGAATCTACACGAAATAGACAGCAAACTTCAAATTCAGAGACAAGAGGATAAAACCTTTAATTCTCTCCCTCTGCAAAAGAACCGTCAAATATCGAATACATGAAAGCAAAACTTGCTATTAAACCAGGAATTAAAACCTAAGTCTTTATTTCAATTTCGGATTAAACTGCAAAGATAATTGAATAATCCTTGGATACAAAATGCAATAAAAACAATTAATTCATCAGAGAATAGTCTTCTAGTGGACCCAAAACGGGTGTAAATGAATAGTGAACATTTACCAATTAACTGGCAATTGACAGAACAGAGCAGAATTGGTTGGACTGACGGTTCATTAGGAAAAATTGTAACCGATATACACCATGTAAAATTACGGTTGCAGGAGACAAACCGTGAAAATAGACCGATGAAAACTATATCCAGTGTTGAGTGTATATATATATATATATATATATATATATATATATATATATATATATATATATATATATATATATATATATATATATATATATATATATATATATATATATATATATATATATGAACTGGTGAAGAATGCAGCCAAAAGCCCAATTTAAGAAAGAGCGAGGAATTCGTTCCTAAGAATAACACTTTCCTTTCTAATTTACTCGGTGTGTAATGGATTGAGGCGAGAGAGAGAGAGAGAGAGAGAGGTGTGAATGTGCAGGGTGGTCGGAAAGTCTTGTCGCCCCTACCAACAGGAAATGAGAACAATATAATCACATGTGCGTACACACACGTTTTTGGTCTACACATTTGCGCTGGGTCAATCAGCGATGTTGCAACCCATCGTGAACAGAGGAGGATGAGAGGGGCTCTTTGAGCTCTTTCAGTGGGGTTTTTTTTTGCGTGGTGCCAAGGGTCAAATTCCGGAATTCCGGACTGACCACCGGGATATTGACTGATCCAAGATCTTTGAAATATGTCACAACTTTAGTTACCCGCATAAATTTCTTGCTTAAACTCTACAATAGGAAACTTCTATGGAACTGAACTGAACTATATATATATATATATATATATATATATATATATATATATATATATATATATATATTAAAAAATCCTGCAAACAAAAAGGTATTTCAATATTAAACAAGGAAATTGAGGAAGAGACTATTGAAGCTATTAGGTATCAGAAAAAGTCCTTGCGATTTTTGGAACTCTATGTCTGTGAATCTAACAAAAGATTATTTTGGGGGAACCGGGGAAGAAACGGGAAGATAGTTTTGTCCCCTGTGGCAATCTCTATGCAGTCTCCGGCAATAAATATGAAGTTTACCATAAAACTTTATTTCGAAATAATTTAGTACATAAAAATTTAGGTTAAGATTGAATAGGTGAACCACGTTTTGAATAAATAAATCACGATTTAAATAGGGGACTTAAGATTTGAATAAGCCTATTTGAATTGAGTTATTATTTACTTTACCGTAATCCCTTTAACTGTACATTATATTACTTCTTGTAGCATTATGTGCGCCTTGCCTTAATCTGTTCTTCTTTTTGGTTGTTCTAAGACGAAATGCGGCAAGCAGAGTTTGGATCTGATTCAGTCGAAATTGAATTCATCCTCGATTCTGCTTCCGAGCACGAAAAAAGAAGAATAGAAGTGGACATATAAAATATAAATATTACAAGAAGAAATAACTTAAACTAAACTCTGGAGCGCAAAGTCTAACGTCTCAGTGCTGTTTTGCTTTTGCTGATGCTTGCGAAAACTGGGCAAAACGAACTAACGAACTATTAAATAAAATAAGCCCACCGGACAAAAAACTAGTCACCCGGGGCGGGAGCCTCCTAATAGTGTGTGATACCTCTACGAGCCTGAATAATAGCTGCGATTTGACTTGCCATGGACTGGATAAGGTCCTGGATGTAGGAGACGAAAATGTTCAGCCACTCTTGCATCAAAGAATTGTGCAATTCGGCCAAATTGCGTGGATAGCGTCCTGACATTTAGTACTTTGTTCCAGGTAGTCCCATAGATTTTCGATAGGATTCAGATCCGGTGATTTTCTGGGACACTCCACAACTGTGATTGCTTCTAAATTTTCATAATGCCAGTCAATCACAGTTCTAGCCTGGTGAACGCGATAGTTGTTATTCTGGAAGTTAGGGATTGGTAAGTTACGTTTCGAGTTAAGTTTGAGGGCAAACGGCAAAACATGGTCGTTAGCAGCTTGATGTAGGTACCTATACTGTTAAAAAAAAATTTCATCTGAAGAAAAGGACACATTCCCGTATAATTAAATACCCTCAGTACATCACAGAGCCTCTTCCAGCTTGAATCACACCCAGCATGCAGTCATACTTGAAGTTTTCATGAGCTCTACGATGAACACAACGCAGAGTATCATTTACATACAGGCAGAAATGTGATTGGTCTGACTAGATAACGCATTTCTATCCTTCACGATCCACTCTTTGTGTTTTCTCGCCCACAGTGACCGGGTATCCTTGTGAACAGAGGCGAGCAAAGGCCTCTTGCCTACCACTCTGCTCCATATGTTCAGGCCAAACAGTTCTCTGCGGAGTGTTCGTTCAGTAATGTTTGCCGAAGGACCGAAGTTGACGTCTTGCAACAATTAATGCCTTAAAAAGATGCGATTTTGGGCCACAAGCCGTGGAATAATCCGGTGGTCCCGGTCCCTCAGTATTTTCTTCGACCACGATTCTGGCGGGAATTTCCTGTAGAGCGGCATTTTTGCCATATTAGGTACATTCGTAAGACCATGTGAGTAGATATAGCTGTAAATTCCGCTACATTCTTCACAGGATGATCTCTGTTGTGCCCTAATGCAAGCACTCATTTTTGCCACCCAGTAACATCTACCTGGTGAGAGTCAAAAATATCCCGTAAGGCTGGGATAGACTATCCACCGCAGGCCTAGGCTACCTAAGCAGCTAATAAAATTTCAAATTGTTATTGGTAATGATACTTATTTCTACCTTTAAACTTTAATAGCGAACAAATTACAGCGTTATAAAAAAGGGGACATTTTTGGCTGTCACCCGGTACCTTGCGCCCCATTTTAGGCACTGCGTAGTAGAACGGCTCTCCACCGTACAACATTTACGAAATTTATGAATTCTGTTACATACTTCTCAGGTGATAGCGTCACGAATTTCCTCATTTAATACTAAGAACAAGCCCCTGTAGTTTAAATTATTTTAAATACGCCATATGACTAATTTTTGTTCAGTGAGCTGATCTTTAAAATAAGCCTACTTTAAACAAACTCCTACCCCTATCCTTCTCAGCCGTAGTTAAATCAACCTTTACCTCAATGTGGTGCTAATCGATATATCTATATCGAAAACAACGTGCCTCCATTAGTCATGTGGCTGAAACAGGAATAATAACAAACAAAAATTCTAAAGCTCAATTAGTGACGCTGTAAACCTCTTTCACAAGGTCTGCAAAAATATATTGCGCGTCCAACAAAAGAAACACGCAAAGTTTTCAAATCTCAAACAGAGCGAAATGGAAGAAAAAGGGACGAAAAAATCTCGTTTGAAAATGTCTGTAATGGGAGGTCACTATAATAAATTTTGTCTGAAATACTTTTCTAATGTGATGTCATCATAATTAGGGCAGATAAAAACATTGGCTGCAAACCGTAATTATAATTAATCTCGACCGCTCAATATTATTATTATTATTATATCTATATATATATATATATATATATATATATATATATCTATATATATATATATATATATATATATATATATATATATATATATATATATATATATATATCTATATATATATATATATATATATATATATATATATATATATATATATATATATCTATATATATATATATATATATATATATATATATATATATATATATATATATATATATATATATTATATATATATATATATATATATATATATATATACATATATATATATATATATATATATATATATATATATATATATATATATATATATATATATATATATATATATATATATATATATATATATATATATATAAAATTGTGTCGACGTGTTCTCTTGAATTTCCTTGAAGAACACCTCAACACAGTTGCTCTCCCTATAACCGCTTCTACCCTTATTAAACTCATCACAATTGCAAATTTACCTTTAATGGAAAAATTTATTGCCAATTCTTTCGAATGGCAATGGAGAATTGTTTGTCTCCTGTACTCGCCAACCTATACATGGAATTCTTCGAATCTAGAATACTTCTCCAAATTAATGAAACCCCGAGCTTGGATGCGATATATTGATGACATCCTTTGCATTTGGCCTAATAATTTAAATATTAATACATTTCTCACTAAAATTAACACTTAGTGCCCTCGATTAAATTTACTTTAGAAGTTGAAAAAGATCGCACACTCCCTTTCCTAGATATTCTAATTCATCTGGCAAACCATTGTTTCAAATATGAAATATATAGAAAACACACAGCCATAGACTATTTTATACACTTTTATTCTAACTACCATAATGACATCAAACAAAGTGTTTTCTCCTCTATGTTTTGCGTGCCCTTATAATTGTCTCACCAGAATACCTAGACAAAGAATTCGATAGAATATATAAAATAGGGATAAATTTCTGTTACCCTCTGTACCTTCTCGACAATTGTTATAAGTCCGCCAAGGGTTCCTATTATCAAACTAATCTTAATATCCCTAAGTTTCAGGCCCAAAACTTATTTGTTTTACCCTATAACCATATTTTCATTAAATTACCTCGTTTACTTAGCCTCTGAACATAAATCTTATTTTTAAGTACGAGACTAGAATTTATCGCATCCTTGTCACAAATCCCCCACCTCCCCTCCGATCTGGTATTGCTTATTCGATAGGCTGCAACAACTGTCAAAAATGTTATTATGGACAAACCGAGAAAGAACTAGATCTCCGGGTTAAGCAACATCAAGACAATGTACATAATCACAGTTAACACTCTGCGCTTTTTCTACATATGTACAATCTTAACCATAGCATTTATTGGTATAGTGCCAAACCCGTCATAAAATGGAGTAATTATATTTCTAGAAATATATTAGAATGTATCTCCACCAACGCGTTCCCAAATTTCAACCTTAGCCCTGGCTTGTTCATGCTAGACCCCATTATCACTACATACATAAAATCTCAAATAAAGTTGTTTCAGGATTTTGTCCCCTTTAATTAAGGTTCAGACGTGGGTAGTCTAATCTTCCATTCTACTATTTAAGGCAATGTATGTCCAGCCTCCGGTTCATTACTTGAAAAGGTCTTTAAGAATAAAGACAAAAGCACTCGGAATCGTTTTTCACTTTTCCTTTGTGAGTGTATCTGCATAACTTTGACCCACGTGCACTTTGTGAGCTTTTTTCATATATATATATATATATATATATATATATATATATATATATATATATATATATATATATATATATTGATTGAAAATCACATGACACTTGATATATAATAGATGTATTTTAAAGGCCCAAAGAAATGAAAACTGGTAACATAACCCGGAAAAACGCTAAGGAAATTATTATTATGTGAACTATTAAAGCTTAAGAGAGAAAATGGGAGATATAGTAACATAAAAAATACGGGCATACTATTTTAACCGTTATAAGAGAATGAATAAAGGAGTTGGATTTGAACCGGTTAAGGATGGCAACTCTGGCGATGAGCATTGTGGTCATTAAGCGAAGAGCGCTTAATGACACTGGTTCAAAATCTAACTCCTTTATTCATTTTATTAGAAACGGTTAAAATAGTATGCTACTATTTTTTTCTGTTACTATATATCCCATTTTCTCTCTTAAGCTTTAATGGTTCACGTAATAATAATTTCCTTAGCGTTTTTCCGGGTTGTGTTACCAGTTTTCATTTCTTTGGCTATTTAAAATACACACGCACACACACACACACACACACATATATATATATATATATATATATATATATATATTAGTGTAGTTGGGTAGCAGTCTTTCCTGAATGCAAATTTTGTTGAAGATCTTTGTGTATTTCACCTTAATTAATTTCCTTTGGCAACTTTCTATTCTTCTAACTATCTTTTTTATTCCATCTTGTAAATAGTGTATCACCTGTCCTCTATTGATCTCTTTTAAATAAATGTGTTTGGTAGAAACCAAACTATATTGCTGAGCTTGTTTACCAATCACATCCCTTTAAAAGAGATGAATACAGGAGAAGTGATCCACCATCTACAGGATGGATAAAAAAGATAGTTAGAAGAAGAGAAAGTTGCCAAAGGAAATTAATTAAGGCCAAATACACAATGGTCTTCAACAAAATATATATATATATATATATATATATATATATATATATATATATATATATATATATATAATTTATAGTAAGAAAACGATAACAAAATTTAGGAAATAGTATTTCAATGTTAGAGACTGGCATTAAAAACAAATAGAAGGAAAAGCCCAAATGACAGCTTTCTGAGAATGGAGTTTGATTTGACCCAAAGATGATAACGCGATCAAAGCTAAATAAATGGTCGTTGCAGTTGGAACACGTGAGTGTGGGAAAAACGTGTAAATGAATGTGAACAACTTTTATGTACATGAATCTCTACAGATTCACTCAGACTTCTGAATTAGCAAATGTAGTTACATTTGCGCAATTACATACAAAATATAGAAATTATAAAATAAGATGAAAATGAGTAAGATATAATAATGAAAATTCTTTGGCCTGGTAAATAAAATAAATTAGGTGTACAATAATTCTTTGGTTAAAATAATACACGAGTATAAAATGACATTAGTTCTTGTGAAATAAATATCAATTCGATAAATCAAATATCATTGAAGTAAGACAATGGTTAAAAATAGTTATACAGAATATTTATGTCAAATTTGTACAGAGTACGAAATAATTATTAAGACGGTATTTACATGATAACACTAATTCGTTGGTTAAAATAATACATGTGTATATATCACATTAGTTCTTGTGAACTAAATGTTAATTCGATACATCAAATATTATTAATTAAAATAATGATTAAATATAGTACTACGGAATATTTCTGTCAAACTTGTACAGAGTGCGTAATAATTAAGACTGTATTTACATGATAAAATTTAAATATACAAATGATACATTTTGAAAACTTAAACGATACATTTTGAAATAAGGTAGTCAAAAGGTCATTTTTGTTCAGCTGTAGGTCACCGGAATGCGCGTGTGTCAATTAAGTGTGAATATAGAAGGAATAAAAATGATTCGATTGAGTGCAAATTTTCTCTTAATCTTACAATGTGAGAGCAAACGTGAATATAGCGAATTTAAAAAAAAAAAGATTAGTTAACTTCGATACATAATTTGATGAACTAAATAGTGGAGAAAACTTACAAACCTTGAGTGAATGAATTGAAAAAATAACCAACATACGCATTGCATGATTGTGCATTTGAAAGCTAACTCTCCTATTCGGTTCCTTCGATGAGAAGCATGTCGCGGTAGCATTATGTGAATGCTAAGGAATGAATCGATGGTTGTACTTCGTTGAGAGAATTCTATGATGACTCCAGAAATTCGATGACTTCGTAAGATTGTGATTTCTTTCTTGAAGATGTCCACCAAATAGGTTCGTATTTGGATTTTTACAAACAACTTGATGAAAAAGAACTTTAATTTGAACATGAGGTTTATAAGAGTTTGCGCATCCTATCCACCCAGGTGAATGGATCACAGCGACGAAGACGAAGTAATTTTGATCGACTGTGTGGATAACGTGAATCTGACTGTGTGAATAATGTGTGCTTGTTTTATATGGTTAGGGAAAGTGGGCGTGAACAATGGAGTTTCTGGGGATGAGCTTTGTGTGAAGTGAATGTTTGTTGATGTGTGTTCAAGAAAGAAAGAGAAAGAGAGAGAGAGAGAGAGAGAGCGCAGAGATTAACGATTAAAGGAATTTTGTACATAGATGGAAAAAAAAGGAATTTTATAGTAAGAAAACAATAACAAAATTCGGGAAATAGGATTTCAATGTTACAGAATAGCGTTAAAAACAAATAGAATGCAAACCCCGAATGACACCTTAGTGGGAATAGAGTTTGTTTTGAACCAAGGATGATAACACGACTAAGGCGAAATTAATGGTCGCTCCAGTCGGAACAACGTGAGTGTGGGAAAGAACGTGTACATGAGTGCGCACAACTTTTGTGCACATGGAGCTCTCTCTCTCTCTCTCTCTCTCTTTCTCTCTCTCTCTCTCTCTCTCTCTCTCTCTCTCTCTCTCTATATATATATATATATATATATATATATATATATATATATATATATATATATATATATATATATATATATATATAATGTATATCTTTCATGAGCGCGAAATAATGATGAAATAAATCCAAAATCCAGCATGCCGCAAGAAACAAAATAATTTTTTCTTCGGTAAAAGTTATTTCCTAATTCGAAACGAGCCCACTGAGGCAGCGAAAACTCAGTGTAGCCGAGTGGCCTAATACTCTTCTTAATTTTTTTTTTAAAGCAAGCTATCATTGACAAGATGGCTACGATTCTAGTTTATTCTAGTAGCATAACTTTAAATTTCCGAGGCATAATTAGTGACTGTGCTATATTTCTTTTAAAACATTGTTAACGAATAGTTTTAAAAGTTTAAGATACAAATATCACAAACACGTCCCATTTCTAGTGACTAAGATTTAGTAGATATTTATGGCTTTAAAGATACTTCAGTTTTCCTTTTCTTCTTCTTTTCGTCTCTATTTTCTTTTTTCTCGCCTGGTACAAATATCTTATTTTCTCGAATTGTAAGTTGAAAAAGCAATAAAAATAATTTTTATTGTTGTAACCAGTAAAATATGAGTTTATCGTTGATAGATCGCATATTATATAATACGAAATAGAAAATATCACCCAATATAGTAGCATCAAAACCAATTTATCCTCAATTAATGATTTACGGTTGTCTTCAAATGACTCAAGTTGAAAAAGTTTTAGCCTCATTTTGTTTATTGTGGCCACTAACTTCATTCCCGCTAGATGCTGCATGTGTCTTACAACTTTTGTCTTTACGCTATAGACGCATTACTGTGACAAATCTCTCTTAAGGACTAATTTATTGTACTTCGTGAATCAAAAAATCAATACTATGTTTATTAAAAAGGTTTAATGTATTTATGAATCCTAATTAATAAAAATAACTTCTCAAACAGTTTCGTGTACATGATATTAACATACTAGTTTTGGAAGTGCATAGTGTTCTATATTCAGTTATATTAAGTCAAGAAGCAAATGTTATTTTTAAAAGGAAAGTGAAATCACTTTTAGTCTTCTGGGTGATCCAGGAAAAAAGAATGCTTAAGAAAAAGCCATGTAGGTATTCTTAATATTTTTACTCTATACCCTTCGAAAGAGTAGTTACAAGTTTATTTTTTTTTAAAATGAGTTCCATGTTTATAATATTGCTAGGTTATAAAGTAAAAGTATTGAATCCATCATAATAAAAAAAAAAAACAGTTGAGATGGTCTGGCCATGTGGTCAGAATGTTGAACGAACGTCTACCGAAGCAGATATTTTACTCAGAACTCAAAATGAGGTACAGAAGGAAAGGTAGACAAATGAAAAGGTATAAAGGCTCTCAAAAATATGCTGAAAGTATGTCAAATACGATGGGGTGGTCAATAAGTTTTGCAATTCGGATATAAGAAAACGAGATATGAGGAAAAGTATTTTATTATTTTTCAATATAACTACCCTCGACTTCAATGCACTTGCGCTGCTTGTCCCTGAGGCTTCGAATTCCCGGCAACCAGAAATCTTCCGAATGCTGTTCAATCCACTCTTGGACTGAGACCTGGACATCTTTATCATCCCCAAACTGGCATCAACGCAGTACAGCCTTGAGCTGGCGGAATAAAAAGTAGTCGCTAAGGGCCAGATCTGGACTGTAGGGAGCATGGTTGAGCTCCTCGAGTCCGCACTCGCACAAGGCAGCTTGTGCAACTCTGGCCTTGTGGACTTTGACGACGTTGAAGTCGATCATCTTCGCGCGTCAGGTTTCTAGGGACCCGACCGGCAGAGACCTTGGCCATGGCCAAATTGTCGAGGATGATTTTGATAACACTTCCATGTGATATTCCAAGTTCTCGCTCGATTTCTTTGACCTTCACCCGTTGATTTTCGAGGATCATCCTTTCCTCATGGGTTACATTGTCCTCGTTAGTCACGTCTGACGGTCGTCCTGGAGGGGGGATCATCTTAAAGGGACTCACGCCTATGGCGGAACTCCCTATTCCAGCGAACAATGGTTGCATAGGAATGGGCGGTGTCGGTGTACACTGCAACCATGCGTTCATGGATCTCTTTTGCATTCTTGCTTTCCTTGGTCAAAAATTTGATCAACCTCCTCCATTGTTGAAAAATTTGTGACTGACGATCTGCTATCAGCTACTGCTTCTTAAATAGACGAGGCAGGAGCGTGCGGCTGCATGTCCTGACTTGTCATATCTTGTCCTAGCACCCCCACAAACAGCCATCACCCTTCCTCTGTTTTGCCCTACCAATTCGCAAAACTTATTAACCGTCCCTCATAGATTAAAAAACGCGGGCATCAGAAGCTCTGGATAGAATCGCGTCGAGACGAAACCTGAAGAGCGGAGTTGAAACTTTTGAAGCAAATCGAAGGCAGCACCTGGGAGTCCGCAGAGCTGCTAGATTAGCACATTGAGATCGTCCGCGACAACCTCGCCCACCTGCTAATTCATGTTCGGACTGTGATAGAGTCTGTGGCACTAGAATCAGCCTCATAAGCCACATGAAGACACATCAAAGATAGAACTCTGGGCACAAGCCATACACGTCAGCGAGTGGTGCCATGATGATGAGGTAATAAAAGCTTCTCTCCGTAGGCCATGAATCAATACTAAATTTAACGCCTTTATTATTTTTCTAATGGGAGCCTAGGTTATAATACTCTTAAATTAGAAGTTCTCTTCTCGCTGATGATGATATGATTTTATAAAAGAACCTATACTCTAAGAGCTACATGTTTTTTTGTGTGTGTGGAGGGTCCAATTTCCTTGGATCGACTTATACAAAAATGCACATTTATTCATTTATTTCCCATTATTATTGGCACTGCTCTCTTATTGTTTAAATAATTAGAGACAAATATCTTGAAGAACTCTTTCGGTTTTGATGAAAAATATGATGTCTTTTACCACCTCTTTCATATCAGATCAAACGCTTCTGTTTAGGTGAAGTAATGGAAAAAAAAATGGTCATCAGGTGGTGTAAGGTCCGGTGTATTTAGAGAATGAGGATTAACTTACCAACCTACATTAACTATTTTAGGGAGCAAACGTGCCACGTGTGAGCGTGCATCACGAAATATTGAAAATCTTAAAATTTAAGGATGTATATATTTGCGTCACCTCACTATAATATATATATATATATATATATATATATATATATATATATATATAATGCCAAAGGACATGGAAACTGGTAACACAACCCAGAAAAACGCTAAGGATATTATTATTACGTGTACCATTAAAGCTTAAGAAAAAAAATGGGAGATATAGTAACAGAAAGATTAGGGTTGTGTTACCAGTTTTAATTTCCTTGGGCCTTTAAAATACATCTATTATATATCATTTGTCATGTGATTTTTAATTTATATATATATATATATATATATATATATATATATATATATATATATATATATATATATATATATATATATATGTATATCTATATTGTAAAAGAACAACCTCTGAGCCCCTCCCCCCATTTATCGGAGACCACGGGCTATGGTATCCCCGCTATGAACGACGTCATTTCCTGTTCGAACATTCACGAATTTTCGACTCCTGGTCATGTTGGGAAAATATTTCCCAATCCTGCGAACTCGTCCCAAGCCTTCCTCCCCCCTCCCCCGGTGATGAGGTGTGAAAGAGTTGCAATGTTTCGCTCCTTGCTGCAAAATGATGGATCGACTCCGCCTCCGGATTAAGATGTTTGGAGCTTGTGACTCCTTTCTCTAAACGCCCCTTCCCCTCCAGAATCGGGCATACAAATACTCGGGTTATAAGAGTCCAGCCCGCACCCCAAGGCCGTCCTTATCGTCTCCTTCCGTGAGCGTTCGTCGGACAGCAAGACTTTCTCAGCCGCGATTCTGCCCTAGTCAATTGGTAGTTTCTGTGAACAGCAAGCCTGCGAATTTGTGCAACAGTCTCCCTTCATTTAATCGAATCGAAGAAAATCTCCATCTATTTCCTTCGAGAAACAGAAGATTCCTATTTCAGTGGAATTACGAGAATTCCTAAATTCCCCGTCGAACGTCATCTTTGAAGTTTGGCTATATTCATCGGAAGGTTGGTTCGGATCGTGTCCCACCTGCATCATTCGGATCGTGCCCCACTTGCCTCATCAGATCGTTCCCCACTCGCCTCATCGCAAGAAGGACCTTCCTCGAAGTCATCAACCAGTAAGACTGAGACTCCCTCCATTATTAGTATTGTCAAGTTCCCTCTTTTGATCTGAGCCTAGTTACATTTAATTAATTAATTCCATTTGAGAATCCCTCCCCTTAATAATTATCAAGAGACTATTTCAATTTAAATTATTCGCTTTTGTCTATTATCATTCTTATTTTAATTTTTGTAAATAAAATTAGATTTTTGTTGTTTCATATTTAACTAACCTTGAACGATACTCTCGGCCTATTCAAGTAAATCTCCCCAACCATTTATGCACTCTGTTTGATTATTAAGGATTTGAAACCCAACGCCTCAAGTGTGACCGCCTAGTCGGTCGTTAAACCTTGCGAACAGTCCTTCAACGGTTCGCGTTGCAGTAGCTAATTAACTCACCCCTCACATAATATAGGAGTAGTGTATGGTATAGAGTGGTTGTACCACGACATATATATCTATACTCGTCTGGGCAGTAGCCCCAAAGAATGGATTGGTTACAAAATAAGGCTTAAAATCGAAATTCCTTAGTTTCTCGAGGAATTTAAATCTTTAATCCCTTGAAATGAGACCTTACTATTAATGGCTGAATTAATTCAGGTATTTAAAATTTGAGAAGGTTACGATTTAGATTTAAAAATAATTTTCTTTTTGGAAATCTCGCCACAAAAATTACCTTTACGCCCTTCATGGCAAAGAGGTTCTAATTGCTCTACACATGTAGCGAAGAGGCCCGATTTGCTGTACCCTGTATCATTTCGTTCAGTTGGGGTTGGTCTTCGGGCAAGAGCTCCCACTCTCACGAACCTTCTCCCTGCGCTGACCACAGAGTGCATGGAGCCCTTCTTAAAGGCAAGCCAGCAAGGCACACAGAGCTTCTTAGAGGCAAGGCACACGGAGCTTCTTAGAAGCAAGGAAGCAAAGCGAACGAAATAAGATAGGCGTCGAGTCATCTAATTCCTCTATCGATGAATTTCGGCCTGTTTTAATTGATAATCAAATTAGGCTTAACTGGGAAATGAAAACTGAAGCCATTATTCTCTTAGCGGTTTAGGGATGTTTTATTAACGCTGGATTTGATTGAAATCGTCTCTTTCCTTTGTGGGATTGACTCAACTATGGGAATACATTTATTTGCGAGGAGATAAAACAAAACCGTCCAATAAATGAAATTAAGTTATTCAAGGGAACCTCGAAGAGGAGTCAGGGACACAAACAGTTAGAAACTAAAGCAACGAAATTTTGTTATTTAATATTTTGGTGCATGTTTGAATGAACAAAACCATATATGTATATTTCAAAGAACAAAACACTAAATTTTGTAGGTATAATTTGATGTGGGAATTGACATTCATCCTTTAGCGTGGCAAACGCGAAAAACAGACGACTTATAAGTTTGGTTTGATGGAAGCTTCTTTTGAGTTGTGTCATGGCCGAGTGTTCTATGGCACTTGTCAATTGAGCTTAGCAAAGCGGAGTCTATAGCTTCGCATGTTAGTTCTTCCATTTAGACAGTTTTTTCTCTCTTTCTATAAATTAGGTGTTTTACCCATCGCAATTTAGCCACCTTTCCATTTATGGTTTTCTGTAACTTAATTTTCGTCTCTCTTATTTCCCCCTATTAACACGCTGGAACCCAATTATGAGACGGAGGCATTAAACGTGTTTATAATTTCCAGATTGCTCTATTTTGAAATATTTTATATCACTGATTAATATTACAAATAATCCTTGTTTCTTTCATTGCAAAAATAATATTACTTTCACTTATAATCTCCCTCATAATATTTCCGATCCTTGACAGATCAGCGTTCTGCTGCCATATATATGGCTTGAAAACACAGTTGGATAAACAATCTCAAATTAGCATGAAGATGAGCAAAATTAGCATCAAAATTGGGCCAAATTGGCATCAAATTCCTAGCGAAAAAATTATGTAGCATCTCCCCCCCAAATTATTTTAATTATTATTTTTTAAATTATGTGATGTATAGTATTTTCATAAATTCGTTTGTTTTTATATTCAAGTTTGGTTCATTATGATTTATCTGATAAAGAAAAATAAACAATACTTGAATATAAAAACAAACGAAATTATGCACAAATTATACAATGCAATTTAATAATTTAAAAATTATGTACTTTCCATTATCTTATCATTATTATAATTACAATAATCTCCAGAAATTATCCTCTTAACGAACAATCCAACAGCCTTTCCTGAAGAGGCGGGATAGGATGGTGCAAATGGAGTTAGAAGCAGAGAGGCTCTTTCTCTCACGTACGTTTCCCCCCAAACTTGCCGAGATTCCCTCATTGGTTTCGCTTGTTAAATTTAAGTCAATAAGAACAAGCGCATGTGGACCACATAGGTTTAAAATAAAACAAATTAACAAATAAAAATGGAGGTTACAAAGTTTAGAGATCAGTTAAGATTTTTTCAGGGCAACCTCACCTATTATGAATTTTAGGGGGGTTTGTATTTTATATCATAATTAGTTAAGACAAGCCTCACCTCTTCGAATTTAGTAGTTAGTATTTTACCTATTAATTGGTTTAGACAAGCTTCGCCTAGTATGCTTTTTTGGCGTTTGTATTTACATCTTAATTAGAGAAGCTTCGCTTATTTTCAGTTTTAGGTGTTTGTATTTATTTAGTTTAGACAAGTCTCCCATATTATATTATTTCTATGTCAATTTGTTTAAAAAAACATCGCCTACTGGAAGATATAGATGTTTGGATTGTACATGTTATTTAGTTGAGTTAAACCTCATCCACGGTGAGTTTAATGTATGTATTTTATGTTAATTAGTCTAAACAAGCCTCGCCTATTGCGAGGTTTAGTAGGAATATTTCTTGTTAATTAGTTTAGAAAGGCTTCGCCTGTTGCGATTTTTAGCTGTTGGTATTATCGTCTCGAGAGCCTGAGTGATTTACAGTGTTTGTATTTTATATGGTAATTATCATAGTTTTGGCAAGGTAAGGTTATGGTAACCTCAGTTATTGTAGTTTTTTGTGTTGGTATTTTAGATATTGATTATTTAGTTTACATAAACTAATTAAAGTGTAAAATGCAACAACTTAAAATTACGGAGGTGAGTAGAAAATAGCAAAAAGGCTAAACTGAATAACATATAAAGTACAAAACTTCTATTTTAAAATCAGTGTGGCAAGGAAAACGTAACAAAGACTAGCCTCAACTAATTAACATATGAACTACAAGCAACTCAAAATTACGGAGGCGATGAGACTCTAATAACGACTAGTATAAACTAATTAACGTATGAAATTCTTAACACTTTCTAATCATTTCATAGTCACTTAACACTTAAATTAAAAAACGAGAGGAGTTTCTAAAGAAACTAACCTAAACTGATCATCATCATCATTATCACTAACTCTATATTTTAAGAAGGGGAATTTTTTGAGTAATTGAATAATAATTTCATCTTAGTTTGCTTATGATTTGTTTTTTTATCAAAGGTATTTCTAATAATTCTTTTATAATATCAAAAACCAAAGTAGTGAAGTTCAGAAATATATATAAGTATCGAATTTTGGTGAATTTTTAAAATCTAAAGAATTACAAATGGTGAAGTTGAGAAAATTTATTTTTATATATCGTATATAAGTCTGTATTTTAGCAACGTGATATTTTGAAAGGGGGAAAATTTAGTTTAGAGTTCCTTTTTAAAATTATTATTATTGGCGAAGTTTAGAAAGTTGATAAAAATCTAACAATGGCTGCTTTTTTTTAGATTTTAAATTTTAATCTTAGTAGCGAAGCGCAAGCTTACCCTACGGGGAAGTGGCGAAGCCATTGCCTGGTTAGAATATAAAATAAAAACGCAGTAAATCATAGAGGCGAAGAGACACTAGAAAAGACTTGACAAAAATTATTAATATATGAAATAATCAAGAGATTAAAATCACGGTGCCGGAGAGGCTAACAAAACCTAACCTAAACGGATTAACATGTAAAATAGAAGTGCCCTAAAAACACTAAGGCGATAAGACCCTAGCTAACACGTTATAGTCACGAGGGAAATTAGACCGTAACAAACACTGGGAAAACAGATTAACATATTAAATATAAACGGTTTGAATCTCGTAGGCGAGGATGTGCTAAGAAAGACTAACCTAAAATGAATAACATAAAATACAAATATCATTTAATAGTGGAGATGAGGAGATCCTAACAAAGACTAGCCTAAACTGACCCTCACATAAAATATAAATACATTAAAATCACAGGGGTGAGGAGACCCTAGCAATGACTGAGCCTAAAGTGATTCAAATTTTAAAAAGCAAACGAGTAAAATTAAGGAGGATAGGATAAACTAGAAAGATAGGCATAAACTGATTAACATATTAAATTCTTAACACCTTAAAATGAAATGAGTGATCAGACCCTAACAGTAAGTAGCCCAAAATAAATAACATGTAAAATATTTAGTACCATAAAATAAAGGAGTAAATGATACCATAACAAAGACAACCTTAAACTAATTAACATATGAAATAATTAATTCTTTAAATCACGGAGTTGATGAGACCTTAACCTAGAGAACCTCAACTGGTTAACATAAGAAACACTTAACACCTTAAAGTTATAGAGGAGATGATACACTTACAAAGACTAGCCTAAACTGAATAACATTTAAAATATATATATATACCATATTATCACAAAGCTGAGGAGACCCTAACTAAGATTAGCCTAAAATAAATACATAAAATACTTAACACCTTAAATTACCGGATGCAAACAAGCCCTAATAAAGATTAACCTAATCTGATTAACATTTAAAATTCAATATGTACCTCAAAATTACGGGCATGAGGAGACCTTAACAAAGATATAAATTGATTAACATAGAAAGCACAAACTGTTCAAAATCACGGAGGCGATGCTAGCCTAAACTCATTAACATCTTAAAATACAAACAATTTATAATCATCGAGCGTGGAGACTCTAACAAATACTAGCCTAAACAGATTAACATAAATAATACAAACGCCTTAACACCAGAGAGGAGAGGAGAATCATAAAAACCAAGACTAGCCTAAATTGATTAAAATCAGGGTGGTGAGGAGATTAGCTAAACTGAGTAACATGTAAAATACAGGCACAAGAAAATAACAGAGGGGATGATACCGTACAAAGACTAGCCTAAACTGATTAACATATAAAATACATAGAGCTTGTAATTAAGGAAGCAATGTGAGCGTATGAAGGAGTAGACTAAGTAGATAATGATAAAAATAAAAATACTTTAAAATCACGGGGTCTAGGAGATCATAATAAATACTAGCCTAAACTGATTAAAATAGGAATTCCCCTAAACCTTAAAATGACAGAGCTGATAATACCTTAACAAAGTCTAGCTTAAACTGATTAACATATATAATGCAAAAACCTTATAATCCCCGAGGCAATCAGACCATAACAAACACTACCCTAAACGAATTAACATATAAATTATAAATAACTTAAAACTTCAGGTAGAGGAGGGTAAACATACTAGCTTAAGCTGATTACCATATAAAATACAAACAAGATATAATAACGGAGGCAAAGAGACCCTAAGAACGAGAAGTGTAAACTGATTAACATAAATTACGATCATCATATAATCACGGAGTAGAGGAGATCCAAACAAACATTTGCCTAAACTGATTAACATAAAATACAAAGCCCTTAAAATCACGTGGACGAGTGAATCCTCTCAAAGACTAGAGTGAAGCTATTAAAATACAAACGCTTTAAAATCACGGAGGCGAGATGATTCTAATAAAGAGTCCCCTAACCTTATTCCCATATATAATACAAACGCCATAAAATCACATAGGCGAGGAAACTCTAAAAATGATAGGAATAAAAGGATTGACACATTAAATACAAAGAGCTTAAAATCACGGTGGCTATGAGACCCTAATACTGACTGGCTCAAGCGGATTAGCATATGAAATAATTAACACCTTAAAATCACAGAAGCTATGAGGCTTTAACAAAGACTAGCTTAGACTGATTAACGTAGAAAATAATTTACATCTTAAAATCACTGATGCGATGAAACCCTAACATTGACTAGCCTAAACTGATTTATATTTGAAATACCTAGCACTTTTAAATCAGGAGCTGATGATATCCTAACAAGTCTCACGAGATACGAGTAAGACGACCGATGAAGCTTCTTCTCGGGTCGACCCTGGCCTTCAGGCAGGGAAAGGACGAAAAAATGCGTCCCAGCGGGGGAGAGAACGACCGATCAAACACAGGGGTTACCAGCCGCTTTGAAGTTTTCCCACGCGAGAATAGTTCTCTCTCCTTGCATTTAAAGATCTAGCTTAGGCCCACCGTGGTCTCTGCTTGAAGGGGAAGGGGCTCAAGGTGAACCTTAGGTTTCGTGCCTCACAATTAACATATAAAAAATCTTAAAAATAACGGATGAGAGGACATAATAACAAAGACTAGCCTAGACTTATCATCATCATCATCATAATCATCATCTCATCTTCTTCTATAACTATATTTTAGCAACGTGATATTTTGAAAGGGGGAAAATTTAGTTTAGAGTTCGTTTTTAAAATTATTATAATTGGCGAAATTCAGAAAATGTATAAAAATTTATCCATGGCTGCTTTTTTAGATTTTAAATTTTAATCATGGTAGAGAAGCCATTTCCTGGTTCACATATAAAATACAAACAGTATGAAATCACTGAAGCAAAGAGACCCTAAAAAGACTTGTCTAAACATATAAAATACAAACACCTTAAAATCCCGAAGGCTATGAGCCCCTAGCAAAGACTAGTTTAGACTGATTAACAGACGAAATATTTTACATCTTAAAATCACTGATGCGATGAATCCTTAACAAAAACTACCCTAAACTGATTAGAATATAAAATAAAATATTAACATATAAAAAATAAACTACTTAAAATCACAGAATCGAGGAAATCCAAACAAAGACTAGCCTAAACTGAATAGCATATAAAATACAAACGCTCTAAAATCTCAGGGGCGAAGTGATCATATCAAACACTAACCTAATCTGATTGACGTATCAACTACTCAACAGCTTAGACTGATTAACAGAGGAAATAATTTACATCTTAAAATCACTGATGCGTTGAAACCGTAGCAAAGACTAGCCTAAACTGATCAAATATAAAGTACAAACGCATTGAATCACAGAGGAAATGATAAAGTTACAATTACTAGCTAAACTCATTAACAAATAAATTACAAAGACCTTATAATCACGGAAGACCCTAACAAAGATAAGAGTAAATTGATAAACATGGAATAATTAACACCTTAAAATTACGGATGCGATCATTGTGTAACAAAACTAGCTTAAAGTGATCAACTTATGCAATACTTTACACTTAAAAATCCCAGATCCGAAGAGACCCTAACAACGAGTAGCACAAACTGATTAACATATAAGTACAACTGCATCAAAATCCCAAAAGAAATTATACCACAACAAAGATTAGCCTAAATTGATTAACATAAAATACAAACACTTTGTAAACACTTAAGTGAACAGACCATAAAGAAGACTAGCCTATGTTGATTAGCATATAAAATACAAATACATTAAAATTACGGGGACGAGGGGACCTTGAGAAATACTAGCCTAATTAATTAACATATATAACACAAACATCTTGTATTCACTATGCGAATGCATTGTGACTAGCCTAAACTTATTAGCATATGAAACACAAATCCTTTAGAATCACGCAGGCTAAAATACGTTAACCTAGCAGAAGCTAATTAACATGCAGAATACAAAAAACCTAAACTCACAATAAGCGAGAAGACCCATTAAACTCAACTAATCCTAATTTAACTTTTGGCTTCGTTAGCTCCCGGGTTGAAATAACCATTACAAAATTCAATATCGTTTAATGACGTTGTCATTTTTTTTAACCTGAAAATTTGTTTAGTCCGTAATACTTTCATACATAGAATAGATTAATTATGAGTAATAGATCCGGGGCTATTTTGCAAGCAAAATTATTCCTTTAAAAACAATATAGTGGATAATAAATTTTAATGAAGGCAACTTTACGTATAAATTAAATTTCTCCTTTATTTTTTTCGATAGGTAAACTTCCGCACTTTATTACTCAATATTCCTTCCCTTTTGCAGTATATTTAAGAGTATTTATTGAAATTAGGCCAGAAATGATGGAAATTAATAAATAGTCCATTAATAAATATGACGTATAAACATAGAAGCAAAATAAACTTGCCTTATGCTAGTTTGAGAAATTTCAATAACTAAGTAACTAATAACAAGCAAAACTATTTATCTATCAACTAATTTTAACCTAGTTTGAGAATTAATTAACTCCACAAAAGCAAAACGATCTAAATTTAACCTATCTATCTATAACTATCTATCTATAATTATTTATTTATAACTTTCCAAATTTTACATTTCCAATCCATCCGACGGTGGTTATGGTAGGTAAGTTGTACCATTCGTACCTCTCCTCGTAGAGGGATTCGCTGGACCCGATGATGAAGTGCAACCCTTCGAAATTCCAGGGGAGGGGCACCCGTTCGGCGTCAGGGGTATGTCCAGCTAGGGGTCCAGAACAGAGGAGAGTGATGCTATGATGCGCCGTGAAAACGAAAAGCGGAATTATAGTGGTGTCGTAATTGGCTGTTCTGATGAGCTATAGGGGGAGGGCTAGCCCCCAGGGGCGATAGGCTCAACACATCCGTCCAATAAGCGGCGAATTCATTACAGACGCTGAAGTTTAAAGTCCGTGTTCGCTGGGATTAAACTCGATACCTTGAGTTTAAGGGATTATTCAAGGCGAGATTTGAGGACTCATAAAACAAAGATAAATTAATTATTAAAAAATGGATAATCACCGTTTTATGAACCGATAGGTCATAATGGAATCAAATAAATAATCAATAAATTGATAAATAATTAAATAAACAATCAAACAAATAGGTATATAAATAATGAAATAAAAAATTAAATAAATATGCAATAAACAATCAAACACATGGTCAGATAAAAAAAAAATAAATAATAAAAATAATCAAATAAATAGTGAAGTAAATAATCCAATTAATTATAATCAAATAAAGAGTAAAATAAATAATCAAATAAATAATAAAACATATCGTCCAAAAATAATCGATTAAATAATAAATAAATAATCAAGTAAACAATTAAATGTATCGTCAAATAAACAAAAATCGATTAAATAATGAATAGTAAATAATAAAATAAAAGAGCAAATAATTCGTCAAATAAATAATCGATTAAATAGTAAAATAATTAAATAAACAATCAAATAATTCGCTAAGCAATATTGTGGGGGAATTCCACGTGGAATTTCTTTCCCAGCACGAAAGTAACGTCCACGCGCTAAAGAAAATTTTAGAATTTGGTTACGCTTAAATTGGTAAGCCTCCCCTATCCATCCACAAGCGGTAGCCTCGAACCGCCTCCACCTCGGACCACCTTTTCGCGGGTTAGAATCGCTTGGGCTTGAAGGTTCGAGGCCATTCGAGAGTAGCGCTGGCCAAACGCCCCATATTTCCCCCACCCCTGCGGGGGGAGCATCAGATATATAGGGATCGTCTTTCAGGTGGGAGATACAGAGTTGAGGAGTCCCGCCATGATCCAAGAAGCATTCTCCTAATTCCAAGTCAGGTGCTTAACAACAAAGCAAAGTGACAGCTGAACTTTTCTTGTGTTGGAATTAGCTCAGCCAGTGAGGTAATTCCATTTGACGATCGCCACCGAGCGATTTTTTCGATTCCACTCATCAACTCCTGTAGACGCCCTCCTCGTTTCCTCCTCGTCTTCGGGTGGCCGAAATACTCTCCCCTGGACTGGACGTTACTGCGCCCCCCTCCTTAGAGAACCGTCATCACGTCAACTTCCCGCTCAGAAGCTCCGAGTGCCCTCGCCCTGACGTTTATTACCTGCGGAAGACATCCGTGAAACCTTACCCTGACGTCTCACCCGGAATCCTCCGTAAGCCAACCCCTTTCTTCCTTCGGCAACCCATTTGAGTTAATCCTCTCCATTGGAATAGTCTCCTTCTGTAACGCATTAATTTCTAACTTCAGAGTCTGATGCACAACTCTGCAATTTCCTCCTTTATTTACCAATTTAATTTTGACCATTGATTCTCTTCTTTTATGTAAATAAAATGATATTTTGGTACATGCTTCTTTAAATAACCTTGAGCTATGCCATTGCCAAAATTTTACCTGACCTCGTTTTGCACTCTATTCTCGCTGCTCCGGGCGTCGAAACTTGTGGCATTCCACCCCTTTGTTGGTTCACCTTTAAGTTATTAGTACCTTTCTCATAGATAGAATATGTTATTGATATAATATAATATCACACCACGACACATATAATTGTTTAAATAATTAAATAAGTTATTATTAAACAAACAAACAACTAATTTGTCAAATTAATAATCCATTTAATAACAAAATAAATAATAATAATTCTCCTCTTCGTCTCACTTCTTCAGCCCCTTAAGGAGTCATCAGGTGTAGCATGGAAACCATGCTGCAGATGACATTTGGAGAAATGCGTGCCCTCCATTGGGGTGATTTTTCCCTTTAAATTTAAAGGGCATCTCGAGCTGAAAGCTGGTAAGGAGAAATGTGTAAAGAGAGTGAAGTTGGGAAAATGTGTGTAAGATATATAGCCGCACATCTTCCTGCATGTTTTGGGCCGGGATGGCACGTGATCGTCTAGATGTCAGCTACTGCACGGCTAAACTCCATTAAAGGAGAGTTAATGGCCTCGTTGCAGAATTAAGGCAGGCGGAGAAGAGTTGCACTTCGACCTTTCAGACACATATTCCTCCTCTCTTTTTCACTACGCATAACTTCACCATCCATCGAATGAAGACGCCCTGTTTGGTTATATCTCTTAAACTCTAAAGATAAAATCTTCACCTATGATGTCAGTTTCCGGTCGTAGCATTGGATTACATTTGACCACAAGTTTGCAATAAAAATGCGGAGACGGTAGATTGAAAGCCTTCCTCCCTCTGGAATAATCTCATGAGTCAGTCTCTTGGGCTTTGCTTCGTCAAGTCACCTCTTTTGATGTTCCTATCACATTGACGTATGCCTATGCCCCCAGACAGGCATCTCGCTTTGACGTAGGCCTATGCCTTCAGACGCGCCTATCGACCCCAAACGTGCGTATCGCGTTGACATATCCCCATGCCCCACGACCTCCCTATCCCTTTGGATTATGGCTATGCCACAAGGTCTGCCTATCGCATTGGCGTATGCCTATGATCCCAGAAGTGCTTATCACATTGACGTATGCCTCTCTATCGCTTTTAAGTATGCCTATCCCCCGGAATTTTCTATCGCAGGGATATCTGTCTATTCCCCCTTACATGGCTATTAAAGGGATTGAGACCATGCCCCCGGACATGGCTATTAAAGGGATCGAGGCCTATGCTCCCGATCATTTCCAAGATAGTTTTTCTATACTCTTAGAACTACCTATCGAATTGAGGTATGCCTTTTCTATGCTTCCAAACCTGACTGTTACATTGCATTTTTCATATGCCACCTCCACTTCATGACATTGTCGAATGCCTTTAATCTTGACCGGGCTATGATATTAACGGATGATATTAACGGATGGCAATGATGTACTACTATTTCTCTCGCCCTGCCTATTACGTTGACGTATGCTTATGCCCCTTGACCTTCTTATTGCATCGATGTATGCCTAAGCACCTCCGACCTGCCTATGACATTGACGTATGCCTATTTTCCTCGATCCGCCAATGCCATTTAACATTTTTACCTCATTTACGTATGCCTATGTCCGGTATATTGGGAAGCATCATTAAGATGGCATATCAAATAGGCCAAAGACCTGTATCCCTTTATGAAAAATCCTTTTAGCATGCCTATAATAAATATAAAACACCAAATCCCTCCAATAGAATCATTTCCAATTGTAAAAACCAACAATGTGCTGGTATTTATTAATCCTCGTCTTCTACCAGTTATTATCGTTTCTACAGCTTTGCCACTTTGTATCTCCCATGAGATACAAAGTCACTAATGCTATAAATAATGCAAGTGCTCACTCCCACTCTCATTGGAAAAGGCTAAACTCTTGTAAAATATGGATTATAATTGACTATTTAAAAGTCTAACCATGTTTTCGCCTATATGTGTACGTTAAAACCATATAACATCAACATCAAATTATACAGTCCACAATTTTATAGCTTGTATAATAAAATGATTTCTGTCAGCATAACTCGTAATTTATTCAGAAATTATTACTTTGTCTTTATATAACGGGAGAATATTTGCCAACTATAAAATAAACGTGTTAAAGTTTATAAAACAAAATTGCAATTAATTATCGCATGGTAAAATGGATGGTATGTTCGTTACGAATAAGTGAGAGAAGAAAGTAATCTCAAAGTGTGTATTAGGTTGCTAGTATTCTGAAAAAATAAACAAAGGTAAGAAAATGAAATAGGATTACTGGGTTTAAAGATATACGGGAACTTGACAGGTTAATTCCACATAAGGTTAATTTTTTAGCGCTGAAATTAAACATATTAAATGTTCATCTCATTTGAAAAGGGCACAACCACTTTTGAGTTTCCTTTGTTAATATACCGTAATTATTAGCAATTATGGCTTGTATACATCTCATGGATTCATATTTTAAACTTATGCGGAGACTGCTGTTACTCTGATCCTACGTAATTACAGTGTTCCTAAAATCTAGACACATAGGAAATATCACGATGGTCTCCTCGTACGCCAGACGTTACCCAACTGAACTTCTCTTTCTAGTGAATGCTAAAGAAGAAGGTGGACTCAATGAAGGTTAAAGATGGAGACACTTGAATGAATTGACGGAAATTTGGATTTAATGCATCGGGTTCATCGAGTGAATCTCGGATAGCGCATTGAAATTGGCATCACAAATGGTCGAAATCATTGAAGATGCTATTTATTAATATTTCAATTAAATAAAATTTAGGTCAAACTAAATAAAGTGTAATTTAAATTTTTAAATTCAAAATATATACTTTTGCCTGTATCCAGACGTTAAGAATACCCTGTAGAATATCCAAATGATCCGCATTTTAAATTATTGGTTTTTGTTTATACAATGCAGAAAGGTAATTAATGCGAGGGTTGGGGGTATATTCACGGAACGAATGAGGGAGTAGTAACAAAGGGATGAAGAAAGAGGGGAAAGAAATAGAAAAACGGAAAGAGTTAATAAAGGATGAAAGAGAATTCAAAACCAAATCTTGTCAACTCTTAATATTTTTATGAGGAAACAAAGATGGGGCCGTTCCTGTGACAAATTACCCTAAAGCACTTCCGAGGCAAAACAATGATGGAAGATAAAAAATACTTAAATATCTCATAATGGAGATTATTAAGAACTCACAAAGTAGCACATGAGTCACAATTATATAAAAAAAAAACAAGAAAGAGGAGGGGAAATTCCGAGCGCATTCTTCAGTATTTGCGATGACCTTTTCATCTCATAATGAAATAAGGAAAGGAAGAAACAAGATCCATCTTTTTAATATCCTTAAGTGACTTGATGATCTTAGAATAAAAGAATATAATCGGATTGTTCCCTTTTTGGTCAATAATTCGTTATCGTACTCCAATGTGGTTCTTTACCACCATCTCGTTCCTCCCCTGAGGTTGACTCCCCGGTGACGCTCTGATAAAAGATTTTGTGCTATTCGGGAAGGGTGGGGGTGTGGGTGGGTTTTTGCTGACAGAGAATCTTTTTGAAAATTCTTTGTTCGTGTCTGAGTCCCAGAAACTTGGGAAATGAGCATATGGGACTCCAATGGAATCATTACAAAGAACGAAAATGTTTGGTTGTCAATTTTTATGGGTTTTTTTTCGCTTCTCGTTCTGTTTTGGCACATCTCCATCTTTGGGTTTGTCAGGTTTTTGATTTGAAGACCGGGAAAGACCCTAACATCCATTTGAAGCCAGCTCAAGAAAAAAAAGAATGAATAGGATTAGATTGGATGGATAAAAGGCATATAAATTATATATTTATACGCAATGCTTCTCTTTATAGTAATTTTATATATTAAAGAAATATTTATAAACTATATTCTTAAGCATGTTAACAAGGGTCTTTCAATGGCTTGCGATGGTAAATAATTCCTTTTATGAATAATTTTGTAAGAGAAAAAGTTCTGAACTATCGTTCTGTTAAATCTTTTGTTAACTGTAACTATTTAATAGGGCATAATTTATAATGGTAAAACTGTTAGGTATTTTAAAGACCTCGATGACCTGGTCGCACAAATGACGATTTTTCGGTGCGAAGAAATTAAGTTCCCTGCGTCTCATTTCATATAATTTATTTCTAAGTTAGGAATTAGTTTCGTTGGTCTCCGTTGAAAGCGTTATAAGGTGAAGTAATTTTAATGTAAATTATGATAACCAAATTGAACCGCATATTGAAAATGAGGTTTTATAAGTGCTTTATATAATGAAAGAATACGGTTGCAATCAATACAAACCACAGGTGTTTTCTTTTGTGGTTGCTACAACACGTTTTGAAAGTTAAATGTCGTTTAAAATTATTACCACTTATCTCTTTCAAAACCAAACCGTGCTTTAATTATATCCGCCCATGCTACACATTCCTGGTGATTTTTGTTACTGAATCGGATTCAATACATTAAATTTATCTATTTTGAGATTCTTCTGGCATTTTACAGCTCATTTCACTACTTGAAGTCGCTTTGAAATTTACTTCATCACTAGAATGTTTTGTTTTATTTAATAATTTTGTATCATCTAACTTTTTTTAATTTTTCCTAATAAATTACTGTGAAAATGGTTAATATATATTCTGAACAAAATTCGACAAAGAACTGTTCCTTAAGGAACACCGCTATTGATCGATACACAGCTTGAGTTAATCCCATCAAAACATAGGAGGACGTAATGCCAACAACAATGACTAGGTTAAAGACAACAAAAGAATGGATTTATGAGCCCGGGATTGGAACCCCTGGAGGCCAAACGTGCACCGGTCTAGTCTGAGGCTCGCCTGGAATTAAGAGCTCCGGGGGACTTCTCGAAGACCCCTCACCACTGTTAACCACATAGTCCGCTCCCTCCAGAAAGATGACCTTCGCATCTACCAGAAACGGGACTGCAGGTTCTGATGCCCCTCGAAAGAACAAGTCCTTCCATAGGCTATGCAGCTGTTGGAACACAGAATAATAAAAGAAGGACAACGCATAAGTTACAGGAGAAGTCACGCCACAGATTCAGCTTCATCATCGGTGCGCGTCTTTTTAGATTCAAAAGAATTCCGATGGGTTTCGCCGGTAGCCCGTCCATCATGCAAATGGCGCTCAGCTCGGTAATGAACTACTGGGCTAAGAAGACGGGATTCCGTGCTCACACATATTTGGAAGATGTGTTATTAATTGGTTTCCCCCATGCGTTAGAAAAATGCGTTAAATTCATCTTAGAAAGTTATCTGAACATAAACCATGATAAGATGTGTTGCAACCAGTGAGTGAATTGGTGTACCTAGGTATTAGACTTTAGAGTTAATTTAGACAATAAAAAGGTGTCCCTTACTAGTTCCCTCAGGAATAAAGTTAAGAACGCGCTTGCATACCTTTGTGTTAACTTAGCTCCGAGAAAGACGTGGTTACGCATGGCGGCCTCCGGAACTTCATAGCGCCTACAATCATGTTACCTTTTATGTGGATACAGGTATGTTTTATGCACATTATCCCCCCGAGGCATCAGGATTTCCGGCCTTTAATTCCTCTAATAACCACCAAATGGTTCAGGTGGAAACGCCCTAGAGCCTCGCCACTTATCGCATACTGCGATGATGCTTCTACTGGATTGGGCATTATGCTACCGGGGGCATCCCTAGCCATCCCGGCCGCAAACCTGGCCTACACAACATCTTTCTCATGGAATCCCTGGCCCTCCTTATCACGTGGCTCATGTTCTCAAGGCAAGATTTATGTCAGACAACATGCACGCCATATGGAAGGACCAGGGAAAAACTCCCTCCGGAGATAATTACAAGAATGGGGGACGATAGGAGGCTAGAGATCACCAAAACTTTCAGGTCCGGTTGCTTCAACTCTGCATACATAAGATCCACCAAAAACCTCGCAGATGTCGCTTCCCAAAGCTGCACTAAAAATTACATTTAATCACGATAACAGCATCCTCCCAATCGACTCTATAAGGAGGACGTCTCACCGGAGAGCGACATGGTCGTTTGGAACCGCGTCCCTTCCCTCCCGCCCTGCCTACCTCCTCCTTCATACTGCATTATATAGAATTTCGCACTTAACCCCCCCCCCCCGGAATTTCCTTTTTTAGTAAAACAATTCATTTATAGAGCTAAGTTTATATAATTTTAGTCATTTTCAACTTTTGTAAAATTTTTATAATAAAGGAAGGATCCTCCTCCCAGTATGGGCGGTCGGACAACCAATTTTCGATTCCATTTCAGTACATCTTCCCCTTATACCATGGTCTTTCAAATTCATTATAAGTTTCTTATGCGGAACATTATCAAACACCTTCTGAAAATCGAGGTGAACTATCTTGACAGCTTTATGCTGGTCAAAGGTTGAAATCATTTCATGAACAAATTACATTGAGATTTTCAAAAACGACGCAGAAACCATGGTATCTATCATTAAGTTTAACACTTCAAATGTTCAACGATTCCGTCTTTAATAATAATAAATTCAAATAGCTTGACAACAACAGAAATTAAGAAAATCGATCTAAAATTTAATGGATTAGTTTTGATTCTTTTAAAACCAGAGTCTCATTTGCCTATTCAAACTTGCTTGTAACTATTCCTTTATTAATCCATTTAAGGTTTATTGGATAAAGTTTATTGTTGGCGAGGAGAGGGAAAACCTCATTCCTAAACTCAAGTACCATCAGGGAAAAAAGTGGACCGACTCTGGAAACTTGGAGGTGTTTAGCTTTCCAACTTTACTAGAATCATTTTTAGCAGTTGCGCTCAATCTCTCCATGGGGGCAAATCCTACTTGGAAACTGGGTGTTGGAATCTCGTCCTCCCTCTCTTCTTTGAATACTAATGAGGAGTAATCCTTGATGACATTGGAAATTTCAATGTTCGAATCTTTTAGGTCCGAATCATGTTATTTTGGCGAGTGTATGTGCGTGTGGGTGCACGTAACAAGGGGTTAACATAAAAAGTATCTCAAAAGCTCTTATGACCCATACCGAGGACGCCCTGGGTGAGCTTGGCGCTTTGTGTTGACCCCTCTGCTGCGTGGGTATGGGGCCTTTTCTGTAGACGTTTCTATAGTTCTCATACAGTTAACACTCCAACTCTCGCTTCCAGGGTGCACCGAAAGCACTCTACACGGGCAGAGGACAAATACAGAGTAGCTTTGTGGTCATTGCACTGCGGATAGACTTTGGTTAGTTGTGGACATTAAGATGCAGCATGAGATTGCTTAGCTTAGTGAACAATACAATGCAGAAAAACATTCAGTAACTATGACATTAAATTTCCGAATGAAATTGATTAGTTATGGGAGATTACAATCCAGAATGACGTTGATTAGTTCTATGGACATTCACTGCAGAATTATATTGATTATTGATTAGGTGCAGAAATTGCAATGCAGAAAGGCAGCGATTAGTTCTGTACGAATAAAAATATAGAATGACATTGATTACCATGGTTGACCTTACGATGCAGAATGACATTGATTACATCTGCAGATCTCTCAATGAAGAATGACATTGATTATCTCTGTGAACATTAGAAAGAAGAATATATTTGATAATCTATTTAGACATTGGGAAGAAGAATGTATTTGATCATCTCTTCGGAAATTTCAATTCAGAATGATAATCATTAGCTCTCTAGCACAAAAATATAGGCTGACATTTATTAGCTCCTTAGACATCACTTTAAAAATTACTTTGATTAGATCTTTAAAATAAAGGTGATTCGTTCCACTAGTGGGAATCGAAAACACACCAATTACAAATCGAAAACATGTAGAGAGAGGAGTGCTTAAGTACCTTTTAATTCGACAAAATATTCAATTTGAGGTCAGGCTAGGGTGTTAGATAAGTTGTTGTATTTGGACCTTTAGCTGCTTGGTTCGATATCTAGTAACAGCGAACACAGAAATATTTCGTTACTTGCAGGGAGTTGCTGTCACTTACGCGGTGTATCGTGTCTGTTACATGAGTTCAGACTGCACCTGCCATTTAGGTCATCGTATACAGGAGGTTTTAGGTAAATCGATACAAATTGTACACTGGACAAGAAAATAAGTTGTCTACCAAATGAACCAAATATATTCTCATAAGAATTTACGCAAAAATAGAAGGATATACACAGGTGAAAAATAAATAAAAAAAATTGTTACCATCTGCCTTCACAATCTTCTCCAGGCGGGACCTGAACTGATTACATGTCCTGGTTAGGGAGTTCTTTTCAATGGGTGGCATTACCTTCACAATGGCGGCCATCAGAGATCCTAAAGTGTTGTGACCGGCATGAAATAATCTAGGGGGTTGTGTTATGGGGAGCTAGACGGTAAGAAGTCTGGATATCAGTGGTATGGTGTGTTGTTGAACAACCACACCTGTCTTCCTTGCCTTGTGAGCCAGAGCCGAGTCTTCCTGCTGTTAATTGGTCTATTCAATGCCTGACTACATTCTCCATCACCTCTCTGTAAACATCCGCATTGACTCTGAGGGGCTGGGGGAATATGTAAGGAAGCATACCATGGCCCTCGTTGCTAACCACGCCCAGAACTATCAAAGAGGCGGGAAATTTGCTTTGCATGACCATAGGCACTTCGTCCTTATTATTAGCCTCGTCATATTCTCGTTTCACTTTTTAAATGAAGGTCATCGGGTAGTTAGATAAATTCAGACTCTCTTTTACGCTTCTCACTGCGCGGAGGTCCACAAATATGCCGTACTATTTTTCAATTTCAGTTGGCATTGTCAGAAGAAACCGTGTATGCTGCTTTTACACGCATGAAATGTAAACTCTTACTGATCTTGTTGAAGGTCAAGTAGCCTACATTGGCGCGGTCATTAAACATTAGGCGCACTTTCAAACATATATAAATTAACCTGAAACAGACTGTGATTAGCAAATCAAACACTGCTGTCTCTTTAACTCCCTTTCATTCGTATGGTAAACACATCACACCTCTGTCTAGGACTATTCCGTTGTTGATTTTCTACTTCCACATTCCCCTGAAACTGAATGGGTGGCTCTGCATAATGGTTTCCAAGTTTACTGAGCGGTGAGAAAACAGTACTACTGATCTTTCTGCGCCTTTTTTCGTTGCGTGAACTGCCTCTGGTGCCTTGAGCTTGCCAGATTGTCATTCTGATCTTTATGTGAATTTCATTATCCGGCTGCAGAACCCTCGTCAACATCAACGATTGACAATGGTCGGGTGGCGCAATTAACGGTACTTTCCTGTTATCGTGGGCTTCAGTTGTTGTTGTTTGTTTTTTTCATTTAGGTATTGAATATTTAAGATTTTTACTTTTTTATTTTTTCCCGTTTTTTCCGAATGAATCTTTTTACTCTTCCTTGCACCTAACCTAGCCAACTTAACTTAACTTAAACCAACCTAGCTATTTACTGGGATACTTGGCGTGCCTCTAAGACAGAGGAATTGAACAGGGCCGGATTTAAGTATTTAAAATCAATTATTGCCACAACTTCCTTGATCCTTAGTCTTTACACCGGCGTCCTTGATCATTCAATCAAGCGAATGTGGGGATTCATCAATTGGCGGGATGAACATCATCAAGCAACGAGATATTACATTTAGAGTTGCAATTTGGATGAATTTACTTTGGTAGGCATTAGAAGCACCCCCGTCCCCCTTCATTCCAAAGCAACAAGAGAGACGTGTTAAATATGATATTGGGGGCAATCCCATAGATCCCGCATTCGTGACATATAAAAAGTAGAGTAAGATAAACATGTAGGCCGAAAAGGGCCTACGTGTATATCTTCCCACCAAATATGGGTGTTTTATATCGATAAAATACTCGTTACCTCCTTTTATTGCACGACATGGCAAAGATAGAGATAATAAAGTGAACTCAAGGCGTCGAGCTTATCGTTTATTTGCTTTACCCAAACCAAGTGGCAAAACCAAGTGTCTACACGTCGGAATTGACTTTGTACTTCGGGACCCAGGTTCCAGTTACCTTGAATCCGAAAGGTGCTGGAGCATAGGAAATATAATTATATATGCATTGAGATCGAATTACACAGGAACTTTTTATATGGACATTACATAAATCTGAAAGACCTAATTTTGGTATTTAGGGGAATGAAAAGTCGTAATTCAGTAGACTTCCCATGTTTTTTTTGGGTACTATGCATCATGCAGAGTATGTATTCTTTTCTAACGTGAACGACTGGCATAGAGAAGCCAAATTACATACCTTTACGTATCTTGATGACGTGCCAGTTATGGAGTCTGAGGATAACGTTCGTAATTTCCTCGGACTCCTTCAATGAAAGGTCTCTAGCTATAAATTATTCTAATTCAATTTGACTTCATGCTCACGATTGGAATATCTAGGCATGACGATCGGTTTACACTTGTCCGAATTAATCATGCCACTTTTAAAAATGTTTTGGATAAAAGTAAGTTAACTATGATATTATTTTTGTTTTATAAATCCTCAAAAAGTTTTGGATGACTGCCACTTCACTGTGCCGTGTTGCCAAGTAATAATATTTTTTCATAAGGAGCTAGGTTAAAAAATTAATTATAGCGATATCAATAAAAAATAGCCAAGCGTTAATGCGAATAATTTTTTGATGTCGAAGATTAAAAATTAAATAAATGTATAAAGTTGATTAAGTTAGGGAAAAGCAAATCTTTGGGAAATTTCACAACCTGGCAGTCAAATATGGCGGACATCGTCCGGCGATATAAATGACTCTCAGTGCCACCGCATCAGTGATAACAAAGGTTCGAATATATTGACATATGACAAATTAAAAGCAAAAATAAACGATAGCAAAACCACAGAGTTTGCCAGCAACCTGGCTCAATAATATTCATTTTCTCTCTCATTTATCTTAATATATCTGTTTACACAATATTTCTACCTATAAATCTCATACTTTATACACTTTTCACAAATTATATCATCCAAAATCCCCCCTCCCCCACCTCATCCTCCATCAGTCGGAATTCTTCTCTCGCCTCCGGTGGACCTTTCCCGCCCCCGTTACGAATGCAGTAGCGAAATATATTTTTTAAAGGTCCTAATTATTATTAATTATTTTTAACTCGATTTTCCATATTTTTTCGCTGCGGCCACCAATACGGATGTATTATTTTAAAAAAATTTATACTACATTTTTTACGTTTTTTAAAAGATAAAGGTGTGTTGGAGCCTCTATTGGCGTAGTGAACATCCCTCCACGATAACAATAAAATACCCAATTGACTGGTAACTAAGAGGACTGTCAAACCTCTTAGGAGGATTCCTATGAAAAGACCCGGCTGTAACTTCTTTGAATGGGGCATTTCTACAGGAAAATGAAAAGTATAGAAAATTGACACATTTGAATGAAAATAACCCCAACCAGGAATTGATTACAGTGTGGGATTTCGTGAGTGTTGTAGCACAGATAATTTTAAAGAATTTACTCCATGTCCATTTTATTGGCCATTATTTTTATGCTCGATTACACATATATAAAAGGTTTTGCAGTCCTATACACTTGTGAAACAGGTTACAGACATTTTTACTTTGAGTGTTAAATGATTGCCTGGAATTCGGTCACCCGTGCCAGCCTCTACATTTCACAAAGACCTCCACTGAAGCCTTCCTGAACCAATTCCAGAACATAACATGAATGTTTGTTAAATAAACTAAAGCTGTTTTAAGATGACAAATTATCTTGCCTTTACTTCCATACACCATTGACCTAATGACATAGGAGACAGTTAAATTTAGTGACATAATACCTTTTCTAGTTCAATGGAGTCACCTACATAATTCCAAAAATCTATGCAGCTTTATTGATGAAATATTCTCCGCTAATTCTAATTATTAAGAGTTTGGGATCTGTTTATTATTTCTTTAAAATAAACGTGTAAACTAACGCCGGCGTCCCTTACGTGAATGACGTGAAATTAGAAGTAAAATTGCGTCGAATGTAAAGTTAGTGCCACTCCCGCATTTTAACACTTTTCCTAAGAAATAGATTAATGTCCTTTCTGGCAACGATGTATAAAGAAGTCGGTGGTTTACTTATATTTAAGTCATTGCCACCAATCAAGATAATTAGGAGGAGTTTCTAGGGATATATTTGGTGTGTTTAATGGGGTCATTTTACGAGGCTCAATTTCTTTATTTCCTAAGAAGCAAAAACAAATGATCTGAGTAGCCGGAAGAGGAGACTATTTAGGGCGAGAGGTGGCGGAAGGAGATAAAGGCACTAGATCCGTTTCATTAAATTTGGGACAAGGGACACCGAGCTAACTCCTACCGGCCCCTTTGTGTGCTCTACAATGTCAAGCCAGGTGCAGCATGGGCTAACATGCTGCAGCTAACATCTTGACCCCCGCGTGCCCTCCCAGCCCAATTTGCGGCTATGTATATTATATCTTACACATATTTTCTTTCTCTCTATTCAACACATTTTTACAGATCTCTCGACACAAAAGTTCTACAGATGTACTCGTTCGTTTTCACCGGTTATATAATAAAATCCCTCCTCTTTTTAAGGGATTTTATTTTTCAGTGAGCTCCTACAGTTTAACGTGGGATCCGAACCATATGTGTCTGCAACGTATGGCAGTCGCCGTGAAGGCGAGCTGAATCGGGAGACCATCCGACTACTAACCACATCCGATGTGACTTCATTTTGTTGTAATCGGAAGTGGTGTTTCCACTCTACTAGGTCGTGATTAATAGTGAAATATATTAATATTCACCGTGTGGTAAAAAAGGACGGCAATTTTTCTGCAATTGTAAATGAAAAAAAAACTGGGTAAAGTAAAGCAAGAAATTTTACTTTAGGGCGGAATTTTCGAGAGCGATTTGTTATTAAGAAGAAGATAAGGTAGAAGAGGAAGAGGGAGGGTAGGGAGGGAAATGTATTGACTGATGAAGGAAGAAGTCTGGTGAAAATATTTGAAAGGGTAATGATAGAGCGTTGTGCTTTATTTAGCAGAATTTAAAGGGCAATAGCAACGAGGCCATATCACGCAGAAAATAAGAAGAGATTTGTAAAGAAGGGAGTGAAGTAAATGAAATGTATGTGTGGGAGGAGGGGTATCATAGCCACTCTCCACCATAAAACCCATTCCCTGCTGATTAGTAGTCAACGTTAGAAGAGAAGAACTGCGGTAAGGTAAAGATATAAAAACCTAAAAAACAATGAATATTATCTTTATTTAAAAAATTTAATATGCGGTTTTAATTTCAAGCTTTTCTTACAGTTTATCTTGAAAATTGAGAAATATATATTTTGCGCTGAATTTCTATTCAAATTGAATTTCAACTTAAATTTAATTTCAAATTAAATTTAATTTTAACCCCCAAAATACTTCGTAAATTAGAAGGAAATCTAATTAATGTAATGGCGTGAAGGAAGAACCAGGTACCTACACTGGCTTTTATTATAAAGTTAATTAGTGGGTGTTTTTTCTGTAAATCATTTAATTTATTTTAAGGCATATTAAGTATATATTAAATGGGGGTTATAAATTCAAATTATTTTAATTTGTAATGAAACTCTACAAATTCGGATGGGGCAAACTTAATAAAACGTTCTTTTCTTTTGTTTCAATTAAGAATCAAATATAGATTTATATATATTTTATGAATGACACAAATGAAATTGAATAAATATATTAAATTATCTTAATTGGCTTTATAATTTTGCTCGAATTGACTTAATTCGCTTTTTACGAGCAAAATTTCTTTGATTTTTGCTTCTTTTTTTCAATGATTAAAAACTGACTTTTCGCTGTCCTTAGACAAAACCCCCCCTAAATATTGTCTCTCTCACTCTTGTGGTTCTTTTAGGCCTACCTATTTAATTAAAGCTAATTTTCGGACTTTATTAACTAAGTGTGAGTTAATTTACAGTGATTGCAGCCATAGTATGCGGTTAGTATATGAATGGTACGACTCATGGAGGACATTCCTCATAAACGTTAAGGCACTAGATGTGTCTACATAATAGACCAATCTAAAAGCTTTATAAAATAACTGTTTCGATTGACTGTATCCAATAATCCAATATAACAGACCTAAAAAGACCTGCTTTAATTGTCTGTATCCAATAGACCAATCTAACAGTTTTAAAAATGGGCTGTATCCAACTGAAAAATCTGCCAGCTCTACAAAAAACTTGTTTAAATTGCCTGTATCGAATAGACCAATCTCAAAGCTCTATGATAGAACTGTTTCAATTGTTTGTATCTAATAGACTAATCCAACAGTTCTATTAAATAAATATTTCAATTGAATTTAGCTAATATACCAGGAGTTGTATCTAACTGACCAATCTACCAGCTATACAAAAAAAAATATGTTTCATTTAGCTGTATTCAATAGACCAATCTAAAAGCTCTATGAAAGAAGTGTTTCAATGGTCTGTGGACAAAATTTCAATCTAACAGTTATAAAAAGAGCTACTTCAATAGTCTGTATCTAATAACGAATCTAGCAGATCTATAAAAGAACTCTTTAAACTGCCTGTATCAAATAGAACATTCTAACAGAATTCTAACAGCATTAGCTAATCTACCAGTTCTAAAAATGAGCTGTTTTAATTGTATATATCCAATAGATCAATCTAATAGATCTTTTAAAAACACTATTTTAATTCGCTGTATCTAATAGACTAATCTACCAGTTGTATTTAAAAAGAACTTCAATTGCCTGTATCAGATAGATCAATCTACCATTTTTAAAAGTTGCTGTATCAAATACACCAATTTACCAGTTCTAAAAATGAGCTGTTTCCATTTTATATATCAAATAGACCACTCTAACAGCTCTTTTAACGACCTATTTCAATTCGCTGTATCAAATCGAACAATCTAACAACTCTAAAAAGCACTTTCAAATGGCTATTCCGCCAATCTTTCCGTCACAGGATATGGGCGATTTTTCTCCTATTCAATTACGCCCGATGCATCGAGGTAACCGCATATCCTGGGTGTGTTCATTGTAGATTAACTGCTAGTTATATAATATAGCATCTCCCCCCCAACCTATGTTGGTGAAAATCTTTCGTTTTCCGTGACGGCAAGAATGAATGTTAAAATAGCCGATCGAAAGTTCTTTTTAGAGCTATTAGATTGGGCTATTGGATACAACCAAATGCTTGGCGTGCATGAGGCTATTTCCTTTCATTAAATATACAATAAGGAAAATTCGTAAAAGATAAATGGAAAAAATCACTTTGGGGAGATAGTTATTCCATCAATTAAAACCGCATACATCACATTTCTTTTTTAAATTTGAAAGCTTTTCTTTATTTTTTTATCATTCCTGGATTTAGAACTCATATAAGGGTTCACGATAAAGAATAACCATTTATTTAACAAATCGAGTTAAATATCAATTCCAGAAAAAACTCACCAATATTTATACTACACCTTTTTGAGTTTTCTGAAAGCCCCAGGATTCTGACTCTATCTTTCTTACCTTTTACTTTTTCTTTAGCTTTCACGACTCTCCTACGTTTTTTTCTGAATTTATGTCTTCCTTAAATCTTCATGTCATTTTCTGCTAGGCAACTCCTGGGTCGAAAGGGTCTCTGGGCCTTTGTAGAGCTAAAGCTAATCATCTCATTCGCTGCATTATGATTTTCATTCCTCTATTTTTCGCATTATTCCTTATTACTTACTTTTGTCCTCTTCTCTCTTATATAACCGAATCCTTTCTTAAGTCTGCAAAAAAGGAAAATAGGGTATAAGGGAGTATTAAATTTATTAAAATGTACACCTTAAATTGTCCATAGGATCGATCACAATGTTGATTAATATCGGAATTTTGAGATCGACTTCAGTCAAATTTGTAAAATGGATTCCGCGATCGAAGATTAGTTTCTCGTTGCTGTTTCTGATCATGACACAAATGACGTGACGTTCCAAGGCAATTAAGCTATCTTTGCTGCCGATGATGACGACTAGAAGTTCAGCGGTCCTTTTCACCTATAGAATTAACATCAGCCATTTATTTACTTTAAAAAAATGGAAAATTACTATGTCCCTTCGACCAGAGTTTTAAATGGTTTGAAACGGTGAAGTTAGGGAGAGGAACAATATGCGAAAGATACAAACCCAATTAACCCTACGAGTCAGCTACTTAGGAAGTTTGAGAAGTCGCGAAATTCACTCGAACCAACAACCTACATTTGGGAAGAAGAAGAAGAAGAAGAAGAATAAAAAGAAGAAGAAGAAGAAGGTAATTATTTACATTCGTCAGAGCTCTGAGCCATCTCAGCGTCTGTCTTTCACGGAGAAAAGAAATGTCGATAAGAGACGGCGACAAATGACTTATGTATACATCCCTTATCAAATGACTTATGTTTACATTCCTTTACAAATGACTTATAAAGTATTTATCCAATTACTTATGCCTGCATCCCTGACTTCTGTATACATTCCTTATCAAATGACTTATGCATACAGTCTTTATCAAATTACTTATGTCTGCATCCCTGACTTCTGTATACATCCTTTATCAAATAACTTCTGTATACATTCCTTATCAAATGACTTATGTATACAGCCTTTATCAAATTACCTATGTCTGCATCCCTTAGCAAATAAATTCTGTAAACATCCTTTATCAAATGACATATTTACACTCCTTATTAAATGACTTATATATTCAGCCCTTATCAAATGACTTGTGCATAGATCCCTTATTAAATAACCTATGTGATACCTCCGTTATTAAATGACATGCTTTTTTCTTTCAATTTTAAATTGGGATCGCATAAGAAAGAATGGCAAATGGCAAATGGCAAAAGTAAGATCTGCAATCCAATTGATATCCTTTTACTAGGTAAAATATTCTTGCTTTTGTTTCAATTCTAAAAATAACTAAATCTCGCCTCGTACTCCCCAAACACTTTTTGAAACATTGCCCAAACTTAGCCATCTTACATTTATATGAAACATAACACCCATGTGTTTTGACTCTACTTCCTTCAAAACGTTTATAGTCTCTATAGCTCAATGACCTTGAATTAATAAGGTCGAATTCAATGATAAGCTTAACTAAATAGTATGTTTTTAAAACTTTTTTACACATAGCTTGGTGATTGATACAGTGCTCCGCTTCCCCCAAATCCCTCCCCGGATTTATTTAATCTACTTTATCTTGAATTCTTCGTAATAATCCTTTATTTTTACCCATTTGACTTGGCCATACATCAGTAGTCACACTGCTAGACATTCCTGACTTCTTTCAGTAATTTGTTGCCTGTTGTCGTTTCTTTTATGGATTGTAGTGCTGGTTATTCTTCTATCATTTTAAAATTACTTGTAATTCCCCTAATAAAGATCAATAGCTGAGAGGAGTCTCTTATATCTCAATTAAAAATTTGTTTTTCAGTTGTGTTTCAAAATTCTCCACGATATCTGTGGTACTTTTAAAAACTGTTTAATGTGATAAACAGTTTTGGGAATTTACTTGTTTTTTTCAGGACAAATTAACGATGAACTCCAACTAAGCTGTGCTTGAAACATCTGATTATAAAATGATTGTGAAAACAGTTTTTTACTTTGCCTAAGCATTTACCATTTCACTAAATTTATTTTTTCTTGCCTTTTCTGATAATATCATACTTCCAACTATGTTTCGTCTCATGATGGCGATTGGAATTATAGTCTTTTAAAATGGTTACACGTTCTGTACATATAATTTCTATAGATATTTGAATTTTTATAAGTCAAGAAATGCATATAATTCCATTCATTATATAATTTACGATATTTATGAGTTGTGCCTTTTCCTTTCAATTTACAAAGGAAAGACAAAAATAACAAATCAAGTTTTTTATTATTTTTTTTATAGTAAAAGAGGAAATTATTGTCTTCCACTACCGGCATCCCACCCCTATCCCAGTTCCTTGAAGTGAGGAGAGGGGCAGGGTGACGGAGCTAGCCGACCCCTTCTTCCTTCTTCCTCCCCCCAGCTCTAGGAGGCCAAGTGGCCTCGAAAAAGTTGAGGATAACCAAAAGACGAAGCATGAGAGAAAGGGAAAAAGAGAAAGATCGGAAAATGGAAATATTAGTCGAAATGTAAAGCGCGTCATATTTGATTTGCCTCAGTAATTTAGGTGAAGAAGAATAAGGTGCCTTCTGGCAGCCATGTCCTTTTGTATGCATAGTTTGACTGGCTGATAGGACCAATTGATTAAGGTGGAATCCGATTCAGAGGCTCAAACTTGAACCTTCTATCCTTTATCTATTCTATTTCTGCATTTACTCTGTTCATTGATCGTTTTCGATCAAAAAGAGGACGGAAGATCCGTCTAATCTCTATTAATTTTGTTTATAATCCTTGTATTCCGTGTCATACGGAATACAAGGATTATAAACAAAATTAATAGAGATTAGACGGATCTCCCGTCCTCTTTTTGATCGAAAACGATCCATATCTAGTGCCTGGAGAACGAACTAAGCTCTGGCATTAGTTAGTTTTATTTAGCTATCTATATTTTATTAGCTTTCTTTAAAGGCAATAATACTATGCCTACAACCCTAAGAACACCATCCGAGCCGTGAAGTTTGGGGGAGGTAGCATCATGGTGTGGAGCAGTTTCTCATATAAGGGTACTGGCAATATCCACATAATAGATGGGACCATGAATTCAGGAATCTACAGAGACATTTTAGGAGAACATCTGTTAGGTTTGGAGAGGGATAGATCTTTCGACATGATAATAATCCAAAGCATACTGCGAAAGCTTCTCCCGAATAGTTCAGTAGAAACAATGTAAACGTTCTAGAGTGGCCTAGTCAGTCGCTAGATTTGAACCAAATAGAGAACTTGTGGCGAACGTTGAAGGGCATGATTCATTTCAGGGGTCCCAAGAACATAAAATAATTGGAGGTAATTTGCAAAGAAGAATGGACAGAAATACCCAAAGGAATGTTGCAGCACACTAGTGAAGACCTACAAGAAACGATTGATGGCGGTAAAAGCCAACAAAGGTTACGCAATTAAGTATTAATCACCAAATATCGATTTGTACGAATACTTTTTTCAACCGTGTTTTCATTAATTTCAATTTTACTGAATATCAACTCTGGTTTATGCATTTTTGTGCACAGAACTTATAACTTAACATTAATATACATCTATTGTGTAAATTTTATGAAGTTTGATGTGTTGGAAGTCTATTAAAATTGAATTTTGAAGGTGTACGAATACTTATTTCTTGACACTCTAGCACTACTGACTGCACTATTCAGATTTATAGTTTCTTTTCGTTTTTTCTGCCTATTTCTTTGAAACTATACATCAATTTTAGACCTGGTATCGTTTTTTATTCTTTTCCTGACGTGTATCCTGTATCTTTTGGTAGCAAATATCAAAATATTATTCCGGGTACTGTAAATTCGGTTGAGTAAGGGTATCTGGTTCCTTCCATTACCATATCCGAAAGTAAGCGTCTTCTTATGTACTATCTTAAATTTGTTTAGTTTTTATATTTTATTTCATATTTATTATTCTTATTTCCTCCGCCGTCATTCTTGCTTGCATAGTGGCGTTACGTTACGGGATTTTCACCAGTTGAGTCAAATCATCCGCGTACTGTATATGAAAACTGAATGAATTAGTCGGTGGAGGGATAACCGGCGTATATATTAAGTTAAGGGTGGTAGGGCTTATAAACATCCACATTGAGTTAACCCTGCTCTTAATGGAATAGAGAACCTTTTGTTTTCCTTATGCTAACATATGATGTTCTCTACATTACATAGTCGCAAAGGATCTTCTCTAAGTCTGCACTTAAACTCAGTTGCATAATCTTGTACTGAATACGTCTTTGCCAAATTTTGTTGAAGGCCTTTGAGACCTCTTTCCATACTATATCGTTTTTTTTTCTTCCTTTTTTGCCTGCGCTATCTTTTCTGTGCTATCATATATTGCCATTTCTGTACTCTGAATTTTCCGAAATACGTACTGTTGATCGTTATATAGGTGGTTTTCATCTAGATGTATGATTAGTCTTCTGTTAAAATATCTAATAATTTTCTACCGAATTCCAAAGGTTTAATCTGTCTAAAGTGTCCTTTTGCATCCGATGGTTTTCCTGGTCCTGAGATGAAGATATTTTTTTTTTACCTTGAATTGGTCAGGTTAGTAACCTGTATTCAGGCATGCGTTAAATATGCTCTTCACTTCCTGGATCACATTGCCTCGCGTTTTTGTAAAGTTCTTTCTAAGTTTTCATTTTTTTCATCAACAATGCGATCTTTAAAATCGGTGCCGAAATTGGCATTTTTTTCTTCATTGAGGCCAAATATCCTTCTCCAGTGTTGTTTGAAGATCTCTTCAGCTTCTTCTTTTTCTTTTTCTTCTCATTGGTGATTCATCGACCGTCTCTTAACTTTATTTTTGTCTTAGGTGGGAAGCATCTCGTTGATTTAACCGTTCTCTAGAATTTTCTGGGTGAGGATTGGTGTGAACTTCCGTTATTGACTTATCTAATTTAGTCCTTTGTTGTTCGAAAGTTTTATCCAAAAGTTCTTGCTTACACGCTCTTATTCTGACCATTTTGTTTCTAGGTGGCCGAAGTGTTAACACTATTTCTTGTTCCATTTTGAGTTCCTTGTAAACTATTATCGTTTCTTCAGCCCATCTGTTGTGAGTAATTATTTTGTACGTGTTCTAGGAATCGCTTCTTCATCCGCCTTCTAAGAATGTGTGTTAATCCATTAAGTTCTTCGTCAATTTCTTCTAGATTTGCATTCTCCAGTTCTTTGGGGATATATTGTTTCACATTGTTTTGTATCTTCGCTAATCTGCCTTTCGATACGCTTTTCAGATGTCAGCTGTTGTTTGAATCCGATTCTTATTGACTATAATAAGAATTTTTGTGTGATCATTACTTGGTACCATAGTAGGTCATATATATCAATTGAATGGATTAGTATTCCCAGCTAATCAGATATCTGGTTTTTTCGCCGCTCTTCTTGTTATAATCGTGAAAAATCAGGGCCGAGTTGTTGGTACATATGTCTATCCAACAGTATCTCTAAACATCGTTCGGCCTCCTTGGTCGATCTGTAACGTGATTCCCTACACCGAGCGTTAATATCCACGAGGAAGATAGAGGGGCTCCTTCGCTGAACAACGTAGTGAAGTTGGGTCTGGGAAGAAAGTCCTGTCTTAGGGGTTGATAAGCGGAAGCGATTCTTCTAGTCCAAGGAATTTCTTGTATTTGATTTTCCTTTTGATGGTTATAGGCACCTCATCTCTTCTTTCTTGGGTATGGTTGATGGCTAATACTTTTCAATTCCCTATTTTAATCTTTCATCTCCTGTATTAATGCCATGTGTTGATATTAATATTATGTTGGCATCAATTTATCTGAATATATTTCCATATTGAATCCATTTTCCGAAACATACGATCCGGTTCATCTGTAGAATTCTCAGTTTTCTGTCACAATTTTTTCTCCTTGTTGCCTTTGCTACTTTTTTCGTTTTTCCTTTTTTTCTCGGTCTGAAGCTTGTTTCTCCTTTTGGGGCTTGGTTCTGGAAAGGCTTCTTGTCTCTCTTTTTGTAATTCTCCTTGCTTCTGTATAATTTCCAATTTTTTAAAATTTTCTGTCAATCTTCCTTGGATTCAGCATTGGGTGAGTTCTCGCTCTTTGTTTCCTTTTTAGACTCAAAAGAGTAGTTGTCGAAAGCGCTGTCGTATAACGCTACGGAGTTCCGGTTATCTGGGAATTTCATTGTTGGTAGTCCATTGTTTTTCACATAGAGTTAAGGTCTGTAGCACAGCTACAATGTTTATCATAAGAGCATGCAGGATGCAGGTCATTATTTTCATGTGTGCTTCTAGATTTATATTAATTTGTTAATTATTTCCTGTATTTTGTTTTGATGCGTTTACGGATGAAAAATTAGGTCTCACCTCTAATTTTTAGTCGCGAGCGAGTCTAGTTGCGGACAACCTCTACATCTCACTATGTCAGTTAGTCGGTCGGTCGATCGGTCCCCGTTTTGATTTTTTTTTGTTTTTGTCATAACATTGTAACTATTGCGCCGATTCTAACAAAATTTGAATCCCTTATGTCGTTTTACATTCTTTTTCGAATGATATAATTGCTAAAGTCCTCTCGAGGTTAACCTGGGAATTATTTTGTTTTGGCAATAACATCATAACTATTTTGCCTATTCTAACGTGATTTGAAACAGTTATGTTGTTTTACATTCCTTTCTGAACGGTATAATTGCTAAAGTCCTCCCAAGGTTAACCATGGAATTATTTTGCTTCGGCAGTAAAATTATCAATATTTGGTCGATTTTAACGAAATTTGAAACCCTTATATTGTTTTGCATTCTCTTTCTAATAATATAATTGTAAAAGTAATCCTAAGGTTAATCGGGAATTCTTTTGTTTTGGCAATTACATCCTAGTTATTCGAAGGATTCTAACAAAATTTGATACCCTATGTTGTTTTACATTCTCTTTCAAATGATAGAATTACCAAGGTCCTCCTAAGGTTATTTCGGGAATTATTGAACTTTTAAAGGTTTATAAATCAGAATTAGTGTGAGCACGAGACATTTTCTTCAGCAGACCTTGTTTTCATCCCGTTTCCTTTCTTTGTTAATATTTCCTTTCTTCTGGTGTATGATAGGGTCATTGTTCTATGAACTCTTTTACAATCCAACCAGTTCTTTTTTAAATTTAAAGGTGCACTCCCTCCAGTAATGATCTGATTCAGAGCATTCGGAACAGATCTATACGTCTTCTTTCGGGTTTGCTAGGCCTTGTGGCTTTAACATAAGACTGATTCTTGGAACAAGAAATGGCACATTCGTACATACCAACATTTCAGAAATGTCACAAAATTCGTTTTCTCACGCTCAAGCAAGACAAAGAGCCTTATTGACTGCCGAAACTTGAGCCTAACATTTAATCACAAGTCTACTCGATCAAAAAGTGGAAAAATTACATGATAATTAATTTCATAATGACATTTTCACAGTCATTTGTCGAGAGTTTTTTTCTTTAAGCTTGAAAGAAATACTCCCTTTGCTTGGCATATGTATTTATGACACTTGCAAAGTCGCTCATCCTATGTCCACCACGTTAAACAATTTGATTCACCAATTTAAGATGCCTTACATAGTTTAACACTTTCTGTAGCCTTCATTACGTGGCCAAAACGTAACAAGTTCCAGAAGCTACTCGGATCCAATGTTCAATGTCTCCGGCAGTAAATGTGATTCTGGGCCTATGAGATCAACTAGGGTGTTATTAGCTGTGACTATCTTAAATAGAGACTCTCGTGTTCTGAAGCTGCCTGGCTTCTCGGTGACATGTAACTGGATAGCAATGTCGTGCCTCAACGTGTCACTCAATATACTGCGGAACAAAGAAAATAGCACGAGTTTCCTGGTCAGATACCATTTGTGGTTTTCCATTTTAGTAAGTACTGCATTAATGTTCCTTTTCTTTTCCTTCAGCTATTTTATGTTGATAGCCAACATCTTTGAGTTTTCCTTAAGCAAGTCCATCCAAACCTCCTTCAGATGGACATACCAGGGATTTTCTGGCCCCCTACCCTTCCCAAATATCTCCTTTGAAACAGCTTCTACTAGGTTTTCCAGGATGTGATGTCGACAGGCCAGGAAAGACATCCTTTTCTTCAGCATTATTTCCAGCGTTCGGTCGCTATTCTGCTAACTCCACTGTTACTGGATGTAGGGTCAAATAAAATGGTAGTAACATTATCCATAAGTTCCTACGTCTCTATTAAATCCATTAATGCCTCAGGCTATGGCAGTTAAGGTCTAAGAGGTACTTCAAGATTCACTGACCAAGGCATCTTTGAGCAGCTTTCTATCCCAGTGTAAGACATCATACAGTAGGTGTTTTTGCTAAACTTGGACAGGTAACTCTGGCTGATATTATACCTGGGCAGTATTATGTTGTGGCGCTTTTGTTGAGGTTGAGATGATGAAGTTATCCAGATCAAACCCTCCAGCTTTCAAATTAGAAGAAACATAGCAATAACCTTATTGTCTGATAAACCAAAGATGATTAACTGTATTGTAGATGACATCACATTCCATAACGTTGCGTGGGAAAGTCAAAGGCACACTGGTCACATTGTCTTGGTGGTGAGAACATCCATGATGAGGCTAGTGGTAAACCATGTCTTCTGTGTTAGCGTCGTTGTCAGTTGAGTCACCCCAGGCAATGTTATCACATGAAAAACTGCCTCTTGTTCTGCTGCAGCATTAAAATATGTAGTACATGTTATAACAGTAATTGATAAAAAAATGCTAAATTTTGCAATGGAGTAGAACACAAAACATTTTGTAACACTCAAAGTAAATAGTTTTCCCTTGTTCTTGTATATGCTGCAGTCTTTTATTCATCACTGCTTGATACAGAGGTCTTGTCTAAAAAATCTGGTTATAATCAGAAATATGACATTTCTTGTTAATTTTTTGGTCTTTGTAGAAACTTATATCTTCCCTTTTCTTCTCTGTAGATAACAGTCTCTTGTTCTGTATTTTCTGGATTGCATCTGAATCACCTATATCAACAGGTTCTCTAATTCCAGCACAAATGCTCCTCCTTCCTTGCCTCCAGGGTTACCTGTTCTTCCTTTGCATTTCATCAGAGCACAATGTTTCTAAATTAATTTAATGAAAATTGTAGGAGAATATCATAATGCTCCCAAGTTTGCCCACCTCCCTTCTGGGCGGGCCGGGTTATCAAACCTTCCCCTTCCGGCCCGATATCTGATGGTCTCCCACAAGAAGAAACAGCCGGCCATTTCAGCTAACCACCGAGTCCCTTCCTCGACTGGTTATCGATTTATGGGAGCCCATCTTCGCTTCCGATGGTTGCCGGAAGTTTATAAAAGACAAAATGGAGTAGCTTGACATATAATCTACTTCCGGTGCCATGAGAACCTCTGTCTAGGTTCGAGTATAAAAAATGAATTCTTTTAACCCTCAGTAGTAGAGCTTGCAGAGCGTCTTGCGGGGCAGGAATTGCCATCTATCGGTGTATTGATAAACCGTCGAAGCATCAATTCTTCAGAGAGGAGATTAGTCCCAGTTAGGGATGCTCCTTATCCCGTTGGTCTGCAAGTAAATGCGGACCCAAGCTCGTACTCAAGTTCAGAGCCGAAGCTACAAACAGCCTCATTCTGGTTCCCTAAGCGAGAAAACTACTTCTCGGGTTTTCTCCGTGACCATACAAGTCGATAGGTCACTTTGCTTTCCCCCCTCCCTCACAGAGGCACCCAAGATTACTCGGAGTTCACGAGCGTGGGGCCCTCTTTAACAAGAAGCTCCCGTCACCGCCTTCTTCCAGCAGAATCGTGACGGAATTGTGGGATCAGGTCAGTCCCTGGAGAACCTTCCTCATCGTCTCCACCCCTTATTCCACCACCTTTACTCACCAGCGCCACCCGAACATCAGGTTCCAAGGTAACTCTTCCTTTTCACATTCTCCAACTTCACCGCGAAGCTTACCAACATTACAAGTGTATAGGGATTTACATAGTGAATAGTTATTTACAAGCCAAGTGAGAGATCTGAGATTCACTTATTGATTTATCTCTCAAAGCACATTATATATATATATATATATATATATATATATATATATATATATTTTCTTGTTTAGTGTTCATTTAAAACTTTATTTTCAGATTTTTGTTATGTAACTTCCTTTGGGTCCCTTGCTGGCAAAGTTCATTCCAATCCCTCCATAGCCAACCTCTAAGCACTCTGAGTCAATAAACCCATTCAGGGCACGGGCCAAACAAAGTATAAGGAGTAGTACGACGACTCCTCCGCATTTGAGATAATAGGATATATATATATATATAAGAATCGGGCAAAACTTCAACCACCCCTCGGCCTATTCCTCGACATATAGTATATATATTATGTCATATTTAATTCTGGTGTCATTAGGTGTGCGGTTTGTTCCCCCCTTATGGTGATGAAGAGGACTTTTGCACTTACTTAACCTATTTCGAAAAGATCTTCGAAGTCAATGGGTGGGACATTGAGTCTGAAGGTGTAGGCCGCCTGCTCCCGTTGCTCAATTCTCGTCTAAGAGAAATATTCATTGCCCTCTCAGCAGTAGCGACAATACATTATTCATTTCTTAAAGCAAAACCCTTATCCGCGATTAATTTAAACCCCGAGTGCTACAGACAAAAATTTCGATCGGCTAGGATCCAGTTAGGACAGACGTATCGACACTTCGGGTTCATCCTGAGGAAAAACCTCCGATTTTGGTTGGACTTGGCTAGAGTCAGTGGTGACTACGACTCACTGCTAGATTTTTTTTAAAGGACCAGCTAATGCACACTCTCCCTACGGAAATCCGTGCATTTGTGAAAGATAGGTGTTCCTCTTCCTTTAACGAGTGCCTCGAAGAAGCGGATCTCTACGCCACAAATCATCAGTTCTATCCTAAAGAGCAAAAGACGAGCATTCCTCCGTCCCCTAAGAACCAAAACCAATCACAACCGAGAAAGCCCCCTTATTTAGTAAAAGTCTTAGGCCCCTTTAAACCCAAAGGTAACCACCATAAGAAGCAAGAAGAGGTGAAACCCCCAAATTTGAATCCTCTGTCAAGTAACCCCTACCGGATTAACCCCATTATATGCTTGTCTTGCGGAATCCCTGGTCACTACAAATCTGTGTCCACAAAACTCCCGCTTTCGCTTTGCCCCTGGACAACAGGTCCACCAAGTCTCCGCAACTCTCGCTGTCGAACAGTCTACCGCGCATGGCGCCTCTGCCATTTTCGTCGACCTCTCAGGAGCACCAGGTGAACTTTCTTTTTAATAACAGTTCTTCTGGTGGGCTCAAATTCGAGTCCGGATCCATTAATGGATGTAGAGTATCCACTCTGGTGAGAGATACAGGGTGTACGTGTATAGTGGTATCGGACAAGCTGCTTCCTCCCGTGGGCCAACAACATAAGAAATTCGCTGTCGTACACGATTTCTTGGGAAGAGCTAATAATTTTCCAATGGTCCGTTGTCACGTAAAATGCCGCTATTTTACGGGGTGGACCGACGTCGTAGCTGCACGGATTAAGTTTTGTGCAGTGTTTGGTGGGCCAGAGCGCGTAGCTGTCCCAAACTGCTGTGTTGCAAGCTGTCGTCACTAGGGCTCAGGCTGATAGAGACTCCTGTCCGTAGCCAACCTCTAAGCACTCTGAGTCAATAAACCGAGTCAAGGCACGGGCCGAACGAAGTATAAGGAGTAGTACGACGAGTCTTCCGCATTCGGGATAATAGGATATATATATATATATATATATATATATATATATATATATATATATATATATATATATATATATATATATATATATATATATATATATATTGTCGTAAAATTGCTCATAGTCTGGTCCAATAATTATTCTAGTCCTTGATCTCAACACACCGCTTTTGTTTTAGTCGGTGGTATTGACCCTATGACTCAATCCTACGATCATATATATATATATATATATATATATATATATATATATATATATAGGTAGGCTTTAATTCCTACTGAACGTGCGAAAGCTGGTTAGAGGCGTGTTGTGCCGTAGCCAGGATTCTCACTATAAAAGTCCCACTCGTTACTGGGGGGAGGTTTGTGATTGTTGAATTCTAAGAGTGCAAAATACAGGTTGAATGAAACAGCCGAAGGGATGCTTAATTAAAGTCTTGCCAAGGATACGTTAAAAGGGAGGAGCCACAAATAAACACACGTACTTAAAATAAACTTTACTTTACACAAATATAATAATTAGCAATAGTTATCAGGCAAAATTAAGGATTAAATATTAAACACTGACGTTAAGCGTCTAGATTTATAATGACTCAATGGGAGTATCAATCACGGTTAATTAATTAGGTAATTTAAGAACAGAGGCACACTAGGTTTACAGATTACCATTAATTGATGGATTGGAGAGACGACTACTCGGGTCCAGACGGGGTGGTGTGGGTGGCTTTAACACGAGTTCTCGGGAGAGGGGGGATAAGACGACGGGTTCGGGGCTGCTGGCTGCAGTTCCGGTTAGTTCACTCCTAACTGGATGTGACACTAACAAATAGTAACTTGCATTAACTATTTGGATGTTCCTTTTCTTACTCAAGTTACGTTGGGCGACAGAGCGTACTCTTCTAGTCACAGACTCTGCGGGGCAGGATTTACTTCCAGGAACACTTTGAGACAGTAACCAGGTTGAATTGACGGCTTGTTGGTAGTCGATACGTTACGACAACGACTCTCGTTCAACGTAAGGATTACGCGAGTAGATTTGGGACACTGCTGCTGGAGGGGTAAACGGCGATGTTATTTATATCGCGGATTGTGGGAAATCGAGAGAGAGATCCCATTCACGACAATTCGCTTTTCGCAGCGCCTTCTGGACAATCTCCATGCTATCATAAAGAAGGCAAATAAGATTTAAGCTTCTTGAGAGCTAGGCGTTCTTTCGTCCGACTTCCTGTCGCCAGTTGGGGAAAGGGTGGGGGGAAAGAAAGAGGAGACGAAGGTCAACTCAAACAACAAATTTATTTCGTTCCCACGATTGTCTTGCGGCATGTGAGTATGTCCGTTTCATACCCTCACATATATATATATACTCGCATATATATATATATATATATATATATATATATATATATATATATATATATATATATATATATATATATATATATATATATATATATTTATATAAGAGTCAGGGAAAACTCCAACCACCCCTCAGCCTAGTCCTCGACAACGATCTTTATTGCCTCGTACTTGGTTATTGTCGTGATCCTAGCCATCTGCCAGAATGGGATGATAGATTCAACCGTTTCATATCATGGTCTTGAACTTTAGATCACCCTGCATTTTCCGGTAAATTCCGAAGGGTAAGGAAATACTTTAACGTCTGACTGTTGGTGTGAAGCTGGGATCTACTTATAAAAACTAAGACGAATCCAATCAGGAAAGTTTCAGTGGAAAATCTGGTAAACGACCCACTTGACACTTGCTTACGAACAGTGGAGAACTGCGCGCCCACGGATCTCTCTTAGCTCCATTGTGAAGTTTTAACTTGTAGATAGTTTTCTAGATTCTAATTGAATTTCAAATATTTCCTGAAAATGATAGATAATTATTATTATTAGTTACTAATGTTGTGTATCAATATTATCTTTAGCTTTTTATTCTTCATTTAGATAAAAAGTTATAGTGCAACACATGATTCATAGGACTCCGGAACAGGTAACGGATTTCAAAGCAGACAAATTAAAGCTCCATGCGGCAATCCTTCCTAACATTATAGTCAAAAGAGTTGTAATTTCCGGCTTTTTAAAGTCTAATAGCATGGGATAATGTAAAGAAGGCTATGGAAATAAGAAAAAAATAATTTGTGAACAGTACTAATGGGGGACACTCCTTATCCACGCCAAGCCCATGCCTGCGAGGGCAAGACTGCCTACTAAAATAATCAATATACACAGTTCTTTTAGGGCTATTAGATTGGTTTATTTGATACAAGCACTTGCTAGGTATGGTTGAGGAGTGTCCACCAGACTGCCTGATGAATTGTCGAGACTATAAGCCATTGCTATGTTAACTGCATTTCATCTCTGCGTCCTTACAAAAAAGTCTGGCTTCCATTGTTGAATATATTAACTATGTATCAAGAATTTGTTCACATCCTGTATTTTCAGATACGATGATACATATTGTTTTGAAGTTAATAAATTTAAAATTTCTGCTTTGGAAGATTTGGGGGATACATTGTAATTATAAATAAATAATTTTCTTTCTCACTCTCGTAACTTGAACAAGCTAATTAATGATTCCTGTCTCGACGCAACAAAGTAATCACCTCTCTTTTCCTACAGAACAGCTAATAAATCTAATTTTTCAGCTGCCTCCGTGATCACTGTAGCGATGGTGTGTTTTGATTTATGCCTTGTTTACCCATCACATTTCCCCTCTAATTAGTTAGCGAAACTAATTTGAGTCACTTCGCAATTATTCAAACGAGAGAAAGACAGATAGAAGAAATCGGTAAGAAGGAAGCGCTTTCGTCGTATCCATCCATCAGAGATGTCACTCGAAGTAGCTATAATTTAGTGCTGGCTTACATGGAGTAATGAAGGCATAGCACACAATTGAAAGGTATATTGTTTTTGCATCTATCTAATTTTCGTCGGTATGTGGGGTAATTGGTATTAAACAAGATGAATATATACGATTACTTTTTTCAGCTATGAATCATCGAACATATGTTTGGTTTCTTGATATAACATAAATACATGGTTAAGGAATGATTTAAATTATAAATCTATGCCGCTTTATTTTAGTTATCAAAAGTGTTGGAGTGAGGGATAGAATCAGGCTCTTGTGGCTTTTAGAAAGCTCAAATTGTCTCCTTAGCTTAAAAACAATCTTTGTGTCCTTATTTAATAATCTCTATAATTGAGTTTTAATTCCTGGCCTGTTTTTCATTATAAATGTTCAAGATTTATCGCCAACCTTAATATGGGATTTAAAATTTGGAATGATGAGAAAAATAAGGAAAAGTTTTCAAGTTAAAAAAAAAAGGTTTATGCGTGTTATTTTATTTTGTTATAAACAGTCGCCAAAATGGTATATTTGCCTTATCGTTAAGAATTTTCTTTATATATACATAGAGGCAGAAAATAGATAATAAAGAAAAACACTAGCCTTAAAGGCATAAATCGAGCCTGAGTTGAGATAAAAAGAAGTGCCAAAATCAAAACAAATTTGGACAGCAAAAAGAGAATTTGGTCAAATGAAATGAATAAAAATCCTAATTGAGTGTTTTTCATTTAGTAAGTAAGATGCTAATAATAATTAAAATCATAGTTGAAACACTAATAATAATAAATCTTTCATACTAATTATTAAGAACGAGCTTCTCAGCCAAAAGTAATCAATATTTTTCTACTCTTCCACAAAATATTCACCCCTTAAATAACCTCATCGATCATCCAATGTACAAAGCGCGTTTTTCGGTCAGTAACGAGGCGCATTTGGCAATGATTCTCTTTCGATACGATAAAGCCATTTGCTAAGTGGAAGTGTCGGCTCTTGGGGGAGGGAATATATATATATATATATATATATATATATATATATATATATATATATATATATATATATATATATATATATATATATATATATCCAAGTTCATTTCTTGATAATAAATTTGGAATGGAGTTCGAAAATATTCGGGATTTTTGTTTGATTTTCCTTGGGAACTTTGTTGTACATTAACTGTTTACTAAAGGGTACTTTGTGAGTTCTACACACACACACACACACACACATATATATATATATATATATATATATATATATATATATATATATATATATATATATATATACAGGGTGTCCCAAAAGTCACGCACCATAGAAGAATTAGGTAAGTTTCTCCTATGGTGTGTCAGTTTTCGGACACACTGTATTTTCGGCTAGATATTAAACCACAACCAAAATATAGACCAGTGCAACAAAAGATTGACGTAATTTCGAAATTTCTCCACCAAATATTAATTTTGTTAACTTTAATGTCACCGCGGCCGCCTTGGCAACGCTTTATACCGTCCCGAGATATTATATGTTTGTTGAATCATCATCGACACGAATGTCACTATTGAAATAAAGAATAAAATAGTAACTTTGTTGATGATAAAACTTTGGTTGTGGTTAAATATCTAGCCGAAAATACAGTTGTCTGAAAAGTGACGCACCATAGAAGGAACTTACCTAATTTTGGTGCGTGACTTTTGCAACACCATATATATATATATATATATATATATATATATATATATATATATATATATATATATATATATATATATATATATATATATATATATATATATATATATATCAGGTTACTTCTAAGAAGTCTGAACTTTAGATTAAACATAATCAAAAGCGAAATTTCGACTATACTAACCATCTTCAGGTTTTATATAATAGTTATTAGAATTAAAAACTGACACCAGCTATGATTATCAAACTTTACAATTGCGATCAAAATCAAGGAAGTATGATATTATTGGTAAAAAATTGGCCAGTCTCACACTGAACAAATACAATACATCATTTAATGCAATAATCAGGTTGCTGAAGTTATCTTGGAATTTAATTAATATTTAAACAAAATAATATAAACACTGCTCACCTTTAGGGAAGGGCAAACCCGGAGAACTGAAGAATTGATTTTAGTATGTGACGCAAAAGGTTGACAGGGTTTATATTGTTTTATATATTAATTAATTGCCAAGATCACCTTCATAACCTACTTTATATATTCATTGTTGTATTTGTTCAGTATGAGCCTGCTCTAATTTTCCAATTAATTTCATACTTCCTTGATTTTTCGATCGCAGAAGATGGTTAGTATATATATATATATATATATATATATATATATATATATATATATATATATATATATATATATATATATATATATATATATATATTCTGGTAGGTGTCTTCGAGGTCACAGCCGCCCTTGGAGAGAGAAGAGTCATAAACACCGACGAATGATGAAGCGAAAATGTAATTGAATTTCAGAGGACTTCTTCATTGATTCGAGCAACAAAAAAGACGAGAAGTTGTCTGAGCAAATATAAACCCTCCATTGGAGTCTTAAGAGAGTAAAACAACAATTCGGAAGATTTAAAGTCTCATCTCATGTATAATTTTCTCATTAAGGAAATGTTTTATTCCTTTGGTTTCTTTTTATTTTCTCTTGCGCTCAATTTGGACCTTCTAAGGTTGTTTCGGAAGATGGCGGAAGATTGGTTGGTTCAGGTTTTTTGTGTCGACTTCACTACCCTTTTTCCATCTTTTTTAGAGCTACACATAAAAGGAGGTTGTTGGTTCAAATAATGTTTGGTATAAATATTAATTATTGGTAGCAAGTGCTAAAGTTTTTATTGTTAAAAAAGAGAAGCTAAAAACAATGATGTTTGTAAAGAAGTTAAAAAAAATTATATCATTTTGCAATCAAATAATTTCGCTAATTCTCTTTCAATTGAATTTAAATTTTAGCGTGTGTAAAAAACAAGTCAAAATTTTATGTCTAATGTGTTATGATTTATTTTTTAACTATATAAATGGCATTTAGTTGAAAAGAAAAGGCATTGTGTGTTAGAGTATGTTCCAATACAGTCGAACAAGATTGTGTAGCGACTAGTGTACAATTGCGAGAAAATGTTTTAAAACTGTACTAACAGAAATTTAGATTTCTACATGACACAATAAGTTCAAAGATGAAGGCTGTCTGCGCTGGGCGTAAGGATATGGATGACCACCAACATCAGAAGAGACGGGCGAGCGGGTTCGCCTAAACTCTTGCTTAGCCCCAAGAATTCGATATGAAGAGGAATCCTGGAAACCCAGATTCTTCCACTGACCGTTTGGCGTGTTCTGAAGACCCGTTTGTGAATAAAATGCTCAAATCAGCATCTTTCCAGGGCTTAAAGGCTGATGACAAGCTAAAGCGCAAACAATTATGTGTTGTTTTGCAAGAGAAACTCAAAGAAGATGAGTTCGATGAACGACTTGGTTTCAGCGATAAAGCCAGATTTCATACGAATTGCAAAGCTAACAAACATAATGTTCGCATTGGGGCGAAGAAAGTCCCCATGCCACAGTTGAACACCGAAGGAACTCACCAAAAGCGAATGTGTTCTGCGCCATCGCCAAGAAAAGTCTGTGTTCCGTTTTTATTTGAGGGAAATGCGACCGGAGATGTTCATCTGGAAATGTTTCAGAAATGGGTAATGGATGAGCTTATTGTAAATCAACATGAAAACTTTATTTTTCAGCAGGACAGGGCTCCACTTCACTGCTGGGTCACTTTGCGGGCTAAATTCAACTAAAATCTGTGAGGGAGCTTGATCGGGCGTGCTCTGGATCAAGACAATGTCTGTTGAAATGGTTACCAAGTTTACCTGACGTGGCATCTTGCGATTTTTTTCCTTGGGTCTATATATACCTAGGAAAACTCAGGCAGAGAATCATTTCCACACCTGAGAGTGCTACCAAAGACATGCTGTAGGATGTTTGGCAGAAGCTGGACTACTAACCTGACGTGTCTCGTCTCTTAAGCGGCAAAAACATTTTTAAAACCGTGCATGAAATCCACATACCTTTAAATTTTTCAATAAAACTTTGGCGAATAAATCTTATATTACTAAACATTAAGCTTGTTCAGTTTCATTTGCCTAGACTATAGACTTTCTCGGATATTGACATCTCGAATGGTATAAAATTGTTATAAACACCTTGTAAGCAAAAGAGGCTACTACTTAGAGCGATAGATAGAGGGAAAAAACCCTTCAACTTACCTATGTTTCATATGGCTTAATGATAAAAAAATTTAAAAATACTTATCTACTCCACAAAACATTAACATTATCAGAACACTTGTGAATGGTCAAAGTATGAGAGATGGGAGAAGAAAGGTTTGACCTGATAGTACCATAATATGCTTTGATGAATGGAAGGTGAAAAAAAAGTATAAGTAGTATGTGGTACCATCCAAAACTAAAGAATAAAACACGAAAATCTAAATTTTCTTGAAAATACTCTTTTCTTTTTCCTTACAAGTGTCTAAGTTTCATTTCATAGCATAAAAAATAAAAATAATAATAGAAAAGTAATGTGTATTTGAAGAAAGGCTCCGTCCAAAACTAGAGAAGGAAAATTTCTAACCTTCAGTTAAAACGTAAAAGTTCATAAAGTATCCATAACAGGGATGTCCCGGGTGTCTTGTAAAGTGCGACTGATGATATTACTCCATCAAGATGGAAAAAGGATTTAAGGTTGACATATCATATATCTTCAGAAGCAGGTGGTTGTCCATTGGAAGGCGGAGGAATGGCATGGACACTTTGATGAGCATTAATCGGTACAGCAAAAAGAGATTTCATGCATAAAAAAACACCAGGAGGATACGGCGTTCTGCGAGTCGAGCAAGAAAACGGGTCGCCCCCGAAAATCAAAGAAAATGGGTCGCTCTCGAAAGATCAAGAAAATGGGTCACCCTCGAACTACCAGGAAAACAGGTGGCCATCAAAAAAATCAAGAAAACGGGCTGCCATTGATGATAAAAAGGGGTCACCATCGAAAGGCGAATAAACCCGACCGCTCTCGAAAGACCTTGAAAACAGGTTGCAATCGAAAGACCAGGGCAACCGGTCGTCCTCGAGAGACAAAGAAAGTGGGTTGTCCTCGAATACAAAGAAAATTACTCGCTTCCAAAAGAGCAAGAAAACTGGGCGCGCTCGAAAGATCAAGAAAACAGGTTGCTCTCTAAAGACCAAGATAAAATGGTTATCTCTAAAGCCATCATCTCAGGGATGATGGCTCTTGATGTAGATCCGTTGAGAAAAAGGCGGTTGTCACATAAGCATCTAGAGTGTGTCATGTGAGTAGGGCTTACACCCTGTTGTTGTACTTTACTAGAAACTAAGAAATGAACAATAATGAGAGCATCTACACCGCAAAGTCTGTGAGGAGAGGTTCGTGAAGATATTAATGGGGATGAGAGAATTGAATATCCTGCGTATTGCAAAGGTCTTGTTACACTCATTACAACGCTATAAATAAAGGACAGCGTGATAATTTTGATGCAGATAGACACGTTTTTATTGTTTGGCTGTGGACAGGTAGCAGACCTTGAAGACGTACTGGCCGAAGCTTACCACACGGTCGTTATGCCTGTCGATGACCGAATCGAACGTAAAGGTTTTTTTTCATTAGAACAAATGAAATTTCGATTACAATGACTCTTCCAGTGAAATGGCAACGACAACACCACCTACGTTGTTCTCGCATACGGTCGGTGACTAGAAGTCTTATCACTCACCATAAGCTCTTGCTGCCTTCTTCCTCGATGGCCCTGGACACCGCGGCCACTGAGCTGTTCTTCTACTCGAGCGCAGTCATTATGAGCTGAGGATCACTTGCAAAGGCCTTTCATAGAGCCAACCGGTTTAAAACTTGAGGTCTGCATGGATAAGGTCGATCTTTCCTATTCATGAGCTTCTCCAAGACTCTGTGACTGTCATTTGGTTGACGTTGAGCCGTTTGGCGATGTCGCACATGTTGTGACCCGTGCGAAGGAGGGCAGAAATCTCGATTATTTTCACATCCCATCTCAATAGAGCTGCACACAGGGAAAAAGACGTGTTAATGACACGTGCTAGAAAAGTAGAACTTTAGATTTGTTATATGGAACCTGTCTTATCACATACGTAAACCTTTTTAAGGTAAAATGAGTTTTGCTGACCAAAAGGTTGCGTGCTCTCACTTGTTTTGATTTATAATCTTACGCCTTTCAAAACTTTTAATAAGTCCTAGATTAACCGTGAGAAGACCTTGGCAATTGTATTATTTGAAAGAGAATGTAAAACAACATAAGGGCTTCAAATTTCGTTCGAATCGTCCGAATAGTTATGATGTAATTTCCAAATAATTCCCCGGCTAATCTAAAGAGGACTTTGGCTATTATATTATTCGAAAGATACTTTAAAGCAACATTAGAGTTTCCAATTTCGTTAGAACCGGCCGAATAGTTATGATGTTATTGCCAAAACAAAATAATTCCCGGGTTAACCTTAAGAGGACTTTGGCAATTATATCATTCGATAGTGATTCTAATACAACATAATGGTTTTAAATTTTGTGTGAATCCGTCGAATACTTGTCATGTTATGGCTAAAAAAAATAATGACCGGGCTAACCTTAAGAGCAATTTGGCAATTATATCATTCGAAAGCGAATTTAAAACAACATAAGAATTTTAAATTAAGTTAGAATCAGCCGAATAGTTATGATGTTATTCCCAAAACAAAATAATTCCCGGGTTAACCTTCAGAGGACTTTGCCAATTATATCAATCTAAAGAGAATGTTAAACAACATAAGGCTTTCAAATTTCGTTCGAATCGGCTGAATTGTTATGATGTTATTGCCCAAAGAAAATAATTTTCCCGCTAACCTTGTGAGGACTTTGGCAATTATATGATTCGAAAGAGAATGAAAAACAACAAAAGGGTGTCGAATTTATTAGAATCAGCAGAATAGTTATGATCTCATTGCTAAAACAAAATAAATTCATGGCTAAACTTGGGAGGACTTTGGTAATTTTAATTTTATTATTCGATAATGAATGTAATACAACATGAGGATTTCAAATTTCGTTAGAATAGGAGGAATAATTAAAATGTTATTACCCCCCCCCTCCCCACAAAAAAACAAAACGGGACCGACCGACCGACATAGTAAGATGTAGAGTGCACGCGACTAAAACCCCCCGATTGAAGCAGAACCTTTTCAAAATAGGTATAAACTCATGAGAGCGGAGACAGGGAAAGAGCGTAACTCCAGTTAAACCTCCTTAATAGAGGCCTAATAACCTGTGAGCTATAAGGCTGAAGGGTGATATGGGGCTTGAAAGCTTCTCCTGAAAGATGAGACACAGCATCCTCACCCACTCCTTTAACAGAATTGTGCTCTCAGACAAGAGGAGAATTAGGGGGACTCACCCAAACTTAAGAGGGTGGGAAAAGGACGCAGAACAGCATGTGTAGGTTTAGAACCTGGTTTATCTTAGGCTGTAGACCTTAAGGTGGTTTATATTTGGGTCTAGGTATCGGGGTAGGTTATCTTCACGTGATTTAGGGCTGCCTAGTTTCATGCGGTCTATAAACCAAAGAAAATGAACGGAGTCCTTGCCTTTAGAGAGTGCGCAAACGTCTGCTGTACAGGCCCCAAATTTAAGCATATGGAACAAATAATTAGTTTGAAAGAGTACAGGATTCAAGCACTTCTTCAGAACTTATACTCTTTCCAATAAGTAATCCAAAACAAACGTGAGGGGTTTCTTATTTTGACTATTATTATTATCTAAAGAGCATCAGGCAATGGCTTCACCACTCCCCCCCCCCTACGGGTGGAGCTTGCGCTTCGCTACTAAGATTAAAATATAAAATCTAAAAAAAAGCAGCCATGGTTAAATTTTTCTAAATTTTCTGAACTTCACCATTTGTAATTCTTTGGGTTTGAAAAAATTCACAAAATTTCGATACTTATATTTATTTCTGAACTTCACCATTTTGTTTTTTGATATTATAAAAGAATTATTAGAAATAACTTTGATGAAAAACATGAGTCATAACCAAACTAAGATGAAATTATTATTCAAATACTCTAAAAAATCCCCCTCTTAAATTATAGAGTTAGTGATAAAAATAATTATGAGCATCCCCATACCCAGAATTAGCTAAGGAGAGGTTCGTAAAGAAGTGCTGATGATGGAGGTACTGAAAATGTGTCGAAAGTACAGCGACGGGACAAAGACCCTGGTTAACTTACTTTTAAAAAATGTCCGTATGTTTCCCTCCATTGTTAGCGCAGAATTTGATTTTTCCACGTTATTTAGGACACTTTCTTCCATGTTAATGGCTGCATTTTGAGGAAGCAGTCTCTGAGAGCCGTTTTCAGGTTGTCAAACGTTTGTAAGTGAAGTGCTGAACTTTTCCCTTTCGCTACACCTCAGAGTGAATTATTGCCCATCGTTAGGTCTGTACTTCGAGGAGGCCAGGACATGTCGGATCCACATCCAATTTATCATCAGCCAAATTTTCTTCATGAAGAAATGCTGACTCCTCAAGTCCTCTCATCACAGCTGTCGAATGAACCATTCTTGACGTATGGTCTGGTAAGCAATCTGATCTTAACTTATGTTAACAAGGTCTGCTGACGAAAGTCGCGTGCTCTCACTTATTCTCATTTATGACTACGACCTTCAAAACTTTCATTAATTCCATGGATAACTTTGGGAGGACCATGGCAACTATATCATTCGAAAGAGAATGTAAAAGAACACTCTTTTAAATTTCGCTAGGATCGATCGAATAGTTATGAAGTTATTACCAAATAATTCCCTGACTAACATCGGGACGACTTTTGTAATTATATCGATAGAAAGAAAATGTAAAGCAACAGAAGGATTTTAAATTTCGTTAGAATCGGCCGAATAGTTAAGATGTTATTGCCAAAACAAAATAATCCCCTGGCTAACCTTGGGAGTACCTTGGTAATTATACCATTCGAAAGAAAGTGTAAAACAACATAAGGGTTTTGAATTTCGTTAGAATCGGCCGAATAGTTGCAATCTTATTACCAAGACAAAAAATAATATAAGGCAATAAAATCATTTTCAAAAATTGCTGCCCATATCATCAAGTGTGATAGCTGTTGTTCGATTTCTTTTGCGTCAAGGACACTTGTAATACTAAAAGCCATTTTCTACCCAATGATACCTGGTCTCACGCTTTGTGGCAGGTTTATTGACCCTCTGTGCAAACCGTGCTCCTATACCATCTACTCTTAGAACCTCTCAGTCACGATCATGCTCTAGTTAATTCTAAACAAATGTGACCATGCGAGTAACTCTTTTGCGAATGGCAACTCGGTGTGACACTGTGTTGATTCATTAATTCTCAGAGCCCCGGGCGAGCTACTTCTATGCTTTTGAATTCAGCCCTCACATTCAGGCCTACCGGTTCAACTTGTAATGCAGAGATTTAAGGGCTTAACATTTTTATTATCTTACTTGCAATTTTACACATCATCGGTATTAGGAGATGGTATTTATGAAAGCTTATATCATTTGAGGTGTAAATATCCCAGAAACTACATAATCTAGGCAAATATAATTCGAGAGGATTAATGTTGAGCAATATAAAATTTATTCCTTTAAATTTGAATAAGAAATATTTTTGTATTGAATCCACATACATTTAAATGTGGATTCCATGAAGATTTCGTAAATTTTCAATATGCACGCCGCTTGAGACAGCTCCTGTCAACCATGCTGCAGCATGTCATTTGTAGTAGTCTCCAGTGCGACAGTGATGCTCTGCTTCAGTTCTGCTGGGGTTGTTCGAGCCTACTCTAACACACAAATCGACTTTTTGAACATAATAAAGGGAGAAAATAGGGATAGATGAGTAGAATAAATAGAGAGAGAGAGGAAATAGTGGTGAAAATTTTGAAAAGATAGACAAGAAATAGTTTAGTTTGAGTTTGAAAGGTTTTTGATCCCTAGTGATAAGGTATCTCTGGATGACGGGGAAATATTTAAGAATATTTAAAAGAGAAAATATTGAGAGCGATAGGTAGCTGGTGAGAGGGTAGCTCTGGCGTTGAAAAAGAGATGATCATAGTTTAGAACATAAAAAGATCCCTGGTGTCGAGGGATGGCCAAGTGTACGTGAATAGGCGCAAACAGGCATTAAGGTAGGCCAAGCAAGGCGACAACTGTTATTGTTTCTAAGAGTGTGATTTAATAGATAGCGGCAGCTGCGGAACCAAGGAATATAACAAACACAATGACAAAAATAAACTTTTAATACGCACAACTAAAAGGGGACAACAATAAATATATAAATATATATATATATATATATATATATATATATATATATATATATATATATATATATATATATATATATAAATGGTACATAAAATGAGACAGACTTAAGTACCGAATTCTAATTAGATAACCATAGTTAGGGAAAGGTCATTATGGGAGATTTAGGGTAATGAATGATTTACTTCCTCAACTCGAGGGTAAGGTGGGGCAAATAGGGGAAAGTCTTGGTGACCTTGATTACTCACGGTGTGTAGCCACGGAACCCACATCTCAAACTCGCGTTTGCGAGATGCGGACCTCCTGTCCTCAGGGGGTCAACGAACGAACTTCGAAGGAGGGGGGGAGGGAGGTGACTTCTCCACACTCAGCTTGAGCGAGCTAATGGGCCTCTTGCCGTAAGAGGTCACCAGATGCGGTCCTCCTGTCATCAGGAGGTCACCGAACGAACTTCGAAGAGGGGGGGGGGGCGGAGATGCCTTTTCCTTTTCGGCTTGGGCGAGCTAATGGGCCTCTTGTCGTAAGAGGTAACCAGAAGAACTTCGGGGGACGGCTTCTCCAATTCTTGATCGGAAGGCGAATGAGAAAGGATGACGTTGCATCACGAGACTCTACTCCTCAACCCGAAGACACTGGGGGTGATGTCCAGCTCTTCAGTGGCTTGCGAACGTCACTCACACTTCTAGGAAGAGAGCTCGTTGAAGTGCACTCCTTTCGGGGAAGTCTCGTCTAACCAAATCTGCCCGTCAGCCTTGAGCGGGGGCATATATACCGGAGCTATTTAAAACAGAGAGAGAGATCGAAACCTTCTTAACCTTCGTTATCGGGCACGATGAACCCAGCGCCTTCTTACGAGGAAGTGTTAATGGCTGGGATCCGCAGCCAGACGGGCGACAGTGACAGAGCCATAAGTGTGATTCATTGCGAGGTTACAAAGCAGTCTCCCGACCCGAGGGGGGAGGAGGAAAAGTTGTGATTGAGGGGGTAGGGTAACACTTTTGTTCTCTCCCGAAATACTGTCTTAGTAGGTGGGGAAATAATATTATTCCAAGGGGATTCCTCCACACCTAGTGAAAGGGTATCTCTGGAATTTGTTTATAGTTTAACTATTCTTCATATTTGTGTCAAGCCTTCGTAACAAACGGATTATTCTGATACTCCAATAAGTAATAGTTGGGGTGATTATTGTCCCATTCTTGATTATCAACACCGAGTTTTATTTGTAATAATAGGTGTGTTTACTTTCTTAATAAGGTCTAATTCAATTTTATGGTAGAGCTGTTGACACTACGCTCGCAGTATAGCGTAGTTATTTTAATTAGAACACGTTTATCCTTGCTTGACTTTTGCTCCTTGGGGGGTGGATGTTGGATTCCACCCCTTGTCGGATATTTTCATACGGAATTCAGAGTCCGTAAGAAAAACAAAAGTGGCGTACGAGAAGAGAGCCTCTTCCACCAGTTTTTCTTGGGTGTCATCAGAGCAGTCCCATTTGAATTGTTCAGTCTTCTGACCATTCATAATTTCTCCTGGGCTTGCATCATCTGGAAATTGGTCGCTTTCGGCAGCGTATACTCGGAGGGTGAGCATCTTTGAGTAATACATATACTTGGCCTCCCCCTCTTTTATGAGGACGAGGATATACTCGGACGACGTGACTGCAAGGCTTTTTTAGAGTGGGGTAAATGCTCCATCTTTTTAGGTCTCACAGCTGGGGCACCCATCCCTTCCTCACGTGGATTAGTGGATTCTTTTGTGAGTGTTTTTATATTTGTAGTTGAAGTGTTATTTACGTTATCCCTTTGCCTCGCTACCATAGCCTGGATCCGAGGATCCTGCGAGAGGGCATTGTTCGAGGCCAGGACTTTTTGGCAGGTTTTATCGGTTTACCCGAAGAATTTTGTCCAATCCAGTCACGCCAGACGTAACTGTGTTGGGCATACACTGAACAGTGCAGAGTTGTCGCATTCGAACATGTCGTGTAGTGTGCTCATTGTATTTGTAGCACTTAAAGCACATTTGAAAGTCAACGAATTCTTCCTGCTCGATCTGCTCAGGGCAGACGCGGACATGGTAGAGGAGTAGGCTATTCTGTTTCGCTTTTACCGCAATCGAGGTTTCCACGAAAATCACCTTGAATACGTGGGTGTAGCCTTTAAAATTAATAATTTCGGCTACCTTTGCCCAAGCGTGATTATGGTGGATCTTCGCGGTGATCTCCTCGGGCGAGTGGCCTCCAACCTGAGGTCGAGACGGCGGCAGGGTAACAACAAGGAGTAACAACAAGGACAGAAGGTACCCTAGGAGACCTTACGGTCCGTTCAAGGAGGGTACCTTTGGACTAGCAATCGAGCGGGCACATGGCTGCTCAATTGTTTTGCGTCCCTAAACGGCCACTTTTCAAGACCTTGTCTAGTCTTGACTTAAACTGGTCAACAGATTCACTGTTGACAACTTCCACTGGAAGTGCGTTCCACATACCGCAGATACTGTAGGTGAAAAAATTTCCACACAGATTGCGGTTGTAACGCTCCAGTTCAAGTTTGAAGCCATGATTGCGCGTTCTGTTCTCACTCAGTGTGAAAATATCCCGGTAGTCAACATTGTCGAACCCTCGAAGTATTTGGAAGACTTCGATGAGCTGACCACGCAGTCTACGGGTTTCCAGCGAGAACAGGTCTAATTCCCTTAGTCTATCCTCATACCTTTTATGTCGGATAGAGGGAATCAGTTTGGTTGCCCTAGCTTGTACGCGCTCCAATCTCGCGATGTCCTTTTGCAATGAAGGTCTCCAAAATTGTACGGCATACTCCAGGTGCGGCCGGACAAGTAATTTGAACAGGCACAGTACAATCTCCTGGTTCCGATAACCAAACTGGCGCTTAATATAGCCTAGCATCCTTTGGGCCTTTTTCTCCGCCTCAATGCACTGTTTCGAGAACTTAAGGTCACTAGTGATTGTTACACCCAAGTCCTTCTCAGTGTAGGTGGATTCAATAGCAGTGCCCTTAAGGATATACTGAGATTGGGGGTTTCTGTGCTGATATGCATCACTTTGCATTTCCCCACGTTAAAAGGCATTTGCCACGTGTCTGACCACTCCCCAATCTTCCCAAGATCTTTCTGCAGGCGGGTAGTATTTCCATCCTTTGCAACGTTCATACCAAGCTTGATATCGTCGGCAAATTTGGAAATCTTGGCAACCATGTCACCGTCCATGTCGTTGACGTAGATGATAAATAGTAGTGGTCCCAGGACAGAACCTTGAGGCACCCCGCTAGTAACGGGCGCCCACTCAGAAGACTGTCCATTCACCACCACCCGTTGCCGTCTGACACTTAGCCAGTTCTCGATTTAGCCGGCTACCTTTCCGTCTATGCCAATCACTCGCACTTTCCGGAGAAGGCGGCGGTGTGGTACCTTATCAAACGCTTTCTGAAAGTCTAGGTAGACCAAATCCACCGCCTTGTCCCGATCGTGCTCACTGAAAACCAAGTGGAAGAATTCCACAAGGTTCGTCAGGCATGACATGAGGGCCTCAGTGTCCTCCTTCCTCAAGCAAATAGCCGAGTAGCCATTTGTTATATCGATGAGCCTTACCAGCCAATATTCAGCTCTCTTTATATCTTTTCAAAAACCTTACTCCTGTCCGGTTTTGGCCGGTCAGGTAAGGTTATCAAGGCGATTCGCCGTGTCTCCTTCATCGCTCTTCCATTTCACCAGAGGATGGAATTCGGGAGATACGAAAGGACGACCTGAGTATTGAGTGTGTTAGTGTGTGTATGTCTGTGCAGGGAGCCGTTTTAGAAAAAAAAGGTGGATGAAAGTTAGCACACCGATGTCCAAAACCAATATAGATTGATCGCCAATTTATCTTAGGCCGCAACGAAATCTTCCTCTTTCTCTTTTCAATAGACTTCATCTAGGCCAGAAACGCAAGAAAAGCCACATTCGAACGCTGCTTGAATTATCCCGAGACTTACAATCAAGGCGAAATACAACAATTCACTTTAGGAAACTATGTCGATCCAAAAAATTAAGCAGGTAAAGCACTATAGCGCGTAGCGTTTAGCACAACTGAACCATCATGATGACAAGCAATCGACAAATCTCCTTTTGCAGTGAATGACATTTTTATACCTGGAAAGATAAGAAAAAAAATATAAAATTTTGACTGCGTCTCAATTGGTAAAGTTATTAGATTATAAAATGATATCATATTTTTAGGAATACCCTGCATTTTCGCAAATCACGAATAGTATAATCAATAGGCAAATAGGAGTGTTTTTTTATGGCAACCCGACCACAAAACGTGTTTCTTTGAGCCCACCGAAGATATGATCTCTATTTGCATATTTGGATTAACAGTGAATTGGTTATGAGGCATTAAGCCTAGAGAATCCATTTACCATATAACTAATGTTTTCTCAGGAGAAATGCTGGATGCGTCCCTTTTTACAATTTGTCGTTAAAATGAATTACGGCATAGATATGAATTTTATTTGGTGTAAGTATATGTTTTCCTCGCATACTCGAAGTTAAATTTGTTTTTGTCGTTGTACATTTAAGGCAGTTAATCTAATACTAGGACGTGAAAAACGTCAATACTAATAAATTAAATTTATTCCTGTTGCTATACATTGCATAATAACAACACAGTGCCAGATCGAGGCCATTATCTACACGAATGGGAGTAAATACTAGTTATCCGGTGTAATTTATTTGTCCCGGTACCGAGACGAGCGGAGTCGCTACCGCATGTCCCCGTTACGAGTTTACTAGACACAGATTGTGGACTATTTGACATTTATGGGGGGGGGGGTAGCTGGCCTCCTCCATTTTATCAGACTCTCTTTGTTAGTGTTATCATTCTCCAACGCCAGGGGGAGGCAGAGTCTCAAGCCCGACGTTAGAACGTGCTTCCCTCTTCTTCTTGCTTTTGCTTTATCTTTAGTTGTCTTTCTTTTAATTAGGCTTATAATTAAAATCAAGGTGACATAGGTGGTAGTCATCAGAAGGACTTGTAAAAGAAAAAAATCGTTATCTCGTCGTCATTTGTATACACTTAAACAACTCCGGTAATCATGACTCTTCTGCAGTCACGCACTCATTAGCTCACCGACAGAGAAGAAAGCATCAACTCAACTTCAACACTTTTGTCGTCGCAAAATAGGCTACCTAACTTTTCCATAAGTTTAACAATCTATACAAACAGTAAGCTCACTCTGTACACTCACTCATTTCATCTTAATCAAATGCAGTCACGTGTTAATAAATGCTATACTTAAACCTGAATCCAATCTACTTTTTTTACGTCAATAAATATATATATATATATATATATATATATATATATATATATATATATATATATATATAAGAGTTACGGAATTAAGGAATTTAGGTATTATTGAATAACGATCAATCACTCATCCTAATTGAGGTCATAGAAGTCATTGCTGGATTGTTGGTAGTTGCGAACAACGGTCGGGAGCCAAGAATACAACGGTAGGGAGCCAAGAGTACAACGGTAGGGAGCCGAGAGTAGGGTGCTAAAGGAGATGCAACCAGGGCAGGGCAATGGAGAAGAAAATATAAGATAAAGTAATTGAGACGAGTCTTATTGTGTAAAACCCTATGGGATATTTTTTATCTTACGAAGTAATTCTGTGATGCTGGTACAAGGTTGTTGTTGTGGTGGTGGTTACTTAAAAACTAAGAAGGTGGCACAAGTTTGTGGTTGTTACTTAATATTAAATGGGTGGCAAAAAGTTGTTGTTAATGTGGTTGTAACTTGAAACTAAGAAGGTGGCGCAAGGTTGTTGTCGTTGTGGTTGTAGCTTTAACTTAAAACAAAGGAGGTGGTGTAAGGTTGTTGTTGTTTTGGTGTTGGCTGTAACTTAAAACTAAGAAGCTAGCGCAAGGTTGTTGTTGTTGTGGTTGTTGTTGTAACTTAAGACAAGGAAGGTGGTGCAAGGTTGTTTTTGCTGTGGTTGTGGTTATTATTTAAAAGTGTAAATCGAAAACTTCTGAGGGAATCTGTGCAAGAAAGTTGGAAAAGGGAGATTTGTAGAGAAAGTGGTGAAGATGGAGGATTTGAAAATGGGTGGCTTATATAGCCGCAGGGGGTACGCAATTCTCCAGACGTCAGCTGCAGCATAGTTACCCATTTTACCCTCTTGAGGAGAGGCCTACAAACCAGCATAATAGGTGTATTAAATGATGGGTTATAAAATAAAATATCATCAATTTCATAAAAGTAATTATAAACCAATTTTGAATATCGACGCGAAGGTTACAATTGTCGTGCCGTCAACATCTCTACCTCCCCACCTTTTATTCCCTTGCGTATTTCTCTCTCTTCCGCTTTCACTTGGTTGTTTCTTCCGCTATCGATCCTTTCAATTACAGTGACACCTTCCCGTCCAAACTTGAGCAGGGAGCGGATCTTCCAGAATTGGATCAAGTTGTATGGGTGTAATCGGTATTTGTCAGAGCTTATATATCTCTATTCACATTTGATCGATAAGTTTCTGGACAGTGAGTGATTACCTTATTTAGGAGTTTTTTATGGGATTAGCTCGTTTATGACCATATGCTAGAATGATAAATGTGTTGTTGCCTCTGATAAGATTCGACTGCCACAGTCGGAAAATTGCAATTCCATTTCAGTGTGGAAATACTCCTATTTTGAGAGGAACCTAGATTTTTATTTATTAAGAGGTCCCATCTTGCGATTACCATCAAGGGCATTACATTTTCATTTAAAATCTAGCCTGAAAATAGGCTAATATTATTAGGGAAAAAACAACAACCAACTCAATTCACCAAAAAAGGCAAGAACCTTAGCAAAACAAAACAAAGACACAAGAAGAAACAAACAAAAAGGGAAAATATGTTCAGGCGTTGTAGGGAGCCCTGCTTCCTTACGGTGCACGAGCATGCAAACAACACTAAATAAAATAAATGAGGACAGTCTCCTCCAAAAACTGAACTCTCCACTGCCAGGTGTAGACCCCGCTCGCGCTCGGAGCATGCGTGATGATTACCTGGACTGGGTCATTCAACAAGAATATGTTGTAGAATCAGGATTCCCACACAGTGGTCATAGTAAGGTGAAGGGGAGTGCTCCATCAAATTGTAGAGCCTTCCATGTGTGTGCCTGATAAGAGCCTCGAGATAAAAGGAGAATTTAATGTGCTAATGAGGACAGTTGTTTGCTACACCCTAATGGGAGGAAAAACCATCTTCGGGGCCGTCCCCGATCAACTTCATCTCTGAGATGGAGGTGGCTCTCTTTATGCTTCCTTGTCCTCGGGGTAAGTCTCTCTCTGGTCGGCGTCGTCAACCACTATACTTTTCCGGGTGCCGGCCGGATTCAACAGATGCCGACCAGTCTCGATTCCAATGGCACCAGATTAACATGCCGACGCCCTTAGAGGGGTGAGAGGTGGAATTTTGCCCTGGATCCTGCCTCTATATCTCATCGCCCCCCGGTTCGTGACCTTGCTAGGTGCAAGTAGGTCTGCTCTCCCTTTTTCCAGATAGAGGTCGACATATCAGCCCGAACAATATCTCCTATATGTCACAGGCCAAATGAGTGTGCGCTCTGGATCCTCGACACATTACAAGGTTGCTGATGCCCTTGCTTTCCCTCGGAGACTTGTAGGATAGACACGTACCCTTGAAGCCCACACAAAAAAACTCATGGGTCAGGTTCTCCCTGAGAACCGATTCATTTTCTTATGTTGATATGTCCATGTGCTCTTCGGATGGTTCTTGGAACAGGCGCAGTTCCCTGCATTTAATCAAATGACTAATTTTTCTGTCCCGGTAGAAGACTTTAGGTCAGTTGATGGCCGTTGAGTTCTTCTCCAGCACCATCATCATGGGCCTTACTACAATTAGTAGAACGAATGGCTATTATTCTCGCCTCCCGTCCGCTTTTTTTGGTAGTCATCCGAGTGCGATACAACATTTAGAGAAAAAAAATATGCCTACATGGGCCATGAACGCCGTGAACGATTTTCCCATCAGAGAATTTAGTTGAGCTCGTCCTGGTTCAGGTCTGTTTCTAAGCCTAGCCACAGCTTTTTACTGAGAAATACGCATCTTCCCTTAACGGGAAGATACCTCTTGCAGACATTTGAAAGCGAATTAAAAGGACTCGGGGCAAGGTCTCACAAGGCCCCTCTACCGTCCTTTAGGAGAAACGGGCCCGAAATCTCGGATCCATCTTCCGTGGGGGGTCCTCCATGTTCGCTTTATCCACATTCTCTATCCGTGATGCTGCTCCGTCAGCAATCTCGTGACGTGAACTCACTTAAGGCCATGGCATGCACTTTACTTCCAGAGGAAGAATATCAATCAATGAAGTGTTTAAGCTAAGTAATTTGCGTTCCAGTCTCTCTTCATGTGCGGATACTGCCCCTGCTCCTGTCGATATATCAAATTTAGGTGAGCGAGGCATGGCTTTCGATTAAATTTGTTCAAAAGGATCTGGAAAGACGGTATCTTCCCAGAGTCCTAGAGAATCGTTACTGTGCTCGCTTTTCGCAAACAGGAGAGAGATCACTCTATCTTGGTCGGTTTCCGTCAAATCTCTCTACCCTCATATGTTTGTAAGTTGATGGAAAAATTGGTAAATGTTAGAATAGTCTTTTCCTGGTGAGCGAGGGCCACTTGTCTTCTTCACAGTATGGCTTCCGTAAGTTCCACTCCATGTCTGATGCTATCATCTGTCTAGATTTTCTCTCTGCGAGGCATTCCTTCGTAAGCATATAATACCACATGATACCGAAGACCTATGATACTCCATGGTGATATGGTACCATGGAAACGTTCCACCCGTATCGTAGCAAAGAAACGCCTGTTAATTTATTTTCATATCTTAGCTTATAAGAGATCGTCATTTCTGCGTACGGGTAAGGGGAACCCTCTCCGGCCCAATGGGACAGGAAGAGGGCATCCCGCAGTGAAGTGTCCGCAGTGTAACATTCTTTGCTTTGAGCAACATGGTTAGCACCTTCGTGCTACTGGAAGATTTACTAGTTACGTAGACGAGCTTTCGATCTATTTTGGTTTTGCCCAGCTGCCAACACTAGAGCATTGACTCTAACAAGTATTTAACAGCTTCTTTCTCTATAGCGAAACGCACTGGTTTTGTTTTTATATGGTAAAAACTAAAGAAGTACACTTCTGCTCTCATACACAAAGCCACAACGACCCAGACATTTCCTAAACGGAGTTCACCTGGCTGAGATAGATTCGCCACACTTAGGAACATATTTGAAGCCTTAGTGTTGTCTTATAGCCTCCATATAGACATTCTTTTGTCCATGACGTTCCAAAATTGGGTCTACCACCTTGATTTTTGACTGATGCTTTGTTCGTTTGAAGTTTGACTACGGATACGAGATTTATGCATCTTTATTTGGTGGTAGGTGCCTTAAAAATGCCATCTAAAGAAATTCTTCTAGTTAATGCCGTGGAGATGTCGCTTGATCTGAACCGTGCACAGTTTACTGCTTCTCCCTCAGTGTTTAAAGATTCTAATTGCATTCGCAACCGATCTCGACGTTACCCATACCTCTGAAAGACGCTAGTCATACCCTAAGCCCTTCTGCTTTTGGGTCAGGAAGCTCTAGTTCTACCCAGAATGCTACCCCGGTAGGTACCACCTCTGACCATTTGTCGACACGCTTCTTCCCTTAGTTTCTACAGCTCTGGAAGTATTACGTTAAAGATTTTTTGGACCACACGCAGTGTCATATTGGATCAATGAAAGTAGACCAGGATGGCCTCAAATCCATAGAAGGAGTAGGCTTCCACGCTGTACCTCCCTTGTCTGAAGTCAGCGAGTTTCAACTAGGAGTTATGTCTAACTTTAAAGCCAAGCTGGTTGCAATACACTGCTTGGTACCTGAGATAACCAATCGTACCAGGAGTGTTATCAAAGCATTGTAATCTCCGTCCCCATTGGTTCCGAGTGTCCGTAACACCACGGCTACCGTAACCCGGGAGGATGTCGAGGTTATATTCTGATGGATTCCTGGACACGTAAGGATTGAGGGGGAATGCGCGTACCGATGAGAGTGCTAAAAAGTCCGCGAGGGATGAGTAACTAGACCAATGTTTCGCTCTTCCTCACAGTAACTACGTGGCGGAAATTACCTCAGATATCTTGGCTGCCTAACAAGAAACATGGGCGGTAGGCCTACCCACCAATGACTCGTCGGCTTCAGGTCGTTTTCTGTCCTCGTGGCATTGGGCATACTTACGGGAAGCACGGCCATTTGATCGGGTGCTCGATAACACCTTACTGCGATGAATGTGCGGTTCCCTAGAATGTCGGGCACATTCCTTTAAAGTGTCCCAGTCTAGCGATCGTCGCGCATGGTCAAACAAGGGCTCGCTACATTTTGTCCCTTATAATTGGGTCGAGTTCGTATGCACCCGAGAGTGTACTCGATTACTTCTTAAAAGAAGTTGGCCTCCGCAATTTTATATAATTCTCAGTGTTGGCTGCATGACCGGGGGCTTAATGGGGTGGGTTTCCCTCTGCACCTGACTATGAAAAAATATTTCGTTTGTATTGTGTTTGTTGTTGTTTTCTTGTTTACTTCTGGGGTTTAGTGTATTTTTCTTTTATTTTTAAGGTAGCTTAAGAATAGACTAACTCAAGTAATTTCCGCGGCAAATAGGCGTTAAAAAATCTTTCTTAAAGCCATTCTTTTACTTGCGCCCTACACTGTTTATACTTAAAACTACACTATCTACTTGTATCATTCTCTGTTCATGCTTAAAACCAATCTCCACCCTTTTACCTCCCACTAGTCATAATTAAAGCCGCTCTCTACACTTTGCCCTTCACCGTTGACGCTTAAAGCTATTCTCTGTCCTTATGTCATTCAGTATTCATGCTGAAGGCTAGTCTTTCTCGTGTACCATCATACCTTTTTTCCTTCCTGCTCATGTTTAGAGCTAATTTATCATTTTGTACCTTCGATTTTATCCTTGAAAACGGTATCTCCCCTTGAACCATTCACTGTTGATTGTTAAAGCAGATTTCTCCTTCTGTGCCTTTCGCTGTTCATACTTAAAGCCACTCTTTCCCATTGGTACTTTCAGTGTTCATTGTTAAAGCATCTCTCTCCCCTTAAAACCCTCACTGTTCATTGTAGCCAAATGACCCAATGCAGACATTTAGTTCACTTGCTCCAAATTTTTAATGGAATATCATTCAATTCCCGCCTATAGAATTTAATTTCGTTCCCACTAATTGAACCGGTTAAAAGTTACTTTTTATGATCATACATCATTGGAACATTCAACTGTCAACAAGGCCTCTTGTGAGAGACGACCGGTGTCCTGCGAAGAAAAATAAAGGATTATGTGCCTTCACTAAGAAGGTGAGGCAAATTATGTCATAGCAAACCCCAAACCGATAGACCTTGTAAAATGCCACCATGACAGGATCGTATTATGGTTAGAATGTCACTGAAGGATAGGTTTATGAATGCTGCTGAGATATCCCGCGAGTTCACCTCCACCTCCGATATTAACGTATCACGCAAAACATCTTTTCGCTGGTTAAGAGGTTCTGGATTGCTTTCTCTGGCACGGGCAAAGAAATCTCTGATGTCCAAGAAGAATCAAAGAACCCGTCTTCGTTACGCTTACGAACATGTAGTTTGGACTGAATTACAGTTATCGCAGGTTAATTTTAGCGATGAATCAAAGTTTACGGCGATTGGTTCTGATGGCGAGATATACGCCCGGTGAAGATGTGGCGAAAGCTTATCTCGTTCATGTGTGGAGAAGACAATGAAATATAGAGGAGGCTGTGTAATGGTATGGAGAGTGATCTCTGCTGCTGATCCTGGCCCACCATCTATTCACCTACAAGTGACTGGCACTGCTGAAATCTACAAGCAGATTCTTAGACAGAATGCCCTTCCACATCTCCAATCTTCGTCAGTTTAACCTCTTAGCTTTGCACAAGACAACGCCCCCTGTCCACACTGCAAAGAGAGTCAAAGATTTTTTGAGTAATGAAGGGGTTGATCTCATGGACTGGGCACCTCAAAGTCCCGAACTCAACCCTATAGAAAACGTTTTGAAGGATTATTTGAGATGGGGTGCGAAGGTGAAATATAAAGAACCAAGATTAACTCTAGGAATTATTGAAAAACGAATGGGACAATATTACCAAATCATTTTGAAAGAAATTAATTCAGTCCTGTGGTAACAGAGAGCGGTAGTCATTGCTAGTAAAGAAATGTTCACAAAATATTAATAGTAAGGGTTTCTTTTTTGTTCTTGTTTCATTTTACATTGTTTTTCTAAGTGACACATAACTTTTGGCCGCTGCAATTTGGAAGATAGTTTGTTTATTTCCTCATAACTTACGAAATATTTATTCAATTCACTTGAAATTTCCACAAAATATAGATATTTGATATATCTAAACATGTTTATAATGTATGGCTTCAAAATTTCGTTAAACTACTATAATAAATACTTAAATACATATAGTTCTATATATATATATATATATATATATATATATATATATATATATATATATAATGTAATTTGCAATTATTTCAAAATGTTCATTTGCCCTTGTACGAAGAATTTCAACACATTTATGACCTCACATCACGTCACTTAAACCGCCAATCAGAGCGCAACAATCAGACGCTTGTAATATCAATGGTAGGCCCATTTCGTTAAACGAGCTTTTTGTGATCCTGGCTTTCGCTTGACAAGTTTGGTAACTTTAACGGTGAATTTAATTAAAATATATTTTACTGTTTACAAAATGTAAGTGTTAATTTAATTTTCCTTTTCATTCTTTTAGTTCCTAATTTCTACATATGATACTTCTGATCCTATTATTTTTTATATCCTACCATATTTAAACATAAAGCTGTCCCAAACAAATTAATATTACGTAGTTCCTATATTGATACATCAAATATAAATTAGGTTTTATTTTCTGTTTTGTTTCTATTTATGATTTTCCATCATTAGCCATTGTCGTGGGTTAGCCGAGATTATATATATATATATATATATATATATATATATATATATATATATATATATATATATATATATATATATATATATATTTGTTTTATTATGGTTAATAAACCAAATAAACTTTGACTTGAGGCGTAGTTTCGTGCCTCGGTGATCGCTTGAGGATCGTTCTCTAAGAGTGCTAAACTTTATTTCATTCTAGGGAATGAATAAAAGGGGTTTCTTTCTTGACTTTATCAAATATTGCCACTTCAACTTGTTCGAGGATAATCAAAACAGAGCTTTTACTAAAAAAATAGACTTTAATGAACATAAACCCTTTCACTAAATAAAATTAAAACATACTGATCTACGAGTAATACACGTATAAAAAGAAAATGGGATTACTTGGCGAGCTCTCGAGGCTCAATTCTAGATAGAATTTTACGGGCGAACAATTTTAAGTTAATATCTTTGTCATTAGCCAGACATCCAATAAACTAATTGTTCTGAACGGGGACATAAACAACAGGGTTATTCTTTACTTACATAAGGTAATGGAGATTAATACCCGATTCCAGTTAGAATATCTTCGTAGATTTTGTTCCTGAGAGGCGTAGCTCGAGTAGTTTGCTGGTTGCTCCCAAGATGGCGTTACTTCGAATAAAAGTTGGGCGAGTGATGTCACACAGAATTTCGAGTTGGCGTAAGAGAATCTAAACAAAGACGCCGCTGAGGCGGGTGGGTTGTCGTACGTTTATGACCTTGAAAAGGTTTCCTTCAGAAGAGGGTGGAATATGTTTATATTCTTTTCTAGCGATTTGGGTCTCGCTTGTAGAGTTTCTATTTTGGATGTGAAATCTATCTAGTTTGGAGTTGTCAAACTGAGATAGAATAAGATTTGGAGTCCTCAAGCTGTGTAGATTGATATTCAATAATCTTGGGCCTCGAGCGGCGCCGAGCTTCCTTGACACAATCTGGTATTGTACAAGGACTGCAAGTTCTCTTCAACTTGCAATAACTTTGTACCGGTGAGTTTTGAGTTTTCTTGTCGAACTCGAAAAATCTTCTGTCAACCGGTGTCTTTCTTATCTCTTCGGTGGGAACGAACAAAAAGCCTCCTTTCCTCGTGTCAACCTGTTTTATACCTCAATTAACCCCACGGAGTAAATTGAGGTGTGGGGGACTCACAGATGGGACGTAACTGGAGTTTCCCTTTTGTGTCAGTTGTTTGTCTACTCGACATTTTGAACTTAGGGAAGCACGTAATACGAAATAGGCAGTCTGCACTTATGAAAGGATTGTTTATAAGTACACCCTCGAAGGGCCTACCTTTTGAGCTGAGGTCAGGAATCAGTCTCCTAAAATTTACCATTTGGACCATCCTCCTATGTTACCGGAGAACATCGGAGGGGCAAAGCTAAACCCAGATGTCTTTTGTTATTATTTCCTTGGCTCTCTTCACCTAGAGGGAGTCCTCGATACATATATACACCCGCTAGTTCACAACAGTTTTTGCTAAACTCTTATACCTCTACAGCCATTATTTTCCATATAGAAAAATTATCCATCTTTCAGATGACCACGCATTTATTAAATTCAAAGTATTTCATTTACCAATATATATTATATTGAATTTCCAAAACAAATTAGATCCTTCTAACATTCAACAAATATTCAACTTTATTTTCATTCATATATTCTTTCTTTCTCTTGTTTGGAAATAAAAAGTTTAGTCTTTCTTATTCTCGTGTTACTTCATTCCAACTTGTCTTTCTCACTCTCGTTCCATAATTCTGTATTTTCTATAGAAAGTTATTGTAATATCTATTTTAGATCTTTTAAATAACGACCCTGTTAGATAATGTTTAGAGCCTAATACCTACATTTCTCTTTTCAGGCCTTGAATTCTCTGCTCTTCTCTGTTCATGCTCAGTGAAAGCCACTCTTTCCTCTTCTGACCTTCTCTGTTAATGCCTAAAGTCATTATCTCCCCTTGTGCCCTTTTAAGTTAATGCCTAAAGCCACTCCTATCCATTGGGTGCCCTTTTCTATTCATACCTAAAGCCACTCTCTCAATTGGTGCCCTTCTTTGTTCATGCTTAAAGCTATTCTTTCCTTCGATGCCCTTCTCTGTTCGTGCTTAAGGTCACTCTTTCCTTTTCTACCCTTCTCTGTTCATGACTAAAACCACTCTTTCATTTTGTGACCTTCTTTGTTGATGACTAAAGCCATTTTCTCCATTTCTACCGTTTTTTATATATATATATACACCCACTAGTAATATGTTAGATATTAACATATTACTATGTTAATATTTAAAGCCACTCCTATCCCTTGGGTGCCCTTCTCTATTCATCCTAAAGCCACTCTCTCAATTGGTGCCCTTCTTTATTCATGGTTAAGGCCATTCTTTCCTTTGATTCCAGTCTATGTTCGTGATTAAGGCCACTATTTCCTTTTGTGCCTTCTATGTTCATGCCTAAAACCATTTTCTGCATTTCTACCGTTATTTGTTTCATGCTGAAAGTCACTATCTTCTTATCTGCCCTCATTTGTTCATGCTTAAGATCACTCTTTCCTTTTCTATGATTCTCTGTTCAGGCCCTCAAATATCTGCCCTTCTCTGTTTATGCTTAATTAAAGTCACTTTTTCCTTTCCTGCTCTTTTCTGTTCATGCCTAAAGCCATCCCTTGGTGTCATCGTCTGTTCATGCCTAAAGCAACTCTCTTCCTCGGTGTCATCCTCTGTTCATGCCTAAAGCCACTCTCTCCCTTTGTACCTGCTTGTTCATGCCTTCCCAAAATTAAGAGGGGCGTGCATCAAGTCCACTTAAATCCCTCACGCTTCCCCTCCTATACACTCTATCCAGTTCAGAAACATTCATTACTAAGCGAAGAAATTTGATAACTAGAACCGAAAGAATAACCTAGAGGCCCCCTAAGAAAAAGATCGCAGCCTTTATTGTATTTGAAATACCAAAAAAATAGTTATCCGAAACAAAATTTCTTACAATTTTCGAAGAATTGCTGCTGAAGCCATAAAAAAATTATCGAAAGAGATAAAGCGCTGATAGCAAAATTTTATTTGTCGAATCATTTATTTTCTACGTTTCGAGCGAACGCATTCATCTTCGGGAAATATTCCATAATGAGAAATACAAACAATTAAGTTGTAAAATTTGAAAGTAATTTAACCGAAAAATGAATAATAATCAGTCATATTAATTGAAAATATTTCATCCAAGACAAACGAGGGGACATATACTAAAGCAAGCCATTTAAAACCACAGACAGTGATGAGTCCAAGATTTGAACAAACACCAATCAAGACGATAACTAACCTTTACAGAGTTAAATCGGAGTGTATACTAAGGGACTTTAAGTAGGCGGATGATGTTATAAGATGTTATGACTTATTTAGTTGGCAGTGGTTATGAGATTATTAATGGATTAGAGCTATGGTCGGAGTTGAAACTTGGGTTTACAGGTTTAATATAGAGTGATTCGGGTAAACGAAGCTTATTTGGGCATGTGTTCGTATATTAAATTTTAAAGTCTTCCAGAGTTAAATTACTACTACATTTAATTGCTTGAACTTAGCCTCCAGAGTGCACTGTGCTGCCGATGGTCTAGGTAAGGAGACATCTTGTCCATTTATATGAATAAACAACACTACTGCGCAAACCATAAATGTTAGATCTTTAGTGAAAAACTTGATGCTAATTATTCTCTTATTAATGAAAATTACACGAAAGTTAGCGTGACAATAATGATTTTATTCAGACTAGCATCTTCTGGTAAAATTATGTAGCATAAATCTTTTGGTACAGATAAATCAGGAATTATGGGGATGGAAAGAGTGTCTACAAAGATATTAATTACTTGGTCAAAGTAAAGGGATGGACAAAAAGGATTGTGGAAGTACATAGAGGATAACATCTCTCTTCTACCTTTTCTCTTATGCAGTCTGAATTCCATTTCTTAAAATCCCACTTCCGCAATATTTTTTTTTAGATCCTTTTAGATCCATTTAGAAGAAAGCTTCAAATTTATATCTTTACTTCTGAAATCGTTTAAAACAAAGCCGGAACACGTGGGCTTTATATAGAGAGAATTGGTTATGACAACACTTTGTCTAGAAATTAGCAAGTTTAAGAAGGAAAGAGTTCCATTTTGTCCTCGTTCCATCGTATAGGTTATATTTGGATGTAGAGAATTCAAGAGCTTAGAAAACATGTACAAGGCTAGAGATCCTATCAACTAGTCCAAGGTAATGCAACAATGATGGAGGGAGAAGCGGCAAAAATATTTCACATAAATAGAAAAATACTAATATGGAAAACAAAATAAAAGTCATAAAAAATTCTACCAACTAGATGAAACCATAATCATATAAATTAAACTTAAATATGACCTGAATAGTAAATCAGGACAACATCAAAATACTAATTTACATAATAAAACAAAAAGACGGAGGAAATGAAGCCGAAATGGACTAAAACGGAAAGAAAATTAAGTATAACCAAATTTAGAATCAGAATAAGATACACAACCAGAATAAAAAGATGGAATCATACAAAGAAGATCTTTCAAGGTAAAAACTAATATATTCATACCTAAATGAAAAGGAAATAACAAAAAATACAAAAGGTTATGAAAGAAGAGAAATATGTACGCAAGAGAGCATATCAAGCAACAGCATATTAAAACCGATTCGAACACTAGAACTAGATACTCACTAAATTATAAGACAAAAGAGACACAAAGCCTACAACTTAAAAAAAACAACTTATACTAATACTTATTAATTCTAACTTAAATAACTAATCAAACCTAGCAACCCTTTGAAAACCTCTTAGTTCCTAAAATTTCAACCCTGAATCCTTCACTTTCTCTCAATTCACACTTATCAGGCCTACAATTGGCACGAGAGACAAGGAAAGAAAGAAATGAATATAGAGTGGATATGAAAAATTACACACTGTGATTCGGATCTCATGTTAAGCTGTAAGTCCACTGAGTATCTAGGTCACAAATTTTCTTCCTACACTACTTTTAGCTCTTCTATCCTGAATCTTTCTTTCTTCCGTCTCTCTCATTCCCCCCAAAAGGGGGGGCAATAACGTCCGGTCCAGGGGAGAGTATTTCGGCCACCCGAAAACGAGGGGCAAACGAACAGGGCTTCGACAGGAGTTGACAAGAGAAGTCGGAAAAATCACTCGGTAGCGATCGTTAAATGGAATTACCTCACTGGCTGGGGCTAATTCCAATACACAAAATAGTTTAGCTGTCACTTTGCTTTGTTGTTAGCACCTGACTTGGAGCTAGGGGAATTTTCTTGGGGTCCGGGCGAGACTTTTCAACTCTGTGTCTCCTCATGGGAGTTGAGTACTATTTATTTCCGAGGCTCTCCCCGGAGGGATGGGGGGTTAGCGGGAAACAGCTCTACTCTCGAATGACCTCGAATCTTCTTGCAGAGACTATTCTAGCCCGTGTAAAGGTAAATCGTGGTGGACGCGGTTCGCCTAACCGAGCCTTCTACAGCGCATGGAAGTTCCGTTCTGAACAAGAGATTCCACGTGGAATTCCCTCATGTATATATATATATATATATATATATATATATATATATATATATATATACAGTAGCGGCCATAATATAAGGGTCAGTAAGAATAAGTGTATTTAAATATTTATTATGGAAGTTTAACAACGTGTTGAAACTATATATTATGTACATACTCGTATTTAGATATATATAATAATCTCTATATTTCGTGAAAATTTCAATTGAATGGATTCAAAATTTCTTAAGTTATGAGAAAATAAACAAACTATCTTCCAAATTGCAGCGGCCAAAAGTTAAGGAACAGTTAGAAAAACAATGTAAAATGGAACAAGAACAAAAAAGAAACCCTCATCATTAATATTTTGTGAACATCCCTATACTAACAAATCACCTCTCGATATCTGTTACGAGAGGACTGAATTAATTTCTTGCGAAATGATAGGGTAATATTGTTCCATTCGTTTTTCGATAATTATAACGGTTTCTCTTGGTTCTTTGGATTTGTCTTTCGCGCATCATCTCCAATAATCTTCCAAACGTTTTCTACAGGGTTGAGATCGAGACTTTGAGGTGGCTAATCCATGAGATCAAACCCTTTATCACTCAAAATCTTTGACTCTCTTTGCAGTGTGGCATTGAACGTTGTCCTGCATGAAGATATGAGGTTGAACTGACGAGGATTGGAGATGTGGAAGGGCATCCTGTCTAAGAATCTGCTTGTAGATTTCAGCATTGATAGTCCCTTGTTTGCGAATAAGTAGACCAGAACCAGCAGCAGAGATCAATCCCCATACCATTACACTGCCTCCTCCATATTTCACTGTCTTCCTCAAAAATGCCCGAGATAACCTTTCATCCCATCATCGTCGGAGGTAGATGCTGCCATCGGAACCAATCACATTAAACTTCGATTCATCGCTAAAATGAACCTGCGCCCACTGTTACTCTCTCAAAACGTCATATTCATGAGCAAAACAAAGACGGGTTCTTTGATTCTTCTTGGAAATCAAAGGTTTCTTTCCCGGTGCCCGAGCAAGCAACCCAAAACCTCGTGACCTCCAAGAAATTGTTTTGCGCGATACGGTAACTTCGGAGGTAGAGCTGAGCGCACGGAATATCTCAGCAGCATTCTTAAACCCCTCCTTCAGTGACATGCTAACCATAATACGATCCTGTTTTGGCGAGGTTTTACGAGATCTACTGGTTTTAGCTTTAGTTAGCATCTGTCGATCCCGATGGCTTAAAACGAGCAAACCAGTTTTGCACAACACTTCTAGACCTTCCTACAGTAGTTGTTATGACATAATTTGCCTCGTCCTCTTAGTGAAGGCACATAATCCTTTGTTTTTCTTCACAGGACACCGGTCGTCTCTCACAAGAGGCCTTGTTGACAGTTGAATGTTCCAATGATGTATGATCATAAAAAGTAACTGTTAGCCCGTTAACCGTTAAAAGTCACCTAAACACAAATACCTCGCTTGGTATTTCATTTTTTTTTTAGGAGACCCTTAATTTTGTTGCTGCAATTTGGAAGATAGTTTGTTTATTTCCTCCTAACTTAGGAAATATTCAATCCATTTAATTTAAATTTTCACGAAAGATAGATATTAGATATATTTAAATATGTACATAATACATAGTCTCACCTTTTTGTTAAATTTCTATAATAAATATTTAAACACACCTGTTCTTACTGACCCTTATATTATGGCAGCTACTGTATATATTACTACCTGCATATATAGCTATATAATAATAATCAAGTCTGTGTGTGTGTGTCTGTGTGTGTGTGTGTGTGTGCGTCTGTCTATCTCTAGGGAGAAAGGTTAGACAATTTACATAAAAACTATAGGTGCATCCTAATGTAGAATTTTCCGAGGAAGATAATGGAATTAGTCCTGAGTCCTTAAGTGCACTCCAAATGGAGCTACGGGCCCTTTTCCAAACTTGCCCCCACCCCTCTCTATTCGATCGAGGAAACGTGAGCCGGATTTAAACCACCCGAGGCACATCTTATTTTACCCTACATCTATATAATAAAAATGAAGTATGTCTGTGTGTGTGTGTGTGTGTCCATCTATAGGAAGAAAGGTTAGACAATATACATAAAACGAAAAGTGTATTTTTATATAAAAATCAAACCGTCAAGTAAATCCGTCTTAGTTTACATATACGAACGCATATTTTACCCGGGCTACGACGGGTATCTCTGCTAGTATATATATATATATATATATATATATATATATATATATATATATATATATATATATATATATATATATATATATATATATATATATATATATATACATATATATATATAGTCGAATGGAATAATATTGAAACAAAATGAAATATAATTTTTTTTATTTTGTTAACATAAGCTTCATTGAGATCAAAACACTTGCAAATTATGATACCATGCATTTAAATAACTGATAACCAATGTGGACGTAGCCTGCGAAAAGTTTGATGGGGTGAGGGCGTGAGATGCAAGAATATATTTTAGAAAATGAGTATCTATGTTTTTTTTGTTTTAATATAACTTTGCTAAATGGCAACTTGGCAACCCTAAGCCATATGAAATGAGATAAAAGTTGGTTCATTAGCTAATTTCGCTCAGTCGCTTTAAATTGTTTTTCCTTGGCATCTCTTGTAACCTGTGATTGACACCGTATTTTCTCTTTTAGTTGTAGTGTCTTAGTGGCTAAATGGGCCAATAGATACCATTATGTGGCTATGTGACTAGATTGAAAGGAAATACTCTAACGCTGTTACATTAACTAGGGAATTTTTGATAAATTTTGTCTCGTCTTATTTCAGTAAAATTGCAAAACAGGCTGATTTACGACTGAAACTAACCAAATTGTCTTCTAGAATCAAGGATATGGGCCGTAAGCGAAAGACACAAAGTTCTCACTAAAGAGATTCACTTATTATTTGTAGTCAATAAAAATGTTAGATTCTTTTGTAGTCGTTATTTAAATTTTCAATATTAAAAATAATTATATTTTTTTTACTTTTTCAACCACCGGTGGGTAATAAATTTTTCTGCAAAGTTATAATTGGGCCTGGGTGAAAGAAGTTGGGTGTGAGGGAAGGGAACGTACATACTCGCATGCCGCCAGACAATCGTGGGAACGAAAGAAATTTGTCGTTGAGTTGACCTTCGTCTCCTCTCCCCCCCCCTTCCCCCAACTGTCACATCCAGTTAGAAGTGAACTAACCCGAACTGCAGTCAGCAGCCCCGAACCCGTCGTCTTATCCCCCCCTCTCCCCGAGAACTCGTGTTAACGCCACCCGAACCACCTCGTCTGGACCTGAGTAGTCGTCTCTCCAATCCATCACAATTAATGGCAATCTTTAAACCCAGTGTCCCTCTATTCTTAAATTACATATTTAATTAACAGTGATTGATACTCCCATTGAGTCATTATAAATATAGACGCTTACCGTCAGTGTTTAATATTTAATCCTTAATTTTGCCCGTTTAACTATTGCTAATTATTATATTTGTGTGAAGTAAAGTTTATTTTTTTGTACGTGTGTTTATTTGTGGCTCCTTCCTTTTTGAAGTACCCTTAGGAAGACTTTAATTAAGAATCCCTTCGGCTAATTTATTCAACTTGTATTATGCACTCTTAGAATTCAACAATCACAAACCTCCCCCAAGTAACAAGTGGGACCTTTATAGTGAGAATCCTGGCTACGGCACAACACGCCTCTAACCAGCTTTCGCACGTTCAGTAGGAATTAAAACCTATATATATATATATATATATATATATATATATATATATATATATATATATATATATATATATATGATCGTAGATTAAGTCATAGGGTCAATACCATCCACTTAAACAAAAGCGGTGTGTCCAGATCAAGGACTAGAATAATTGTTGGACCAGACTATAAGCAATTCTAAGACATTGGGAAACACTGATTTAAAACATTTATATAAAACTGAGGTTGGGATTAGGTCATCCGACGTTTTTTCCAAACCTTAAAAAGAAACATAAAGGGTACTCATTTGTCTTTTGTGGATGATATTAAAAGAGCTGTTTTAAATTCGTTTAATTCCGAGAGTCCTCAGTTTCATGGAAATGGTTTAAATGGATCCTATCATCACATGAACTGGTGTTTTCACCTCAATGGAGCTTACTTATGTTGTAAAATAAAACTTATACTACTTTTTGTTTTAATTTTATTTCATTTTTCTACTAACTTTTTGAAGATCCTTGTACATACGAGTATATTTTGGAACTCCGCTTCGGAAGAAGCTGAGATTCAACCTCATTTTCTGAACAGAGAATATAAAATTTCTACATTAAACTTCTTAATCCTATTAAAAGATTAAAATGGGTACAATTAGGGTGAGCTGAGTTATGCTACGGGAAAGCTATGTCTTATAATAAAATTTGGAGGGAAGTAGCTTTTAGTTTTATCCAATCACTAAGAGTAGTCTTGACTCTCGACAGTCCCGAGACGGAAAGTCTACCCCCGGGGTAAGGTTGACCCCCCTCCCCTCCAGCAAGTACCATTATATTTGGCGACCTTAAATCATAACTGAACTTGGATCTTTGTAGAACCCTGACCTCACTAGGCTATTGCTGGAGCCTACCGTTACATTTTTGTGACCTTGCCAGGATCTCAACCCTCAAGGATCTCAAATCCCAAGGATCACAACTCCCAAGGATCTTAGTCCCAAGGATTTCAGCCCTCCAAGGATCTCACCCCCCAAGGATCTCAACCCACCAAGGGTCTCAACCTCCAAGGATATCGACTCCCAAGGATCTCAACCCCCCAAGGATCTCAACCCCCAAGGATCTTAACTCCCAAGGATATCAATCCCCAAGAAATCAAATCCAAGGATATTAACCCCCAGGATATAAACTCCAGCATCCAACTCTCGGATCATACCTCAAAAGTATCAACTCCAAAGAATCCTTCTACTATATATTTGGTGACTTTGCCAGTCCTACTGTCATCTCCACCAGCCCTTCAATTCTTCAATCAACATTGCACTACGAGTGCCTATTTTCTTCAGCACCACGTGGGCCTCTTTCCTCTACTTTGCATGAGTCCATTACGTTCCTCGTTGGAAACAACAAGCGACTTACTTAACCACATCATCGCATTCCTTTGCAGCCGAGTGCTTCCAATAAGCAAGCTCAGCGTCTGCTTTGGGCCCGGTGTCTCCGTTTCTCCCGTCATCCTTCTTATGCATAACAACACTGCGAAGTTGTTTTTTTTTCTTTTAATTAATAGCTAGTAAGTTAGATTGATTATTGAAAAATTACTACGGTACTGTTTTTACACCCCGAGTATTAGTGTCAGTAATATCCTAGATTACTTACCAAATTAACTTATCAATTAAAACTTATGAATTATACTTATCAGTGGTATTTAATAGGAACGTTCTAAAAAAAAATGTTGTTGTTGTTCCGCATCTATATATATATATATATATATATATATATTAACTTTATAATATTAGATATTTAATTTAATTATATTCCTTGCTTAGCACTTGCTTGTGGGACCGGCCATCCTACATCAAATGTTACTCTTGCGAATTTATTGACAAAAAGACTCATTTATGATTTAAATTCTTTGACTAAGTGGCAAATAACAATCAAGGTTAAATTTGTTGTTGTTTTTTTTCTCTTGCGATTGATTTGAAACCATTATTTTTATTAAAATTATTAACGAAACGTTTAACACTCAAGCATTATTAACTTTAAGATTGTAAATGCCATTCTGTCTTGCCATCTTTAATACGTAGTTCAAATTGTTCTTTCGCTAAATTAGTAAGGTTACTTAAAAAGGCAATTTAACAATATATATATATTCAAATTGCATTTTTAACTTATAACCCCCTTTTCGGTAGAATAATATTGAAACGAGAAAAATTAATGCAATTGAGCACCCTTCCTTATTTAGTCATTAACTTAGAGAAATTAGAACTACTTGAATAGATAGTTAGTTGAACCCAAGGAAACCAATTATCCCAATTCTCTATTCTATCCTTCTTTCCTTGTGCTTGCATACCAAAACCTATTTCAAATTCATGCAAATCCCCTTTGATACACAAGACCACTCTATCCTTTCACCCTCTCTGTATAACTATGACGGACCAAAAAAATTCTACTACCCATCCACCCCCTGGCTTCCTTAATGCTTCACGACTTGTTAACCTTCCCTGTACAGTTACCACTTTTGTGGGAACGGTTAATGACGTGCTTACACCCTCCCCCCTCTTCCTGGAGCGGACCATTGGCTAAGGACTTCGAGCGACACTTCACCTCTGAAGGCATTCAAGGTTATGATGCGAAGATACGTGTGGCCAAAAGGTTCGTTTCGAATATTCAGGGTTCTGCTCGTCACCTCAGTCTTTAAACCTCTTCCTATGAATCACTCTTCTCATGGGAGGATTTTAAAAAGGGAATCCTTCGGGACTTTCTACCCCCCGCGCAAGCTATGCCCTTTGCTGCCCTTCACCTTTTACACCAGTGTCGATGGGAAAAGGGTGAGGACTTCCTAGTCTTCTTCTCTCGTATTGACCGCCCTATTCTGGATGGCTACACCGCCATAGAGGAGGGAACAGGTGACACTATTCCTGACTCCGTTTTTTTATACAACATTTTATATGTGTTTTACCGCACATTGATCTAACACAAGCCCCAAAACTTGAAACTTTAATGGATCCCTTTCTACCCTTAAAATAAAATTTAACCGCCCTACGGAAAAGGTAGGAACATTAACCCACTCCTTTTACATCCCTTATCTCGGACCTCTAATCCAATTGTTCTTTCAGAAGTAGTGGGAACCACCCACAACGCCTCACCCCATGCCATCCTCTAGGAAGCCCCTCTAACCTCGACCTTCGACTAGGGAACGTTACTGCCCCTATTGTTGAAAAAAGAGCTACGCATCCTCCTACCCTAGGCATGAGACGTTGTGCTTCAATTGTGACCAAGGTCATACGAGCTCCGACCGCAAGTTTCCACCCCACTGTCCCTTATGCGAAGCTGGCCACCGTTTCGGAAGTTTCCCCATATGGCCCAGCAACAAAACGTCTCGTCCAACCCACAACTCTCACGGTAACGTAGTTCCTTACCCTCAGCCTACATATAAGGCCTTTTCTAATTACCATACTTTTAAGGGACCCTTTTCTTATTTCCATAGCCAAAAGGTGTCTCAGAACCTCACTACCCACCCAGTAACAAGACTAAGCAAGTCGTTAGGAGTCTAGAGGAGGCTTCAACCCGAACAGACGCCCTTCCGGTCCAACCCCTTATTCCAAATTATCCAATGCATGAGTCCTTCGTAAATAACACCCTAGATTCCCCCTTTCTCCTCCCAACCCCAAACCTAATAACTACCGTTACTGTTACCACTCCAGATGAGGAAGAAGCCATTACTTTTCATACTGACAAGCATTTTTTAGGGCTAGGTTTGCTTCCACCATGCATGATGAGTGGAAGCCTACTTTTGCCTGTCCGTCCAACTTTTCTGTTACTAACCACTTACGTCCCAATCCCTTAGAATTAGTGATACTATTTGAAATTGGAGGCCATTCAGTCTCTGGTATGATTGAAACAGGAGCTACTCGAACGCTCATTAAGCCTGATATCTATTTGAAATTAAAAGGTCATTTATCCCCTCTAATGCCCCCCTTCCCTCCACAATCCAAATAACTAGTGCGATTTGAGGAAAATTTAACATGGATCACCTATCCTATATGGTCCTAGCTAGGGTAACCGCTGAGCCAATGAAAGACGAAACTGACATTCTCCTAGGAATGGATTTTCTGCACCATAATGACTAGATATTTCACACCTGTGCTAAGGTGATTTCCGCCCACGGATTTCTGCATCGAATGGCGTTGCGTCGCCCAGCGCACAGTCGTCTGCATATTGAAGTTCCAGAATATGATTAGTCACAGTTTTCGTGTGGGCTTAAAGTCTTCTTAAATTCAATAGGTTGCCATCATGTCGGTACTGGATAGAAGCCATGTCCACGTGAGGAATTGCGTTCTGACTGAGTAAGGTGAGAGCAGATATAATGATGTTGAATAACACTGGGGCTATGACACATCCTTGCCTGACTCCAATTTCAACGCTGAAATGTTCGTATCTTTCTCCTGAGGCAAGTACTGTTGCTGTCATCTCATCGTGTAGTTTCTTCAGAATTGAGAGGAATTTTGGAGGGGAGCCAAACTTTTCTAAACCGATCCATAGTAGTTCCCTATTGACTGTATCTAAAGCTTTTTGAAGGTCAATAGAAACTATGTAGAGGTGTGTTTTGCTTATTGCACTTCTGTAGTTGTCTTGCACATAATATCATGTCTCAGGTGTTCCTGTCCTTACGAAATCCGCACTTTGTATCTGGCAAGGTGCTTTCTGATATATGGCGACATAATCTGATAAGCATAACTCTTGTCAGAGAGATTCCTCTGCTATTTTCACAGACTGCTCGATCATCCTTCTTTTTGTACACAAAAACCATGTCAGATTTCACAAATTCAGCGGGAGGTTCTTCGGTATTCCAAATAACCGACATGAGCTCATGTATCTTTGAGTGCAAGAAATAGCCCCCTTCTTTGTACAGTTCAGAGGGAAGGCCATTTGGGTCAGGTGATTTATATTTTTTAAGGATTTTATGGCGTCAAGAGTTTCTTCAAAAGTGTGTACTTCGTTCATATCCATTGCGAGAGGTACCTTAGGAATTGCATCTAAAAGGTTTGACTCTATAGTGTTTCTATGATTTAACAGGGCTTGGAAGTGCTGTCCCCAGCGATTTAGAATGACTGTTTTGTCTTTTAGGAGATTGCCATCTTGTGATCTAACAGGGGTTAAATTGCTTTTCACAGACCCATAGATAGTCTTTACGCCGTTGTAGAGCCCATGTTGTTTGTTATTGTCAGCAAGGTGTTGCAGGTTCTTTGGCTGGTTTGTTCACCATTCATTTTCCATATTACGAAGCTTGATTTAAGTTCCTTTCTTAAATTATCAAAAGTTAGTTTAAGATGTGCGGAACTTGGGTTTGAGAGGCAGGCAACATGGGCCTTCTTCTTCTGCGTCAGCAATATTTGAATGTTTTTCGCATTTTCGTCAAACCAGTCTTTATAGTGCTGAGGTTTAAAAGCCAGAGACTCCTCTGCACACTATTTCAGAGTGGAATGGAGAGTGGTGCAGACGTAAGTAGCTGTCACAGTTGGGGGGGGGGGGGGTCACGGCCTTGCATTAAATTTACATATAATGAGCTTCTGTAAGCATTTCGTTTTACTTGATCTTTCAAGCTTTTGGCGTTTAATATTTTTGAGGAGCATGTCCGCTGAGCTGGGGGTCACATTAGAGGATTTAGCTTACAGAGTAACATAGTATGATCTGTTGAGGACTCTGAACCTCTCATTGCTCGTGTGAGGTAAATGTTATTTTGGTCACTCTGCCGGTTATTATAAAATCAATCATATGCCCATGCTTGGGACGGGGGTGAGTCCAAGTGGTTTCATATTTATTCGGAAGTTGAAATGTAGTATTAGTGATAACAAGATTATGCTTGTTTTCCTACTCTTGCATTTAAATCCCCAAGCAATAGGATTTTGTCTTCTTTGGGTACTGGTGAGACTAGTGCTGAATGTAGCGATTCATAGAATGCATCTTTTTGTTCTTCACTGGAGTGTAGTGTCGGAGCATATGCACTAATTAGGGGGGTGAGGTGGTGCTTTGCAAGAGGTATACGCCATGTCATCAGTCTCTGGGATATGCCTACTGGTGATTCAGTCATTTTGGCGAGTAATTTGTTACGTATGGCAGAGCCAACTCCATGGAGTTTTCGTTCATATTAATCATAGCCTTTCCAGTAGACTGTATATCCTTCACCAACCTCTGTTAAACTATCTTCGCCTGGTACTGTCGTTTCGCTCATTGCCACAATGTCAACATTCTATCTGTTTAGTTCATGTGCTATAATAGCCGTTCTGCGTCGAGGCTCTGATATTCCACTCAGCAACTCTAAGTGGTATTTTCCTTTTCTTAAGTTTACGACCCCAGTCAAGGATGCCTTGGCAGACGCGGTCTTCTGCACAGGATTGTTGTAAGGCCGCCTTTTTTAAAACTGAATATTGGTAACGGTCCTTCCCATTACTGGATGAGCAATAAGGCTTCCGTTTTCGACTGTTCAAACATATTGAGAGAACACGAAAGCTGAGCCAGCCCTTTTCGCCACGCAGCCAGCGGCGATCACATCAATACCACCCGCGTGCAGGAATCAAGCTGGCAGCTCCCAGTCACATCCATGGCCTACCACTTACACCTTATCCTGTCATCGAAGGACTTTTGATGATAAAAGGTTAATAGAGGGATGAGTGTGTGAAGGGGATGATTGAGTGAAAGAAAGAGTTAAAGAGATGAATGAAAGAAAGAGATGAGAAAAAAATGAAATATGAGTGGAGCTGTGCTTGCGCAGAGAGTGGATTAATGTGAAGAGGGGCTTGCGCTGGGCCTATCCCCACAGCTTAGCCTCACACAAAATTGATGGTGGCAAGAGATAATAAAGATGACAATCGACTGTGAGAGGTTGCAGAGGTATGCCAGACATCCTGTTTGTCGATAGCCACGCAATGTGGGACCCCACTCACAGCTTTTTCATTCGAGGTTGTGCTCCCGTAGACCTATCCCAATCAAGGGTAACCCAGAGGTCAGGTGGGGTTATTCCCGCTGAGAAAAAGATCTCTTTACAGCTACCCTCACCTGGTTTAGCCTGCTGGTTGAGGAGTTTGCCGGAGTGTGGCCGCTGGTCATGACACGCCAGCTTCGTGTCAGATGTCATCCCGAATCACCGCTGCTCGTCCTCCCTCAGCTTCTCTAGTTGATTTCTTCGGACCTTGACCTTTCCGCTTCGCTTTTGATGAGCCGCGCTGCCCCATTGGCCTACCAAAAATATCCGTCCCGGTGATTGGTTGATCTGTCGGAGATAATGTGTACGGCTTCAATTATCCTTATCTCTCTTTTCGTTAATCCCTCATGAAGAAGCCAATAGGCGAAATGTTAATAAAGAACTCCATAGTGTTTTCCGGTTTTTACTTCTTCCACCCATTCTCACCTATACGTCGTGAAATCCAACATATATATATATATATATATATATATATATATATATATATATATATATATATATATATATAGATGGTGGATTACTTGTTCAGTATTCCTCTTTTTTAAATGAATGTGTTTGGTAAAAAACAAACTAAATTGCTAAGCTTTCGATCTTATTCGATCATCTTTGGAGCGTTTTGATATGTTCTTGCCTCCTTTACCGATGTAATGACTGAAGTGGAGATCTGGCAGAAAGTAAAATGAAAGAAGATAAGATAAGATAAGAAAAATAAAATTAGAATGTGTAGAGAGAGTGAGATAGGATAGATAGAAATTAGAGTGTTGTGTGTGTGTTAATGTGTGTAGGATGATATGTGAAGATGATAGATATTTGTGCCAGGTTGCCTGGCTAACGCTTTCTTTTTTCTTTTATTTTTATTATATTTTTGTGATACATTATTATTTTAAGCATTGGAGCATTTGTTTTATTTTGCTCAATAAAGCGTTAGTATAATTTTATTGTTTTTTATTTTTATTTTTATTTTTTTTATTATTTATTATATTGTTCATCCATTTATTTTTTTTATTAATGCTATTATATAAATATATTTACTTTTAGTTCCTCATTGGGATTCACATTTGGCTTGTTTACTTGCTAGTCGTAATCGGTTATCCTTTCAAGATGTATTATGGTTTACAACCTATAGATTGGGTTGGCGTTTATTAACGTTTTACTCAGGCTAACGTCGAAGCGATGTTTATATTGCGTACGATGGATTTGGTCTTCTTGTACGATGCTTTGGTTTATTATATTCTGTGGAATCGTATTTTTAATCTTTTCCCACAGCTTTCTTGCTCTTTTTTGTATGACTGTGTTTATGGGTTCTATAGTAGATCTGCGGTGGAGTTCTTCTGCTGGTATGTAATCTAGTCTTCCTGTGTTTGTTATGAATCTAGTGGCTTGATTTTGGACCCTTTGAATCTTCTGGATTTGGGAGTTACTTAGTGTATTCAATGGTACAATTGGGTATAGGAGCTTAGCTTAAACTAGGGCCAGGTTTAGTTTTCTTTTATTTTTGGTTGAAAGTTGCCTAAATCTGTATAGTGCTGATAAGGTTGAGTTTGCTTCTATGATTTTTTGTGGTAGGTGACTTGTATAGCCTGTCGTTGTTAATTTTAGTCCGAGGACACGTCCTTCTGTTTAGAAAGGATATGCCTCTCCATCTACATGTAGAATAGCTTTTTTACTTCTGTTCATGGGAATTAGTTTGAACTTATCCTAGTTAGTTTTTATTTTATTCCTTTTCTCGTAATCATTTAGGTATTTAATTTCTATACCTGTTCTTAGGGCGATGTCCTTGGGGTTTTTCCTATCGCTGGTCACTATCTGAGTTATATCTTCCGCTAGTTGTATGTACAACGAACTTTTATCAGTTGGATGTGAAAGGTCCCTGGTATACCCTGTGTACAGCGTAGGTGAGAGGCAGCTTCCTTGTGGGACCCCCGTTTGCAGTTTGATTGCATCGCCCGTTTTGCCGTTTATCTGCAATATCGCTTTCCTATAATCTAGATAGCTGCAGAGTATTTTGCAAAGGTTTATTTGCAGGTTGAACGACGCAGATTTTGGCTTTTAGGCCGGGCAACTACACTTTGTCAAAGGACTTGGCAACATCACGAAGTACAATGTCAACTTTGTTGCCTCGTGCTGTTGCAGTAGCAATTCTTTTGGTAATGATTGCCAGCGCGGTGTCCGTCCCTCGCTTGCTCCGGAGCCCGTGTTGTTGTGGGTTGTAAAGGTTGTTTGTGTTGAGATGGTTGATCAACTTTTCGTTAAGGAGCTTTTCTAGGACTTTGCCTTGAAATTCTAGGAGCGAGATAGGACGGAAGCTTTCGACTTGATGTTTCGGTTTGCCCGGCTTCGGCAGGAAGATCATCATCGCCGTTTTAAATGCTTTGGAAAAGTATTCCATATTCAAGCAGGCATTGAAGACCTTCACTACTGATTCGTGCACATTATCTGAGGCATTAATTAGGTGAGCTTTAGATATCACACTTTGTCCTGGAGCCTTTTGTTTGAATGATTTTAAAGCTGTCAGGTATTCATTCATAGTAAATGGCTTTCCTTCCCCCAAGGGATTGTCTCTTTCTTCATCGACGTTTATAAACGGTATAATTAGTTCACGTTGTGTTGTCAGGCCACGTATGATTTCCTCCTCATAGTTTAGGTCAAAATTTTGATTTTTTTCAGGTGAAATAGAGAAAAATTTTGTCCAGTGCGTTCGGAAGTGCTCTTGTAATTCTTCATTTTGCTCTACTTTCTTGTTCTGAATTTTCAGGCTTATTTCATCTTTTTGATGTGATCCGCGTAGTTTCCTGAATTGTCTCCAGAATTTCCTTGGATCTCTTGGGTCGATCTAGGTCCAGGTATGGTTCTCTATTCTATTGTTGGGGTGTGCAAATTATCTGCCTCTCTGATTCTATTGGTGATTACCTCTAGTTATGCATCTATTTACTCTTTATTTTGTTGTTAAGGGATCCGGTTTCTACTGTGTTTAAGTATTGTTTGAATCCATCCCAGTTTTTTTGCTGGTTGCTTTTCTTCGTGATATTTTTATTTGGATAAGTGAAGTTGAGATGGTGGTAATTATGCTTAAATGTTCGGAGGGAGTTGCTGTGCCTGGCTGTGTGTTGTAATTTAAGTTGAAGTTTTGATTAGTTAGAATAATATCTGGGGTAGTGGAGGATCGGACTCTAAAATACGTAGGGAAGTCGGGTCCTTCTCTGTTTAGTAGGCCTCTTTGCATCAGGAGATGTAGGGGTTTTCCCGTACCGTTTGTATGGGCTGTGTACCCTGCTTCCCTGCACCTTGCACTAAGGTTACCGGCTAGAAAGGTTTAGGCTTGTCTGCTTAATAGCTTGATGAAATTGGGTATCGGTAGGTACGAGCGTCTTGGGGGTTGGTAGGCCCTTGCTATTATGACCAGGTCTCCTGTGGTCATTTATATTTTTACAGCTAAAAATGATTCTTCTAGCCCTTTTATTTCAGTAATGGGTATGCCTTTTTTAATGCCGAGGGCAACCCCGTTGTACCTTGACTGTTAGTGGTTTGTTGTTAATATTTTATAGTTGGGGATTTTTATTGTTTCTGTATCTGTGGATATGCCATGTTCAGTTAAGATGATTATGTCCGGATCTTCCTTTCTTACTATGTTGGAGTAGATAAGGCGTTTTTCTTTCCAGCAGTTAACATTCAGGGTGAATATTTTAAGCTTTCGTTGAAACACGTCCATTATTGTTATTATTGCTGGTTCTCTCTACCTTACTTTGCTTTTTCTGGACGGCCTGGGGATCAAGTGCACCCATTTCTCTTCTTTTTTCACCGCATGAAATGTTGCTGCATGATTCAGGGGCGATGAATAACATGCCCTGTTTTAGTGCGTTGTGAAATTCGGTTTCTTCCGCGTCTGCTTCGTATTCCTATCTGAATTTACCCTTGCCAAGTCCGTCGACTATTTCCTTTTGCTTGTATTGCTTAGGAATGGGTTAAGCATGAGATCCGTATATTTTGATGTTGAAGTGTTGGGTGGTCATTTTTTGCTGGTTGCTTTTCTTCGTGTGCTTTCTTCCTCTGATTCGGTATCCATTTCATTTTTTCTTCTTCTTCCTCTATTTGGTTATTGGTTTCCTTTGGAGTCATATTCATTTTGTATAACTCATTCGAGGGTGGGTTCTCCGGGAACCACATTTTTTTAGCCCGTTTTTCTCAAGTATGGTGTTAAGTTCAGTTGCATAAGAACATGGACTCGCCACGTTGACAAAGTGTGCATGCATTATGCACAGAATTAGGTCGGGTCTCATGGTTCCCTCGATATTGACCGTTGTGGTCTGTGCGGTGGGTGCAGAGATGCCTCCGTTAGCAGTTGCTGCAGCATAGGTGGCATTTTTTCTCCTTTCTTTCTCTGCGATGATATCAGCCTTCTTCTTCCTGATGAGTTGCTTTTTTACTGGGCATGTCATAGCAAGCTTTACCTTTCAAGGAACACTCCTTGGTTGGGTGCTTGTCTAGCGCGTAGCATGTGAAGCACATTTGCACTGAAACAAACGTTTACTTTCTATCTGTTCGGGGAAGATCTTAGTGTAAAATGCTAGGAGTCCTTGTTCGGTGGCTTTCTTTGCGGTCTCTGTCGATCTGAAGATCACTTTAAACACGTGGCTGTGATCCTCTCCATTCTGGTCCCTGAACTTTATTACTTCTTCGACTTTCGCCCATTCTTGTTTGCTTTTTAGCTCTTCTTTTATTTCTTGGGCTGTATGTTCGCCTACCCATGGGTCAAGGCGCCGGCATATCACCGACCTCTTTGTTTGGACGTCAGGTGGCGTTCGGTGGGCTAGTCCTATTTTGCCTAGTTTCTTGGCTGCGCCCTCGCTCAAAAGGTGATCGAGGTCTTTCTCCGTGTCGCATAGCGCCACAAAGCCATTGTATTATCTTTAGGCCGTAGGAGGACCACTCCTATATCCGCATATATGCACTTAAGCGTCTGTTCCCAGGAGGGTTTCTCTCGGCCGGGGAGGATGCGAAGGGGAACCCTCTTCGCTCCTTCTCGGTCATCCATTGCGGTTGGGTTGCTGATTCCTTCAAGTTGGTTATGGATGTTCGTCGCTGTATTTCCCTTGCTGTAGGGTCCGATTCTTCTTTCTGGAAGGCTTTTAAGTGCTGCCCCCGCCCCTCTCTTTGCAAGCAAGTTTCCATGAACATGAGCTGCCAGGTGGGATGGATGAATGATGGTTGGCGAGCCCGGGGATGCCCCTCAGACGGGTGAAAAGTGATGGACTTAATGATGGGTGGTGATCGAAACAACTACCACAGCCCGGGGGTGCTGCCTCGTCTATGGTTTGGTTATCGATGCTGCTTCCAACTTACACAGGGACGGTTATATGTCCCCCTGTGGTCTTGGACGGAAACTACGCTTAGAGATTAGAGCGAACTCTTTCCCAAAGCTTTCAGCATCACCTCGTAACCGGGTGGTCCCTTTCGTAGAGTTCCACAGTGGGCTAATCCTCAAACCTGCTTTCCTTTACGTCACCAATTATGTCTATCAAAGTAGATGGACATAGTTTGAGCGAGACTAGATGAATGGCAGTTCAGTTCACTTCCACTCCCTTCCCCGATAGGGGGATTAGCCGGACATGGGTCGGCTATGTGTGTCTCCGTAAATAATCTTCGTTTCTGGAGTCCCCGTGGGGAAAAAGTGCGGCAAGTTCACGTTCTTGGCGTGGCTTGGCTTTTTCTTTCCTGCCTTTGCCGGTGAAGAACTTCTTCTGAGAGCTTGAGAAGAGGTCCGTTTCGTATGAAGTCCACTGTGGATCTGGCGTACCTACTCTGTTCTGTACTCGAAGTGAAACAAAACGATTTTTAAGGGGTATTTATTCCGCCTTGGTTAAACGTAACGTTAGAAGAAATGAGCGACTCCTGTGCGTGGAGTTTTTAAAATAGTTTTAATGTGCGATTCCAGCTTGTCGCTTGACTAATGATGGCCGGCTTACCTTCATTTATTAATATGGCTTCTAAGATGTTAAGCCTCGCTTTATTAGCCACTTTTCTTTTAATAATGGTGATATCAACGAGCATATCTCTCGTTAGGTTAATATTATGTACACTCTCCATCTTGTTCTTCCGCCCTCCGCTTTGTAGATGCATATTTAACCGTTTCGAAAGTGTGGTAGTTGTGATGCCAATATATTTAGAGTTTTTATAGAGCTTACAGTCTTTATTGGGGCAGGTAATGGTAGACTCGAGATTTGAGGAGTTTAAGCAGATGTTATTTTTCATCAGAAGATTGCTGGCTTTTGTTGTTTTATATTAGATGATGAGTTGGATTTTATCCGTTTGATTTTTAACTTGGATGTTACGGTTAATAATCTCCTTGATGTTTTTTTCATCTCTATTATAAGCCGTGGACATGTGGTTTCTGTAATACACTTTGATGTCATTGACTTCTCCCTGATTACTTTCAGTTTCATCCGCATGTTTATAATGGTTATTTAACTACATCACTAAAGTACATAGGAAAAGTACGGACATGGGAAGATGCCTCAATGCAGAGAGTGAATGCCCTGAAAGGTACAAAATGAGCGTAATCGGCTCATACATCCGCCGAGCTTATAAATGCTGCTCTACGTGGAAACTTTTCCACCAGGAGATTGCACGAGTAAAGCAAATACTCGTGAATAATAGTTTTTAAAACAGCATGATTGACGAACAACTCCAATTATTTTTAAATAACCATTACAAACATGCGGATAAAACTGAAAGTAATCATGGAGTAGTCAATGATTACAGAAACCACATGTCCACGGCCTTTAAAATAGATGAAAAAAAACATCAAGGAGATTATTAACCGTAACATCAAGGTTAAAAATCAAACGGATAAAATTCAACTCATCATATATTATAAAACAACAAAAGCCAGCAATCTTCTGATGAAAACTACCATCTGCCCAAACTCCTCGAATCTCAAGTCAACCAACATAATTTTCGAATTCACCTTCCTCAATAAAGACTGTAACTTTATAAAAACTCTAAATATATTGGCATGACAACTACCACAATTTCGAGATGGTTAACTATGCATCTACAAAGCGGAGGGCTGAAGAACCATATGGAGAGTGTACATAATATTAACCTAACGAGAAAAGAGGTTAATAAAGCGAGGCTTAACATCTTAGAAGCCATATTAATAAATGAAGATAAGCCGACCATCAACATTTAAGCGAAAAGCTGGAATCGTACATTAAAACTATTTTAATAATTCCACGCACAGGAGTGGCTCATTTCCTCTAACGTTATGTTTAACCAAGGCGAAATAAATTGTCCTTAAAAATTGTTTTCAAAAACAGACAGATAAGACACCAGTTCCGAATCGGCAGAAGAAGAGACTAGAAGAATAACAAACCAACCCAAAAGAAAAGAAATTCCAAGACGGAAAAGAGACCAGCTCCACAAAGTAGACAAAACTCACCAAGCCCAACTGCAACAAACATGGGTCACCACTTGAAAGATAAGGGCTTCCGTAAACCAGCAGGAAGACGGAAATAAGTTTTACTTAGTCTTCCGAACAGATACTCTATCAACGAACGAAAACGGTTAAAGGACTTTGAAAACGAAATCGATTTTAGAACTTAATAAACTACAATGGCTAAAAAAGATCTTAAGATTTTACAGCTCAACGTTAACGGATGGAAAAGCAAAAGGATAATGTTTGGAAACATTTTTAGAAAACTAGACCAAGACATAATTTTAATTTCGGCACACGGCGTAAATCTTCAAGAAGACGAGATCAAAATCTGGAATAACTATGTTACAGCGGCTAACCCACCGGGAGAACTACAAGACGGGGCAGCTGTAGCAATCAGAAATGATATTGAATATAGAACTTGCAACGAATTGGACGAAGCCTACATCCCAGTGGAGATCAAAATGGAATTAGCGAACATCATTATAGCAACGGGATATCAACCGCTTAGGAGAAAACAACTGCCCATTCAGAACTTCATCAGAATTTTTAATAATAGGTTACCAGTGTTACTTTTGGGTGACCTGAACGCACACTGTCGAGAGAGCGGATATAGACGAAGAAACGGGATAGGCAGAAAACTCGGAACTCTGTTTACTAGAGGTATGTCTCAAAGACTTGGACCGGACTACCCCACCTACGTGAGGGCAAACGCAAACACAAAACTAGCCATATGTTTGGGAAATAACTATCTTCCATATAATTACTATGTGAGGCCGGAAGATATCCCATTTACGGACCACACAGCGCCTCTGCTCACTCTTAATCAAAGACCAATCCAGATCCCAGGGAAGGTAACAAAAGCCTTTCACAAAGCCGACTGGGAGCCATACAAGAGAAAATTAAGCTTATATCAGCCGAAAGAACTAGACGGCGCATCGCAAGAAGAGATAGACGAAAAACTAAAAACTACTAGGAATTTAAAAAAAAAGGCGGATAGAAAAGCCATCCGAAGAATCAGCTACTCGACGATTAAGACCTTTACCTGGTCTCCAGAGATAATAAGAAACCATCGTCGACTAAAGGAAATTTCAGACAACATAAGGTGAAACGGACCAACGAGAGAGCTACACAACACAAGGAAGAGGATAAAGAGGATTCTTGATACGGAAATAATAGAAAAACAAAATCAGCACTGGAATGAAACAATCCAGAAGATTGACGATGACGCACCCGCAAGAGAATTTTGGAAACAATAAAACAAATGAAAGGAAAATCAGGGGACAAGAAGATGACACTGAAGGATAATCAAGGCAATAAGATGGAATATATTGACGCAATAGTACAACTATTTAAAAAACATTGGAAGAACATTTTTAACATTAGTGAAGAGGGCAATCAAGACTTCGACAGGGACTTCGAACGAAACATCACAAGACAACTCGAACTAGAAGTGGACAGGATAATCCCTTACAGAAATTTAGATCCAGTAAGAGACACTTTGGACGGTAACGACGCAAGAATTACCGTCCAAGAATTAAAAAACATAATCGCTTAGTTTGAGCAGAAGGCACCAGGTAGATCAGAGCTCACTAAAAGCACTACGAATAAGCGACTGAAAAAATACTGCAGGGAATTACTTCAGTATTTAATGCCAGCCTCAACACCGGCTACTTCCCGAAAGAACTTAAAGTAGCCAAAACGATTTTCATACCCAAAGCTGGCAAGTCTACTACACGAGTGGAGAATTACAGGCCTATATCTCTACTCGACTTCATCGGGAAGATGTTTGAGAAAATTATGAACAGTCGCCTAAATGAGCACCTAGAAGCTAATGACCTTCCAAATAAATTTCAATTCAGCTTCAGAAACCACGGAGATGGCCCTCGCGGTCATAAGAGAATAAATAGCTAAAGCAAAAAGAGACAAGGCTAGCGTTGATATAGTCTGCAGGGTTGTGCTAAAGCTTTTGACAAAGTATGGACGAAAGGAATGCAATATAAGATATTGCAGTTACGCCTAGAGAACAAGATGTAAAGACTACTTTGCAATTACATTACCTAACGATACGCATTTATCAAAATGGGAAACTACCTTGGAGATAAATTTAAGATGGAGGCTGGACTTCCGCAAGGAGGATGTCTGAGTCCAACATTAGACTCTGTATATACCTCGGACATTCCTCCGCCAGCTACATACGGGTGCCTAAATATACAGTTCGCAGATGACATCACATAGATTATTGTCTGCCCTTATAGGAACCCTGATATGCAAGCAAGACTGACAGCAGAAGAAATACGACGGATCAGCCCTTATGAAAAACAGTGGAAGATCAGAACCAACAGGAATAAATTTAAAATCGTACCAATACACAGGAGGAAACTATGCAACATTGTGATCGAAGGTAACAGATACGAATACACAAACGAAGCTACAGTACTAGGATTGACGATTATGAAGAGAGGATACACCAAGCATGCGAGAGAAAGAGTAGAAAAGGAAGAAAGAGATTCAGGCTACTATTTAGACTCAGAGCACTTAAAAGAAAAAACAAGAAGAAAATTTATCAAGCCTTAATTTAGTCAACAATGGTTGTAAGGGAATGGTCACTTCCCCCCCCCCCCTCGTTCACTCTTGGTGCAGTTCCAAGGCGGTCACCGCAAAGACATCCGGCCGAAGGCATCGGCGGGTCCCGCGTGACCGCAGCACTGCCCCAGACCGTGCCATGAAAGAGGTCACCCCCCCCCATCGTTCACTCGTGATGCAGTCCCAAGGCGGTGGTTACCGCAAGGACATCCGCCCCAGGCATCGGCGAGTCGAAAGTTTGACCAGAGGGTGGCATAACTCGTTGCCATGTAAGACCCTAAAGGTCAAAAAGGTAAGATCTTCCCCCAGGAGAGTGAGATCCAGTTTCACGTCGAACAAGAAATTGGAGACGGTTTTCTCCCAACCTCGATGGCTAACGAGGAGCAGATGTTTGACTTCGTGGGAAAGACCGTTTGGGAAGAGAACTCTCCTGGGGCCGTCCTCAAGCTCCCCCCCCTTACCACTCCCCCAGTGGGGGTGCGAGGTATAAATGAGGAACTCTGAGGAAAATCGGGGTAGTATACGTCAGGCCAGGTGACGAAGTCCTCGGTTCCAAAACCGGGCTACCTTAGACTGGATAGGTAGTATACGTCAGGCCAGGTGACGAAGTCCTCGGTTCCAAAACCGGGCTACCTTAGACTGGATAGGTAGTATACGTCAGGCCAGGTGACGAAGTCCTCGGTTCCAAAACCGGGCTACCTTAGACTGGATAGGTAGTATACGTCAGGCCAGGTGACGAAGTCCTCGGATCCCCAACCGGGCTACCTAGACTGGATAGGTAGTATACGTCAGTCTCTAGGTGACGAAGTCCTCGGATCCACACCGAGCTACCGAGACTGGAGAGGTAGTTTACTTGGGTCGCCAGACCAAGAAGCACCCTGCAAGAGAGGCAGGGCTACCTACCTTAAGGGACTAAGAAAAAGCTCATCCTTGAGCTAAGTCCCTGGTTGTCAAACCAAACAATAAGTGAACTTTGGTAAGTTCGACTTACTCTCGCCAGAGAGATTCCTCATATCCTGGTGCACATTAAACACCAGAGGTATTCCTCGTCTTTGAGGAATTAAGAAGAAGAAGGAAAAGGCTCCCCCTCGAGCCCGTTATTCGGTGGCCACACCAAACTGTAAGTAACTTATTCTCGCCAGAGAAACCCCCCTCCGTCATCCTCGCCCGTGAAGAAGACCCTCCCCGAGTTCAGTCCTCGTCCATAAGAAAATTAGTAACGAAGGAAAAGCTCCTCCTCGAGCTCGTTACTCGGTGATCACACCGCACTCCAAGTAAGCTTGATTCAAGAACCAAGTTCAACTCACTCTCGCCAGAGAGACCACGACTACCTGGGTGTTGCATAGAGCACCGTATTGATTCTCGTCCTTGAAGAATCCCCCCCCCCCGGAAGAACGTGTGGACCCCCCAGCTGCTACCCTCGCCAAGACGACCGTGGAATTCCGCCCATCTACACGCGTCAAGTGTAAATATTTCTGAGGCCCTTTAAACTCCACGAGTCCGTAAGCCTAATTCTAATATTATTGTTTTGTCTAGAGAAAACGTGAACTTAATTTTGTGGGTCAACTAATTTAATTAATTCTTGTTTATAATAATATTTAGAGTATTGCTGTAGTTAAAGTATAAAGGTTGTGTATTCAATTGGTTAAAGATAAAAATATAAGTTTATTTTGGGAATTAGTGGGCGTTTCTTTTATATCCTGACGTGTTTGGTAAAGGCTCAGTTCATTAAGATATTCTTATAATATCAATATATTAGACACTCTTAGCACTCTTAGAATAGAACAAAAAGGAGGGGCATTCTACGACACTAACTAAATAAAAGAGGTGTCAGAGGAGGTCAGTAGGGTTCTAGCAGAAAGAATTCTACGACATATAATAAAAGTGGTGTCAGGTTTTGTAGGTTGTTATTAGAAAGAACCCAGCAGTGTCTAATTAGGAAAGAGCCAACACGTAAAGGAAGATCAGGAGTAAGAGAATAATTGACGAGAGGAAAATTGGTAGAGTTAGGGGTGGTAACAATATAAAGGTAATTGGCAGGTCAAGTGGTAAATTTGTTGTCGGGAGTGATATTTCAATCAGCATAGTAGTGGGATTAAGGGTAAGTTATGCTGAGCGCTACCTGGTGATTGGCGGCATAATTATCTGAAAATACAGAAAGGAAAAATCGACGGACCAACACGAAATGGATCCAGTCAAAAGATTTTACCAACAAGCCCAAAGTCTGGGACTTGAAGGCACAGAAATGCATGACTACGTCATGGCAGAATTAAGAATAGATTGTGTAGAAGAAGAAAGAATTTGGGATATAGAAAAGGAACAAGAATTAATAAAGTTTGAGAGAGAAAAAGAGGATATAATAAGAGAGGATACAAGAGAACGTGAATTAATGGAAATATGGATGAACCGGAATAGTGAAGAATCCCGAATACAGCGGAAAATAGAAACAGAGGAAAGAAGAATGCTGAGAGGAGGTAAAACAAGCGAAAGAATAATATTGTTGAAAAGAGAAGCACAAGAATTCAGAATAAGGATAGAAATGGAAGATGAAGAAAGAAGACTAAAGATAAAGCTGGAAGATGAAGAAAGAAGAACTCAACGGGAAAACGAAATAGCGAAAGCAGAACAAGAAGCCGAGGAAAGGAGAATGAAGATGGAAAATGAGTCAAAAGAGAGGAGAATAAAGATTAAAAAAGAAATAGATGAAAGGAGAATGAAGAGAGAAAAAGAACGTGCTCAAGCTGAAAGAGAAGAGAGAGAAGAAAAGGAAAGATGGCTCGCACTCGAAAGAGCACCTATCGAGAATCTCATAGAGGCCGAGGAAGTTGGAGCTCGGCCTGGACCTAAGAAAGGACCATCGAGGGAAACCCAGCCAAATGGGGTAACGATGGAAGAAGTAGGAAGTAGCGATGGGGTACCAGCAGGAGTACCTAAGGTAGAACCTACGAGGAGAACCCAGCCAAATGGGGTTATCTGGGAAGAAGAAGAAGGTAGGGTAGAGGTACGAGCAGGTGTACCTGAGGAACTACCTACTAAGAGAAGTGAGTCAAATGAGTTGACAAGGAAGGAGGAAAGAGGTGCTATGGCTATGCACCCAGGTAAGACTAATCAAATGGTAGACGCGGATGAGTATCCCCTACCCCTAGTAGTCTCCTCCCCTAACGGAACGTCCACGGAGTTACCGCTAAATCGCCAAGTCATAGTGAGCGCCAAGCCCATTAACGACCTCGCGGGGAAAAATTTTCTCGATCCCCAAAGATCGAACCCAGACACGATCTTCCCGTGTACCTGGTTAAAGGAAAGCTATGGGACCTACGCTCCCATCAATTATGCCCCGCTACAACAGGCCGCTCAAGCCTTAATGTTCAATTTAAAGGTAGTCAAGTACCATAATATGAGTAAGTCGAGTAGGTTGAAATACCACTACCATTTAGTAACATACTTGGGTAGACTCAATAACCAGGACGGCCGACTCAGGCGCGGTAGAATAATGGTCACAGAGCACCATTTTAGTATTAGCTACCTCAAAGGAGCCGATAATGTACAGCTGCTCTATAGGCGGAGACGAAAAACCATGGAGGGTTATTTCAGTACCTAATGAGCGTGATACCATGCTTTCATTTGTTGTACGTGTTAATATTTATCGGTAGGATTTAAGTTCTCAAAAACTTAGAAATGTAAGGAAGTAGCTTGTTTTGTTGTTTTTTTTTTGGGTAATCGATGAATTAAGGTTTTGTTATGTTCATGTAAAATTGTAAATCGAGTGTCTAGCTCGACACATTGCCGGTGTAAACGCGCGCGTGGGCGCTCATATGTAAGGAAACTTAATGTAAGGGAGGGCTCAAAGAAATACAACTTTGCTAAGCTCGACTAGGTTGAGTAAGTTGTTTTGAGTTCCCGGGAGCATCCCCCGCCCCCCCATTATTTTCTTCGGTGGGAGGTGTGTAAGGGAATGGTCACTTCCCCCCCCCCCCTCGTTCACTCTTGGTGCAGTTCCAAGGCGGTCACCGCAAAGACATCCGGCCGAAGGCATCGGCGGGTCCCGCGTGACCGCAGCACTGCCCCAGACCGTGCCATGAAAGAGGTCACCCCCCCCATCGTTCACTCGTGATGCAGTCCCAAGGCGGTGGTTACCGCAAGGACATCCGCCCCAGGCATCGGCGAGTCGAAAGTTTGACCAGAGGGTGGCATAACTCGTTGCCATGTAAGACCCTAAAGGTCAAAAAGGTAAGATCTTCCCCCAGGAGAGTGAGATCCAGTTTCACGTCGAACAAGAAATTGGAGACGGTTTTCTCCCAACCTCGATGGCTAACGAGGAGCAGATGTTTGACTTCGTGGGAAAGACCGTTTGGGAAGAGAACTCTCCTGGGGCCGTCCTCAAGCTCCCCCCCCTTACCACTCCCCCAGTGGGGGTGCGAGGTATAAATGAGGAACTCTGAGGAAAATCGGGGTAGTATACGTCAGGCCAGGTGACGAAGTCCTCGGTTCCAAAACCGGGCTACCTTAGACTGGATAGGTAGTATACGTCAGGCCAGGTGACGAAGTCCTCGGTTCCAAAACCGGGCTACCTTAGACTGGATAGGTAGTATACGTCAGGCCAGGTGACGAAGTCCTCGGTTCCAAAACCGGGCTACCTTAGACTGGATAGGTAGTATACGTCAGGCCAGGTGACGAAGTCCTCGGATCCCCAACCGGGCTACCTAGACTGGATAGGTAGTATACGTCAGTCTCTAGGTGACGAAGTCCTCGGATCCACACCGAGCTACCGAGACTGGAGAGGTAGTTTACTTGGGTCGCCAGACCAAGAAGCACCCTGCAAGAGAGGCAGGGCTACCTACCTTAAGGGACTAAGAAAAAGCTCATCCTTGAGCTAAGTCCCTGGTTGTCAAACCAAACAATAAGTGAACTTTGGTAAGTTCGACTTACTCTCGCCAGAGAGATTCCTCATATCCTGGTGCACATTAAACACCAGAGGTATTCCTCGTCTTTGAGGAATTAAGAAGAAGAAGGAAAAGGCTCCCCCTCGAGCCCGTTATTCGGTGGCCACACCAAACTGTAAGTAACTTATTCTCGCCAGAGAAACCCCCCTCCGTCATCCTCGCCCGTGAAGAAGACCCTCCCCGAGTTCAGTCCTCGTCCATAAGAAAATTAGTAACGAAGGAAAAGCTCCTCCTCGAGCTCGTTACTCGGTGATCACACCGCACTCCAAGTAAGCTTGATTCAAGAACCAAGTTCAACTCACTCTCGCCAGAGAGACCACGACTACCTGGGTGTTGCATAGAGCACCGTATTGATTCTCGTCCTTGAAGAATCCCCCCCCCCCCCGGAAGAACGTGTGGACCCCCCAGCTGCTACCCTCGCCAAGACGACCGTGGAATTCCGCCCATCTACACGCGTCAAGTGTAAATATTTCTGAGGCCCTTTAAACTCCACGAGTCCGTAAGCCTAATTCTAATATTATTGTTTTGTCTAGAGAAAACGTGAACTTAATTTTGTGGGTCAACTAATTTAATTAATTCTTGTTTATAATAATATTTAGAGTATTGCTGTAGTTAAAGTATAAAGGTTGTGTATTCAATTGGTTAAAGATAAAAATATAAGTTTATTTTGGGAATTAGTGGGCGTTTCTTTTATATCCTGACGTGTTTGGTAAAGGCTCAGTTCATTAAGATATTCTTATAATATCAATATATTAGACACTCTTAGCACTCTTAGAATAGAACAAAAAGGAGGGGCATTCTACGACACTAACTAAATAAAAGAGGTGTCAGAGGAGGTCAGTAGGGTTCTAGCAGAAAGAATTCTACGACAATGGTATACCCGGTGATACCATTGTATACAATCTTAAAAAGTAATGTTATCGCACTGCAACAAACACAGAACAAGGCAGTTTTGATAATCACAAACAAAAGAAGAATAGATAGAAGAAGACAGCAAGATTTGCATCGTGAAGCAAGAATTCAGCCAATCAACAAGATTATAGAGAAAAGGGCCAAGAAACTCATCTAAACCACGCAACGCGAGATAGGAGAGTAAGTAATGGCAATGATCACCCAGAGAAAAGAAGGGGGAGCACGTAGAGTCTTCCCCACCTATACTTCAAAGATCAACGAAGAAGAGGACGAAGTGTTCACATGATGAGAACAAACAGAGGGAGTGAGTAAACAAAGTTAAAAAAAGCTAGAAATTATAAAAATAAAAATAAAAGGATAAACAAAAAACAGGTATAATAAAATAGAAAGGAGAAAACTTTATACCAGTGAAGGAAAACAACTAAAACAACGGTTTGAACGCCACAACACACCAACAATAACACAGATGTATAAACATGACATAAAACGAACATAAATTGTAAACCTGATACTCAGGCAACTATTTCTATTCATTTGAATTCTAAACTATATCATTCCTAAATGCCAGAGATTAGCGTGACCTCCACGTATACTTTACATTCAACTGCACATCTTCTACTTCCTTCTTTTCCATCTACATTTTCTTCTATCCTTCACACTGGGCTTAACACAGCATACGTGGGACAGGGGCACTAGAGATTAAAGGAATAGACAGGATATAGCACACACCGTGGTTCGGATTTTACGTAAAGCTGTAGGGCCGCCGACCATCTTGGTCTCCTTTTAATCTTCCACACTACTTCAAACTTTGCTCTTCCCCCTTCCCTTTCCTCTTCCTCTCCCTGTCCTTCTCCCTGTCTCCCTCTCTCCTATCCAGAAGTGCATTAGGACTCTGGAGGGAGAGGGGAGACTGGGAGGGCCTAGTGCCCTCCCCTCCCTCCTCTGGTCATCTTAAGATGGACGGGGGGGGAGGGGCTTGGCGATCTATTCTATCTCAGCCTCCACACCTTTTCTAATTTACTTGACTCTACTTCTTTCACTTTACTTTCTGCCAGATTCTCACTCCACTCATTACATCGATAAAGGAGGCAAAAACATTTTAAAACGCTCCAAAGATGATCGAATAAGATCGAAAGCTTAGCAATTTCGTTTGTTTTTTACCAAACACATTCATTTAAAAAAAGAGATGAATACCGGGCAAGTAATCTACCATCTACAAGATGGAATAAAAAAGATAGTTAGAAGAAGATAAATTTGCCATGGAAATTAATTTAGGCAAAAGACACGATGGTCTTCAACAAAATTTGCATATATATATATATATATATATATATATATATATATATATATATATACAAGAGAAAAAGAAATTTCACGCGAATGAACAATGAGACAAGAAACAGGTGTTCTTTAGAGGCAAGAGAAAGGGACATTAGAAGAACACTGGAATCAAAGAGAGCAGAGGGTGGCACAATGAAGGCAATCCTTTACCGAGAAGACAGAAATAACTCAAGGGCAAACAAAGCTTAAACGCTTGATATCAGTATGTGTAGAAGAGTGATACACATAAACAAGAGAGAAGAGATCCTACTGGAGTAATAAAGATATTTTCACTAATACTTGAGTCTTTTAGTTCTTTATTGGGCAACTGGACCCGAATGATTCTACGGGCTTATTAATCTTTTTATAGTTGTATTTTAGGCGTTTATGTCTTTTTTTTTAGTTCAGTGCTAAACTATTGTTTTTTTTTGTTGTTTTTTTTGTAAATTACCGCCATGTCCTCTGCGGCCATTTACCTGCCGCTTGGGAATTTCGTCCGTCTCGATATTTTGCGCTTTATTCTTGTTAGTTCTATGTCTATCTAGATTTTGGTCTAGTGCTGGACATATCTGCTCTTCTACTATGTCCCAAGTGTTTTTGGCCTTTGATTGTATTAACGTATTTAACGAATGTATCATTTACTGTTGTGCAGTGCTCTTTGTGTGACATGTTCTCTTCTTCTTGTATGGTTTATTATTAAAAAGGCTTTGTTTAGGACGATCTGCATTGTTCTCATGTTCACGAGCCCTGCGGTCTAGGTGACCACTGCCGGCTATATCAGCTTGGTCATAACGTAGCAAAAGTAGAGCTGCCTTAGTTTACTGCTGCTCAGCTTGCGGAAGTAGAAGAGTTTACCAAGCTCTTTATTCGCCCCGTTGAATAAAAAGGTTATACCCACTGGTGCTCAGTCTGAACCCAAGTCCAGTGCCTTCCAAAGAATAGCGATAGTTTTGATCGCTGACATAAATATCGGCCAACTAATTGCGGTCATGAGGATAAGGGTCAACATTTGAGTATTCGTATTTATCTTCCATTTCAGTTTATACGAGTTTATGTTTTCGATCTCTGCCGCTGTCTCTCCGGTCTGCACAATACCGTTGTTGTATATTTCAGAAGAATCTGTTTGATGTCGTCTGCGAACTGCAGCTAAATTACGTGACGCTTGACTGATGATGGTAGGTTTATGGTGTAAATATGTATTATACAGTAGAACCCTGAAAAAGCTGCTTTACGCCACTCCAGTCTCAAGGCTGAATTCCGGCCCCCTGTGTCCCTCTATATGTATCTGAGCCCTCCTATCCATCATGTAGTCATAGAGGATCCTTTCAATGACAGGCTTTAGCTGGGTGTTTACAACCTTGTATTGCAGTCACCTTGACCAAACCTTGTTAAATGTCTTTGCACGTCTCTGAGGACAACGTCACACTACTTGCCTTCTTCCATGGTTTTAGCTAACCTTTCGTTGAGGAGAACGAACGCAGTGTCGGTTCCTCTTCCTTTCCGGAAACCGTGTTATTGGAAGCTGTACACTTCGCTGTTTTTTCAGGTGGCTTTAAAGCTTGTTAGCAATGATCTTTTCAAAGATCTTGCCAAAAAAATCCAGGAAGGATATAGACCTGTAATTCAGGAGCTGGTCTGGAGGTTTGTTTCCTTTAAAAATGAATATAATATTTGACAGTTTAAACGTATCGGGGACGTAGCCCAGTTTAGGGCCGCGTTTATTGTGTTCACTATTCCTTGTAGCAATTTCGGTGGCGCGTGGGTTATATTCGTAATTTTTACTTCCGCTAAACCAGAAACCTTTTGTTCGAAGGTTGTAATGGTATTGACCAGTTCCTACGTAGGTAGCTATTCACCTACCATATCCCGTCATCTCTCTTTTTTCAGGAACGTGCGAGCATGGGTAGGTCCGCTCAATAATTGCATTCAGCTCGTCATTAACCTCTCCTTTAAACTCTAAGTCAAAGTCTTCGTTGTCTTTTGGTGTCATAGAGAAGACCTCTCTCTAGTGTTTTCTGAATCGTGCTCTGACTTGTTATGGTTCCTCAATGTACGATACGTCCTCCTTGATGCGCATTTTACACGTTAGTTTGTCCCCCTGAGTGTTTGTATCAGTCTCCAAAATTTGTTCGAGCTGTCTTCGTCTTCTATCTTTTCTATCAATTGGCCCCATATTTCAGTCTTTGTCTCTAAACTTTGGGTCAGGTCTGCTTCGAGGTGACGCATCCTGGTGACTATTTATCTGTTAGTTCACCCTCGCCTTAGCTGGTCGTTAAGATCCCTATACCCCTTCGATATTTCTCTCATCTCGTCGGTATATCTGAGATGGGAGAGCATTCTGTATGATGTGGTTGAAATGCTCTCCTTCTCTGCCCTGATGATAAAGCTGGTTAAGGTTTCTAATGCAGCGTCTATCTCTTTGAGATCTGCTTCTCTCAGGTTGCTGGCTGATAATCGCTCAACATTTCCACGTACCTTTACCAGTTGTCCTGGACGAAGTACTTCTGTAGTGGAATCGCTACCTGAATGGACGCAAAGGAGATGCTTGTGAGTATATTGATCTAGTCATTCGGCATAAGCGGGCCCGGTGTGCTATGGTGATTGAAAGGGAAGTTGCAGCTAACCGGATTATGTCTGGTCTAGGAGGAACGCGCTGTGTCACATATATGTGGAAGTCAAGTGAAATATTTTGAGCCTATTACAGTCTAATAAGAGTTCCAGGTTCCTTTCCCTTTCAGCTGTCCTGACGTATCCTGCTGCTTTCAGGTTTGCATTTAGGTCACCTCCAAGAAAAAAAATCTTTCTTCAGTAGTCAAATGGCACTTTGAAATTGTCTATAGGTAGGTAGCATCTTCTTAGAGGCTGTTACGCTGGCTACACCAAAATATTCCCTACAAGGGAGGGGATTTCAATCACTAAAAATGACTCGTCAAGTTCAGAAAGTAGTTTGAATTTAATATCTCTCTTTATTGCGATCGCAACTCCGTCTACCTTCCTTGAGTGTAGTTCTTCATCAAACTTGTGTAATTTGGAAATTTTTATTTCCCGTGTCCTATTCCATGTTTTATTATTAGAATTATGTCAGGGTCTGTTCCGAAAATGTTACAGTATACTTACTGTCTCTTTATCAGTCCATTCACTTACGTTTAACATAAGTACAGTCACTTTTTGTGCGATCTATGTTTGTTGTGTTGTCCTTTCTGTCTTATTTATTTCTTCTTGTGTCTGGACTTACCATTTCTTTTCTTCTTCTATTCTTGTGGGGGTTAGAATCAGGCAGGTGTCTTCGTATAGGTCGATGTCGGTGAGAAAAAGAGTTTCTTTAAACATCATTTCCTCCGTGTCGCCATCGAAGTCCCATTTGTACCTGCCTGATCTGATGTCCTCGAATAGTGTTGATTTCGTGGTCTTTTGGGAATGGGTGCGTTTTCGCACGCGTATAATTTGAGGTTGATTTTCTCTCTTTCTAGTTTGCGTTTGGGTTTTGTTTTAATATCTTGTTTTTGTGTCTGTGTAAGTGTATCTGTATTGCTAGCTGAGCTGTCCGAGTCTGTAGTTGGTCCTTCTTGAGCTTTCTTCTCTTTGCAAGATTCCGTTGTTTTGGGACCTCGATGCAGAAGTCGGGTCTTTTGAGTGGTTACTTGTTCTTGGCTTCTTCGATTAAATTTTGCGTTTTTTTCTTTTTCTTCGTTTTTTCATGCAGTATAGAGGTATTTTCGGGGTGAACATTATCTAAAGTACATCCTCGGAAGAAAGGTTCTTGAGAAAGACCATTTAGCCGATCCCATTAGCACCCAACCTGGCGTTTAACTGTTCCGAAAACGTTCCCGTCTTTATCAGATTTCTCGCGTGCGTAAACATGATGCACGAAAGCATCTTTGTTGGCTGCCTTGGCGACCGAGGAATGGAGGTGTTTTTCTTGGGCAGCCTCTGCCTAGCGTAAATGCCATGGTTATTACCTGATGTCTCATCTTATAGTTGACGACCTTTTCATAGGGGAGCATTGCAGCGCTCTAGTTGTGCCCCAACTATCCGCAGCTTGAGCACGTCTCTTGTTCCTGTATGCATTCTTTTGTGGTGTGGTGTAACATTTTGAAGCGGAGGAAGCACATTTGAAGAACATTGAATACAGGTCAAACAGCCATGAAGGGCACATTATAAATACCTATTATTATTAGTTCGATGTGTCTCTCTTATTCAGGAATTTGATTAAATCAGAAACCTTGGCCCAATTTTTGTGTTCGTGTAATTTCTTTCGTTATTTCTTCCCTGCTGTGTTGAACAATCCAGGGGGCCAGTCTCAAGCAAATTACGCTTCGGTAGGTGAGGATTTGAGGTGCGATGATTGGCTAGAGGAATATTCTTTTAGTGGGGTGATAGAGGCTCCCTTGGTTACGGCCTCAACATCATTTTATTTCTCGCATATAGCGATGTAATCCGTCGCGACATCGAGGAATCTGACTAATGCAATGTTTATCTTCCCGCATACCACTTAAAACACCTTTCGCCTTTTAGGTTTTTCTTGCCTGGGGAGTGTCTTGAGTGGTATCATTGTTGTAGAGGAGAGCTCCATGATTGTGACCATGATCACAGTGGAGATGTTTGTATTATATCATTCTGTAGTCTGTAGACTGATCTTCCGTTTGACCAATCTTCTTTTGCTAAGTCATAATCCCTCTTTGGAATGACCCAGCCTTTGTAATCGTGAATTGCTTTGGGAGCGATAAATGTGATGAGAGATAAATTTAGGGGGAGGGGGGGTCTCAAGATGTGAGATGTGACGGACTTTTTGATGCTTAACGCGGAATCAACCATGGCTAGCCAGGGGTGCCGTCTATCTGGAGTTTGGTTATCAGAATATTGCTTCCTGCATGCACAGAGACAGTTGTTACTTCCATGTGTAGTCCTGGCGGGCCCTAGGGTGGGAGGTTAAGCGACCTTCCTTCGGAAGGGTGCAGTTCTGCCCCTTGTGCAAGACCGTCTGCCACGAGTTCCAGAGTGAGCTAATACTCATCTTTGATATCGAATTGCATAGTTGGGACGAGGCTAAGAAAAAAAAGGCAATCACGCCTCACTAATGCAGCATCACGACCGGGAGGAGGTTGTTTCGCTAGATAACTAGGCAGACAGTCGCTAATGTACTATGTAAAATGCTTCTGTATTTTTAATTCTCCGTAGGGAGAAGAATGACCAAAATATGAAGCGTTTACGACGAAATTTAAGCTTGGCCTTGCCGCCTTTACCAGTGGAACATTATTTATTCAGCGTAGAAATTTTATAGCAATCTGAACTGGCGATGACTCAAATGGCTCACAATGCCATATAAAAATAATATAAGAGCAGCATTGGAGTGGGATTTTATTGCAGTAAGATTTAATGGTATTCGAATATTTAATTATAAATTTTGGCTCTTGGTATGAGTGAAATTTTATTATTGCTTTCCTTAGATCTATTGTTCCATTGTCAAAGTCAGTTAATTTTTTAGCGGTGCTAATTTTTTTCCTGTAAATTCGATTAAACAGCCTATCAATGTTTTTGTCCACCACAGAATCCAAGTAGCTATTATTATTAAAGTGTTTCTTCAGGAAGTTAAATTCGATATCGAGTAAATTCTATGTGGAGCAAATCTGGTAGGGTTGAAAAAATTACTACTTATGCATCTAGAAGTTGGTTTCATATTAAGTGATATTTCAAAGTGTTCTTCAGCTCGACTTATATCGATATCCAGAAAGAGGAGCCTACCATTTTTCTCTATGTCCATGCAACAGTTTAGTACTTAAGAAATGCTTTGGCATGTTAGGTTGATTGCATTAAAACACTTTGTATTATTAAAAACGAAGAACGATCAATGAGATAGGTTCGAACCTCACCTATTTTCACTTTCTTTATCGGGTAAGATACTCGTATTTTATATTATTTTATTCCGTTCGTATCATATATTCTTCATATTTTCCCATTGGTTATTGAGTATATATATATATATATATATATATATATATATATATATATATATATATATATATATATATATATATATATATATATATATATATATATATATATATATAAATATAATACTGGGGGTCCCAGAAAGAAGTTAGCCGTACTTTGAATTAGCATAACTCAAAAACTATTGGAGGTTTTTGGGTCGTGCAAAAAGTGATTCATTTAACAACTATTTATCTGTCCAGTTTGGGAATTTCACTAAATTCGCTTTTATGATGTTGATACACTAATGGGTTTAGTGGAGGCTATCAAAAATATGTTTGCGCAGGGAAGTAAAATAATGAAACGAAGCCTAGGAAGGCTAGGCCACCGTGCACTTTCAAGAGAAGCGTAGGGAGCCTAGGTAGCCTAGGGTCACTGTGCGATTCTTCAAGCAAAGCCTAGACCATTTTACAGTGTTTTTTCAGCCACGTTGTGGTATTGTTTCGTCATTATTGCTTACTAAGCAAATCAGAGCGTTTCTGTGTAAAGGTTTACTTTCATAAAACCTTTTTAATCATGCAGTTAACAAAAGATCAACGCGTATTTGTGGTCACAAACTTTATTAAGACTGGCAGTATTAAACAAGTACAAGATTTATTTGAACAACTTTTTTCAGGTAGGTACCCACCAAGTAAGCGCATAATTTTGAAAAATGTTCGCAAATACCAACATGAAGGAACATGCTTAAATCTAAATAAAGGTCGTTCGGGTCGTATGAGAACCTTAAGAAGAACAGAAAATATCGAAAATGTTCAGATGACACTTCTTCAAAATCTACATGTATCAGTCCGAAAGAATGGGTTACAATTGTCAAAGTCATCATTTAACCGCATTATTAAACATGACTTAAAATGGCATCCCTATAAGATACATGCAAGACACCATCTTCTTGAAACTGATTTTCCTCGTCGTAGACAATTTGTCGAATGGCTTCTCCATAAACCTGTTCGTTTATTGGAAATCATTGCGATTGGTGATGAGGCAGCCTTTTTCATGAAAAGAAAGGTAAATAACCATAAAATTCGGCAATATGCGCCCCTGAACCACCCACCAACATTCCAATTTGAAACACGGTATTTGTCAGCAGAAAGTGTCTCTGTGGATCGGAATATGCGGGAATGGCTATCTTGTCAGCCCATTGTTTTACGAGAATAACTTAAATGGTGCTGCCTACCTGAGCATGATCAACGAAAAAATCTCCCCGGAACTAGGCAAGATTTACGGCAATCAATTCAATAGACTTTGGTGGATTTAAGACAAGGCACCAGCTCATAGACAGCTTGCTGTAAGAACAAAACTAAGAGAAACGTTTGACAACCGCATTGTCGCGCTAAATCAGGCAATTGACGGTCCCCAAGATCCCCTGACTTAACACTGTGCGATTATTTCTTACGGGGATATCTAAAGAATAAAGTATATTATACTCCAACACAAAGCATCAACCAGTTAAGAGATAGTATCACACGTGAAGTCAATAGACTTGAAAGAAAATCACAAGTTAATCAAAAAGGTTGTTCAATCAATGCGAGCAAAGGCGCAACTGTGCTTGGAAAGAAATGGAGAACATGTGGAAGGAAACGATGCTTAGAAAATTAAAAAATGAATTTGTATTACCCATATGAACAGGTGTTTTTGTTAAAAATGGATTTAAATATATGTGTTGATTTTAAATTTCAAAGTTTCATTATTTTACTTCCTTGCCTAAAAATTATTTTTATAGCCTTCATTAAACCCATTAGTGTATCAATATCGTAAAAGGGAATTTAATGAAATTTCCAGAATCGACAGATAAATAGTTGGTAAATTTGTTTTGTTTTGCAGGACTCAAAAATCTCTAATAGGTTTTGAGTTACACTAATTCAAAGTACGGTTAACTTTTTTCTGGGACACCATGTATATATATATATATATATATATATATATATATATATATATATATATATATGTATATATATATGTATATATATATATATATATATATATATATATATATATATATATATATATATATACTGTGGTGGAATTCCACGTGGAATTTCTTTTCCAGCACGGAGGTGATGTCCTTGCGCTGAAGAAGATTCTAGAAGTTAGTTAGGCATAAATGGGTAAGCCTCCCCCCTCCTTCTTCCACAAGCGGTAGCCTCGAACCGCGTCCAACACGGACCACCTTTACGCGGGTTAGAATCGCCTCGCGTGAAGATTCGAGGCCATTCGAGAGTAGCGCTGTTTCCCCCCACCCCCGTGGGGAGAGCCTCGGATATATATATATATATATATATATATATATATATATATATATATATATATATATATATATATGGCTCGTCTTCCATGTGGCAGACACAGATTTGAGGAGTCTGGCCCGGACCCAAGAAGATTCCCATTAATCCAAATCAGGTGCTAACAACAAAGCAAATGACGGCTGAACTATTTGTGTGTTGGAATTAGCCCCAGCCAATGAGGTAATTCCATTTGACGATCGCTACCAAGCGATTTTTCTGACTTCACTCATCCACTTCTGTCGAAGCCTTCCTCGTTCGACCCTCGTTTTCGGGTGGCCACAATACGGGTCCATGGACCAGATGTTACCGCCCCCCTCCCCCGTTTTGAGAACCGTCATCACGTTAACTTCCCGCTCAGAAGCTCCGATCGCCCTCGTCTCACGTTTAATGCCTGCAGAAGACATCCGTGAAGCCTTATCCAATATCTCACCCGGAATCCTCCGTAAGTTAACCCCTCTCCCCCTTCAGCAACCCATTTGAGTTAATCCTCCCCATTGGAATAGTCTCCTTCTGTAATACAATAATTTTTAACTTTATAGTCTGACGCATAACTCTGCAATTGTCCCCCCTCATTTACTAATTTAATTTTGCCTATTTATTCTCCTATTTCTTATGAAAATAAAATTATAATTTTGTACATTTCTCTTTAAATAACCTTGAGCTTTGCCATTGCCCAAATTTTACCTGACCTTGTTGCACTCTTATCTCGTTGTTCCGCGCGTCGAAACTCGTGGCATTCCGTCCCTTGTCGGTTCGCCTTTAAGTTACTGTCCCTCCCCCATAGATATAATATGGTATTGATATAATGCAATGTCATACCACGATATATATATATATATATATATATATATATATATATATATATATATATATATATATATATATATATATATATTCAACACACCGCAAGAAAGAGAAAACGGAATTATTTTTGTTCGGGAATAGTTATTTCCTACTTCGTAAAAATACGAGCTGGGGTGGGATTCGAACCGTGCACACTAAGGCAGCGTGCAACTGCTTTGATCTCAATTAAACCGTACCTTAGATCGGCTACGGGACGGTTTAATTGAGATCAAAGTGGTTGCTCGCTGCCTTAGTGTGCACGGTTCGAATCTTACCCCAGCTCGGATTTTTTCAAAGTAGGAAATAACTATTTCCGAAGAAAAATTATTCCGTTTTCTCTTTCATGCAATGTGTTGGATCTATTTCATCATTCTATCGTGCTCATGAGAGATATACATTATATATATATATATATATATATATATATATATATATATATATATATATATATATATATATATATATATTATGAAGATCCAGGTGATTACACTAATCATTTATTGGCCGGACGTTTCGGACCTTTACTAGGACCATCTTCAACGACTATGTCGACTAATGAGAAGGGAAAGGAACATTAATTGATATCAGTTAAAAGAATGCCTTAAATAAGGGCTAAAAAAGGGAAAGAAGGCAAGTTAAAATAATAAAGTTGACAATTATTAAAATTAAAGTAAAAACACTAATAACAATATATAGAATTAAATAATACTACCCAGTGTGATTTAAAAAAAATATAAATAATAGAAAGTGAAATTATAACATAAACTGACTTGAATATCACATATTAACAGTTACTGGAGTAAACAAAAAAATAACCTATATATTAAATTGTAAAAAACAACAAAAAAAACGATAAAAAATCAGAATGAACAAAGTGACTAAACTTTATCGTGGGATTTGAGAAATCAACTAACTAAAGATATAAAACTACTAACAAAATTTGTTCGGTTGGTCGGTTGACTAGTTAATCTAATGAAGTGTTTGTTGGTTTTATTGAGAATAGTTTAATTGAGGAGGATAAATTATTTAGGTTTGTATGTATTTTATTGATATACTCAGGTGTAGCATCGGCAGCCATCCTGCAGCTGACATCTATGGGATTCTGTGCCCTCAAAACCCAAATGCTTTCAGGAGGATCTATGACTATATCTGCGAGGGGCAGTCACTAACTTTTGCAATTCTGATATAAGGAAATGAGATATGAGGAAAAGTGTTTTATTATTTTTCAATATAACTACCCTCAACTTTAATAGACTTACGCCACTTGTCCATGAGGCTTCGAATTGCCGACAACCAGAAATCTCCCGAGTGCTGTTCAGTCCACTCCTGGACGGCGAGCTAGACATCTTCATCGTCCCCAAACCAGCGTCCACGCAGTGCAGCCTTGAGCTGGCGGAATAAAAAGTAGTCGCTAGGGGCCAGATCTGGACTGTAGGGACGATGGTTGAGCTCCTCGAATCTGCACTTGCGCAAAGCAGCTTGTGAAACTCTGGCATTGTGGACTTTGAGGACACTAAAGTTGATCATGGGGCGTGAGGTTTCTAGGGACCCAACGGGCACAGACCTTGGTCATGGCCAAATTGTTGTGGATGATGTTGATAACACTTCCATTAATATTCCAAGTTCTCGCTCTATTTCTTCAACCTTCATCCGTTGATTTTAGAGGATCCTGTTCTCCACACGGGCCACATTGTCCTCGTTGGTCACGTCTGACGGGCGTCGTGGACTGGGTTCATCTTCAAGGGACTCACAACCATGGCGGAACTCCCTATTCCAGCAAGCAGTGGTTGCATAGGAAGGGGCGGTGTCGGTGTATACTGCAACCATGCGTTCATGGATCTCTTTTGCATTCTTGCCTGCTTTGGTAAAAAATTTATCACTGCGTGGTGCTCAACCTTCTCCATTGTTGAAAAATTTGTAACTGATGATATGCGATCAGCTACTGCTTCTTAAATAGACGAGGCAGGAGCGTGCGGCTGCAGGTCCTGACTTGTCATAACTTATCTTAACACCCCCACAAACAGCCATCCCCCTTCCTCTGTTTTGCCTTACCGATTCGCAAAACTTATTGACTGCCCCTCGTATTTTCTACATTATCACTTTCACTTTCTTTACAGATCTCCCCTTACAAACCTTCTAGGGAAGAATCTCTGGTTTGTTTTCAGCTTCAAATTGAAGGAAATATATCACCTCGTTCATCCAATTCATCCTTAACCGTCAACTTTCATGATCTTTTACTCTCCACTTCTGGTGTCATTCTCACTGTACCATGATACGTATTACCATCATCCTTTATCCTATTATTTGCAACCAAATTGCATGATTTATTAGGCTTAGCGAGGAACTCTACAAATGGACGTTCTATGAATCTATCAAATCCTAAAAAATTAAGGAAATAATATGACATGTGTGATAAATAAAGAACCAAAAGTAATTAGGAAAAGGAACAAAATATATATATATCAAATTGTACATCTATCAAATAGATATAAAGCAAGCGGTTCCTCAGAGTCACGCGGAAACACCTGATCATACGCACGCTAGAAACAGCTATCAAAGGTCACCACATGAAGAAATAGGAATCTCGCGCACACACAAACATATGCGTGCTGAGAATAATTATCAGCCAGAAAGGTCACAACGTGAGACAACAAGGGGATTGAACAAATACAGGCTTTGATTAGCAAAATTTCACAAAGAACTATAAGAGACTATAAGTGATTCCCTATAATTAAGATAAACCTGAGACATAGGAAATATGTAAGTACAACAAGTACACATAGCTGTCGGAACTCCGCCTAAGGGGTGGAAGTAACTAACAAATTAGATTACTGGCTCCTCCTCACGACAATTCCTGCCGCTTTAGACTCGATACTTCGCGTAAAACAGAAGCCTACTCACTGACCGCAAAGAACTCGAGACGTTTCCGCTTGCCTCGTTTTAGTAGGCACAATTAAGAATAAAGTTATTTTCTTTGTCGCGTCCTTTCGAAGTCCTTTACTTACCCCAATCACGAAGACATCTTCGGCAAGCCCGGCCTAACGCATAATCACTCGTAAGAAACTATAAGGAGTCGGAACCAATTCAACAAGGGCATAAAGTTGACCACTACCTGAAGTCCTTGTTACTCATCGATTCAAAAGTGCCGGAACCCTTTCCCGCACACTGCTCTAGACAGGTTATTTTTATCAGTACAACAGCAACAAGAACTCTCAATTACACTTTCTTATAATTGCCAAACACGCACCCACAAATTGCTTACCTTTGCACAAACAAATACCAGGACTTTTCACACCTCCCATAGCCTAAACAACTTGATCTGCCATTTGGCAATTTTGTATGTAATGTGTGTGCTATGTATGGGGGTGTGTAAGTAGACAATCAATTCAAGTAGTTCTTTATTGAGCCACTAGTTACTGTTATACCATCCTATATGTGGCAAGAAATAAATTGTTAAGCTCTTCACTAAGAAACTTCCTTTATAAGTATATAAATACAGATAAATTTGGAGTTTTGGGACTTGTTTGCAATTGGTTAATTCAATTTTGAATTTACTCACTTTTTGAATACCGACTTTCTTACATTAAATAATTTATTATCGTTGTGTACACGTTGATAACACTATGTAACAAAATTTCACTCTTTTTATTTTTCCAGGGTAAAAAGTATTATTTCTAAGTTGTTCCTAACTAAAGTAAATGAAAAAAAGTATATTTTATCCCCAAACTTTGCTTTTGTAGGTAGGGCACTAAATTTCTAAATTTACTAAATTTACTCATTTGAAAAATTATGTTAGAGTATTATTAATTTCGAAAAATAAATTAAGAATATATAAAAGTCTGTAAACTTTAATTTTTTCAAAGCATGGTAGAAAATTGTAAATCCTATTTAAAAAAGGCAACGGAATGTTGTAGAATAATATTTGTTTTAATGAAACCATCCAAAACATTCTAGATTTACTGAGAAATTATAGAATATACTAGAATTTTATGAAGTTTCAAGAATGTTTCAGAATTGGACAGAACACATCCCTGAAAACATTTGGAACTTTCTGGAATAGTCTGCAATATTACTTCGGAAATTTCACAGATCTGCTATTCTTTCAGCTCTAGTTACCATAGTGAACACATCAGAAGATAAATGGCATCAGGAGGCTGCAATTATTTTCCAGATGAATTATGTTATATCTGCGGACAGTTCATCAAAATAAAAGCAAAAATCTTTTGTGTAACAGCATATATGAGAATGTGTGAAGGTTACAAAGCATACTTTGTCATGCCAATTGGGGACCGAGACAAACACTGGGCACCTCATTTTGCTGGTGAACAATACAAGAAATTTTGGGAGGTAAGAAAATTATTTGATGTAAAAAGTCAAATATTAAATGTTACAAGTATATTAGCTAATATGTTTGTTTGTAAGCAAAAAGAATAATGAAGTATATACTTTTATAGGAAGGTATAGAGGGAAAAAAAGGCCATGAAGTTTGCCATTCCCAAGATTTGGCATGAACCTACTGATCGTTGAAGCAACGGCTACTTCTACTCGGTAGACCCTTCCGAACCTCTAATTGGCCAAATGCACCTGATCCTTCTTATCCCGCTCTTCTATCCTCTATTGCACCAGTACCACACACTGCTGATTTTCCTTCACCCACTCTTCCAGAAAGGAATTAGCCACCCGAAAAAAAGCAACAATTCATAAGCTGAAAATATTAGTGAACATGTAGATACACTGTCAGCAAATGGCTGTTGAGAGTAATCCATACCATCCAAACCAAAGAGGTATCAAGTACTTTGTCAGAGATCTTGGCTTATCAAATTCAATTGCCGAGCTTTTGATTTCCAGGCTCAAAAACTGGGATTTTCTGGATGAGAAAGTGAAAGTGACAATCCAAAGGGAACGCCATAAACATTATTTACTTATCAAGCTGGGTTAAGCTACTGCAATGGTGTATTTGATCCGTTTCATGCAATTGAAATTAGATGTAATCAAGATGAGTAGATGCTCTTCATTGACAGTTCGTAATGAAGCCTTTTAAAGCTGTACTTCTCCATATTTGAAATAAGCATCCATCCCTTCCCTTTGCTCATTCAGTATATTTCAAAGATGACTACAATAGTGCCAAGCTCCTACTGCAAGATTTGAATTATATGGAGTTTGGCTAGGAAGTGGTTGTAGACTTTAAAATGGTATCATTTTTGATGGGTCTGCCGTTGGTTTTACCATGTTGCAGGCCATCTGTACTTGATACAGTAGGGATACCACAGCACATTACCACAAGAAGCACTGGCTAAAAAAAAGGTTGAGTTCTCTGTTGTGGGCAGAGACTCTCAAATGGTGTTATTTCCTCTAATGACTTTAAAACTAGGTTTTACGTGCTAGTTTAAGTTTATTATAGCTCTTAACAAAGAGTCTGTAGTATTCAACTACATTCAATATTCCTTTCCCAAACTCTCTGATGCAAAGGTAAAACTAGATCTCTTTGTTAGACCACGAATTAGGAAAATCATAGAGTGTTAAGAATTCCCTGAATAACACTAAAAAAGAAAAAAGATGCCTAAAAGTGTTTTATTTCGGTGTATCAGAGCTTTGGGGGCAATCACTAAAAAATGTGAAAAGCTATGGCCAAATGGGTTACAATGGGTTGGGAGACTACATTTGGGGGCTTGTACGGGAAAGTCATTTACATTACAAACGGAAATCGAGGAAAATTTACCTCTAATTTTTTTTCCTATTTTCGAGAATAAAGGTTCCTTGACTCCATGTGCTCTGTCGAAACCACGAGGTCAGGCACGAGGTCAGGAAACGTGAGCGAGGGCGTGGGAACAGTAAGAATATCAAACTGTTTTTTGTGATAAGCGAGGGATAAGAATCGTATACGCGCGCCTCTGTCGCCTCCCGGGGCGTTATGAATAAACCCCCGCGGGAGTACTTCCCATCCCTCAAGCGCCATGTTGGTCCAAGAAAAGATCACCCCCCCCCTTGGCGGTGGCCGTAACGGTTTCGGTTGCCTTTTACAACGAAAAACTTCATTCTTGATCGCGATCCATTTCCCTACGAGCCCAAAAGCTGGAATTATACCGACGGATCTGAGCTCCAGTCAATTAGCCCATCCTTGGTTTCGGTACATTTCGTTTAGCACGAATACTCCCTCCAGTTAGTGTTACTACTAGAGGTTAAACTCCTTCTGGTCAAAGTCCCTCGAATAACCATCCGATCCCCGATTCATCTCTTAAAGACTCGAACCCAAGCTAGGCGGAGACGAATCACCTTTGGCTTCCTTGCCAGTCATCCCTGTGTGCGTACGTACAGCGGCTCGTATCGCCTCTCGACCACTCCCGTAGAGTTCACTCCGAGTAGCTCTGTTAGATCGATTATTATAAACATCGAGTATCCATTGCTATTATTCTATTTTAAACTCTTTATTGTGTATACTGTGTAAAGATTAAATTTTATTTTTGATCCTACTTTTTCATAAGCCTCATAGTGCGCAGCCTTCATTAGTTTAATAACGGTTAACTGCACTCTATCGTTTGTATTTAAATCTCTGCACTCCTTAAGGGAAGTTCGTCCCAATCTTCTCGCACTTCTATCGTCCATCTCTGTCATGACCAGAGTTGAGTCGAGGTCACTCGTTTGACCATGAGCCTTCACGCATATTGGGTAGAAGTGACGTATATATCGTTGGGTCATTCTATGACACTATTTTTATATATTTCTTGTGGAATTTTTAATAAAATTGTATAAATTTAACTTGTTTTGTTTTTATCCCTACAATGGATGAAAAAACTAAAATTTGCCTATTTTTATTAAATATTTCATCATACAAGCCACAAAAGTAAAGTTTAAAACAAATAATGACTATTTTCTATTGTTTTGTAATAAAATCAGTTAAAAAAACATTCACTGGCTAGGAAAAAAATTTTGTTACATTGTGTGATTAATGAGAAACGAATGTTTTGCGAGAGAACGACCCTTTTATTAACAAGTATAGGACGAGTTTCGGAGCAACACGCTCCATCTTTCAGGTGAACATAGACTGACAAATATTACCGTAACACATTCCTTATATACAAAATGAGAAAGAGAAGAGAAAATAACATCAAACAAGAGAGAGAGAGAGAAAGAGAGAGAGAGAGAGAGAGAGAGAGAGAGAGAGAGAGAGAGAGAGAGAGAGAGAGAGAGAGAGAGAGAGAGAGAGAGAGAGAGAGAGAGAGAGAGAGAGAATCAAGTGATACCTACTTGCGAATGTGTCAAAGTAATAAATATTTTGTCAGTCTTTGTACAGCTAAAGGATGGAGCTTGATACTTCGAAGCTAGTCGTGTACGTGTTAATAAAAGGAGTCGTTCTCTCTCAAAGTCTTTGTTTTTTAATGCATTACTTAGATTAATCTTCGTAGAGTTCCGAAAATAAGTAACAGAAATGGTTGATGAAGAAATTCATAATATTTTCTAATTTTGTATTGAATTTTTTTCCATCGTTAGTTCTATCCGAACCCTTATTAATAAAAATGGTTGAAAAGACTGGCCCTTGTTAAGTTCCAGTAATTGGGAAGGACTGATTACCACAATTATTATAAACAAAGACTTCCCCTTAGGGTGCAATCACGCGTCATGTTAGTTCTTCATCCATCCTTAAACAAACCATCATCTCCATTTATCGATCGATAGTGAAAGAAATTAAAATTATAGGAATTTAATGAGGTATGTGAATATAAATATAGCATGGTCGCAAAATGGACCTTTATATATCGATATTGGCAAAGAAGCATATAATCTGAAGTTGAAGGCTACTTTCATATCTGATTATTTCCAATATTATAAATGTATGATTGTCGAGAGAAATAGGTAATAAAAATGTGAACACACGGTATTACTATTTTTAAAGCGTAAATTGAGCTCAATTACCTAATTATTTAGATTTTAGTATAGTGAACTTGGACATTTTGAATTGGCAAAGTGGATGTCAAAATATTTGTTTGTTAAAGTTTTTTTTCATTTTTATTTTTATTTTTTTCTATTCTGATGACTTATGATAGCACCGAAGACTTCCTATCATCAATATTGCATTGCAGTTTTATGCATTAAATTCTCCATCACTAGAAAGATGTGAAAAGTAGCTCGATACTTTCGCATAGGCTAATATTGAGGGGGAATCAAAGCGAAGTTTCCAACTTCAAAATCATAGGAGAAGAATCCTTCTGATACCACTTATTGGAACTGGAAATGGACTTGACAACATAAAAGAAAGCAACAAAAATTATTACCCTTTTTTAAGTAACACGATGAGACAGTAGTTTTAACCAATTAATGACATTTAAATATTCATGAAAAAATGAGGTAAATTATTAGCTGAATGAATATACAAAGCTTAAGGTGCATTCCATAAAGCTTCTCGTGATGTAAAGATTCAAGAATGTTGTGAAACGACAAACATGGAAATGGAAACATTCCACTTGCTGAGGGAGGATTAAACAGCGCCCTTTCTCCACTTTTATATGCCATGCGGCTCCTCGCAAATGGGGTGTTAGAGGTTTCCTTATCAGCCAGCCGTCGTATGCACAGATGTGCTTTGTGTGACCTGAGTGATTTCACTCCTATATGTTGGAATGGTATAGGCCTATCTGAAATACGTTCTCCTCCATTATCAAGATGATATGCCATGGAATTACTGGGTAAAGGAAAAATAACCACCAATACAACAGTCGATACAATTAAAGCAAAACTGATGTAGAAGACAACGCATATTAATGAAAGTATCTAACTTGTTAAAAAGGGCGGGTGATAAAAAAATAGCCCTTAACCTACCTATTGGAATGGAAATATAATCTTCAGTATTATAAAGAAAAAAATAGAATGAGATGAGAAGGAATAAGGTTTTCTTTTAAAACTTTTGAGGAATTCTGTATTTTATTAGTTTATACCAAACACAAACGTGGTAGGTTCAGGGAGGTATAAAACAGATTCCTCACTTGGCTGCCCACGAAGAATGGAATCTCTGCTAATTTGGAGAGAAGGTTTTAATGATGGAAGCTCCTCTTACCACGCCTGTGTGATTATTCGCCTGTGAATTATACATAAAAAATCTCTCCACTAAAAGAGAAGGTTCTAAGAAGAGATAAGGGTTAGGGACACGAGACACAGTGGTCTATAAAAAAGTGATTGATGCTTTTGGGGCTATATTTTTGTTAGGGGAGACAGTCTTAACGCATATCAGACCGAGTTTCTTACACTAGTTAGTTTAATCTTCATAAAGTTCAGAAGATAAGTAACAGAATAGCGTTTGATGAGAAAATTATCTGGCCCGTTTGATTTAAGTTCTGCATAAGAGATAAAAACGAAACAAAGGTTTATATTCGCATTTCTACACTGTCCAAAATGAGGCTATTTATGTAGGGGAGAAATTTATCTTTCCAGCCATCATATAAAATTCTTCCTAAAATGGCAACAGTGTCATAAACATAAAACGTTAGGCCTATCCTTGCCTTATCCTCCAGTCGAATTCATTGCTTTATTTTTAATTTCTCCATTTCCGAATTTCTTTGATAAAAAGATATTTTAGCAAAATATACACCAAAGATTCTTGTAGCCCTGATATTTGTGATGTAAATAGAGGTTTTATACATTTACAACTTCCGAAATATAGAAGAAAATAAAATCTAACAAAATATACATTCTGGAGTCCATTTCGAGGTTTCTTTCAACTGTCAAAATCAAAGAAATGATGAGCAAACATGACCATATTGCTGTTAGAGAAAAGGAGTATTTTATTTTGATTTTGAGAGAGAAATAATTCAGCTTTTCACATCGGATCTTTTTTGTATTTGGGAATTGTAAAAGGCATACATAAAAGAATCCGATTCATAATAATGTAGCATAGGGGACAACAATAAATGCCTTGGTAGCTACAACGAGCCTACCCAACACCTACTGCATAAGCAAACAGGAGAAGAATCTTTTAGAGTAGGAAAGTTAAATGTTCATTTTAATTTTAACAGTAGGCATAAGCATCATATTACATCACATAATATACAGAATATTACACCACAGAATATACAGGGGGTCCCTAAATTCCAGACACAGGAAACATCACAATAGTGTCCTCGTTCACCAAACCCTAACTGCCTTAACTTTTTTCTAGGGAATGCTAAAAGAGAAGGGAAGCGTTATTATCAATGAAGATTAAATATATACTAGACACCCGAGAGAACAGCACATCATAAGACTGCCTTATACGTCTGTGGAATTTTACTCTCGCGGATCTCGCAGAATCGATAAAGGAGGTTATTAAACCGTTACAACCTGTGCTTGACCTTCCATAACACAGAAGTGTTACCTATTTTTAAGCTTTTATTGACTTCAACGAGAACTCGGAGTGAAAAAAATGTGTGAAAAAAGTGCAAAAACAAAATAAATACAATATTACCTAATACGGTAATAAAACTTCAGCGCAAAAGTGAATTAATATTAGATAAGTGCCCAGATGCTCGCCATACTCTGGAAGTAGTATAAACAGTAAACACGTTAAATAAACATTAAAAAAAATTGTTCGCCTGGTGCCTTTAATACTAAAGTGGGACCGATTGACCTAAATTTAAAAACAAGTGATCAAATTAGCGAACTCCGCGCTTATTCTCCTCAAGTGATTAAACTCATTCAACCGTTAGAATCAGTGCTCCCACCGCTACGCATCAACAAACAAAGTGAATACAAGAGTTTTTCTACTACTTGAGCTCACCACCGAACACTTGTGTGTAAACAATTAACAATCTAGTTACACCGACCCCTTATCAAACCGTGCAACTGAACAATCGGGAGAAATATCTGAAGGGCTATATCCTAATAAAAGAAGAAAACTCAGAAGAAAGTTACGTGGACAAGGACATATAATTTTTCTTTATTCTATTTCTTTCTATCCCCCCCCTATTCAACTATGTCTCTAAATATAATTACATACAAGTTAGCAAGTCATAATGTCCACAATACAATTGTAAGGGTATCATGGTTCACTAAATCCACTACAAGCATGCGAGAAACTACAAGGATCTCTCTCAAAGCCCCAACAAGGGAAAAGCCCGACAGAGGGAAAGTGTTTACAACACTATATTCCCAAGTCCATATTGCTTTGGTTAGATTAATTGATAATCCCCAAGGCTATGTAGCACTGTGCCAAAATGAGAAGGACGTCGAAGCCCTGACGGCACAAAAGTCAGTGGACGCTCTGAAAAATATTGGACTAGCTCCCAAAATCCCTCCCCCAAAACTGACGCATAGAAGCGTGATATGTAGACGTCTAGACCCATGGGTCGGGTATCATGACTCTGAAGAACTAAAAAGTGATTGAAGTAATCAAATTTAGAGATCATACACATGTCTTTAAAGTCGTATTTAGTGATACAGGTATGACTAAAAAAGCCAATGAGACAGGACTGTTGGCTTTCAATGTGAGGATCAGTCCCGATCAAATAGAGAGGGAGTCGTTCACAGAGATTTAGGTCTGTTTCAGATGCTAGCGCATGGACGACCACCCCATGCAAGAGCATGCAAGCAAGAGACCGAGAAATGCTCTGAATGCAGTGCGGATAACCATAAATGGAGGAGCTGCAATAGCAAGCGGAAAAAGTGCCTGAATTGTGGCGGGGACCACCGCACCCTCGCAATGACATGTCCCTCCAAGAAAAACTTAATAAAAAAGAAAAAAGAGGAAAAAAGACTGGAAGAAGAATAGAAGAAGAAAAACATGTACGCCCATGTGGCGAAAGCATCCAAGGTAGAAGCAACCAAGGACAATACTGTGCTACACGTAGAAAACGAAAATTCAACGCAGCTAATAGCTTGTATTTACTACGCCCACATTGCGAATCTATCAGGACCAGGGACGTTCAAGACAAAACTAAATATGATGCTGAAAAACAACAAATATGCTCAAATGTCGTTCCCCGACAATTCTCCATCAGAAGAAGTTCTGAAAGTTGACTTGTTGAGCCCACACAGGGTCAACTACCAACTCGAGCAGAAAGAAACGCCTCCAACTGCAGGGATCCAAGCATTGCAGCACAATAAGCGAGAAAGAACATGGAAACAGGCAAGAAACAAAAAAACAATACCATAATGCAGAGGAGATGGAAACAAAGACAAAGCAGAAACAAATAATAGGAAAAAACTCAGAACGTGCAGCAAGAGACAAAAAAGAGGCCCAACAACCAACAAAGGAAAAGATCCCCGACGTCTATCCCGAGAAAAAAACAAAAGATAAATGCAAAAAGAATAAATCTAAAACTTTTTGCTACAGGGGACACTCTCTATCCCAAGGAACACCATGCTGAGGCCATCATCGAGGGGATTATAAACGAGAAAATCAAATGGCAATACGAAGACCAGATGCCATAGAACCAAGTCGAAGAGGACCTTTATCAAGGAAAAATTAAATATACTCCAGAAATTTTCAACAATATCTCTCAGAGTGAGTTTAATAAAGAACAAAACGGTAATGCAAAACACCCCCTCACCAGGCCTTAGGGTCAAAGCAAGACAGAAAAGAAGACTAAAAAAGGTACAACCAAGGTAAAACAAAACAAGAAGAAAAACAGAAGACACATTGTACAAAATGGACACTGCAAATAGAAACCTAAAATAATGTACATGAATGCAAATGGTTGGACAAGAAAAAGTTCCGAATAAGAAAACATAATTCAGAACCTTGACCAAAGATATTATTCTAATATCCGAACATGGTATCAACACAAAAGACAGAGACATGAAAATATTCAGGTACCAAGTTTATACAATAAGCCATACAGATGAAGCCTTCGACGGTGCGGCGATAGCAATCCGAAATCGCCTCATGCACAAACATTTACCTCAATTAGATGAGTCATACGTAGCAATAGAGGATTAAGCTACCATAGAGCCCCTAACTATCTTTACTGGATACCAACCTCCAAGAAAAGGGTACATTCCTATCCACAACTTCTTGAAGATGTTTGCCCATAAGAAAATGGTGATGTTCGCCCGTGACTTAAACTCGAGATGCAGGGCCGCTGAGTACACCAGCACTAACGCGGCGGGACGAAATCTGGAACTTCTACTAGAGCGAAACATAACAGTGCGCATTGATCCAGAGATTCCGACCTATTACTCAGCGAGAGGTGCAACTAAGCCCGACATAGTATTAACAAGCTCAAGGTTTCCTCAAAACTATCACATCGCCCACGGACCCATGATACCCAACGACCACGAAGCATTAACCATCACACTCTTAACAAGCCCAATCCAAGTACCAATAAGGGAAAGGAAGTCATATGTGAGCAGACTGAGAGGCCTACCAGGCCGTTTGCCAGAACTACGTCTCAGCAAGCCTAAAGGAAGATACACCAGAAGAAATAGATGAAGAACTATACCACCTTACAACGAAAATATTGGAAGCAGATAGAAATACTATCCCGAAGATAAAATATAAAACCCTACCAGCTCCAAAATGGACACCGGAAATGATTGCTATTCAAGAAGAATACAGAGGCTTAGTGGACGCAATAAACAGATCGAGACCAAATAGGGACCTCCACCAGATGAGGCGGGAAACGAAAGAACACCTACACCAACTGATCATACAGGAGCAATCAGAAATCTGGGACCCACTCATTCAAGAACTCAATGAAGAAATGGACCCCAGAACGTTCTGGCAAACAGTGAAGAGGTTCAGAGGAAAACGAGCAAAAAACGAGGAAATTTCAAGAATCTGGAAGGTGAAGCGATCACTGAATCAGAAGAGATAGAAGTAGAATGTAGAGAATACTGGTCAAATATATTTAAAATTTCCCCTGAACTGAAAGAAAATTTCGACACATAATTCGAGAACGGGATATTAGACCAGTTAACCGAAGTAATAGAACGAACATATCCGTTCAATAACGATACAGCGGAAAGACCCATGGTTTCCTCGGGAAAAAGATCTCCCTACATTAGTTAAACGAAACCCTAAAAACATTTAAGCAGCGTGTCCCAGGACACACAGGCTTAACGAAAGCAAACTTTAGTAACACTTCACCCAATATAAAATAAGGATTAATTAACATCATGAACGCGGCCCTCAATACGGAATACTTTCCCAATGTCTGGAAAATATCAAAAATGATATTCATTCCTAAGTCGGGGAAGTCCCCAATCTCCCCAGCAAACTACCGTCCGATCTCTCTTCTCGAATTTGGAAGAAAGATTTTCGAACAGATTGCAATCCTACCTGAAAGCTAATAACCTTCATAACCATCAACAACACGGATTTAGAAGACAGAGGGGTGCGGAAACAGCGCTAGCGATGATAACAGAGAAATTAGCCCAAATAGAAAAAGAGAAGAAGCACGCTAATCTAATATTAAGTGACGTCAGGAAAGCATTTGATATAGTGTGGCGCAGAGGACTACTGTTTAAGATTCTCCAACTGGGACTCAATCCCAGATTGGAGAAAATAACCTGTGATTACGTCATGGGCAGAAGAGCATTCATCAAGATCAGGGAGTACCAAGGACCAGAAGTTTACCTGGAAGAGGGTGTTCCCCAAGGTGGGTTTTTGAGTCCACTGCTTTACTCCATATTCACTAGAAACCTCCCTAGTCCTAGGCTAGAGGAATATTTGTATATCCAGTTCGCCAAAGACGTGACAAAGATAGTGGTCTCCCCATATAAAAATGAAACGACAATGGCAAGGATGACGGCATATGAAATAGAGAACCTAAATATATACGAACGCCGCTGGAAAATTGCAACTAATTTGAACAAGTTTACCACCATTACAGTCAAAAGAAATAAAATATCACCAATTTATGTACGGGATGAGAGATATCCATACAAGAGAGCAGCCACAGTGTTAGGCTTAAAAATAAATGCAAGGGGATATAAGGACCAAATAAACGGCATAATTGCGCGTACGAGTCAAGATATAAGAGAATTATATCGATTCAGAAACCTAAGAAGAAACAATAAAAAGAAAATTTACTCTGCCTACATCACACCAAAATTATTGTATCCCCCATGACGCTAGCGCCAATCCCAAAGACTTGGATGATAGAATTGCAAAGAATGCAAAATAAAGCACTCTTGATAATTAACAACGCTAGGAAAGGGACAGAAAACGCCAACAGACACTTCATGAAAAAGCCAATATCAGGGCGACAAACAAAGACCTAGGTACCAGAGCCCTCAATATTTGGCAGAAGGTGGAGAGAAACTCTGACCGAGATTTCATCAGGAATCATTTCGGAATTCTTAACCTACTACAAAAGATTTCCCAGCAGAAGAGCCGCGCTGCACAACCATCACCCGATCTACGCATAAACTACTGAATAAGCAATATATCCCAAAGATAAAAAAAAACAATCGACAAAGTCACAAAACACACACACAAAAAGGACCGAAAGCTACTATGTACAAATGTTTTTGTACAAACTAATAGTCATATAATTTGATCAACTTTAAAAAAATTTCAGGGTAATGGCCAAGTTTTACTTATTCCTTTAGTGTTTTACATGATCAACAAACTATTCAGCTCCCGAGTATTTACTCTGGAGGGTTTAATGCCCTCTGGTGGGCTTTATCTGCACGAAAAATTGAATGAACATAAAAAAGTAGCGGTTTAAAGATTAGCCATGTAAAAGATTGCTGCAATAAACATTATTATCCTGAAATTCTGTGCTGAAAGAGGCAATTCAAAGCTTCGCCGAACACATTTGCATTCCATGCGAGGTTTATTGAGTCTTGCATTTATCTCTTATCTTTGGCTTTCCTTTTGTGTCGATGAAGTAATAAATGTATCTGCATTTCTTTTTGTCATTACATTGTTTATAGTTATTTAAGTTAAGGCTTAGTACTTTATTGTTTGAATAATCTTAATAAAAAAACCCTTCACCGGTAACATTCATTTTTATCTTATGCATGGTGGGAATTCAAAATTAAGGGCACCTTCAATGCCACCATTTTTTCTGACCCCATTCCGGCCACCCAAAGAGCTGTCTCGTTATAGCTGTGCTCAAAGTCGCGTCTCGTGTAAAGAGATCCGTTGGTTTAATGAAAACCTGATGGCAACAGCAGCTTGGGGGTGCATAAAACTGCCTTGCCTCTACACCCTAAATCGGGGCACGACTTCAGCCGGAGTGGAATGTCCAGATAAATAGAAAGACATATGTTGCATCTAGCTTACAAAACACAAGGCGATACAGGCTACAACGCTGCTTTACCGGTGTGCAAAGCTAAGATAACTATACAACGGAATGCATTACAAAAAAAAGAGCATGCAACAACAGACCATTCGATGTTTACGAAGTTGCATCCAGACAATAACTAAACTAAGTCTACTAAACTTCGCCTTCTTGATTATTGATGTTTGCTTATCTGATGAAGGGCGAAAACAAAAAATACTACTCAAAAAAAGAAATGTAGTCAGTCTTGCAATTGAGGGAAAGTATTTGTCTAGTCTATGTTTAAACGAATCAACTGTAGTGCAATCAATGGGATTACGGGGGAGACCATTCAATAAGTTGCTAATTCGGTTGAAGAAATTTCTTTTAACAATTTACCTATATAATTTTACGACCACTTCGCCACGTGTAATTAGATTGGTAGATTATTAAATACTTGTTACAGTTCATATTAATTTGAAAGACAGCTATCTCAGCCTTTCCTACATTATGCATTCGAAAGACAAAGGTTTTAAACCTTTCGTTTCATGTTGAGAAGTCGTTTTGCTCTGAACATTTAACTCGCAATGACAATTCGTAATTTATTGTTGTTTATTGTTTGAAGCGTCCTTACGGCTGAAATCAGCTGGAAATTCGAATTCTTCGTAAGAGGATGAAGTTGAAAGCTTTGCCGTTCTTCAGTTTTTCGCGGACAATTCCTAATTTTCATTTTTTCAGAGCCTCGATTTCAATCTTTGCGTTAAAATTAGATAAATTTCAAATATGAAATAAGGATTTTTTGTGGTCCCTGTTATCTTAGACGCTTTAAAATGTCTGTTCTTTTGGTTACTCTGACTTTTCTATATCTGTCCACTTACCCTTACTTTAACATTTTCTTCATTAAGCTTATACTTTAAAAATTACCAGCGAAAATGCCATCTTTAATTTTTACGCTAAAAATGGTTAATATCGTCCATTAATGGTATACCCTTATGTGCGGATAATGATCGCAGATGATGAGGATCAATAGCTATGGCGATACTCTGATAGTTGCGTAGTTTTTGAGATTGAGTCACTTGAATATCAGGTGGAGTGAGTCTTCTGGTCGCCTTGGCAAGAGTAGCGACATCATAATCTCTCCCAAAATGTTCTAATCTATCCTCCTTTAGGAATTCGGTGTTTATATAAAACTTCTTAACATCAACCTTGATTCCACCCTTAATCAACTTCCCCTATCTTCCAATCTCTGACGCTTAACCGTCTATCTAAAAACACTCTCTAGTCATCCCACGCGAAGCCTGTTATATGACCGTCAAAACACAAAGATTTCTTTTGGCGTATCTAAAGAAGGAACATTCAAGTTAGGTACAATTGATTTACTACCACTACATTTTCCTATGCACTTCTCCCTGACCCAAGCCTGTTGTATCATTCCCACTCAAAGGTTTCATTGTTCATGACAACCATGATTTCGGCGTCTCATCTCTATAACCTGTAGAATTACAGTGTGCCGCAACACGTCACTTAAAAAATTCGAATTTGTTTCCTCGGCTTTGCGTGAAGGCTCGTGATTTGTGGCAATTGTTTTTATTACCCACAAAATCAAGTGATATGATTACGGCTGTTCCTGGCTGCTAATGCATAATTCCTCGGTTTCAGGAGACTTGGTTTAACGAATGCTCCTCCCCCAACAGTTCCGCGTTCCATAAATCGATAAGGTTGATAGTGAGTTAATTTTCTTACATATTTTCTTTACAGTACATTTTGTACAGTACAATAGGGTCGAATTTAATAGTCCAAGACGTTGCAAGTGTTATAGTACAAGATCTTGTTAGTGGATGAAGGAAGAATGTTTTAGACTTTAGTTAATTTATTTTAAAATAATTATGTATGAATGTCAGCGAGAAAAAGTTTTAAAAGAGGGTCAAACAGAGGCTAGTAAAGTTAGGTGATGTGAAAAAATGGAGAGGTTAAGTCTAAGGAGCCAAACATATGTATATTCGTAGAAAGATGCACTTTACGTTTTTTTTATATAAAATAATATCTAATTCTTTACTTAAAAGACAGGTTTCGGAAATAACTGGCTTAAATCATCAGCCACTTACGAAACCTGTCTCCTAAGTAAATAATTATATATTGTTTTGGTGGAACAAGTGGTATAATCCGAACCTGAAATCACAGGACGCTCGAGGAAGAAATATTCCAAAGGATGAATACAAATATTTAACGAAACTTATCTTTACTATGGGATTTAAATCATTACTACTGATATCCCTACTTTATTCTAAAAATATGTTCGTGGAATTTGTAATAAGGGGAACTCAGATGAAGATTTCATGGACATATGAGATAAAGCTGATTGGTCTGCAGTTTTCAAGGTTCCTTTTCTCCTTTTTGACGCTGGGCCGAAATGTAAGATTACATACCAAGGTTTGTCTGATAAATAAAATTATTCAGGAAAACTCACAAGGAGGTAAATGGTAGAGCGGGATTAATGCCCTATCTACAATTGAAACCTGGATCGAGGGCACGCCTTCTCAGGCCGAGTCTCTACAGTTCTGCAACTCCTACACTATTGCCTGCACGAAGACATGTAGTTATCTTCAGTTTTACACTTTCTCTACCTTCATTACTTTCTTTCCTGATCTCCCCTTGCTTTCTGCAGGATACGACTTCGTTGCTATTTCGCTATAAATTTGAAAAAAAAATCAAATTAGTAAAAGCAAGCATTATAAATTCTTCAGTTGTAGAAAGTTGCTAGAAATTATCACGTTTAATGCAATATATTTTTAGTATCTTCATGCCATCTGCAAAGAATGCCCGTGCTTTCTTCATCTAAATAGGAAGGATGACATATTTTGTATGCTCTAAGGAAAAGGTTAGAAATTACCGATTTTTTAACAGTATTATCGTGAAACGAAAAATAATGTATATAGGCATTCGAGTGGGTTTCGTTTCCTATACACGTCAAGTTTTAATTCATGGTGATCTTTAATAATGAAGACATCTAAAAAGGGTAATCTATTATCATATTCCCATTCATATTTAAATTTGATGGAGACATGCAAATTATTCAAATTATTAAAAAAGGTATCAAAATCATGGCCATTAGGCCATACAGAAAATACATCGTCAATGTACCTTAACCATATAAAGTTAGGGGGAGAAATTGTGGGAAGGAGTTCAGTCTCAAAATATTCCATGAAGAGACATGCCAATATCGGAGATAAACTATTTCCCATGCTAAGGCCAAATATTTGTCTATAAAACTCAAGTATTTACTCGAAACACATTGTCAGAGAGACATAATTCAACTAAATCGATAAATTTACTCGTAGAAATAGGAAGATCAAAATTAAGTCTAGGCATGATTTCCCGCAGAAGGCCCATGAAGAGACATGCCAATATCGGAGATAAACTATTGGCATGTCTCTTCATGGAATATTTTGTCATTATCAGGACTATTTTTTCTAATTTCTATTACCCCGATTGGTTCATATCGTCAGCCCATTTTGCAGCTAGTAAAACATTTTATGGTAATAAGCCTTCCCGCACTAATCACTTCAACTAATGTATAACATTGCCATTTAATAATAAATTTAATAGTTTAAAGGACATATTTGAAAAAGTGGTTATTAATCTAGCCTTTAAATATAATAATTCCTTAAACCAATTGATGATTGCCAGGAAACCCAAAGAACATCATAACATAGGAGTATATGCAATACCATGCAACGATTGCCATAAAGTTTATATAGGAAACGGGGAGAAATCTAGACAAGGGATTGTATGAACACAAAAGAGATATTAGAGTGGGCAGCGAAAGCAGTGGAATATTTTACCATGTTAGAGACTTGAATCATACGATCAATTTCAATGGAAGTAAAATGGTATTTAAATCGGCTAACAATGTTAAGAGAAGAATCGTAGAACCGAGCTTGATATCGTCAGTTCCTAATTTAAATCTTTCTAAGGGTCAGTTTTCTTTTAATCCTGTTATAAGAAAGCAAATAAACAAAATAGTAAAATGTAAGCCCTTCAATATGTTTAGGCCTAACCCTCCCCCCCCTTAGATTAGCCACAAGTAGGAGATTGGTATATAAAAAGAGGGGATCTTTCACGACCTGACCCTGTGTTATGTTTGTATGCACTTTTCTTATATTTTCTATCCAGTGTCAGTTGAAAAAGGGTGTGAGATACACCGAAACTGTTCTGAATTAAATTGTCTTCGGAGAATGTGGTTTAGTTCCTCATTTTTTCTTGCGTTATTGCATTAATTTTCATAATATTTATATATATATATATATATATATATATATATATATATATATATATATATATATATATATATATATATATTTGTGATAGAACGGTTTGAGGCCGCCTAATTTCAACCGTTATCACATGTTGTTTAGAAATACGATGCTACCAACGTGCATCTTCGCCTTGAAGCCATGCGCGTTATCGCGCCACCTGAGTCAATATTTAACCAAGGAGGTTCATTCGCCCCCGTTTCGCCCCATACGCTGACCTCGCCAGATTGAGTTAGCCTTATGGGCAGATAAGGTATTGTTCTTAGGCGCGGCTGTGCATTCCCTCGAAGCCCCACTCCATTGTCCCCTACGCCAAGGGGATGGCTCGACTATTTATAGGGAAACTTTACCACTAAGAGCAAGTTCGAGATCCAGATTTTCTTCGCGAGACATCAATACGATCCGGTCTCACCTTGTGCACCAAGGCCCCTCTACTTCGAGATCCACCATCATTGTCCAGAAGACGACAATATCCCTTGAGTGCCAAGGTTCGAGCCTTCAAGACGCTAAGTGCACAAGGCTTCCCCTGTTGTTCAGAAAGAGAACAACGTTAGAACAGCCATTGTTCTTTGAGCCCGTTTTCAAGAAACGGTTCTCCCCCTCTCCCCCCTGTTGTTCAGAAAGAGAACAACATTAGAACAGACATTGTTCCTTGAGCCCGTCGACAAGAAACAGTTCTCACCCTTCCCCCTGTTGTTCAGAAAGAGAACAACTTTAGAACAGCCATTGTTCTTTGAGCCCGTAGATAAGAGACGGTTCTCACCCCCCCTGTTGTTCAGAAAAGAACAACGTAGAACAGCCATTGTTCTTCAAGCCCGTTCGTCAAGAACCAGTTCTCATTCCCAAGTCGTCGCGTCAGGATCATTAAATTCACCCCCCCTGCGGCTGGAACTCGCCAGCCGACTGAAGATTCCTTCGCGTCGCCTTCCTCTGCACAACAACTGGTAATTACGTAAGCTGAACATTACATTTAAGTATTTAACCTTTTTGTCAACCCTATCCTGTGCTTTAAATGGTTTAGCGAAACATCCATCCCTTTAATTTTTATTTGTTTTACTTTTTCAAATCTCTTCCAAATCTTAATTCTCGGATTAGACAGATTTCCCACGACCCTTTTTATTCTCTGTTTATGTCAATATTTTCCATTTTGTGTGTTGTTGATAGTTTTATTAATAAAACTCTATTTTATTAATGATAGCCATAATATTATCCTTGAGCTCAGTTCCACTTCTTAAACATATTGAAGATAAATAATATCGGTCAACCAGACACCACGCACTCTAAATATTATTGAATAGTTCCCTCAACGAATAGTCATATATGGTATATCGTCGAGAGTCCATTCTACGACATATATATATATATATATATATATATATATATATATATATATATATATATATATATATATATATATATATATGTATATATATATATATATATATATATATATATATATATATATATATATATATATATATATATATATATATATATATTGTGAGGGTATGGAACGTACATAGTCGCATGCCGCCAGACAATCGTGGGAACGAAAGAAATTTGTCGTTTGAGTTGACCTTCGTCTCCTCTCTCTTCCCCCCACCCACCCCCGACATTCTACCACCCTCCTCCGACTTCCCCTTGACCTAAGTCTTTATCCGTCCTAAACTTCCGCAACAAGCGACAGGAAGTCTGACGAAAGAAGGCCTATCTCACAGAGGAGCCTAAATTCTATTTGCCTTCTTTATGATACCATGGAGATTGTACAGAAGGCGCTGCGATAAGCGAATTGTCGTAAATGGAATCTCTCTCTCGATTTCACACAGTCCGCGGTATAAATGACAATGCCGTTCATCCCTCTGGAGAAGTGTTCCAAACCTACTCGCGTAACCCTCACGTTGAACGAGAGTCGTTGCCGTAACGTATCAACTGACAACGCGCCGTTGAGTTAACTTGGTCGCTGTCTCAAAGTGTTCCTGAGGCAAATCCCACCCCGCAGAGTCTGTGACTAGAAGAATACGCTCTGTTGCTCAACCTAACTTGAGAAAGAAAAAGAAACATCCAAATAGTTACTGGAAGTTACTATTTGTTAGTGTCACATCCAGCTTTGAATGAACTAACCGGAACTGCAGTCAGCAGCTCCAAACCCGTCTTCTTATCCCCCCTCTCCCCAAAACTCGTGTTAACGCCACCCGAACCACCCCGTCTGGACCTGAGTAGTTGTCTCTCCAATCCATCACAATTAATGGTAAACCCAGTGTCCCTCTATTCTTAAATTACCTATTTAATTAACAGTGATTGATACTCCAATTGAGTCATTATAAATCTAGACGCTTAACGTCAGTGTTATCCTCCCCTCCTTTTTTAAAGAGATTCAAGTGAGTCATTCCCTGCTATTATTATTTATTATTGCTGTCAACTTGAACTAATCCGTGTTTAATATTTAATCCTTATTTACCTAAATGCCCGTTTAACTATTGCTACTAATTATTATCTTGGTGTAAAGTAAAGTTTCTTTTTGTTCGTGTGTTTATTTGTGGCCCTTCCTTTTTGACGTACCCTTGGCAAGACTTTAATTAAGAATTCCTTCGGCTAATTTATTCAACCTGTATTATGCACTCTTAGAATTTAACAATCACAAACCTCCTCCCAGTAACAAGCGGGAAATTATAGTGAGAATCCTGGCCGTGGCACAACCCGCTTCTAACAAGCCTTCGCACGTTCAGTAGGAATTAAAGCCTATATATATATATATATATATAATGATCGTAGATTGAGTCATAGAGTCTCCATACCATCAACTTAAACAAAAGCGGTGTGTCCAGATCAAGGACTAGAATGATTATTGGACCAGACAATGAGCAATTCTACGACATATATATATATATATATATATATATATATATATATATATATATATATATTAATATATATATATATATATATATATATATATATATATATATATATATATATATATATATATATATATATATATATATATATATATATATATATATATATATATATATATATATATATATATGATAAATAACACCCACAAGGAAAATGGAAAAATGATTCCGAGCGCTTTCGTCTTTATTCTAATAGACCTCTTAATGGAATAATGTAGGCTAGGACAGACAATGTCTTAAATAGTAAGGAGTTGGGGGTTAATACGAATTCCTGCATCAAAACTCTAAACACTTTAATTTGTGATTTACTATAATTAGATATGATAGGATCTAGGCTAAACAGTCCAGGGTAATATTAAAATATGGGAAAGTATTACTAGAGATACACTCCAAGATATTTCTTGAAATGTAGTTTGTACATTTAATAACAGATTTAGCACTATTCCAATTGATAGTATGATTCTGACTATAGATCTATAAAAATGATGCAGATTGTTGATAAAACTTACAAACATTAGTTAAACAGCACCAAACTAATGAAAAACAACCTCCGCGAAAAGCAACCGATCTTACAGGCTAAAAATGTGATATGCAAATTCCAATGCCTCCATGAGGACTGCAAACATCATATAAATAATCAATATATAGGTTTGACTACCACTACCATCAACCGGCGCCTAACGATGCATTTGCAAGAAGGAGGAATAAAAACACATTATAATGAAAATCATAACGCACAAATTACAATATCAATTCTGGTCGAAAACTCTACCATATTCAGAAGAAACCCTGACCTTCGACGCATAAAGATTCTGGAGACTCTTCTCATCAAAGAGATGGGTCCCTTAACTTAACCGTCAACGCACCAGTTCCGAGCGAGTACTTCATCTTTTCTGCTAAAGGAACACGGTACTCCGACTTTGACCTATAAAAGCACCAAAGAACGAACATTTTCCATTCTTCGCTGGTCACGACCTACAATGAGCTACCTTATCGGTAAAGGAGGCAAAACCAATGGAAAAACAACATATCAACGCAGCCTCAACAATAACGAAGTCTTCCGTCTGAAGATGCCTTAAGAAAGGCAAAAGCTGTCAGCCAAAACTCAAATTAGTTGTGAAAAATAAAATGGATCTTTAATCTCCAACCAGATACGAAAAAATGCATTAGCCAGCCGTTGGAACGTTCCAAAATGAAATCGATAAAATTAAAATACAACCTGATTTTCAACAAAACATATTATATATATATATATATATATATATATATATATATATATATATATATATATATATATATATATATATATATATATATATATATATATATATATATACAGGGTGTTCGCAAACTAATGGTACATACTTTGACAGTAGGTATAACAACTCAAAATAACGACTTTTACAGGAATAAGAAAATGTCCAAAAATCGATCGTTTTCGAGCTATCGAATCGTAAAGTTGAGTATGCTATAACTAATTCTGGTTAGGGCAGTCCCCAGAGTAGTAGGTGAGGGAAACAGATTTGAGTACATACTTTATTATGGAATTGAAATTACAATAGGTGTTCGAAATGCCCTCCCCATACGTCCATGCAGGTCTGGTACCTACGCATAAGCGTTTTCCGAACACGATCAAACACTCCTGGATTATCCGCAATGAGTCCTGCAGTGTCCACTATCCTTCCAACAAGATCCATCTCTGTCTCCACTGGGGTTTCATAAATTAAACTTTTCATGTGGTCACACAGGTATAAGTCCAAAGGTGTCATATCTGGAAACCTCGCTGGCCATGGCACTGGCCCAAGGCGTCCCATCCATCTTTTAGTAAAAGTACGGTCTAGATATTGTCGCACATTCTTTAACCCATGCGCTGGAGCACCGTCATGTTGACACCATATTTGACGTCGAATACCAAAATACACATCGTTCAGAAGGTTAGGCAATACTTCACGTAGAAATACTGCATAGTGATCTTCTGTTAAATGCGTTGGAACCACATAGGGCCCAACCAAATTGCTACCAATAATACCAGACCACACATTAACACTAAACCGGTGTTGGTGGTGGCTCTGATCCACATCGTGAGGGCTTTTATTCTGCCACATGTGTAAGTTGTGTGCGTTAAACACAACACCGTGCGTAAAAGTAGCTTTACCAGTGAAGAGCACATACTTTGGAAACTCATTATTTTCAATGGTCTTATTCATGACCCAACGTGCAAACCGTTCACAAGGGTTAAATCGGCTGGAAGGAGCTCTTGCACTCTGTGGAAATGGTACGGGTAGAGGCCGTTATCATGGAAAGTTTGTCATACTATTGAGTGATAAGTGCATTTGCCTCTGCCCGGGTGCTGGTACGTGGGTTTGTATTAAAATGTTGTAGTATCCGCTCTTCGTTCTCAGCGTTAACTAGCCCACGACGACCACCCACTTCTCTTCTGTTTACCTGAAAACTGCCAGTGTCTAGCAGCCGTTGATGCACCATGGCGAAAACGCGATGATCAGGTAAATGACGGTTGGGAAAACGCTCTGCATATAATCGAGCAGCCAATCTAGCATTGCCATTCGTCGAATCATAAGCCATGTGCATATCTGTCATTTCAGAATTTGTTAAGCGATTCATATTCTTAGAGCTATTCTACAATGTTTACTGATAGCAGACGACCATTAAAGTAAACAACTGTTGCTATATTTGCGGATCTAGGATGATGACGAAAGTAATAAATATCCGTAAAGACCTCCAATCTTTACGATCCGATATTTCGAAAACGATGGATCTTTGGACTTTTACTTATTCCTGTAAAAGTCGTTCTTTTGGGTTTTTATACCTACTGTCAAAGTATGTACCATTGGTTTTCGAACGCTCATAGTATTCTACAAGAATACTATAGGCAAAGAACACCAAGCAGATGAAAGAGCCATCAAGGACATTATAGACCGAGGAATAAAACCCATAAACGCCGAGAAAAAGATCGCACTAATCATCTACTATCAAAATAGACGTACTTTAACCCTTTTCATGAAAAATAACCACAAACCCCCGCTACAACCGAAACAAAGGACACATCTGATATACGAGTACACATGTAAACTAGGAGACTGTGAGCTCCTACCTAACTCGTATATCGGCATGACCGGAAGAACTCTATCAAGAAGAATGTTATACCATCTGAACAACGGTGCACCTAAAAACATACACAGAAGTACACGGAACATGCCTCAACCGAAAAATGATAGAAGAAAACCCCAAATTTTAGACTATGCTCCCAACATACAGTTTAACTCCAATGAAATCATGCCCAGCCAGGTGTACTCAAAGATGCCCCTAGCCACTAATCCTCTCCGGCAAGCAGCTTAATCCCCCCCCCCTCTCTGGCTACCTGCTTCTCCGCACTTTTCTTTTATCACCTGGATCCAACCTGCTTATATGTGTATTGCTTCGTTCATAATTTTGTTAACACATTTTGTAACATATAAACTGAATACTTTGTAATAATTCTCTATGAGCTATTTGGATAGCAGACGTTGGTAAATTTTCTTACGAAGATTTTCAGACAGCAATTCAACCTCATAGCTGATTCAAGCTCAGTTCACCGTTTCCCTTTGGAAAAGAAGATTTTGAGACTGATTGACAAGACCACTCTACTAAGACTTGACCATCGTCATATTCTCTTGCTTCTCTATCCCATCTCTCCTTGGGGCTTGTCGGTTAGGGAAGCTGAGTCTCCATAGATACTCTCAAGGACAGGAGTCATATCTGAACCTGGCGACTTACTCGGCGCAGGCCGAAGCTTAGCCCGAGATGGGCTAGTACCCGTGTGAGCGGCGGATCCTAGTTAAGTGGAGCAAAATCTGTTAGAGCTAGGCGTCTGGCAGGTTGGTAGGGTTCACTAACAAGGTAGCGAAATCAGCCAGACGAGTAACTGGATTTCAGCCGCACCTTATAACTTTTTGTTTCATCCCCTTTCCTTACTTTTTCACCTTAGAACGCTAAATGAAGACAAGGAAGAAGTCGATTAGAAGAATGGAATTAACGAAAAGGGTCCCTTTGCGGACCATAAAAAGAGCACACAAACCCAAACGAACTCAAGTATTCAACGTAATATATGTAGAACTAGGAATAGTACTCATCCGTATCTTAGACTACTCAACCAGCTACGAGTATGTGATCATCTGCCAAACTGAAAAAGATATCGACAACCTACTCAGTGAGAAAGCCATATTATGCTTCCAAAAAATCGGATTAGAAGTTAAAGTTCCTCCACAAGTGGAGGCCCAAAAGGCCATATAGTGTCGACAGATAAATCCATTGATAGGGGAACATACGGAAACGGAAATAAAAGAAGAAATCGAACAAAGACAAGAATGGGCTAAAGTTAAGGAAGTTATGAAGTTCAGGAACAAAAACACCAATACTGAATATACCCATGTTTTCAAAGTTGTGTTCAAAGAAACAACCATGGTACGTAAGGCGAGGGAGAACGGACTGTTAGCATTCAACCTAAAAATAACCCAGGACCAAACAAAAAGCAATGAGTTCATAAAGGTTCTCACTTGTTTCTGCTGATTCGCTTTAGATCAGCATACGTCTAGAGACTGCCCCCCAAAAGAAGAAATAAAATGCTCAGAATGCAGCCCAACTTTACACACGTGGAAAGATTGTATGAACCAAGAAAAAAGTGCGCGAATTGTGGCGGGAAACATCGCACGATAGCGATGGCTTGTCCCATTAAGAGATAGATTATCGGGAAGAAGAGGAGCAAGAAGACAAGGCTTGAGGAGGAGAAGAAATACCTAACTTACGCAAAAGTAGCTAAGGCAACAGCGGAACAAGTAGTACCATCAAAAACTATAATAGAGCTTAAGTAGGAAAAATCCTTAAACATTCTGGCGTGCATACTACATGCCCACGTTATGAACGTTGAAACCCTGGAACCTATTCCCAAGAACTTAATCAAATGCTTAGTAATAACGGGTTAGAACCTATGTGGCTCCCGGACAACCCGCCATCGGCGGACGTATTGAACATCAAATACACAACGCCAGCGCCAGAAACCCAAACTCAGGCAGGTGAAAATGAGCCCTCCATCCAATTGACTAGCATCAGCCCAGGGTTACAAAGAGATCCTAGACTTAAGAACAACCAAACACAGGAAGAGGATATGGAAATGGAAGTGGAATTACCTGTAGCCAAGGCAGGCAGCTCCGGAACTCAACAGGAAGGAAAAGCTACAGAAGAAGCAGGAAACGAGGAACCCTACCACCAATCTCAGCAAGAACATAAAGAAAAAAATTGCATTAATCTGAGAGTATACGCCCCCGAAGATAGACCCTTATCCATAGGAAACAATAAGAAAATTACCATAGGAATTAAAAAAGGACATTTTAAGTACGAATTAGAAGGCTCGTAATCAGATAACGAAGTCAACAAAGGCTTAATGAGTGGAGGAATAATAATCCCGAAAAAATTATGCTTTACCATAAAAAAGAAGAGTTTAAAAAGAAAAGAAGTGGTCGAGCAAAGCCGCCCTGCGAAAGAGAACTAGAGAAAGCCGAGAGAAGACTTTCACTGGAACACTAAGTTAAAAAATGGAAAGAAAAAGAAAGCTTAAAATAGTAAGTCATAATGTGTCGGGCTTGGATGTCAAAAGGCACTCGCATTGCAATTCATATTTCAAACTTGACCCTGAGATCATCCTACTAAATGAAATTAAGATCAATCCGAAAATAAACCCCATTAAAATCTTTAATTATACTGCGATCTACAAGACCATAGAAGATATAATCTAAAACGATGTAGCTATAGCCGTCCGAAATGACATAAAATTTACGAGATTGAAGGAATTAGATGAGGCCTATTTAACCATCAAAGTAAAGACGGGTACCGGAAATTTAAAAAATATGGCAGGATACCAACCCCCAAGGAGAGGGTACGTACCTATTCATAACTTCTTGGAGGTATTTGGATAAAATGAACAAGTACTATTCTTAGGAAACCTGAACTCCCGAACAAGAGCCTCAGGGTATACAACCAATTTCAACAACAGAGGAAGAAATGTAGATCTATTAATAGCAAGAGGCATAGTTGAGAGGATCGGACCGTAATTCACTACATACATCGGTTTAAGAAGAGTAACTAAACCAAACATCGTGCTATCTTCCCCTAAATTACAATATAACTATCTGGTAGAAAGAGGACTGTAGGGGTGCAAATATGTATAAGAGAAAAATTCCTTCTTGATTCTTGATGAGTTCTTCTTGCTTCTTGATGAGTTGGTCCTTCGAACGTTTTCCTTGAGTTCCCTTTTCTTCTGGAGGCGATTCATTTATCTTGAGTTGTTCTTTCAGCGTTTTCCTTGAGTTCCGTTTTCTTCTGGAGATTTATTCGCAAAAGGATTTGGACTATTGAGTTTCGAACTCGGTACCGATAGATTTAAACGCCGATGCTTTTATCCATTACGTCACGGCTTAGCCCGTATTGAGTTGGTAATTTTATCGTCTATTTATATTATCAAATTGAAAGGAATTTTTCTCTGATACATCTTCGCACCCCTACAGGACCACCCACCATCAGTGATCACGAAATAGTGTTATTAACATCGTCAGCATACCCTATACAAATCAAATGCCCAGTAAGAAAGAGCTTTAAGCACGCGAACTGGTACGGCTACGCCGAAGACCTATCTAATTACTAGCAGCCAAATCTAAATGAAACAACCATAGAAGAGGTAGATGAAGCACTGAATAACGTGATGAAAAAGCTAATAGATACAGACGAAAAGCATATACCCAGAGCAACGTTTACAACATTACCACATCATCGGTATACACCGCAAATAGCAGATTTGGAAAAGAGATATTTAAACCTAAGAGAAAAGATAGAGTGACTTGGTCCAAGAAGAGGTGATAGAGAGTACCTCCTTAACATTAGGACGGAAATAAATACAACAATTATGAGTGAGAGAAGCATAAGATGGAACCATATAATAGACAAGATAGACTCGGAGATAAATCCTACAAAATTTTGGCAAAAGATCAACATGGTGAGAGGAAACAGGAAGCCGATAACAAAAACAGCCATCAAAGAAAATGGAGTAGATGAGCTAGAACCAGAACAAATTGAGGCCGCGTTTAGAGAACATTGGTATAACGTTTTCAATATATCACCCGAAGAAAACGAAGATTTTGACCGCGACCATGAACTCAGAATAGTTGAAAAGATGGACAGAAATAAAGAAGAAGTAAAACCCAATCACTCTGCTTCTGATACAGTTATGATGGAACAAGGGGTAGACCTAATAACACTTGATGAATTTAAAAGTTCTCTAAACAAAACCAAGCAAAGAGCTCTTGGAGACACAGGGATAACCCGTAAAAACCTGATAAGAGCACCAGATGCATTTCTTGCCAAAATAGTGGAAATTTTTAATGCGGCAATGAGCGTTGGGTATTTTCCTGAAGCCCTGAAAAAAGGGAAAATAGTATTTTTGCCCAAACCAGTCAAGCCCCCCGACCAACCAGAAAACTTCAGGCCGATAACTTATGGAAACAGTGGCCAAGCTATTTGAAAAACTGATTGGCAGGAGATTGAGGCAACATCTAGAAGACAATGATTTTATTCCTAGTCAACAACACGGGTTCAGGAAAGGTAGAAGTACCGAGACGGCACTGGCCGTAATAGTGGAAACAATAGCCAAAGCAAAACATGAGAGAAAATAAAAAAAGATCTTGTTTAAGAGACGTGCAGAAGGTTTTTGATAAGGTCTGGAGAATAGGCCAAAAATTCAAGATCAAGAGACTAGGACTCCCACCTATCCTAACAAAATGCATATCTGATTACATCACAGACCACATAGCATTTATTAACATGGAAGGATATCGAGGATCCGATTTTAAAATCAATCACGGTGTTCCCCAAGGAGGATGTCTCAGTCCGACGCTATATAAAATATATACAGATGACCTTCCAAATCCAATCTACGACACCACCAAATACATTCAATTCGTATACGACATCTCGATAATCGCTAATAGTCCATCAACGGCAGCCAGAATCACCGCGGCCGAAATCGAGAACATAAATAACTTTGAAAGAAAATGGAAGATAAGGACAAACGCAAATAAGTTTACCATTATTCCTATAGGAAGTATAAAAAAAATTACGAGTTACGATTAATAAGGAAAGATACACATACCAAAAAGAAGGCAAGGTACTAGGTCTAAACATAATGTCAAACGGGTACCTAAAGCACACCACAGAAAGAATCAAACTAGCAAAAGCCAACTTAACGAAACTTTACCAGTTAAAAGACCTAAATACAAAAAAAATTCATAATATACAACCTTCTGTTTAAATCAGTATTATTATATCCCGCAATTCCACTCAACAATTTAAGTAAACTAACAACATGAAATTATAGAGTACAGAACAGCGGCGCACTGCTAATTACAAATACAAGAAGGAGAGAGTGCAAGAGGCAGATAGATCTACACCATGAAATAGAGATGGAGCCAGTAAATGTATCCCTACATAAAAGAGCGATCCGAACATGGGAAAAATTAGAGACACTTCTGGACTAAGAAGAAAAAAAGAAGATGGAGATCCCAGTAGAACATAGAGCAATCAAAAGAGGAAACTTTAGGAGCGGAAAACTATTAAATGTTGTCTAACCCAGCACCAATATATAGATAGCATAGGAATCCCTACAGAAAAGCAAACAAAGCGTAAAAAAGTCACCAATAACTGCGGAAACTCAAACAGAACAGAAGATAATCTTAGAAGAATAATAGAGGCGTGAGAGCCCCTAGCCAAGAAGTGAAGACAAGAATACAAGTGATAGCTGGTCACTCAGCAACCTGCACTAATTCTCATTCATTCCACTTCACCACTGTACTCTAACGATTACTATCCACTCTACTCTAACTATCTAATTTTAACTTCTAACTTTTTCAAGACGTAATTCTCCATTGTAACTCTGAAGATGATACTCGATGTATCGAAATGCTTCAGTTAAATTAAAGAAAGTGCTAAATTACATTAATTTACTTCTACCTTTGGCAAAATAACAAACATCAGTCCCCAATGAACTTCGGTACGCTTATCCACAGGTTAAACAATGAAGAAAAGGCGAATATAAGACAAATTGAGAAGATTGAAAAAATAATTATTAATTCGAAACTAGCAGTTGCTTTTAATAGAACATGCTATAATGAAAAAAGAAAAATGATATATATATATATATATATATTTGAAAAAACTCGAAGACAATTTAGTTTCACTGAGGGTTCATTAATCATTGCCTACTTACATAATATTAATGAGTACTCTGATAAAATCTCACCACAGAATATGGCTTCAATTATACCTGGTATATTTTCACACTCAAAAGCGTGAGTCATTTGTAACACCAGTATCCATAAGGGTCATGAAAAACAAAGATATTAAAGATGTTGATTGATTTCATATTGACATCAGAGGATGCATCTGCCAAAATTGTGATCCTAATATAAAATAGCACATATATCAATGTATCAGAAGTCTTTTAAATATATTTGGGGGTAGAAAGGGCGACACAGTTATTCAATTCTTGTCTTAAAGAAATTGTTTCAGTAAGCTAAATTAGTAAAACCATGGTAATATTATTGATAGAAAATAATATTTTAATCACTTAAAATGTATATTTAGATAATACTGGGGTGATTAAAAAGTTATTAGGAGAATTCATATAGCAGATGTCATGACAAACGTATATTTCCTCCTGTCGTGCAAATGAAATACCAATTTAGTATTTTGGGTCTGGTTTGTTTTATAATCATTGAGTTTCTAGTAGAAATCTTAGCCTCCTTTAATTACCTTTTATATCTTAATTTATTTTATTATTTGTTTTTTTTTTAGTGTACACTTGCAATATTTTTAGTGTTGCCATCTGTCTGCATCAGCGCAGAGTTCTGACGTCCGTATCGATTTCTAACCATTTGGGGTAAAATGAGAATAGTTTTGGAACATCGCATTCATTCATGTGCGTTCTAGCTTCTATTTTCTTTGTCTCAATGGCTGAATTTATGTAGTTTCCTATTATTATCGAGAACATCTTCCCTAAACTTGCTTAATTACATTCTTTGATCATCCCCAATTTTTGCTCTTTGGATGTTAATTATGAGCGACAATTTTATTACTCACTCTCGAATCTTCGATAGCAGGTGTCGAGAGATAAATGACGACTGAAACACGAGACAAGGAATGTTATTTTGCGTATCCAAAGATATTGTTACTTTATTTGGCTTACGTTTTCTTAATTAAGCTTAGATGCGGTCATATGACAGGTCTAAATAATAGATACGACTCTCCTTCTTCTCGTACGATGGTCTTTCTTCTGTTTAGGATAAGGGACGTGTGGATAATTAATTTGACTCACATTTTAGGTTTATTTTGCATTAAAAATATTTAGAAAAACTTTGGAAAGAGGGAAAAAATGTATCCACAAAGTAAGAGAAAACTAGAAAATATTTTTCATTAAAATCATGTCTTTATAATTATTTATTATAGAGGGGAGTATTTATTCCAAAATCAGTATTTATTAATATATGAATCATTGAATTATTATCCTACATAATACTCATGATACTGTTATTTATCGTCTTCAATAAAACATGAGGAGTTTAATGATTTTCTCAATGAGAAATTGAAAAATCTATAGGTGTTTACTATTTCCTCTATAGGTGAAGGTGTATATCTATTTCTATCGTCGCCTACAGCATTCATCAAGCCTCCCTAACCATTGCTAAACTATTCACCACCACTTCCGTATTATGATAAGAGGTATAAATAAATGGCTTAATAATGGTGTCATTCATAAACTTTCGCTGGTCATCGATGATGATGACAGTAAATGGCTTCTTTCAGTTGTGGATGAGGTCTCCCTATCGGATAATGAAATTCACATAAAGATTAGAATGCTAGTTTGCCCCCTTCGAGGGGAAATGTGTATGAAATGTGAAGATACTGTGTTTTCATCAGCTAGCGAGCATTGGCTATATAAAACCCTTCGGCGTGAGCCGTAGCTGGAAAAAATGATGCATGCACGAAGAAAGAGATGGAAAGGATAGTGGTGTTGTAATTGCATATGTGTGTGGTGACCTATTAGTCTGGAACTAGGTGCGCTCCTGGGTCTACTAGCGTCGAAGGTTTTTTCTGCCACCCCTAGACATGAATCGAACACGCTACACTGACAAAGTTCTGACACTATTTTTTTAAAAGAACGTTTAGCGCCCTCTTTCACCCTTTGCTTGGTCTGAACAGGCGTAAGGGTGGCTATTTAAAAGGAGTGCATATGATGACCCGAGAAAGAGAGAACCACTTTCTCCTGGAGCACTGGGGTCTGGAGGCCGTGCGGCTAGTCCAGGTTTCAGTTGAAGTGTGAGAGGAGAGGGGAGTATTACCCCTCCTACATCATGCACCTCATTGCGGGGTCTGGCGGTGTTCATATGCTTATAATACAAGGGGCGGTTAATATGTTTTGCAATTCGAATATAAGGAAACGAGATATAAGGAAAAGTGTTTTATTATTGTTCATTATAACTACCCTCGACTTCAATGCACTTGCACCACTTGTCCCTGAGGCTTCGAATTCCCGACAACCAGAAATCTCCCGACTGCTGTTCAATCCACTCCTGAAAAGAGAGCTGGACATCTTCATCGTCCCTAAACCGGCGTCCACCGAGTGCAGCCTTGAGCTGGCGGAAAAAAAGTAGTCGCTAGGGGCCAGATCTGGACTATAAGGGAGATGGTTGAGCTTCTCGAATCCGCACTCGCGTAGGGAAGCTTGTGCAACTCTGGCCTTGTGGACTTTGACGACGTTGAAGTCGATCATGGGGCGTGAGGTTTCTAGGGACCCAACGGGCAGAGACCTTGGTCATAGCCAAATTGTAGTGGATGATGTTGATAACACTTCCATGTGATATTTCAAGTTCTTGCTCGATTTCTTCGACCTTCATCCGTCGACTTTCGAGGATCATCCTCTTCATACCGGCCACATTGTCCTCGTTGGTCACGTCTGATGGGCGTCCTGGACTGGGGTCATCTTCAAGGGACTCACAACCATGGCGGAACTCCCTATTCCAGCAAGCAGTGGTTGCATAGGAAGGGGCGGTGTCGGTGTATACTGCAACCATGCGTTCATGGATCTCTTTTGCACTCTTGCCTGCTTTGGTCAAAAGTTTGATCACTGCGCGGTGCCCAACCTTCTTCATTGTTGAAAATTTTGTGACTGACGATCTGCGATCAGCTACTGCTTCTTAAATATACGAGGCAGGAGCGTGCAGCTGCAGGTCCTGACTTGTCATCACTTGTCCTAACACCCCCACAAACATCTATCCCCCTTCATCTGTTTTGCCGATTCACAAAACTTATTGACCACCCCTCGTCTAAACAAAACGACGACAGAAATTTATTGGGAAAAATATGTATAAATGCCCTCTGAGAGATCAGGATGTAGATAATAGGTACAGATATCTGCGAGTATAAACGGGATCATTACAAAGGGAGGGATAAAAACGAGTAGAGGTGGATAAGTTGGCTTAATTCAGTGGCCCCTACGACACATTCCGAATGTTTTAAGTGCGCATTTTTTTTAAGGAAAGGTTCAAAATATATTAAAGTTTTACACAAATTTTAATTATTGTTCGTATACGATTTTTTCTCTACATTCTTGCCATTAATGCTTAAAGATCAATCAGGCATAGACGATTTTAGAGCAGTTTCAAAATGGTCAGTTAAGTGATGTGTGCTGGTGAGGATGGCGCAACGTTTTGATTTGACACATTTTATTAGTGAGAAGAGAGATTAAAGCAGCGATTCAACCCCAGAATTGAGAGGAATTGAAAGCTCGCTTTCTTCAGTAAGGGATTTTTTTTCTGGGGTTCGTGGACCTAGGTCATTTACAATAAGCTGTTATACATAACCATCAAGCGCACTTCTTGGAATTCTAATAGTTCTTTTCCAACTTATGCGATTTCCTTTAGAACCTACAAACATGACAGCCATCTTTGATTGGCTTAATAAGAAAAAGGTCAGAAAGAATTTAAGAATTAGTCTTAAATTTTTTAGTTCAATAAACCTACACTGAAATCCATATTGCATTCAATAATTTTAACATTTGTAAAAGAGTTTGGCTTGAATTTGGAAAAAGTGATTTCAATATTGCATTCAATAATTTTAACATTTGTAAAAGAGTTTGGCTTGAATTTGGAAAAAGTGATTTCATTTTCGCTATATCTTTTTGCAGAGGCTTTCCTATATTCTAAAATCTAATAAATGACCGTGTCAATTCAGTAATCACTTTATATTTTCCCTGAAGAGCAAGATTTAGATTATGTAAGTGCTGAACTATATTAGTAAAATAGATTAGATCATGTAACCACTGGCATTTGGAATGATTTTTATTTTCCTTTAAGCTATCAATGAAATGTTCATAGGGGGCAAGAATCCTATTCAAGAGTTTGGTAGTTGATAGACATCTTACAAAACACTAGGAAGAACGGTCAGCCGATTTTTCTTTAAGATCGAACTTTTCGATAAAATTCCTAAACTGACAGTGTATTTTAGCATTTCAGAGATGTAAATTATAATTTCTAAGACTCATTTTACCACATTATCATAACTGAATTGCTTACTCACTAAATGATTATGATGAATAATACAGTGAATAAAGAATCATGTAGTGTAGTTGGGATAACATTCCAAGAGCCAAAGTCTAAATTTTGTCCAACCATTGGTGGTGCTCCATCTGATTTAATGTTAAAAAGCTTTCTTAGTATTACTTGAGATTTTGATAAAGAGTCATCAGGGGCTCTTTTATCTAATTCGCTTCGTGATTTCCCTTAAAGTTTTTATTTTCAATTTCTTGTCGGATATGTATTATCTGGAACAAGAATGGCAATAACATGGTTAATATTTTTTCTTACAAATTCTCCACTGCTGTAGACATTTTAGCTTGAGATATTCCAAGTAATAAAAAAACAAGTTTCATTAGTTGTCACTTTCTTTACAGAGCGATTATATAGTATTCTGTAATCCAGTAGACTAAATTTTAGTTGATTTTCTTTGTTCTGAGTTTCATAGTTTGTTTTATAGTGATGATTTAAATTGCATACTTTCAAATGATTAATAATCTTTTTTAAGTAAAGAAAAAGTTATATTCCCATTTTAGATTAAAATTTTGCATTTCTTGTTCCTATTTCCGTTTATTAAACGTTTTTTTCGGCCCTTCTTTCAACATCTAGAATTTGTTACTAAACACTATCATAGGGAGGGAAGAGAAAAAAAATAGCGAAAAACTGATTAAGCAAAGGCAATCACTATTCCACATTTATAGATATTTAACGTTTACTAACTAATAACTAACATAACAGTGTCTGTTAACTAACTTAGTGTTGACCGTATTTCATCGTAAATCAATCTTTAAAATGCACTCATTCTTTAAGATCTATGCGCTCCTATTACTTTTTTCCTATTTTATCCATAGTTTTATATACGTTTTTTTTTCTATTTCTTACCCTGTGTTATCACATATCTCTATTCATCTACTCTCACTTTACCTATTTGCATTTATACCACAAGATAAATGATTAGTTGTGCTGGAGAAACATCACATACAGAAAAGTATAAAAAACCTTTTACTTTAAAAAGCCAAAATAATAATTCAAAGTTGTTAATATTTTATTTAAATGCATTATACTTCACAAAATTATTCTATTGAATCTTGGGATTTTATGTAAAATACAAAAATACCTAATGAACATACCGCAAATCTATTTTGGTATTCACATACGCCTTCTCCAAGTTAGGCTTCGGCTTGTTTACTCTGGTGTCTAATCTTTCTATTTTTTCAGAGTTTCTTACGATTCCTAAACACTTCATTATCACTGCTCGAAGAATTGTTAACTACGGGAGTTAAGGACTATCAGGGCTAGGACCGGTGAGGAGTCAAATATCACAAGGGCGAAGGTGAATGCCTTGGAGCGGGTAAATGTGGATGCCTAGTGAAGCGAAGGCACCTCAGTGGCCGGTCTTGGTTAAACGACACAGCATTATTGCCATTGGCTGGAGGCTGCGCGGAGCGAAGTCTTTGAAAATACAATAAGAGGGAAAATTATGCATACGAATTATATGATTTCGGACCTTGTTGTTTCAAAGTGAGAACAATAAAAGTACCGCGGAAATGGAAGACTTAGCGCTGATCTATACTGAGAAAAAAACGCCGCCTTAAGGAAATTATACATATATTAACGGGCCAGGCATATTAGATTTTTTTTTGTGTCGCAGTTAGGTAACTGTGAAATAAAATGCCCAATGAGTTTACCTCAAATGCAAAACAGGGAACATCATCATTTAGGGATTGATTGTTAAGAAGTTGAACACATTTTGCAGGCTCCTTATCAGCAAATATTAAGTTTTATTCACCAAGAAATCTCGTCGAATGCATACAAATGATCTTATACAAATACATTCATATCCACAAAATAAATTCAATATGCATGGGTCATTTCCTCGATTTTTCAGTCCTTCACTACAATAAGATAAAAAAGTCAATATTTGTTCCATAAACTTAAAAAGTTACCTTAAAAAAATATTAGGTTAAAATATTCTCGTAAAAATATTACCTTATAATTCTCATTCTTTTACGCTAAACCGGCCTTTATTTTTTTCGAAAAAACTAGAATTCAGGTTCTTGGGAAATTGGACAAATAGTTGTTTTCATTTTCTGCATGTATCCCCTGCAAATTAGCTTAATAGACAGTCATACTCTTTTGCGCTCTCTATTTTTTCGAACTTAACTTTCTTTTTATTCATCTTCCTTCTCTTTTTTTCTTTCACGTAATAAGCCTGATTAAATATCAATTTCATCCGATTTCTGTTATGCATAAGCCATTTAATGTAAAGTGTATGGGACTTAGCCAAACAGTATGTATGTAACACACTCTTCTCTACCTTAAGTATTAAAGAGGCCAATTAGAAGTTTCTTCTCCTCAATAATACATTTCTTATCCATGAATTTGTCATTACTCATTTACCTTTAGCTGCTTTAATTAGATTATAGAAATCAGGAATCAGACTGGAGAAACCTGCATTATTTCTCTGTTTTTTTCATTTTGGAAACGATAATCAAAGTTGTTTTCGCTTTTTCTTGGTTTATATTCATAAGAATTTTGGGTTTACTAACCCTATAATTTAAGAACGGGATTTTTTTGAGTATTTGAATAATAAGTTCATTTTAGTTTGGTCATGACTAATGTTATTTTTATCAAAGTTATTTCTAATAATTCTTTTATAATATCAAAAAAAAATGGTGAAATTCAGAAATAAATATAAGTATCGAAATTTTGTGAAATTTTTGAAACCCAAAGAATTACAAATAGTGAACTTCAGAAAATTTATTTTTAGATATCTTCTTCTATAACTATATTTTACCAACGTAATATTTTGAAAGGGGGAAAATTTAGTTTAGAGTTCTTTTTTAAAACTATTATAATTGGCGAATTTCATAAAATTTATAAAAATTTAGCGAAGTTATTGCCTGGTAGCTTTATATGATTTTATATATATCTTATTAATCTTGGCGCGCAGCGATTCCCGTTATTGCTTCGTATTCATTCATGGTCGAAGCCATTGGGTATTTTAAAGATTTCATTTAGTTTCTGGTTTAATCATCGTTTCCGACGAAGGCGTCTATAATTCTTTGAGTATTTCTCGGTACGATATTATTTAAACGGGGTTTTAATATGATTGCTTAAAGCTCAGCTCTTTCAAGAACATTAATTTCTTCTGAATAAGTACATTAGAAGTATATTTTGATTTTTATATTAGTAAAAATGGAAAATACATCCAATTACATTTTTTTTACAAATCCAGCTTATTTTTTCATTTTCGATACTTCCGTAGCACCTAGACCCTTTTTTTTAAATTTCTTGATACAATATAAAGAAATTTGAAATTCTCAGATAGTGAATTTTATTTGTCCATTGACTAAAATAAATCCTATAATTTATTTTGGTTGAAGTTTGATTATGACCTGTCTTTCAATTACTTTTTCACCAGCAGCTGTTTTAATTAATGGAACAACATATCGCACTGATTTACAGAGACTAGTAAAACACTATAAGGAAAGATATGAACAGTCTTTTGAACACCAATTACTACACTTAGTTTTTTTTTATTTTAACAATAATCCAATTGAGTAAATTAAACAATAACATGGGCTTCTTTTATTGCTCGTGCATACGGCGGTGGATCGTGCTTCCGTAAAATCGAGGTAAATATTTTCCTCTGAACTTTCCCGGCAGTATTCATCGATCATTTAATGAAAAAATGGAACAGATTCATCGAATACCATTTCTATTTCCGTCAGATATTTTAAATATGTTAATTTCTTGCACTAGGATAATGGGGACCAAAAGTTTGAAATTTTTTGCTTTGATCGCTAATTGTAGTTTGTCAGGGTGATCATGCAGTAAAAAATTATTGATTCTTGAAGGAATTTTATTGAATAATTCGGCAATTGAATTTCAACTTGCTTGGTTAAGTTCCGTTAAGTGACCCAGATATAGAATATCTGGTCGTGGATATTTGTTTTGCTTTATTTTTACTGGATATTTAACTTATCATTGTCAGAGGGCATTGCTTCTAAAGCCACTTGAATGTTGTCCATTTTGAGGAGGCTGATATAGAATAATCACTCAAATGTCAAGTACATTTAAACGAACAAATTTCAAAATACAGGACTATCCAGGATAGTATTTTTCTAGTCACTGAGCTAAATTAAGGTCTTTTATTTTAATTTACTAATAAATATTCGCTTTATTCATCAATATATACAGATTTTAAAAATAATTTTGGTCCATATTACGTAAAGGAAAAAATGAAAGTCAATTAACTTCCAATTTACTTCCAAAATCATATTATCCATTGGGTTATAGCCCAGCTTTTGAGGCGGCCAGCCATTCTTTGTTATGAATTTAGGTCTATTATCATTCATAAGTGTCTAGGTCCCTTTAATTGTTTGTGATAATGCTGAAAGCAAAAATAATATTCTGTATAAAGACTGTAACCCAATAGATTATTCGATTTGAGTGTGGCTGAAAAGAATAAATGTGGGCGAAAAATTTACTAAACGTACATTAAAGGAAAAAAAAACCCAATTAGGTAAGGGGTTTGAAAATAATAAGAGCACCAAAGCAGATGTGTTTTGATAAAAGACTCGATTAGATACTAGTGGCCAAATCGATCATTTAAAAGGTCAAAATAAATAAAATATATATCATATTTTTGTGACAGAAAAGCATAAATAATATATTATTTATTTTGAAACAATGGTGAGAGAGAGTATTTTAATATGATGTTAGCCTCATGAAATATACATGTATAAAGAAATATTTTGACTTGCGCTGTGCGTGTTTGTAACACTAAAAGTATATTTCCACCTGAAAGTGAAGTGAGGAACCCATTAAAATTTTATGGTTTCTCCTCATTTATTTGGCATTCTTCCATGGATACTTTTCGAGCCAAATTGAGCCAATAAACCCCTCAAAGTTTGAAGTGGTAAAAGAGATAAACCTCCCCCCTCCTAAGAAAATCTCCTTTAAGGGGAAATAAAAAAATATTGGAACAGGAGACGGCAAAATTAAAGAAAAAAGGTGATATTTCTCCAGAGTTTCTGGGACAGTGATCACTCAGAACGAAGTTTAGAAATCCACGATTTTAATTCTTCTATAATTTAGAATGTGTTAAAGAAGGAAACAATAGTATGGAGAGATTTTATTCGAGATAATCCAAGCTGGCCAATTTTGTAGCTACTTTTGATTATATTGAATCACCAGAAGGTAAATAGGAGGGGGACTGGCAGTCACGGAAATTGAATCTTAGATGTGGATCTCTTCATTACCAAAGTCATCGAAGAAAAATTTTACACATCAGAATATAATTGATGGCCCTTAATTTTACAAGCATTTATGCTAGTGGATAATGTATTTTCTTTTTTCGTAGAAAATTTCTAGTGAAAGGCAAAGCAAAGAACTGATTCCTGCTTAGATACTGTTGGGAACATAACTAGTACTCAACACAATCCACCCTGGTTCGTGATTGGTGTCCTAGGTAACTCACTTTCAAAACCTGAGAATCCAAGAGCTCATACACTGTCATGTTCATCGGGGGAGTAAATCTCAGGCAACCGGCGTAAGTCTAAGTACAAAAAGGGTAGTCGTAATAAAGACCAATCTAGTAAAGCTAATGACTAAGTTGCATCAACATTGAATGTTCAGTCACTGATTAAATCAAATAAATCATACAACACAGCTTATATTACCAATATAAAGTATCTATGAGAGATATCATGAAAAAAGGACATGAAAACACACAAAATATATCATGCTGCCGTCAGGAAACAATCTTATAAAAAGTATATATGCTAAGTAATGTTTCTTCCTAACTACTAGTAATATACAAGGCTTGCTTGTAATTACTGCAAAGGTAACTCTTGCCATCAGTATCAAAGTGAACGCAATGTTCGGGTGCAAAAGCGCATTTCAAATGGAGTTAATGGTGAACCTAATGTTCGTTGTAGTTAATTGCTGAAGTAAGGCAAGCGTAATGTTTGCGGTGCAAGGAGTGTATCAGCTTGGAAACTATAAGCTTTGCTAGGAAAAAATATATTGTATTACCTAATATGTGCAATTGAATAGAGAGAAATTATGTAAGATTTTACTTATAACACTGTGTAAATGATGAATAATTTTCAGCTCCCAATGAGAAAAAGTTCCCTTTGTAAACCCGAACCTCATATTGAATTACAGCAGATATGAAGACAAATTACATATACCAAGTTAAAGGGGCAATCAATATGATTTGTGATAAATATCAAACCAAAGGTAAATATTTAGTAACAAACGAAAGCTCTTCGAAGACTAAGCCCCAGGTGAGCAATGCCAGGAGAACCAAATTCCCGCCATTCATAACGGCAACAAGCTCATCTCACTCAAATTTGCCTCCTGAGTATCTCAAGTAAATTTAAACTACTATATAGGACGATTCTGCTTGAATTCTAAAGATGTAGATGATAGAAATGGGTAAACTTAATGCTTATCCAGATATAGATAAAATAAATAATACCTTCATTATTAAATATTTAAACTTCAATCAACATAATATAAATAAATAAGAAGTCAATAACAAGATGCAATATCAAGAAGCTTATTTCGTTACAGATTTGTAAATCAGTATATGTCAAAATGTGTGACTTATCTGATTTATAAAGAGGAGCGCAAATAGCGGAGCTGGGATAACAAAATCTGCAAACAATTGTTTAACATTTCGAGCAGAACTCTATTTCAAAGTTATAAGAGCATACCAAAAACAATAAAAAAAATAAGCGCTGTGTAGCGTAACTCAGGACAGAAGGTCAAAAAAGTGACAGAAACCATATAACATTAAAACGCGTTGTGCAGATAAATGAGGGAACCACTGCTACTATAGTAACTGCAGAGCTAAATAAACATTTTGCAACTCCCTATCAAGCAATACAGTCAAGAGCTCAATGTAGCCCAATGCCATTAATAGACTGCTATCGGACCATTGGAAGAATGTCTGTCATCTTCTCTCTCGGATCATCATTCACGATTTTTCCGTGTTCATGACCAATATATGCATGGAGGAAACTCAAATAAGCCTTTGATCTCGATTGCATAACCACAACCGAGAATCATGAAGGTGTTTCTGTGATGTAATTATTTTGGTCCTGTCATAGCATTGAATTGTAGTTACTTTTGAGGAATATTTGTCAATTTGGTGTATACATATTCACTCAATGAAGCGACAACTGCTTCGCAATTGTGACACTATCTTCCAGAGCGACAATGCGTCGATTCATAATTAAGTTGCTAAAAACTGAACATGAGTGATGTAAAATACTTGGATGGACCCTACAACTACCACACCTTAATATATTCGAAAGTTTCTGGTGTGTTTTGGAGGAGCAAATAGGAACAAGCTTTCCCACGCAACTCGATATTACATAATTAAAGTGTTATTTAATATGGTGTTTCCATTATTTTAAAAATTTTATAATGCATTATTTGTTATGCAATCTAATGACATTCATATTAAAGTAGGTAACCGTTTAACCTAAAAATCGCTCGAAAGTGGAAATAGATACTGAAATAAAGCCAAATATTAGGATAAAAAAACGAGAAAAAAAATAAAGTAGATTTGAGCTGGAAGATTTGTTGTTCTTGATATCACCTAGGAGTTTGAAGGGCAGGTCTATTTGAAGGCAAGCCAATTTATCACTTATAACACTGAAATTAAAGTCATTGAAGACTCACATAATGATATCGATGCATGTGTTGCTGTAGGAACTTTCATGATGGTGTCTTTAAGTAGCCCATTGTTCCCGATTTATCCTGAGGAGAATCATTTATACATGGCGGTATTCATCGCATCACATAAACTTTTAGGAGAGATGGATTGTTGCGAAATGCGCCGCACGGCAATTAGAACGAAGCTAAGACTGCCCTGTCAGAAAATATTACACAAAGGATGAAAAAGAGGGAAGATACGAGGGAAGGCCAATAAGTTTTGCAATTCGGATATAGGGAAACGAGATATAAGAAAAAGTGTTTTATTATTTTTCAATATAACTATCCTCGACTTCAATGCACTTGCGCCGCTTGTCCCTGAGGCTTCGAATTCCCGACAACCAGAAAACTCCCGACTGCTGTTCAATAAACTCCTGGACGGCGAGGCGTCCATGCATTGCAGCCTTGAGCTGGCGGAATAAAAAGTAGTCGCTAGGGGCCAGATCTGGACTGTAGAGGGAATGGTTGAGCATCTAGAATCCGCACTCGCGCAGGGCAGCTTGTGCAACTCTGACCTTGTGGACTTTGATGACGCTGAAGTCGATCATGGGGCGTGGGGTTTCTAGGGATCCAAGGGGCACAAACCTTGGCCATGGCCAAATTGTCGTGAATGATGTTGATAACACTTTCATATGATATTCCAAGTTCTCGCTCGATTTCTTCGACCTTCACCCGTCGATTTTCGAGGATCCTCCTCTCCACACGGGCCACATTGTCCTTGTTGGTCCCGTCTGGAGGGCGTCATCTTCAAGGGACTCACGACCATGGCGGAACTCCCTATTCCAGCGAGCAATGGTTGCATAGGAAGGGGCGGTGTCGATGTACACTGCATTCTTGCCTTCCTTGGTCAAAAATTTGATTACTGCACGGTGCTCAACCTTCTCTATAGCTGATCTGCGATCAGCTACTGCTTCTCAAATAGACGAGGCAGGAGCGTGCGGCTGTAGGTCCTTACTTGTCATAACTTTTTCTAACACTCCCACAAACACCCATCCCCCTTTCTCTGTTTTGCCCTACCGATTCACAAAACCTATTGACCGCCGCTCGTACATGGCGCAAAAACGAAGCAGAAACCTTTTGTATCCAGATAGTTGGGAACAATGGGAAAATGGCTTTATTTGGATTTTGCATTGAGAGAACGAAACAAAAAGAGAGGGAGAAATAAATCTCTCGCCAGGCACTTATAACCTTCCTCGGTCGAAAGGGTGATTTGAAAAAGTTATATTGGTGATGAGGATTAACGTGTTTAACATATTTATCCTAAGCATACAGAAAGCGAGGCAAGAGGAAGAAGCTGTCTTTGTGATAGATCGAGGTAAATATTCTTATAATTTATGAAGTTTTACATTTGATTTCAGTAATTCAAGATGTTGGATGATATTTCCTTCCTCTTCGGGTTGTATCAACTCCTAATTTTTACTACCTAGGGAACATATCTAAATTTGTTTATTGTTTTTCTACAGATTGGGATTTCTTAAACTAGCAATGAATCCAGTTTGATTTAGAAAATAAGTTAAGTTTTTTTGTTTTTGAAAATATGCCTATACAAAAAGTCATTCACTAGTATAGTTTTATTTTCGATAAAATCTGTAATTGAAGAGAATGATTTGTGAAGATACAAAAATGGGTATTTAAGATTTTCGTTGGTTTCCTTTGTAAGCAAAAAATCTTAATTTTAGATATGTATAAATTATCGATTAATAGTTTGGGGTAACTATATAAGAATTATATCTTCACTGAAAAAGGAAGAAAAAAGAAACGGAAGAAATGAAAAATTGCATGAAAACAATATTAAACTAAAACTATGAAGTGGCAAAAAATCCTGCACCATTGTTCTAGCGACCGGATTAAGTGTTCTATGTATCTGTAAGTTTTGCTTTGGGTGTGAAAGATTTAGTCATATTGCAAATACGGCCTTTATTATGCTGGTTTCCAGAGACAGCGTTTGATGGTTGCTGCAAGATTAAACAGAAGAGGTGTGTGAAAGTATTATTTGGAGGTGGAGATATCGAATCTTGCTAACTAGAGAGGAGTGTGTGGTATTATGTTTTTTTGTGATCGTTGTCTGATGGAATCTCGTTAAAGAGAAGTCTTTTTATCTAGAGATTGAAGGGGTGTATTATGTGCTGATTGTTTTGTACAGTTTGAGGTTCTCGTTTTGGAAATGAGGAATGTCTTGGATGAAACTTGGAGGATGGTACAGGTCTTGTATAAAATGAAAACGATGATTCAGTTTTGTAACGATGCTGACAATAATCACTCATCCCTTTTGGAAGGAAGGTTAAATTTCAAGCTATCAGGAAGCAGGTGCTATAAAAGAACAGGTATTTCCATTGATATGTAAAAATGATGCATAGAATTTGATATGAGAGAATCCACTTGGTAGCTCAAATCAAAATTTGGCTGATATCAATGTTTTTTTTTCAGGTTTACTGCCTTAGATTATTTGACTACACCATTTTGATGTTCCTTTAGTAACAAAAAGTATCTAGTTCTTTCTTTCTCAATGCGAGTCTGAGACACCTCCAGCGTCACGCTATAAAATTCAAAGATGTAAATGGAGCATTGAGAGAGAAATTTTGATTTAGAGATGAACTCGCCATCTTAAGTATTATATCTAACTTCTCATTTATATCTATTTATAAAGGGCGTTCTATTAAAACGGATCGTACTTAGCAGTAAATAAAACAGTGTTATTAGTGTAAATTTATTGATTTCACTATTGGATCATATTATTTGAGTCATGACAATTATGAGTGAAAAATAATATCGCTAAATGTCCGCCAAAGCTTTGGCGGCACACCTCCACTCGATGGTCAAATTTTTGATGATGTCTCTGCATAGTTGCTCCTCGATCCCACCAATATGTCTTATTATCTCATCTTTCAGCTGTTGAATTGTTGTTGGCTTGTTGGCATAGACCTTACTTTTGAGATGACCCCCAAGGAAGAAATCTAACTGCGTCAAGTCACACGAACAATTTTCCCAATTGCACTCTTGGTCGGTAGATTATGTTGACCCCAAAACTCGCGAAGTGCCCGGAATGCGTTTTTGTTTAAACGTCCATTTTAGTAATAGGCTTCGATAACTTTAACATGTTGTTCGATTGTTAATCTTCCTATGGTTAAAATTGCCAAAGACTCAAGTTGTTAAATCTGAAAGAAAAAGAAAAAAATCATTAGACGCTTAAACTTAACTCACATTTAAAATCGGTCCAAGTTATTGGAACACCCTTTATATACTTTAGAGGATTTAAAATGTAATAAAACTAAGGTTAAAGATGGGTTACCATATATTTTACATTTTCGAATTTGAAGAATGTCTGAAGAAATGAATCAACGAGGGAAGACTAGAAAATACGGCAACATATCGCTAATTAATAGATTTCCAAGTACATCTGTTAGTTATATGTTTCTAATTTGAAAAACGTTGCTTTGTGAACAAATAGAACTATACGACATGGCATTTCGAAGCTGTTGGTATCAAAATGGGAGGGGGTATGACTGAAATTACGGAGAAAGAAAAAAGAGGATTTTCATCCTACCGGAAGACCTAAATGCCCAGCTACAGGAATCAGGCTACCTCAAGAAGAACAATGCCGGTCGGAACTTTGAACTTCTGATGGAGAGGAAAATACTCCAAAGAGAAGGCCCTAACTTCCCAACTTATATAATTGGAAGAGCCTCTATCCGACCGGACTTTGTTATGACAGCATTAAACTTTCCATATATCATATATATGGAACCAGTCCCTATCTCTTGTAGCGACCACAGTGGAATCCTGTTGACCATTAACCAGAATCCAATAATGGTCCCTATCATTCATAAGAAATCGTACAAGAGGGTGAATTAGTTAAAATACACCACTATATTGGAACAATAATCGCAACCGAACTTAGACGGAAAAAACTGAGAGGAACTTGATGCCATAAGAGAAAACTTGATCAAGAATAAGATTAAAGCTGACGAACAGACCGTAGTAATAACTAAATTTAAGACCTTGCTACACCCTAAGTGGTCAATGGAAATAAAAAGAAAAGTGAGGAATAATAAAGGAAATAAAAGATTACGGAACAAATCAGCAGAGTTAAGGAACTTAAACTAATGAAAGAAGAAATGATTTTTTTAATAGAAGAACAACAAAGCAAAATGTGAAAAGAATTTGTAAAGAAAACGGAAACAACCGAAGATACAAAAAAAACATGGAAGTTAATAAACACAATTAAAGGTAGACCACCAAGAAAGCCAGTAAAAACACTGACAACAATAACGAGTATTAAAGGAATACGAAGAGATAAAAGAGAAATTCAGGCAACATTGGAGTAAAATTTATACAATAGAAGAGGCAGATAACCATAACTTCGATAGGGAGACAGAAAGGAGAGTCAATGAAGTAATGCCCGCCAACATATAGAGACTGACTCCGGTAACAAGAGTGGACAGCAGTGGAGACAACCAAATAAGACATGTAGGCACAATTACGACAGAAGAAATTAAAAAGGCCATTAATACCTTTAGGCAAAAGGCACCTGAAACAACAGGCCTAACCAAATTCAACTATCAAAAGGCCCCAGAAAACATAATTAAAAGAATAACTGGCTTATTTAATGCCTACCTAAACATAGGCGCCTTCCCGGAGAAGTTCAAAGTAGCGAAGATGGTCTTCCTATCGAAACCAGGCAAACCAGCAAACCTGGTCTCGAGTTATAGGCCGATTTCTCTGCTGAACTTCTTAGGGAAGGTCTTTGATAAAATAACAAATGAAAGATTGGACGCTTTCCTAGAAGAAAACAGAAAACAAAATAAACATCAAGACAGCTTTAGGAAAGAAAGAGACTCAACAATGGCTCTTACCATCATAACTGAAACACTAGCACAAGCCACCACCGGAAAGGGATAAGTGGACATGGTCCTCCGCGATGTCAAAAAGGCCTTCGACAAGCTCTGGATTAAAGGACTGAAGTATAAACTCCTTCACCTCAACCTTGGCATCAGGATGGAGAGGTTATTGGCTTATTACGTAAACAACAGGCAGGCATACATAAGTATAGAGGGACAAGAAGGTCCTATCTTCAATCTTCAAACGGGAGTCCTAGGAAGGGGAGTACCTGTGCACCACCCTGTACTCTATCTTCACGGCCGACCTTCCAACCCCAATTTCACCAGATTGTATGAACATTCAATCCGCAGACGATATCAGCCAGGTAATCTTATCACGCTCCACGAACCCCAGGTGGCAGGGATGAACCACCAAACGGAAACTAAAAACATAAATGACTTCGGGAAAAGATGGAAGATCAAGACCGACGTAAACAAATTCAAAATTAGCCCTATCCTTAGGAGGAAAAAGTACCAAATTCACATAGAGGGTACTGAGTACCAATACTCACCTGAAGAAAGTGTATTAGGCTTATAATTTCGATCAAGAGGCTATAATAAACACGCAAAGTCCAGGATTGCCAAGTCAAACTCGGGCTTAAAATTGATCTACACCCTTAAGATGTTAAGACCAGAAATAAAAAGGACATTGTATAAAGCATTTGTCGAATCTCTCCTGTGTATCCATCGATCCCATTGCACGCAACATCGACATTGTACAAGAAAGAAATGCAAAGAACCGAAAACAAAGCTGCCTATCTGATCACCAACACGAGAAGAATGGAAGGGAAAAGGATACCAGAAATATTAAAAACTGCCAAAATCGACCGGATAAATAAGACCTTAGGAAAACGGGCGATGAATATATGGTCGAAGATAAATGAAAAACTGGCAGAGACAAGCCTTGAACTCGGAATACCACAAAGAAACCAAATCAAGTAAAACCTCCCGAGCAGTAGGCACCGCCTAGTGCAAGAGGAAAATCCAATATTAACATGAACAGAGAAAAAAACCATAAAGAATTAAAAACTCAACCCAAGCATACCTCTAAACAAAGGCATAAACGACTAAAATAAAATATAAATATATATATATATATATGTATAAATATACACAAACCAAGAGTAATTAATTAGAAGAAACGTCACCCGGAAGGGTACTCTACCGAAAACCACAAACTGTACTAAAGGAAAGTACATGAACAAGGTAGTAGAAGAAGCTACTAAAACAAACTTAGAAAGAACAAATAAACAAAGACAACCTTCAAATAGGAGAGAGATCAGACAGCATCCTGGTAATTTTCTACACTCTCAGTCTCAGATGAGAGTATGAGGAAGTTAATGCATCAAGATCTACTAGGGCTGGCTCTACCCAGTGGGGTGGAATGGAGGTCGAGGTTATGGCAGAACGGATGCGGATAGTTATATATTTTCACAAAAGAAAGAAGAAAAATAAGCACTCTAGATTGAGGGAAGATTGGAGTTTCAGAGGCAAAGATATTAGCTTGTTGAGATTCTATGAAATGAAATATACGTGGGTAACGAAAGTCAACTTTAGGAGGGCTCTTTAGGAAAGATAAGCAAATAAATAAGCTACGGAGGTTGTCGCTGTCTCTGTACCATAAGGACAGGCAACCCGAAGTCGCGTCACTCATGTACGTCTGTGTTTTTTTGGTATTGTCGTGGTATACGGCGAGTATGTATGTACGTTTCTTGCGTACAGGAATAACTTCGTTCCTTTTTTCTCTAAAAGTGCTATACTTTTATTTCTTTTGTTTTGATTCTTTAACCCGGGAGGATTCGTAATATTATATATTTATTGCCATATGTAGCGTTTCGAGACTTTGAATAAATAACTAGGGGAAAAATCTACTTTTAATTACATAGAGAAATGAAATATTAAAGCTGTAAATATACTAAGGCTATATAATAAGAGGATCTAAATAAAAATTAATACTACCAATGATTACTACGCGATGGTTGACGCTAAAATTCACTTTAGTATGGAATGTTAACTAAAAAACATAAATAAGTTGGAATCCTTTTACTTTTAAACTAAGTGGGAGTCTGGCGTGGGATGACCTTGAATGAGAACCTCGTTTATGCAATGATTCGAGGCATGCGGCTGACGCGGCAAAAGAGCTGTCCGTCTCGCTGAGCTAATTCCGAGGTCAGTGAGGCGCGTGATGCGGTGCTTCTTGACTTGAAGATATAAGCGAAGGGGATTGAGGATGTAAGATTATTTCAATCTTTGAGTTATACTTGTGGGCTTCTTGATGATGAGACTTGACGATATAAGTGAGGGGATTGTGGATGTACAATTATTCCAATCCTTGGGTTACACTTGCGGGCTTTTCGATGATGAGACTTGACCAAGAAGTGAATATTTTATCGAGTGGAACTTCACACTAGTATTGCTGAATGGTGAGGGTTATCTCTGTTTTATTCGAAAATCTGAGATAGGGGAGTTTCTCTGAACGAGATGGGTATGAAAGTGATTCTCTATACCGATGGTCTACTCTTCAATGTGACCAAAGGGAACAACTTTGAGAAGAAAAATACCCATCGGTTCCACTTCTTCTTGATTCCCTGTTTTAATCAGGAACCTTTTCTTCTCTAGATCGCTACCTCAATTCTCCTTTTTTTCTCCAGATCGATCTATTTATACCTCAATTATCCCCTGGGGGGATGGGAGGAGAAATGAGTGCCCACCTTTAAGCCTCTCTCATAGTGAATCACTTTTCAACGTTGTGACCCTTAGCCCTTCTGGTCCCTTATGGTTCACGTCGGAGAGAGTGAAATTTCTTCTATTTGGCGAAAATAGACCTAAACAATAGGAAGGGACAGTGAGCCTGTTCATAGATTTTTATTCTATAGGCTATCCCACACTCCTTTGTTTATAATAACGGACTACGAAATCTGTTGATGGTAATCCTTCTTTGCAAGCCATATCGAGGATTATTTCAGGACAACGGTGCAAAGGGGAGGGGGGTAAAGTATCGGCCCATATGCCATGTAACTGTCGACGCTGTGTAAACGAATTAGCGTCTGTTTGATTCTCGCGATATTGATTTATCCACAGTTATGCATAATGGTAACTGAGAATTTTATGCAAGCTGTTGCGTATTGGAGTTGGGGAGAAGGTAGGCATGGGCGTGAGGTAGGGGAGAGGTCACTAAAACAAGGAAGAATGGTAAAATTGAGACAAGCAGAGGTAATGGCACAGTCTAACAAGTGAATTAATAAAGAAAGTCCTCTTGTCATCTTCTCTTATTCGGCGGAGAGCCGACGATGCTAAGACTTGTTGGCAGTGTGTATTAAAGAGTTAGGTGAAAGAAAAAGAGAGAAAAATAATTGAATATAATAATTTGCCAACGATACCTGTGGCGGGAGAGTTATTGGTCGGGCTCTGAATTGGCATGAGGAAACGACTGGGTCAAGGGTTGAGTGTGAAGGAGAGTTACAAGAAGAACTACTTTGTTCGCATAACTTCCTGGGTAGAACAACTAGATATGAGATTTTGAAGCACTTGATAGTTATTTCCTGGAACACGGAATTGAATGAAAAAAATGTATTGGGATATGTACAGACGGTGCCGCAAACATGACTGGACATCATTCAGGAAATGTTGGAAAGGTAAAAAATGTTGGTCACTCACACATTTTGTCTACACACTTCATTATACGCCGTGAGCAACTTGCGGTGAAAAAAATGTCCCCAGAACTACACGAAGTATGATCAGATGTTATTAAAATTATAAATGAAATTCGACCCAAAGCCTTCAATTCTCTAATATTTGAAGCACTTTGTGAAGAAATGGGTTCCCAGTATATTCACCTTCATCTTCACGTTGAAGTGAGATTGTTTTCGAGGGGCAAAATACTAAACCGACTGTTCATCCCGCGCTAAGAAATCAAATTATTTTTTGAGCAGCAAAATTATCTGAAATTTCAAGAACTCTTGTCCAACGATGAGTGGGTAGCCAAGTTTGCATACCTGGCAGATATTTTTTCGCTGTTAAATGAACTAAATATATCCTTGCAAGGACAACTTAAGGGCGTGTCCACACTACGAGGTAAAATAGATGCTTTTCAAAAGAAAATATCACTGGCAAACGCGGTCGACTCAAGAAAATCATCATTTTTTTTCAAATTTCGATAAATATATGAGAGAGAATGATAACCAGCAAGTGGTATCCATTGTTCAACAGCACTTACAGTCACTGACAAAATGTTTGGGTTGTTTTTACCCAAAGGAAAAAGATCCCAGGCATGGCAATATGTGGATAATAGATCCATTTGCAACAAACATTAAAGATAGCAATTTAAGCATGAATGAAAAAGAAAGCTCCATCTATGTATCATGCGACGACAGTCTCAAAGCTAAATTCCAGTCATCCTTATCAAGACTTAATTTAGGGCTCTCCATAAAAAGTGAATACTCATCACTGAGTGAAAAAGCAATGAAACTTTTGATTCAATCTTCGCCGACATATGTGTGCGAAAAGACATTTTCATCTGTCACAGCAATTAAGACTCAGTACCGGTCTCGGCTTGAAATAAAAACGGCTCTTCGTCTTGCAGTAACGTCATTGGAGCCAAAAATCTATAAACTTATTTCAAACAAGCAGGAACAAATATCACACTAAAAATGTGTAATGCTTGAATAAACTTCAATTATTTTGTAATAATTCAACTATAACTTTGTTATATTTAATAGGTGCATTTCATATTAATAAAATAAAATTTCTTTGATTATTATTTTATAAATGTATCTACTTTTTTTTTTAAATTCCTATTAGTGGTCCCCTAGTTTAAAATTTTAAATTTAGTGGTTCGTAAAATCCGAAAGGTTGGCGACCGCTGCTTTAGAGCACTCGGCTACGCGGAAGACAAAAATGTTCCGAGTAACCAAGCTTTTAAGGCACACATTGCAAGGTCGATCGAGACTATGAAAGAGAGAGAAAAATTAATTGGGAATTCAAAGGAGAATTGAGGTAAACACGCGGCGAATATACAATGTATAAATCTTTTATAAACACGAAAGAATGATGAAATGAATCGAGCAAATAGCAAGAAATAGGATAACTCTTCGGAAAAAGTTATTTCCTAGTTCGCAAACATTCCGTACAAGGGTGGGATTCGAACCAAGCACACTGAGGCAGCGAACAACCGCTTTGATCTCAATTAAATGTCCTTCGAATTCCCAAAAGCTTGGTTATGTATATATATATATATATATATATATATATATATATATATATAAACTTCATTTCTATCACAATATCATCTCTAACTTGTCGGAAAAATTGAGACAAGGGCTTTTCGGTTCTTAAAATGTCCTTTCTCCCTTAATTTTGAGTTATTTCCACGTGAATGGCCGCAATGTGCGAACATCTTAGCCACCAAATGTTCCCCCCTTTCAATATCGGAAGAGACTGACTGCTCTAAAATGCGATCACCACTGGTCCTCATCTATCTTCTAAACTCTAACGTGCTAGCTCCAAGCGCAACCACCCGGTACAACGCCTCAAGCGGCGGGCTAAACCCCGTAAGGGGATGGTGTATATACTACACCACTAAACTAGCCGGACGAAATCCTCGACTAATCTAACTGCAAAGTGTAGGGGAGTAAAACTTTCAAACTAGGAGTGGAAATCCGAAGGGGGATCATTGCGCTGTGCTCACTGACTCCGGCAGCTCCTACATTTAATCTGGTGCCAAACGTACTGCTCTGCATTCCTTTGGATGACGAATTGGCAATCCAGGATCTCCAGACACTTCGCCCAGTCCTGCGTCCTGGAGAGATCACTTTAGCGCCGCTGACCCAGCCTTTACAGTCACAACCTGCGCGGCCCTTCCACCACATACTCACGGCTTCCATGGCGCAATCTCCATTGTCTTCCGAGAAAGAAGGACGCCAACGATACAAATTTGAATGAAAAAACGAGTTATTATTAGTAGCTACGCAATTTAAAAGGAAGATTGTAGTGTCCAAAATGACCGAAAGAGAACGGAAACAAGTTTCCATTGTAATATAACGATTAAATTATATTAGTGGAAAACATTCGTACAATATAATTAGTTGTTCGTTAGGGTATAAATTCCTGAATGCTGTCGGGAGTTTCAAACTCCTGGCAGGGTAACCCAAGGTGGTAAGGTCGTGGATGAGGTTCCAGAGTAAACTTAACGAACAGCAAGGCCCCAAATGCGGAACAAGCAGACACGGGCCATATAAGATTACTAAGTCTGGTTCCGGCGGAAGACGGCAGCCCCCAGCGGGCAGGCGCGACAAAGGCGGGCTTTGATAGACCAGGAACTCGGCAGCCGGATGCGACCAGCCTCGCTGAAACTGCATGGCTCAATGTTTTGAGCCGCAGTGTACGTGTTATTGGCCAAGTGCGCGTGCGTGGCCGTCGCGCAGCCACGATCGCCTAAAGCAAGTTCATCAGCGACCGGCATTCGTCTCTGTTTTCTTTCCGCCCTTCTTTCTTTCCCGGACTGGACCTTCTTCCTAACAGACTGGGTATCCTCAGTCATATCCGGCACAAATATCCATCAAGGGGATTGATAATTGAAGACAAAACCAATGCTCGCACAAGAGCTGAAGCCGAGTGTAGAGACCTTAATTTTAGTTAATGCTTTGATATCTTCTAGCACAGGAACGAGAAAAATGTTACACACACCCGCAGTAATCTTGCTCAAACCAGTTTGATGAATTTCCTAGAGTTCTAGAACTGTTTGCGGATTCCTCACTTTTCCCTTTCCGAAGGTCTTGCAAACATTTTTACTGGGATTTAAGCCACCACTTCTTGGAATGTAGTTCATATAGTGAAGTGCTCATCGTCAAGAAAGGCGTTCACCTACTTTGTCAAGTGGCAGAGGCGTTATCCGAGATGAAAATCGTAGGGTGTGCTTTGGAGGCTCTTAGATGTGCCAAAGCATGTTAGTACAACAACTCCTTCTATACCCATGCATTTTTTGTGCTCCGTAAGACCACAAGTGGCTCAGTACTTTGAACGAAATCACTCTCCAGGCCATGGCACTTTCTCCATCATACTTCACACTCTTTTTTAGCGAATGGCCAGACGATATTTCGCTTATTCTGCGACGAACGCATCTCATCCAATCGGACCGAAACAAAAGGAACCTTATGGTAGATTCGTCAGTGAACCGGACTTGGCTCCATTAGTCGTGCTTCTCAATCCAATCGACAATTGCCCCCTTTATCCCCATCCAATTTGCTCTCTTTATTCATGTAACCCTCTTCTCTATTTGGTTATTCAAATATTATAATTATCTTTTTTCTTACACCAATCATGTTTTACACTTCCAATCTGCTTTGTTTCTCTCTTCCTATACTTATTTTTTGTATTTCGTTTCTCTTCAATCACGCATGTCTCTCCTCTCTTCCCTTTTATTCAAATCTTTTATCGCGCACAAAGATTATTCCACTCACGTGCCAATCTTGTCAAGCTGATGACGTTATTGGGTAGGGGCATCTTCCTTCTTCGAATACCTCCCTCCCTATTTCCTTATTTTTTTATTTGTTATTGGTTTGTCTTATTTATATTTATTATTCTCTATTCCTGCAAATTTAGCCTCTTTCTTCTAATTTTATTTTTATTATGGTCACCATCTTGACTGTAGATGCTATTTCAATCTGCCCTCTACCTCCCCCTCGCCCTTCCTCTTTCTACCCAGATATATATATATATATATATATATATATATATATATATATATATATATATATATATATATATATGAGGGAATGCCCGCGAAGGACCACCGTGAGAGGAAATCCATTGGCGATACCCCTCTATTCTTTCAAGACCACTTGAACCAGCGTGAGAATTTTAGAAGGTCGAGGAAGAATCCGTCATTCGCTTAATCCCCCGTCCCAGCTGTGTTTGTTTTCAGACGACGATCGTCCCCCTTTCCACTGCGATAACGCCGTGTGCGGCCATATTGACCATACCCCCATATCGCGAGGAGAGTTTGATCGTCTGAAACGACGTGTTATTATGAATTGTGTTTTATTTGATTAGACTGATGCTAAAAATTCCTTGGGGACCGCAAGGCCCCGAGTCGTCTATCAAAGCAGAAACCCGGGGAATTAAACAGAAGCTCACCATCCCTCGAGGAGATTGAAAGCCCGCCACCCACTCCGTCCAGACTGCCGTCTGTTTCCCGTGACCCCCCGTAACTTGTCGTCATGCGTCGTCGAAGATTTCTTTCAGTAGATCTACCTTCCCTAAGCCTTGTCACATAATTCAGAGGAAAGCTATCGAGCCCCCTTCTTCCAAGATAGTTGTTTGGTCCTCTCATCTTCACCACCCGTTCAAGATTCCCGTATATATATATATATATATATATATATATATATATATATATATATATATATATATATATATTGCCCCTTTTTTCATATATATTAAAATTATGTTTTGGGAGATTCTCTTCATATATCCTTTGAACTGCAACTTGGCAAGCCATTAATCTAAACCCAGTCAACCGTAATTCGCACGCTTTCTTAATCGCCAGACGTAACTCAAGCGGCCTGTGACCAGCTCTCTGCCCGTACTTGTGTAAGACTCTGAGCGCCGAGCTAGTCTACACAGGTATACCTCGACAAAATATATATATATATATATATATATATATATATATATATATATATATATATATATATATATATATATATATATATAAGGTGCATCAGTACTTTGAGGAAATCAGTTTGAATAACTCTAACTTTCCTGTAACTATTTTGTCATATATTTCTTTTTCAGACTAAAAATGAATGGCATTAAAGTGACGACGCAAATTAAAAGGCACGCTGTAATCGTTGCCATAAAAGCTCAGCATAATGATAAAGAGATTGCTCGCTTTATTAAAGTTGTCAGATCTCTCGTTGCCAAAGTTATAAAAGACCTGGAACCTTTTGATAAGGATCCAACATTAGCAGTAAAACGCAAAACAGTTGCAAATGCTTCTCATACCAGGAAGTAAACTGAAATTTTCAAGATCCCTTGAAAAGGTCTTCAAGGTTTCAGAAGGCACCATCAGAAAAGTTTTGCATTAATATATGTTGTTACAATTCGTATGTAATAAGGAGAGATCAGTTGATATCAGTTAAGACGAAAAATAATCGTTTGATCCGTGCAAAGCGCTTGCTCTCAATATTGAAATATCATTAACAAGCTGGAAAGTTTTGGTTTTTCACTGATGAGAGAAACTTTGACCAGGATCAAAAGGTAAACCAAAGGAATTGACATGTTTATGCAGCATGCCAAGCGAAGTTTCAACTGTAATGCATACCAAGTTTCCAGAAACTGTGATGGCTCTGCAAGTTGTTAACAGTGAAGGAGTTGTCTTACACCATCACTTTTGTTCAGATAAAATAAAAGTTAATGCTGCTGCATACACATATATTTTGGAAAACATTGTTTGGTCTTGGATAGAAAAAGTACGCAACGGAAAACCTCACATCTTCCAATAGGACTCTGCACCATTTAATTAGGTTAGAATAATCCAAGCTTGGATGCGTGCCAATTTTCACGACCATTTTCTCCTAAATAAATATCCATCTAGCTCACCTGACTTTAATCCACTGGACTTCTACATGTGGGGACTCGTCGAGAGAGAGGTCAGTCAGCACTCTCATAAAACTATTTAATCTATCAAGTCCGCTATAATGAATATTATGTCCGAACTAGATAAATATCATCTGATTCGGACATGTCAACGCTTCAGATCCCCGAATGCAGCTTTTTCCTACAAATGACCTCAAAATAATGACGGAGCTAAATACTCGTAAATATCCTTTTCCATCTACTCATGGGTTTTCATTTTTATGCTAAGATTATACTTGCCGCGAACTAAACCAATTTCTACAATTAAGTATATAAATCTCTCTCTCTCTCTCTCTCTCTCTCTCTCTCTCTCTCTCTATATATATATATATATATATATATATATATAAATAAATAAATATAATAAATTGTTTCCGTCATCACGTTGAGCGCGCTGACACTGTAATCTAGTTAGCCTCAATACTTATCCTGGTTCTTGTTCGGCTGCCAGAAACCTTTTTATAAACAAAACAACTTAAATTTCTACTACACTATTTAGTATTTTACTCTTTAACAGAAATGAAAACAAATGAAGGCCCGCAAACTATTTGCTTTAATCACCGTCATATGAGTTGATCTGATCATATCACTCTCAGAAATCAAAAGTGAGCCTCACTTAAACTGTTCATAACCTTTAATATTTCAGAACTCAGACAAATGTGCGCGAGGGAGTCAAAACGAGCAACGTTCTAACTTCTTTTGGTTAGTTTGTCCACAATATAATTTCTTTAAGTAACGTAGCAAATGTTCCGAAGATTTTTTACCCATTTATAGCAGCCACCGCCCTCCCCCCCTATAAAAATAATTGCAAACAAACAAAAAAAACTAGCAACAGCAGGCTCCAGCAAATACTCAACAATAGCCTATAAAGTACAGGATCATTGATTGCAGTATAACCTCATAAATGAGGAGCCTACAACGAAACATTGTAATCAAGGGGACCCATCAGCGCATAGTTTCTAAACAGCGAACACCCAAGGGTTTGGACTTCCTTTAAAGCAATCAAGAGCTCATCTTTAGCTAACATTTACTAAGCCAATGTGCTCGAGGGAATGAAAACAACGGTCAACAGTTTATTAAGAGATGAATTACAATTGAGAAAATTACATACATATAAAATAGCGAACAGTGGGGAAAATAGAATTTAGCAGAGAAGAAATAATTAATAGTACATTTAAGAATATAAAAGTTTCCAGAGACATGGAATTCAATTAGTTAGTGCTATGCAGTACAATATTCTATTTATATTTTTACTCATAAGAGTTGAAAATATATAGTTTTCTAAGTTATATACATACCATTATTCTTCATAATTATGATACACCCTTATTTCTAAATTAGGCAATTTTAATTACTTTTTGTTACTCGTAGTTTGTTCAATATTTATACACTTCTTAACGGTGAGTTGGTTATTAAATCCTTTTGTTCAGTTACTGTAATATTATTTTTATACACTAATTAGTCCAGCTATTAATTTAAATCACATCGTATTTCTATGTTAATTTACAGTCTTTTAATACATTCTATTAACTTATTTTGAATTAGATTGTTTCTAGTATTTAAGTCGTTAATTATTTCAGATTGAGTTAGGTTATTTGTTTTATTTCCAATAATATACGAACAGTGATTATTTTCTCCCTTCTAACGATTAAATTTTCGTTTCGTCGCATATATTATTTTATTTAGTTAATTCACTTATTGGGATCGTTATTATTATTTTAACCTCTTGAACATTTAGTCACTTAATACTTTACTTCGATTATTTTATTTCAGATGTCTTTTTAAAGGTTGTCATATTCACTGTGTGTATACACTTTGCCGGTATGTATATTGTGCCCTTAGAAACCAGTGCTGCCATTTCCTCCGGTGAGAATGGTCCCTCATAGGTGAACTTGAACTGTCGTGTGGCTATGCCATGCAATAGTAGTTGTGGGCTATCTTTTGTGGAAGGGCACAGGGGTAAACCAAACACCTTAAGACCCACGTCCGCACCGTCAAAGAAGGACATTTGTTCAAGGATCTCCTTATTTTCGGTAAGGAGTACCTCCACGCAGTTAGTTAGTTGCCAGTTCTTCCTCTTAATCCGGGGTTGTTTGTTCGTTGTTTTCTTCTACTTTCTTCTTCTTCTTTAATTTTTTTTCTTCACTCCTTTCTTAATTTCTTCTTTTCCTTGGGAAGTTTCTTCTTTTCCTTGCTTTTTCTTTCTGGGGTCTTCGATTGGGCTTGTTTTGCTTCCTCTTTGAAAGGTTGTTACACTTGAGGCACGTCAATGAACCATATGTTCAAAAGTTCTGCCGAGGGCGAGTTTCCGGGGAATCAAACCTTTTTCTTAGTCCTGTTCTTCTCGAGGAGACGGTTAAGTTTCTCAGAGAAAGAGCCGAGATTAGCCAGGTTTGCAGATGAGCGTAGATGACCATAGCCATGAATTATCTACCCTCCTTTGGCATCACTAGCTTCGAGACATTGGCTCTCTCGTTATTGGTTAAGGCCGCTGCTTCTGCGTAATTCATTTTTGTTTTTGATCTTTTTTTGCAAGGATAGCTTCCTTGAGTATGGTGCACTTAATGGCCAAGGCCCTGTGCTCCCCTACACAGTTAACACATTTTTGTTTCCTTTCCTTACATTCTTTCCATCCATGCCCGGTTTTGGCGCAGTTGTAGTACGCTACTTCAGTTGCCGTGCAGTCTTTATGTGATGCTTCTCGACTGCAAAGCACTTATAGAAACAGTCGACGGGGATAAATTCTTCCGTTTGTATTTGTTCGGGTGATACCTTCAGGTAAAAACCAAGCAGCCCTTGATTTTTTGCTCTTTTCGCCATTTCTATATTAGAAAAATGACTTTAACGATGCTTTTGCTTTTCTAGAACTTTTCCACCTTGGTGATGTTGGCCCAGGGTTTCTTAGCGGTAAGCTCGTCTTTAAGCTCTTCTCAAGGTTTATCAATGAAAAGAGGGTCCAAGCACCGTAGAATGATTGTCCGTTGCACTAGTATCGCCCGGGGGAATACTAGCCTCCAGCTAGATTTTGTTCAGGTGGGTCTTTGCTTCGTTAGAGACCAGCCGCTCCACATCTTGTATGGAATGGCAGATGGTCGCATAGCCGGTAGGAAGGTCGAAGATTCTAATGAGGAGGATGTTAAGGTTACGGTAAATTCCTTCGATGACGGCCGTCCTCGTAGATTTTGCCCCCTCTCTCCGGATAGTGCGGAGGGGAACCAACTTGCAGTCTTGAGGGGCCGACACCATGGGGCCCCTTGAGTAGAGTATTCCTACCCTTTGGGCTATTTGCTTCTATCCAGTTATACGAGCGGAAAAAGAAAAGGTTGTCTGGGTCTTGTCAATTTGAACCGCCTTTTCCACAACCAGACATGATGAAAAACTCAGCGGAACCAACTCCATATATATATAATTCCACTAAGGAAGTGAAAACGGTCAGCTTTCTAACTTCTTTTAGTTGGCTTGTCAAAAATTTAATTCTTTTAGGCATCGTAGCAAACAGTATATATATATATATATATATATATATATATATATATATATATATATATATATATCTTTCATAAACGCGAAAGAATGATTAAATGAGTCCAGCAAACCGTAAGAAACAGAAAAACAGGATAATTTTTTTCGGAAATGTTATTTCCTAATTAGCAAAAATTCCCTACAGGCAGCGAGCGATTGCTTTGATCTCAATTAAACCGTCCCTTAGACCACTCGGCTACGCGGAAGACAAAAATCTTTTGAATAAACAAGCTTTTAAGGTACGCTTCGCAAGGTCGATCGGAACTCTGAAAGAGAGAGAAATTAAGAGGGAATTCAAAGGACAAAGTTAGTTAAGGTAAACACGCGGCAAATATACAAAGTATAAATCTTTCATAAACGCGAAAGAATGATGCTTCAATGCACGGTTCGAATCCCCCTCCTGTAAGGAATTTTTGCTAATTAGGAAATAACATTTCCGAAGAAAAGTTACCCTGTTTTTCTGTTTCTTGCGGTTTGCTAGGCTCACTTCATCATTCTTTCGCGTTCATGAAGGGGTGGAAATTAATATTTAGACATTCCTGAAAAATATTTTATTATTCTATAGGTTCCAAACATAATTTTCTTAGGTAGGTATCCTTTTCTATGTATAACCTCATTTATAATCTGACCGTCATACTGAAACATTGTGTAATCATGGTTGAAAGTAAAGACCTCTCAACTAATTTGAAAAACAAACTATGAGCACTGCAGAAAAGGTAAAAGTTATTGAAGTATTTCTACAGCCTTACGTGTTCTTCTCAGCACTGTAGCTTGGAGAGTTAAAAAATACAAGACCTCTATGACCATGATAAATCTTCTTAGCAGTAGAGCTCAGAGGAAAATATATCATAAACCTCAATTTAAAAGAAAATAGGCCTACTGGCATACTATTTAACGCCAGCAGTACCTACATACAATTGCTAACAGCTACGTATCACCTTGGACAAAGAATGACTTGACAATGAGAGACGGTAGGAGGAAAAAAGTTGGTTGGTAAAAAATATATTTTCATAGTAAAAATATTTGATAGGAAAAAACAGTCAGAGTTTGAGGGCGGGGAGAGGACTTTTGATAAACATTGATAGGTAAATGTGTATGAAATCTGGGTCCTGTACGGTTTTAAGAATAAAAAATATTAATGGAAACATTTGATTTACATTATATTGAGTTTAAAACACACTAAAAATACTCTTTCTTTGAAAGTACCTTTCCCTTTCTTAAGCCCCATATGTGAAGAGAATCCGGGCCTCAATGAGCGCGCCGGGCTTCCAACGTACTCCCAAGATTACATTCCGGACAATGAAATTCATAAACAACGGACCATCTAGCTTCAGAGGGAGGGGAGCTCTTCTTACAATCCAAAAATTGTTCTAAACTGTCTCTATTACTAAAATTTATTTTAAAGTCAGTATAAAAGTAAAACTTTTTTAAACCCTTTAAAATACCTTTCTTAAATTTTTGTTGAAAAATCCTATATGATGGAATACAAAGAATTAAATGTCCTTGGAAGCATTGTGAACCCTCTCTCGAGGTTGATAGATATTAGTAAAAAAATGTCCTGAAGTCTTTCCCGCAACACAAAGTTCATAGAGAATCATTATCATTGAAAAATTAACACCAAAAAACTGATTTCATTGTGGAAATTTGTGTAGGTTGAGTAAATGTGGTAAGGACAGGAAATTAATGTTTGAATAGAACATAATTTATAGAAAAAAACACAAAATGGAATAAGTTCAAGCTCTGACCCTTAGAGTAGGGATTACGATAAACATTTGTATACGCAAATAGTTTTCTAAATGTTTTGAAAGTAAAATTTAAATCACGTTGTGAACATTAATTTGAACAAAAAAAGTCAAAGGATTACAAAAGATCCTTTTGTTATTTGAAATGCGAGACGTTTATTTATTACGGAATGTGTTAAAAATCAATTATTTATCCTTGGTTTATCACAATAATCGTCTTGTTTGTATTTATAAATTAAACATTAGCTCTCCGAGTCTATTTCCCTTCCCCTAAAGATGTTTTTACAGCTTCCACTCCTCAGTTGTTCGCTTTATACTAGGAGCTAAATATAAAATGGAGGGGTTAACATTATTACCCTAAACCTTCCAATACTAGTGTAACGGTCATCTTAGTTATTCTTAGTGACTCACCACTTATTCGGGGGCCTTTTTCTATCAAGGTTCCTTCTTCTTTAAGATGAATGTTCGACCGAAGGGCATCTGTGATCTCCCCCAAATAAGTCAGCTACAAACACCCGCCTAAGTTAAGGAAGTGCCGCTCCATAACTTAACTGCAGAGTCGAAATGCCCATCATTTGTGTCACGAAAACAGAAGCGCAAATTTGAAGCAGATGTCGGCACTGCTGCTCTCGTTTGAGCCTCCCTCGACATAAGGAAATGGCAAAGAAGCATCCCATGTGCTGCGTCCTCACTTCCCTTCTCTTAAGGCCAAAAACGTACGTATATGCACAAGTGAACATACAAAGAAAGAATGTTCATGCACTACAAACACACATGGTCTATAGAGAAGCGCGCGATGGATATTGGTCAGGATGTGAGGTGAAGGGGAATTTGATTTGATTTGTTTACTGTTCAGTCAATCTGAAGACATCCATAGTCATGATGGGTACGAGAAACTGAGAGTATAATATTTTGGGTGGGCTGATGGCTCAGTGGAACAGAAAAGCTTACTTAGATATATATTTTTCTACAAGTTGACTTAGGGTAAGAGTTTGGGAACATTTCCCTTCCGAAATTGGAGCCCATGACGTGACAGGAAGAAAGAAAGGAGGGGGGGGGGAGGGGAGGCGAGCTTCGAATGCCATTGTAATCCTCTCTATCCCCAGGAAATTGATGAGTAAAGGTGACTAAGAGAAAGACCGGAAGAATATGATTAAATGAAATGAATTATTCTATTGAATGTTGCGTGCCTACAGTGTAAAATAAAACTGTTTAACCTCTATTCTTTACGGAAGCGTAGTAGGCTTCTTTGTACGATATATGATTGAGTCAAAGGTTGGAGAGCAGGAAAAAATATAACGGGATATTATATTCTAAGGTGTTCTTAGTGCGAAAAAGTTGATGTAATGTAGGTTACTGATCCGTGAGAATCCCCGTTTGGAAGTTGCTTTTGTCTCTGTTATTGGTCACCAAGCTGGCTACCAGGTCTAATGATAATAAATATTAAGCGATGATTGGCTCTTTACTTTAAAAAAAATATTTGTTCTCCTGTAATTGTATCTGAAATATTATAGGTGAGAGAGAAAAAAGGGAATGACGAGGTGAGAAAGATGATGAAGAGAGAGAGAGAGAAGAGTGTGAGGGAGAAATGATGGGGAGAATTATAACAGGGATAGCGAAAGAAGGAAGGGAGAATTATAAGAGGCAAGAAAAGAGAGGAGGGTGGGTAGAGAGAAAATGGGGAGAAATTTTGCCATCTTTATGACTCCTCTGTGATCACTTGCCAAGCATTTTTGAACTGGTTTGAACTGACTTGGTGATTTTTCATGTGTTTTATTTTAATTTCTAATTCTGATTCGAGATCAAGCAGAACATAATTGAATGTTGCAAGCTAAATGCGTTTCTGCAAGATTTTGTCACCGTTTCTCACCACATTCTTTTGTTCATTAAGTGTTCGGTCGCTATCTAAGATGACTGATCTTTCCTGATGCAAACAGTAGGTGATCTTTCTTCATCAGACCCCTTTTGGCTGTTTTCTATCCCTGTCTTTTAATTATCTTTTTAATAATATTTGCATTATATCCTCTATCACATGTTTCTTTTATGTGATTATTATTTGTTTGCCTATTTCGTTTTGTGGTTTGGTTTTCAATACTTCAAGGTCTCTTTGCATTTTTCAATAGATGACCTTCTGAGACATTTTTTTATTATTCTTTCTTTGTGTTTCCGTATATCTTCATCAGTTTCTTTCATGTTCCATGAAACAAGTTTCAAGGAGTTCTGGTTGGTACACCTTTGAAAGCTCTGGTTGAGATTCAAAAACTAGATTTCTTTGGATTTTAATCGATTTATGGAATTAACTTTTCCTTTCTCTTTAGAAGAAGCAATAAAAAAATACCTCATAATGACACCCAGTGAAAAAGAAAAATAAACCTTGGAGTATTTAAAACCAATCCACAAAAAGAACTGGGGAAACAAAAAATAACCGCATAGACGAAACAGGTGAGACCCAGCGAAAAAATGCAAATATTTTTGAAGAGATAAAAAACGGAGATACAAAACAGTTCAAAAGAGACTGATGGAACAATATTACATGATAACTTTCATCTCATCATCGTCTTAGCACTGGTTTGGGTTTTTTTGATGATATGGTAATTATAAGTAGTGATTTTTTAACCAGTTGATGTAATAAAATTAATAATAGGTATTTCATAATTTGTAATTCTCCAGGTTTTATGTGGTTTCCTTCGAATGACAATAGGGAATGTCCAAGTTTTGAAGCAGATCATATATTATACAGATTCATTGGCAACTCCCATACACGATTTATTTCTCCCATGTGTGATAAGGAATTCAAATAGGCTTCTCACTCTTATACAGATTTATTAACAACTCCCATACACCATTTATTTATCCTATGGGTGATAAGGAATTCAAATATGCTTCTCACTCTTATACAGATTCATTGACAACTCCCATACACGATTTATTTCTCTCATGTGCGATAAGGAATTCAAATATGCTTCTCACTCTTAATTTCATATTAATATCCGTCATTTACTGTGGTCTGGTTGGCGTTATTGGCTATACTCTGAAATATTTGGACACTATCCTTTAGTAACAACTAGGCTTACATGTGTTACTTTTAAAGTAAGAAGCTCAAAATTATTTTGTGATAGCAAGGATGTAAATTAGCACTAGGAAAAAGAAAATCCAATTCCAAACAATTTCGCCTTTATTAAACAGGCCCCAGACAGGGAATGAATGTTATGGTTGTTAATAGGTCCCATGTAGCAGATGAACTCTTTTTCCCTTCAACCGCTTGGGATAATAAGGGAGAAAGTTGTGAGCTTACAGCCTGTAGTGTTGGCCTCGTCAACGTTACCACAATTAAGTGGGGGCTACGCTTTCCCTGAGACTATTCCGAGGGACCAGGTTAGAGGGGAGTGATGCTGTTGCATGCTTTGGTAATTTTATAGCCGCCACCTCTTGTGCTAGTGATCAATGCAACAACTAGTAAATTGAAGTTCTATTGCTACTTAAACTTACGGAGAATACATCTTAGTGTTAGGGTCCAACTCCAGAATTGCATCCGGGAGGATTGCTCGTGTCATATCCAGTTGGAAATGACTGACCACACCTTCTCTCTTTTACTACAGGGTGGCTAGATTAAAAGAAACCCCACAGCTTCGCCTGTTGGGAGTGCTGCCTGCCGGGAGTGCTGCCTGCTAAACTAGTACCACTAGATGGGAAGAAGAAGAGGTGGAAGGATACTGTCGTGGTTTACAGCCGAGTACATATGTACGTCTGATTCGTACATGAGTAAATCCGTTCCACTTTTCTCTAAGAGTTCTTTAATTTAATTCTTTAACCAGGGAGCATTCGTATTATTATATATCTATTGCCATTTGCAGCGTTTGATGATCTATATAAACAACTCTGACAAAAAATACTTTTAATTATATAAAAGGATAAAATATTGAATCCTTAAAGGCATTTTCGCACGGAATAGGAAATAACAAAAAAAATGAATAAGTTTTTGCATTCGTTTACTTTTAACTCAAAGGGAGTATACAGTTGGGTGACCTTGAAAGTGAATCTATTCGTTTTGGTGATTTGAGGCGAGTTGGACTAGAGACTTTCCTTGCTGACGTGAAGATGGTTTGGAAAACAGGTGATGCTTCTCACTGTGCAGGGGATTTTGGATGTACGGAAGTTATCCCGATCCCTGTGTTACAAATTCGGGCTTCTCGATGATAAGACAACCAAGAGGTGAGTCTTTTCTCGAAGGAGAATTCACGTTGGTATTCCACAATGGTGAGGGGTATCTCTGCTTTTATTCAGAAACCTGAGATAAAGGATTTCTCTGAACGAGAATAGTATGAGAGTGGCTCTCGATACCACTTCTCTACTCTTCTAAGGACTTTTACACCCTCCTATGTTTATATTAACGGTTTACGAAATCTGCTGACTGAAATCCTTCTTTGCGAGCGACCTGACATCTTGAGCAGCTGGGAAAAGGTAGGGGGGGGGGGAGAGGCTTGACCCATTTGGAACGTAATGGTTGCCGCTGTATAAACAAACTAGCGTCTGCTTGTCCTCGTGATATTCATTCCCCAATAATACATATCATTTAATAGAGAAAAGGGGAGAATACAAACGCCATTACATGAATATGTTGCGATTTGGGGGATTGATCAGATTAATAATCCAGACACATTTTCAAATTTCAATATGAATCTAGGTTTATTTGCCTTTGGCATTTTTTAGATTAAGTTGTCAATAAATCAATAGTGTTTTTTAATTTAATTAAAATCACTTTCAATATTTCCCCAAATTTATTTATTTTCTTCATTCATCAAAGTAGTTTTCATCATTATTAACAATGCTCTTACATCGTTTCAATATGTAGTGGAATCGTTTCAGGAAGAATTCATTAGGATTTGATGAAATATAGGATTTAATATTTTTTTCCCCCTTATTCAAATTAGAGTAAACGTTGCCGCTCAAGTGATGTTGTAATGTCTTAAATGGTAATCAGAAGCTACCAGAGCGGGTAAATATGCAATATAAGGAAGAACTTTCCAACCAGAAACAATAATTATTATCTTGGATAAAAGGTGCCAGGAAGAGAACCCCCCATTTCCTTTAACCAATGAAGAACATTTTTGTTCGAGTTTGATTTGAACGATTCAATTTTTTAACATTTAGGTCTGCAGTTACTTTTGTTGTGAATGGTCCATGTATGGTATTACGACTTGGTTGTATTGGTGTAAGGAAAGATGTTATTTTGTGTTTTCTTTTAACATGTTTGTAGGAATCAATTTTAAAAGCCGTATTGTCACACTGCTTGCTTATTTCTGAGTTGCTCATAATCAATAAATAACTCCCTTCATATCCACAAAATGTAGAAAATATCCTTGTACCGTTGGAGACCACATTTAGGAGTAGCAATGTGTTTTTTTTTGCGATTAAGCCATTGTATTTTCCGCTTAATATTGCAGGAAAGAACCCACTTTTCATCGCCCCTGACAATTCTCTTCTGAAATGATTCAAACAAATAAAGATGAACATATATTCACACGTTGTTTTTTAAAAGTTCATGTGGTAAGCAAACCCTAATTCATCAGGCACCTTCAAACAATTTAGGTGGATATTTCCTATATTTATATGATGTTTATATAATGTTTCATGACTGACATTTAACTTAAAGAAGGTGTGCTGATCAAAAAGTCACGTGCCTTCACTTATTCTGATTTATTTCCTTACGACTTTGAAACCTTTTAATAAATCCAGAAGTAACCTTGGGAGAACCTTGGCAATTATATCATTCGAAATAGAATGCAAAACAATATATGGGTTTTAAATTTCGTTAGAATCAGCCAATAGTTATGATGTTATTGCCAAAACAAAATAATTCCATTGCTAACTTTGGCAATTATATCACGAAAAATATAATGTAAAACAACATAAGGGTTTCAAATTTCGTTAGAATGGTCGGAATAGTTGTGATATTATTGTCAAAAGAAAATAATTCCCTGGTTAACCTTGGAAGGACTTTGGCTATTATATCATTACTAAGAGAATGTAAAACAACTTAATAGTATCAAATTTCGTTAGAATTGCCTAAATTGTTACAATGTTATTAAGAAGAAAATTAAAAACGTGGACTGACCGAGATAGTGACATGTAGAGTCGCCCGCGACTAAAAAGTCCCAACTTTCTAAACGCTTATTTAAAAGCAGAACTAAATTATATTAAAATATATATTTTTTAAATTAAAATGGCGGGCCTTAACTTTTTGTCACACCTCATTGATAGAATTGGAAAGACGAAAAAATGGTCACACCCTTATTGTATAGTCTAGAATAGTAAAACATAGCACATTATAGCATAGTATAACATAGCATATTATTGCATAGTGGTGCTTATCATATTATAGCATAGTATAACATAGCATAGTATATTTTAGCATAACATAGTATAGTATAGCATAGCATAGAAAACATAGTATAGTAAAGTATAATATAGTATAGTATATGTAGTACAGTATCTGCTAGCATAGTATAGCCTAACATAGAATATCCTATCCTTGTCTAAAATATTCTAACATTTTATAGCATAGCCTAGTCCTATCAGACAAACCTAAGTGCTTTGTCTCAGAGGAATGCTATTCCCATCTCTAAACCCGAAGCCTCTTCCATCAGGCAACATCATCACCATCATCCTCTTAATTCTGAATCATTTACCATATTATCTTCAGCCTTAACTTCTATCGATTTGAAAATCTTAGAGTCACTGCACATCAATAAAATAAATCCAAACCTAAATAATTACTCCTCCTCAATTAAATTATTCACTATATAACCAACCAACACTTCAATAGATTAACTAGCCAACCGACCAACCGAACAAATCTCGTTAGTAGTTTTATATCTTTAGTTAGGTGATTTCTCAACTCCCACGATAAAGGTTAGTCACTCTGTTTAATTCATTCAAATTTGTTTTCGTTTTTTTTTTTTTTATAATTTAATATAATAGGTTATTTTATTGTTTACTCCAGTTACCTTTAATATTTGATATTCAAGTCAGTTTATGTTATAACTTCACTCACACTCATTTCTATTATTTTTTAAAATTACACTGTATAGTATTATTTAATTCTATATATTGTTATTAGTGTTTTTACTTTAATCTCCATAATTGTCAATTTTATTATTTTAACTTGTCTTCATCCGCTTTTTTAGCCATTATTTAATGCATTTTTTTAACTGTTATCGCTAATATTCCTTCCCCTTCTCATTAGTCGACACAGTCGTTGAAGATGGTCCTAGTGAAGGTCCGAAACGTCCGGCCAATAAATGATTAGTGTAATCACCTTGGTCTTCATATTCCTACTACATATCAGATTCCCAAGGAACAAATCAATTACAAGTATATATAGAAATATATATATATATATATATATATATATATATATATATATATATATATATATATATATATATATATATACATATATATATATATGTATATATATATATATATATATATATATATATATATGAGGAATTAAACCACATTCTCCAAAGACAATTTAATTCAGAACAGTTTCGGTGTATCTCACACCCTTTTTCAACTGACACTGGATAGAATATATAAGAAAAGTGCTTACAAACAGAACACAGGGTCAGGTCGTGAAAGATCCCCTCTTTTTCCCCCAATCCCCTATTTGTGGCTAATCAGGGGGAAGGAGGTTAAGCCTAAACATATTGAAGGGCTGACATCTTACCATTTTGTTTATTTGCTTTCGTATTACAGGATTAAAAGAAAATTTTCCCTCAAATAGATTTAAATTAAGAACTGACGATATCAAGCTCGATTCTAGGATTCTTCTCTTAACATAGTTAGCCAATTTAAATACCATTTTACTTCCATTGAAATCGATCAAATGATTCGAGTCTCTAACATGGCAAAATATTCCACTGCTTTTGCTGCCCACTCTAATATCTCTTTTGTGTTCATACAATCTCTTGTCTAGATTTCTCCCCGTTTCTTCTATATAAACTTTATGGCAATCGTTGCATGGTATTGCATATACTCCTATGTTATGATGTTCTTTGGGTTTCCTGGCAATCATCAATTGATTTAAGAAATTATTATATTTAAAGGCTAGATTAATACGCACTTTTCCAAATATGTCCTTTAAACTATTTAATTTATAGTTAAATGGCAATGTTATACATTTGTTGAAGTGATTAGTGCGGAAAGGCTTATTACCATAGAATGTTTTCCTAGCTGCAAAATGGGCAGACGATATGAACCAATCGGGGTAATAAAAATTAGAAAAAATGGTCCTGATAATGACAATTTTTTCATCTAAATAGGAAGGATAACATATTTTGTATGCTCTAAGGAAAGGTTAGAAATTACCGATTTTTTAACAGTATTATCGTGAAACGAAAAATAATGTATATAGGCATTCGAGTGTGTTGGTTTCCTATAAAAGTCAAGTTTTAATTCATGGTGATCTTTATTAATGAGGACATCTAAAAAGGGTAATCTATTATCATATTCCCATTCATATTTAAATTTGATGGAGACATGCAAATTATTCAAATTATTAAAAAAGGTTTTAAAATCATGGCCATTAGGCCATACAGAAAATACATCGTCAATGTACCTTAACCATATAAAGTTAGGGGGAGAAATTGTGGAAATTTCAGTCTCAAAATATTCCATGAAGAGACATGCCAATATCGGAGATAAACTATTTCCCATGCTAAGGCCAAATATTTGTCTATAAAACTCATTATTTACTCGAACACATTGTCAGAGAGACATAATTCAACTAAATCAATAAATTTACTCGTAGAAATGCAAAGATCCAAATTAAGTCTAGGCATGATTTCCCGCAGAAGGCCCATGGTTTGGTCAACCGGAACTTTGGTAAACAAAGAAAGCTCACAAGTTTTGCATCCGGTAATTGAAAGTGGTTGAGGCGGTCAACGAAATCTTGAGTGTTCATAATGTGTGCAGATGAGATTCTTCAAACTGCTGGAGATAAATGCTTGGCGAGCCATTTGGAGAGCTTATAAGTGGGAGAATTAATATTGGAAATGATTGGGCGTAAAGGACACTCCTCTTTGTGGGTCTTTGGAAGCCCATACATATAGGCAAGTGAAGGGCTCGTACTCCTGAATTGTTTAATTAAATCTGCGCTTTTCAATATTCTCTTCAATTTGTTGTTGAAATTGCTTGTTTTGTTATTGAGCGGGTCACTTTGTAGCTTTTCATATGTGTTCACATCGTTAAGAAGTTCATTTAGTTTATCATTATAACTATGTTTGTCCGAAATGACTAACTGATTCGTTTTATCGGATTTGGTTATAACAATGTCGTTATTAAATTTAAGTTTATTTAACGCAATCTGAAATCTTTTGGGAAAACCAATTTGTCTTCGGAGAATGTGGTTTAATTCCTCATCTTTTCTTGCGATATTGTATAATTTTCATCATATATATATATATATATATATATATAGATAATTCTAATTAACCCACTCATCCCTTCTAATTTTATTAATGAGAGAGAAGGTAGTGCAGATTCGTTTTATCGGATTTGGTTATAACAATGTCGTTATTAAATTTAAGTTTAAATTATTTAACACAATCTGAAATCTTTTGGGAAAACCAATTTTTCTTCGGAGAATGTGGTTTAATTCCTCATTTTTTCTTGCGATATTGCATTAATTTTCATTATATATATATATATATATATATATATATATATATATATATATATATATATAATCTAATCAACTTGATAATTCTAATTAACCCACTCATCCCTTCTAATTTTATTAATGAGAGAGAAGGTAGTGCAGATCATATATGTTAGAAGAGCATAGTGAAACCATATCAAACCTTTTCCGAGCATAAATATTTGACTCCTCATCCCAATATTTCGGAGAATGACTTAATAGGTTGTGGTTTCCTTGGGAAATCAAACCAAATGCGGCTGCCGAACACCCTTCCCTAGAAAGAGTGGCGTTCTCCGAAGAATCACCGCTTGAATTTGGTGAATTTGCTGCGAGAGGGATCCCTTGAGAGTCTGAACACTCCTTGGAAGGTGTGGATTTGACAGAACGTTTCGGAACAAGGTTACACTTAGGTTCCTTGAGATCCGATTTTGAGGTGCCGCAGTAATTGTTAGAAGTGAAGTGAATTTATAATTCATCGAAAGATCTTTTAATTTAATTTAGAGAACGAAATCTAAGTTAATTTCAGGCAGCAATTCTTACCTGAGCGAAGATCATTCACTTTCTCCAGGTTGCAAGAAATGTTAATCTGAATTATTTGTTCACTTAAATCTTCCAAGGAAGCAACAAAGGATTTCACCCAATCAATTATATTAAGCAACTTAATTTCGGAAATGGAATCTAAGCTAACTCTGGCTTGGTTTTATCTAGCATTAGGGTAATCATTCTCTTAATTAAATGACGACTTTTAACTAAATCTGAAACAGAAGATTCGAATTCGGATCAGAGAGAGACTAAATTCTCGCATGTTATTTTTTTGGAAATAACAAATGAAAAATAAAATGGAAAGCTTTGTGAAACAAGTATTTTAAGAAACTTCAATAGCTGAAGAGAGAGTATAAAAAATCAACGAAGGAATTTCTTGGAAAAGTGCAAGTTCTCGTTATGGGCACAATTTCCCGAGCGTAAATGAACCCGCAAGTTTTGTGTTGAAATTGCCGAGAGAGCAAATAAAAAGAATCAACGATGAAACAAAAGAGAGAAAGATTTTCGAAAATAAATCTGATTGCGTTTAAGTTTCCCACCTTGTTACTTTCGACTTTTGTAAGGAAAGAATTTGAAACCGACAAGTTTTAGGAAAACGAAATCGGGTGAACGGATAAGAAGGAACCAAACGAGATACAGATTATCCAAATCATTCGGAGCATAAGATTAAGATTAACTTTTTCAATTTGTTAGTATCAACCTGTCCCAATGTAAGGTAGGCTAATCTTAACTCGTTAATAAAGAACTTAAGGTAGGCAAACTAACCAGATTGATAGTTTTGGAAAAATAAAATGCCTTCCGAAGGTTTTTTGAGAGGAGCTGAGTCCTAAATTCTTTCGTTAGTTCTTAGTTAATTGTAGTAAGAGGATGGAAGGTGAATTGAATATTTAAAAATAAAGTTTTAAAGTTTGATAATAAGATTTGATAGTTTGATAATAGGAATAAATTAAAAAAAAAAGTCTGTACGTTGCAGTTCGAAAGGGATTTACCAGTGTGTTCAAAGAAACAAATTCTTTTGCCACTTAATTTATTTGAGAGTCATGTCATAGATTGGACCTCGCTTCATTAGTTTTCTCTTTTAGGTTAGTTAGTTTTATTAATAAAGTTAAAAAGATAAAATCCTGACCTTCTCTATAGCTTCAAGCCAATTAATTCGGTATGTATAGTTTGCCGAAAACCTACGAAAGAAGAACCCTACTCCAGCCTATTGTATCGTGTTTTCAATATCTTTATATTTTAATAAGGTAAATGTATCTTCATTTGCAAATCAAAAATGCAATTAATTTTTTCCGAAAATGAAATTTTCCTCTGATATCCTTCTTCAAAACCTTATACTTTGATTTTTACAGATTTCGGCCTTATTAATACAAACATTCAACTTTAGGTATAATGTTTCGATATTCTTTCATTGGAATCCTACCCTTCTCCCATAATTCTCTAACTTCTCAGAATGCAGTTGTATCAGTGTTATGAAGAAAGAGAAAGGAAATATTGAGGGAAAATTATCCAAATAACACCAACTGATTATTTTGGTTTTTGAAAGAAGGTTCCGTGTTCTTTGATAATCCTTTAGAAAACGACTAGGAAATTTAAGAGGAACACCAATTTGGTCCGCATACTTGTGAACTAAGTTTCTAAACTTTGATACAAAGACTAAAGGTTAGCGTAAAGGCCAGTTTACTATGACGGATATTAACTATCAAAAAACTTACACGAAAGTCTTAAACAAAATCTTAAAATTTTTAAATGTTGTTCATTGAATTCTATGCGTTCCTTTTGTTTCTTCAATGTCTCTACATATTTCGTGTTATGCTACCTATGTATAAGAAACTGCTGTATTTTAAAACATTAAGAGATATATCCTATGTTTAGGAGAGTTGGTAATTTTATTATCCTTTAGTACATTTTAAAAACTTTTTAGAACATAAGAAAAGAAGGAATCTGCAAAAGGCTAATCAATAAACTATACGAGGAGGCTCTTGTTCCCATCATCCAGTTCAGTCCCACCTACATAGCATCCTCATCTATAAATCTCTCTAATATATACTTAAAACTCCGTAGGTACGAGGTTTCTATTACATAACTAGTGAGTCTATTCCATTCATCTTACACTTAATTTGTAAATCAATTTCTACCAAGCTCTTTCCTAAACATAAAAAATAACCTTTTACTTACTTGAAGTAAAGACTTCAGTCAAGATCCCTCGAACTCTTCTCCGTTCTTCTGTATGTAGATTTAGTCTTCTAAGCAGTTTAGCATAAGATAAGATCCTCAACCCGTGAATCATCTTAATTATCCTTATTTACACAGACTCAAGCAGACCAATATCCATCCTATAATATGTGGACCAAAATTGCACAGCATAGTCAGGATGAGGCCTAACTAATGTCAGTAACAATTTCAAAATGACATCAGCACTTCTATTACTTACACTCCTCCCAATAAACCCCACTACCCTATTAAAACTATTCCTAGCATTTATGCATTTCTTTCAAAGCCAAAGGTCCTTTCTAGGCCAAAGGTCAGAACTTACTAGGATACCTAAGTCTCTTTCACATTCTGACCCTCCTAAAACTCTCCCATTCTGTTTATAATTATTAAGTGGATTGCATTTAACTACACTATCTACACTACACTTTCTATTTTAAAGTCCATTTGCCATTTCTGTGCCATTTGAGATAGTATGGACAATTTATTTTCTAATTCAGCACTAGAGTTAGACTTTATAATCCTACCTAACTTAGTATCATCTGCAAACTTGCTCAGGTTGTACTCATATCCAAGTGAAGATCATTACTATAAATCAAGAGTGACAACGGCCCTAAAACCGACCCCTAAGGAATCTCACTGGTAAGATTCACACATTCAGATTTTATCCCTTCTATACTAACCTTTTGCTGTCTGTCACTAAGCCATGACTAATTTTAATACCGGATACATCTTATATGTAGGAAAGAGATAGTTGTTAATTTTAGTATCCTTATTACGTTATAGTACATTTCATTACCAGGTACATCCTATTTGTACGAAAGAGTTGTTAATTTTAGTACTTTTAGCCCCTTTTATTACCTTTAGTATGGGATATATCCTATCTGTAGGAAAGAGATAGTTGTTAATTTTGGTACCATTTCTTAACTTTTATTATATTTTAGTACCAGTTACATCATATGTGTAGGAAAGAATCGTTAATTTTACTACCTTTTAGTAACAGTCATTAGCCCCAAGATTTTCTTGGTCTCCAGTGTTTCAAATTACTTGCCTCATCGCCAGGCCAACGAGGCGTCGATCTAAGATCGACCGTGATTTAAAGACCCACTTGAAGCCAGTCCAAGAAAGTAAATGGGGGTTTGGTGGGGGTCAGAGTGGAAGGGGTAGGTAAAAATATATGATTCAAGGATCAGGTAGTTAATTGCGACACCCGTCCCTTATCAATCGAGGACAAGTCTTGCAAGATTGAATAATGAAATTCACATCAATATCAGACTGATAAGGACTGAATGCCACACGGGGCCAGGCTTCGTTTGGGAAGGGGGGCTGGAAGGGAGGCAATACTGTGTTCTGTCACTAACCGGTGGTAAAAATGGACCCAAGGGAGGGCCAACCATTCCGCGTTTGAGGAATGTGGATACATATACACATTTTATCATATTCGGAGATGGAAGAGTGATGTGCTGTCTACGTAGAGGAAGTGGGAATGGAAAAGATAGCAGTGTTGTGATTGGCTACGTGACTGGTGAAATATACGGTCAAAGCTGTCTGGGGTGATGCCTTAGACTCGACGCTCTGCTCAATTGGCGGTTACCTCGTGTGAGCCTCAGAATATATTGTTTGCGTTTTCGCTGGGTATCAAACACGGTACCCACGCGTTAGAAATCCAACGCCTTGTCCGTTAACCTCGCGAGAGCTTCTCGAGTATCACTCATGCGCTCTATTATCTTTTAATAATAAGTTTATATGTTAATTTTTGGAGGGGGGGAGGAGGCTGTATTTTGGATTTTTTAGTACAAAAATCAACCAAGCTTCAGAACTAATTTGAATTAAAGTTAGTTTTTAAAATGGAATCATTACATACGAAATTACCTTAAATTAGCCCGCGATTATGCTGAACTATTATAATAACCAGCGAAAACAGAACAAAAAGCAATTTAAATATTTTTATACTTATACACTTTGAAGCCTCAATTGTTTTATTAGTTTGAATAAGTAACTCGGACGACTAATTAACAAACAGAAATATAAAAGTTAATACAAAATGATTTGAAACAAAGTTTCTAGTGGAAGGAAAATGACAGATCCAAAGTTTTGTTTGGTCCATTAGCATAAAGTTGTTTTTGTTCCCTTATGACTTTGTGAAAATAATTCAGTTTGTTTCATTCGTTCAATGCCATTTAACTCCTATGGTTATTGAAGGATGACCTGAAGTTTAACATCCTTAAATACTATGATCATTGAAGAAGGACCTGCAGTTTAACGCCCTTAACTACTAGGGTCATTGAAGCATGATCTAAAGTTTAACACCATTCAACTACTATGGTAATTGAAGCAGAATCTAAAGCTTAACGCCCGTCAACTATTATAGTCATTGAAGCAGGATCAAAAGCTTAACGCCCATCAACCAGTATGATCATTGAAGCAGGATCTAAAGCTTAACGCCTTTCAACTACTAATGGTCATTTTGTTCAGTTCCTACTGCACATGATGTGTACGTGGAAATCATAGAAGTTGCTTTAGGAAAAGGTTCGCTATCAGTAATATCAGTGGAATATCTGTGGAGATCTAAAGGGAATTGCATTTTTGTTAGGATGGTAGTTTGGTGACACACAGTACTGATGTTTTATTAAGTGAGCGGGGTAGTAGGAATAAGAAAAGCACTACGTTCAAAAGGATGGATTGACCCACCTGTACAGCTGCCTTTAATAGTCATATCACACTTTACGCTGAATTTCGTTGTGACAATTTAATATTATTACTACTTGATGAGAGATGGAGTGGTTGTGGCATATTTAATCAGCAATTAACTAGATAGGACATTTAACATAAGAATTTAAATTTTGTTAAATATTTTACGTTATTGGAGTGGTTGTGGCATATTTAGTCAGCAATTAACTAGATAGGACATTTAACATAAGAATTTAAATTTTGTTAAATATTTTACGTTATTGTGCTATTTCAAGCATTACTCTCGAAACATTTTGAGACGGATTTGTTCCAAATTAGGGTTACCAAAACTTCCCACAATTTTTAATTTTTCCATATTTATTACCTTTATATATTTTTAATCATCGACATCAAAAAATATCCGCATTAACATTTGGCTTTTTTAATATTTTTATTCCTATAATTAACTTTCTAAACGTGAACAATAAAAAAATATTATTACTTGGCAACACAGCACAGCAAAGCCTAGCGGCTGTCATCAAAAACTATTCGCGGATTTATAAAATATAAATAGTGATATCATAGTTAACTTACTTTTGTCAAGGGCATTTTGAAAAACTGTGACATAACTAATTTGAGCAAATGTACACCACTAGCTTCTGCCACTAAAAATCTTTTTTAACATTTCACGTGTTGATCCTCAGAATGGCTACGCACCTGAAAGAGCGAATTAGATTCGCCTACTTGAGAAAGAAGTTTCTTCGACTCATTTTTTCCTAGATTAAAGAAAGAATCGCTACGAGATAAGAAATTTGTATGGAAGTTCAAGTTAAGTCAGCTGCGTGGCAGAGTTTCAAAATTGTCTCCAAATTTTCTTTTTTAGGAAATCACAAAGCAGAAAATTACGCTCCAATAGACGGTTAGCTTTTTCGAATCTTACTAAGACATGAGATGCAATATACTATTAAGGATACATTTTTTGGACTATCAGTCAGACTTTTTTTTGTAAATTTTGGGTGAATGAACATTTACACCAGACTATTTACACTACTGCGCAAAATAAGAGAACGATTTTCCTCTATTAAAATATTTTTAAAAATCTGATGAAATTTTCATGGTAGATAGAGACATGCATTAATATATTTTAGGAAATTTTCATATGATGCAATCGCATGTTAAAGATATTATACTAAATAAACTAACAAAATAAAGTATTGAGACATGTAAAATAACAGAACGATCATTCACAGAATTGTTAGCAAGCAAATACACCAGAAACAAAGCAAGATTCGAAAACGATGAAACTTAAGACACACACTATGAGGTGCAGTGGCCTTTGTTTTCTATTACTTCGGCGCAACAACGACCACAGGACCTCACCATTTTCTTGTAAATTTCTGGTGTTATTTTAGTCCATTCGTGCTAAATACTTGCCCATAAAGTCAAAGTTAATGGCTGCTGATGTCGAACTTTGTCTCCAATGATCTTCTAAAGGTTCTCAATGGATTTAGGTCGAGGCTCTGTACAAGCCACTTCATTACTTCGATATATTCTTTCTAGAAAAATTATTTTACTCGCTTTTCAATATGACAAGACGCGTTGTCCTGCATAAATACTGCTGGCTGGTTCAAAGATGCTCGGAGTAAGGGTATAATGTGTTTATGAGGCTTAGGTACACATTCGAATTTAAAATTTCAATAATTCACACTAGCAGACCAAATCCTTCAGAAGAAAACATTGCGCATACCACGACGCTTCCTCCTCCATGCTTGGCAGAATTTTAACACATTTAAGGCTAAGTCTGTCACCTGGAACGCGGCTAACAAAGCATCTGCCATCAGATCCAACCAAAGTAAATTTACTTTCGTCCTGAAGTAAATTTTCTGCCAATTTTCATCCCTCCAAACAACATGAGCTTCAGCATATTCCAGTCTCGTGTTCTGGTTCTTCTTAGTGATGAATGGTTTGGTTGCTGGAGAGAGAGCTTTTAAACTAGATGCACTTAAGTTACTGGATACTGCTGGCTGTAGTTTCCAGAAAAATGTAGCCAGATGATTTCAAGAAACTTCGCCACTACTGGTTTTAACTTTTCGAGAAATTGCTGCTGCACCTTAGAAGGAATCCTTAATAGAAAAACGCCTAATAGCTCTGTATTCTCAGGTGCTATTTATACGGGGTCAACCGACTTTTGCATGGGATTTATAGGTTTTGTTTTCATTGACTTAGTTTAGAAAACGCGAAATCACACTCTCGGACCTTTCTATCTCTCTTCAAATCACAGAAAAAATCCTCCCAGAAGTTTTAAAGCGAGCAATTCTTAGACGGAGCTGAAGAGTCACTTTCACGTTTGGTGGCACCTCTGCAGAGTGAGTAAAACAACATTGTCGGTTGTACAGTTGTAACATACCGAAATAAATGTAGCCAGATGATTTCAAGAAACTTCTAGCATGTCCCTGAAAAATTCGTCCCTTATTTTGTACGTGTCAATTTTTTATTTTGTTAGATTATTTAGTATAATTTCTTGAAAATACGATTGTATCATATTAAATCTTCAGAGAATATTTTCAATGTATGCATTTTACCTACCATGGAAATTTCATTTACCTATTTATCATAGTTTTAAAAAAATCATTCTCTTATTTTGCTCTGTAGTGTATATCAAGCATAAGTGTTACTTAGACAAATGAGCCCCAGGATAGTTGGTGCTCCTTACTACCGCGAAATCACACTCTCGGACCTTTCTATCTCTCTTCAATTTGCAGAAAAAATCCACCCCGAAGTTTTAGAGCGAGCAATTCTCAGACGGAGCTGAAGAGTCACTTTCACGTTTGGTGGCACCTCTGCAGAGTGAGTAAAACAACCTTGTCGGTTGTACAGTTGTTACCTACCGAAAAAAATGTAGCCAGATGAATTCAAGAAACTTCAAGCATGTCCCTGAAAAATTTGTGTCGTATTTTGTACGTGTCAATTTTTTATTTTGTTGGATTATTTAGTATAATTTCTTGAAAATACGATTGTATCATATGAAATCTTCAGAGAATATTTTCAATGTCTGCATTTTATCTACCATGGAAATTTCATTTACCTATTTATTATAGTTTTAAAAAAATCATTCTCTTATTTTGCTCTGTAGTGTATATCAAGCATAAGTGTTACTTAGACAAATGAGCCCCAGGATAGTTGGTGCTCCTTACTACCGCGAAATCACACTCTCGGACCTTTCTATCTCTCTTCAATTTGCAGAAAAAATCCACCCCGAAGTTTTAGAGCGAGCAATTCTCAGACGGAGCTGAAGAGTCACTTTCACGTTTGGTGGCACCTCTGCAGAGTGAGTAAAACAACCTTGTCGGTTGTACAGTTGTTACCTACCGAAAAAAATGTAGCCAGATGAATTCAAGAAACTTCAAGCATGTCCCTGAAAAATTTGTGTCGTATTTTGTACGTGTCAATTTTTTATTTTGTTGGATTATTTAGTATAATTTCTTGAAAATACGATTGTATCATATGAAATCTTCAGAGAATATTTTCAATGTCTGCATTTTATCTACCATGGAAATTTCATTTACCTATTTATTATAGTTTTAAAAAAATCATTCTCTTATTTTGCTCTGTAGTGTATATCAAGCATAAGTGTTACTTAGACAAATGAGCCCCAGGATAGTTGGTGCTCCTTACTACCGCGAAATCACACTCTCGGACCTTTCTATCTCTCTTCAATTTGCAGAAAAAATCCACCCCGAAGTTTTAGAGCGAGCAATTCTCAGACGGAGCTGAAGAGTCACTTTCACGTTTGGTGGCACCTCTGCAGAGTGAGTAAAACAACCTTGTCGGTTGTACAGTTGTTACCTACCGAAAAAAATGTAGCCAGATGAATTCAAGAAACTTCAAGCATGTCCCTGAAAAATTTGTGTCGTATTTTGTACGTGTCAATTTTTTATTTTGTTGGATTATTTAGTATAATTTCTTGAAAATACGATTGTATCATATGAAATCTTCAGAGAATATTTTCAATGTCTGCATTTTATCTACCATGGAAATTTCATTTACCTATTTATTATAGTTTAAAAAAAATCATTCTCTTATTTTGCTCTGTAGTGTATATCAAGCATAAGCGTTACTTAGACAAATGAACCCCAGGATAGTTGCTGCTCCTTACTACCGCTGGATTCTTAAGAAATCTCAGAAACAAACCAGTAGAATTTAAAATAAAACATTTTAAAGAGTTCAAGAATCCGCCTTCTGGGATTTTCTTCTTTTAAGGCTAACCAACCGATCCTCTTAACTAGCCTACAAACGTCAATAGGTGTACATGATTACTAGTTTTGGCAGTTAGGTTTCTTCAATGCAACGTAGCGCGTTTTGGGGTAATTTGTTACTGAGCACTAATCTTTGGCTGACTTCACTTGGGTATGACCCTCCTCTCATTTGTTTTTTGACGTTTGTAAGCTGGGTAAAAAGATCAGTTGGTTACCCGAAGGAGAAGAATTGAGAACGGGTAGACCTTGGCGCAAGCAATTTGTTTGAGGCTGGCCTATTAATTTCTACATCTACCTTTGATCTACGCTTCCTCTTCTCAAGCTGACAGTTGGCTTTGTTTCTGACGACATAACACTTTACTGGTCTCTGGGTCTACTTTTGGATGTTATTTATCGTGTAGAAAAATGTAGGCCTAGCCCAATCTTGGCCAATTGTGCGGTTTGGGAGGAGCTTATTGAATAGAAAGTTTATTCGTGTGTACAAGGGGATAGAGAGACGATGAGCATTGAGTTTTGAATCAGGCCTCTGTTAAATAATTTTACCTTGGAGGAAAGACATAATTTTAAGAAATAAGATTTCCTGTTTCGCGGCTCTGTGATAATAAACAAATGCCAAGCGTCTTCCCTGTTTCTCAGCTTGGTGTGTTTGATAAATATATATACACAGCTGTTTCGGCCTCTCCTTAATTTTGGCGCGGCCCGAATGATCAGCAAATACAGTGCGAGAAGCTCCTTTTAGTCGTGTGAATGTGTATGCGTGTGACCATGTGAAAGCGTCTCGAATTAATTTTGGCCTATATAGCCTTTTAAAGAATACAGTATTTGTATATATTATTTACATGGTTCTATGACAAAATTGTTATACAATTTTAGTAGATTACTTGCCGGTGCATATTTATGTGCGCGCACATTTCAAGACTTCATAGGACTCACATAACACTCATTTGTGAGGCTTCTTTGTTAATTCTAATTTAACTTGCAATGGTGCATTACAAATCTCAAAGAAGCTCAGGACAGCTTTGAAGCAGTGGTTCGCAGCTTCCTGGTCACTCAAAAGATCGAAAACTAAGTAAAGCTTGTTGGAAGTGGTGCAGAACTAAAGCAAAATAGGCTGCAGGATCTCGTTGAAAGTTCATATTCTTGATAAATTTAAAGAAAGCATGGGAACATAAACAGGTCATATGAGTAAAGAAAGTGCTTCCACCAGGATATGTTTGAATTTTGACGCTGCTTTCAAGGAGCGTACAATGAAAACATAATAGGAAATAAAATTTGGGTGCTAACACGTGAAAGTGATTTACATTACAATTGCAAATATTGAAAACCTCCTCGCATCTAAGCTCTTGCGGTTGCCACTTTTAAATAACATAGTATAACTCATGTCAATTTCAAATCGGATGTTCTTTTTTCTGACCTTATGTCAGAAATAGGTAAATCTGAAAATATGTAAGTCACTAAAGCAAAATTTGAAATGTATCAAAGCCATTTTGTATATTTTTTAAACATAATTAGGAAATAACATTTACTACCAAGGAACTAAACATATGTTACATAGTGCTATCAGAGTAAAAAAAGACTAATATTTATCTCACAATATTTATTTTTACTCCTATATTGTACCACTTAGTTTGTACTTCATTTCTTTCCATAAATAAAAATACAATATGCTTCTTCCAAAATATGAACAGAGAAGGTTGCTCAAGCAACAACAACAAAACAATTATTCCTGAATAGGATGTTTAAAGGAAGATTTCGAATTTCTGATGCTGATATTTCACAAATGAAGAGCAGATGAAGGACGCTTTGTAGCCTTTAATAGTGAACATAGTGTAGATCATATAAGGGATATCTGCCGTTTTGCTAAAGGGAACGAATGACATGGAAGAATGCGTCGAATTTGGGGGTTTATGACGCATCTCAAAATGAAACTACCACCAACAATAGTTGTTAAATTCCTCATATATCCAAATCAACTCATTAAACTTTGGTTTAAACACCTCGTACGTACATAGAGCCATAAACAGATGTACAGTTAGGCAATGTTGCTGCATTCCACCATCATATTAACCACGATGTTGCCAAGATTTTATAGACATTAGGCTAGACAAATATATCACCACCCGTTGTTTTAGATCGGAAGGGAAAGTAATTTTCCTAATTTAGAAAATTGATAGGATAATGAGAATAATCTTATTGGATTTCTTTGATCTTCGAGGATAAAGGAAAGACTGGCTAAAATGACAATTTTAATATTTTTTCTAATTATGAAAGTAGGTACAGAAAGGGGATGGGTTGGGATCACACATAGTTTGTATATTAGGTGATGCATGATTACCTAATTATTTTTTAGATTATTAATAGACATAGCCTCTGGCAGAGAGGTCAGTCAGAATAAGGGCGAAGGTGTGGGACTGATAGAGAATACAGAAAATCAAAATATGTCTTTATGCAATTCATCTTTTTTTTATCTAGTGTGTCAGGCGAAGGTTTAATGAAATCATTTAATAACTTCTATTGATTTAATAATCATTAAAAATGTATTTTTTTCTCACTACTTTAAAACTTAGCAGCTATATTTAAAAGTGAGAAAAATTTCAAGGAACTTCAAGTCTATTAGTTTAACGTCAATTATTGGAAAACTGATGGAGTCCTACGTAACTGGAAAACTTCTTAAAGACTTCAATATAAAAACTTAATTAAAGATATTCAATATTGATTTAGAATCCGATGCTACTGATAAATCTACTTATTTGATTTGTTTTAGAAGAAGATAGATGTCTACAACCTTCACCAATCCTTAAACCGAACCATTTGACACTGTGCCTGATCGTAGTATCTTAATAATAATTAATATTGGATTAGAAAAAAATTTTGTAATTGTAAGCGGAATAAAGCAAAAAGAAATTTGTGATGGTAAGAAAACTGAATTGATTGCTCTTATCAGTGGTGTTCCCCATGTTTTCTTCTAAGTACCCCAGTTATGGAAGAGTTTCCACATGATTTCCGATTTAAATACTCTTATTAAGTGGTCAATTAGAGAGCAAACCAAATTTAATATCACGAAATACAAACAATTGCAAATAAGTAGATATAAGTATACATAAAACCAAATCAGGAATCAATTAACATTCGATACTATTTAATTTAAAGCTAGATATTGAAGCTCTTTATGAGGAGGCTAAAATATTTAAAACATGAGTTGGAGCAGCATGCAAGGTGAATAGAACACTTAGTCTTGTATAATTGCTCGTAAAATAACTATAAATCCAAAGATGACGTTCTTCCACTCTCACTAGGGAACATGTATTTTAATTGAATGCTATCTGACACGAATTTAACCTCGATTTGGCTCTATCAGCTCATGATTCTTGTAAAATGCCCATGCGCTATTTCCCAGTTTTTTCAAAATTATGACTAAAAATGAAGTCATGCCTTAACATTTATTTCCAATTTACATGAATACATGCAATTCAAACTATTGTAAAATTACATTATAGGAATATGAAGCTTTCAATCTGGTAGCGTAACAATTTTCTTTTATTGGACTTTCTAGAGTATTTGGTTGTTGACGGCAAAACTATTTTCAACTCCAGTAATAATCAGCCATCATGTGGCAATCCTAGCGTCCTTGATAATGTTCCTCCATAATTTTAACTTTACAGGACCTAAATTACTTGGGAATTGGTCAAGATAACTACTTCAAAAGTGCATTTTTATGCTCATATTGCAACCTAGCTCTTTATAGTCCCTTAAAAGTTTTCTTACAACTTCTTCTTAGTTATCTGCCCTTTAATTTCCTAAAAAGCCTTTTTCTAATCCACAAATGAGAACCAGGCATTTCTTTCGTGTTCATTCATGGCATTAGGAAAACTGCTGTCATTAATTAATGTTCTTATTTTTGGACCGTCGAAAATTCCAGCTTTGATTTTTTCATAACTTAAACTTCGGAATTATGAAATTATGGTTTGGAAACAGTCGCCGGTGGAATATAAATTTTTTACATATTGTTTCATGAGACCTAGTTTGATATACAGAGCAGGAAATATGATTTTATCTCTGCTCACTAAATTTAGATTAATTAAAATTTTTTCCTCTGACAGTAAGTGATGTTCGTGCTGGCCAGCTATATTTGAAATAATGTTATTCCTTAGCTCTGCTGTCCCATAAACAAAGGAAGCAGGGATATTTAACATACCCCGCTTATTGCCTTAGCAGAAACTTGACTATTTTTAAGACAACACATATGATCTACTCGTGCTCCCTATATTTGATTAGTTTTAAAACAGTTTCTATATGCTAATATGTTTCTTTTAATGCTGTTGAGTGCCCAATTGGTATCGAGGGGTTTAGATGTAATTATGCAGCAACACACACTTAAGACTTCTTTTGGAACTGTCTAATAAACAAACGCCAATCACTTGCATTGTAAGACTGAACCCTCATCTCCTTTAACAAACCTGGTATGTCACAGCAATTTACTAAACTATTCTCTGTCCTAAAATATTTTAAGAAGTTCTTTTTCTCTGTTTCTGTGAAATAAAATGTGTGTGTTTAAACTAAGCACGTTTTTCTGTTTAAGTCTTGATGCTAAAATTTCCGCAGTCTTATTGATAAATTTATATCCCTTACAAGATCATTCAACTCGGCCTGGTTAAATGTTTGCTGATCACTTTCACTTACAACTACGCTGGGGTCGAATTCGGTGTCTGACTCCTCAGAGTGTTTAACAATACATATTTTCAGAAACAGACTCTTAAATTTTGAAATTTGAGTTTCATTTGAATGTAGCACAGGTCGTATTGCGATGTTGAAATTTGGGTACTCGATACAATGTTTATTTTTCTTGTGAAGCCCGAGTCTTTACAAAGCAGAAGTAGCAATCCGTCTCATGGTTAGTAGACTCTTGCCACACCTGAAATGGTAATAAAAATTGTAAAGCATTAAAAAAGCGAATTTTATCAAAGGTTGTTTATGTATCTAAGATAAAATTACACTTAGTTAATTTACATTACACAAATGACTAATTTACGTAGTTTTATGAAATCATAAACTTACCATCAGAACTCGAAAAGGTATTTTTGACTCCGAACCTTTTGTCCAATGTCGCAGTCTTTCAATGAATGCAGTGCATGCTTTATGTGGAACCCATGATTTATCTTGATCCCCCACTTTTATGCCAAAATAAGCGAAGTAAGATCTTTTCACGAAGTCCGTTATATTTCCTCGTTGATGTGGAAGGGTAAAATTTCCACACATGTAGAAATATGGGGGGCGGGGGCATTCCTTATTATTACCTTTTATTTATTTATCTATATTATTCTTCACCTTGATTTTCTATATCGAATCTGACTGACGTTACCCCTTCAAACATTTCTCTTCACTTTTCTTGCCTTAGATATTCTTGGTGGCTGGGTTAGTTTTTGATCTTCGATTTCTTTCTTGATGCATCTTCAGTTTATTCCAATTTATCTTGAGTTGATGATTCCTTCTTAATTCTTGATGAGTTAGTCCTTGAAGTCGTTTTCTTCAGTTTTTCTTTCTTGAGGCGATCCATTTTATCTTGAGTTGTCCTTAAAGCGCTTTCCTTGATTTCCGTTTTCTTCATAAAAGGTTGTGGACTTTGAGTTTCGAACGCGGTACCTCTTGATTTAAACGCCAGGCACTCTAGCCATTACACCACCGTTTAGTCCGTTCTAAGTTGGCCATTTAATGGGCTATTTATATTATCGGTTTGGAAGGAATTTTTCTCTGATACATCTTCGCACCCCTACAGAAAAAATCAGAAGAGTTTTTGCATATGAATTTTCTAGTGATTGAGGACAAATTACTTGATTATTTTGTTAATTTGCAAAGGTATTTAAATTCCTTATTTTCAAAATCTGAAATATAAAACAAACATTAGTTTAAGTAGGTACTAATAGATAATTATAATGTGCAACAGCAAAAAGACTTAGAAAGTATTGAGGAAATATCCTTTTTATGAATAAGATGAAAGAGGAAATGTCTTGAACAAAATAAGGACCTGATAGAGCAAACAGAAGTGAAAATTCGTGCTCAGCGCATTCAAATTACGTATAATTAACTGCCAAATCAAAGTCAATAAACAAAAAGTTGAAATTTGCTCCGCAGTGATAATTCATTCTTTGTTCCTTATTGGAGCACGTTTGGCATCTTCTGTCACCTTCATTCAGAACGATATGGCAACTATTGAAAGTGGTCAACGTGCCACAAGATTAATAACAAAAATAAGAATGTGGTGTGTGACAAAAGGCTTAAAAGTTTAAATAAACATCGCTGGTGTAGACATTTTTATCATTTATTCAATTGATGAATAAATAAATACGGTGAGACAGTAATTATTGCATGTTTATTCATAGGGCAAAATACAAATACATTCTATACCGTTCCAACCTCCGAGTGAATTGATTTTAGCAAGATTACAAAACTGAAGAAAGCCAAAGGTTTACGACAATTACGTAATCTCTGTCTCTGTCAGTTGGGCTGTCTGTCTATCTGTCTGTCAGCCTCTCACTTTCTCCTTTCGACCTTATCCTTCGAAAAACGTCTTATTTTCCTCATTCTCTCGTCTTTTTATTATTATCTGTTCCCCGTTTATTCTTCTCTCTTTCCGTTTATTTGTCTCTGTTCCTCGTTTATTCTTCTCCGTTCCCTTCCCCGTTTATTCTTCTATCGCTATTACTGGTTATCTTCACTTTTTCCATGCTCTCTCACACCCTTTTTCATTCTTCCACTATATATATATATATATATATATATATATATATATATATATATATATATATATATATATATATATATATATATATATATATCCTGATCCGCTCCCCCACCTTGTCTCCTCGCTTTCCTGCCTCTCAGTCACTGTCTATCAGTCAGTCTGTTTGTCTCTTTCTCTCGGTAAACACACACATGCACACAAAGAAAACACATTCTTCAGTCCTTTACTTAATATCCCATTTATCGTTTCTTTTTCTCTTTTCATCTCGTTTCTTTATTTCCTTTTTTCTCAACTGATTTGTTTCCCCTTTCTATTTTCTTATTCCTTCTTTATTCATTATCGGACGAGGGAAGCAGTTTTGCCGCCCACAATCAGTATTAGACAGGAATTTGTCTATACGAACCTGGCTCATGATAAGCCCCAGAGCAGCGTTTAAATATAGGGATTTATCAATTAGCTATATCTGAACTGTGCAAATACAGTTATCCTAGCTTCTCTACTTACGCGATTGCATCTCTATATATATTCCCCCTTTCCTTATTCTTTATTTATTTATTAAAACACTTTTATATTTTTATTTATTTACGAATAATGAGCAACAACCAAACTGAAAACTCATCCATCCGTCCTTTACTTATTATCCTATTTACCGTTTTTTTTCTTTTGATCTCGCCTCTTTACTGCCCTATTTCTACACTTATTTATTTATTTATTCTTTTATCTTATTTATTTTTTATTCATTATTTATACGTCTATTCCTCAGATACCACAAGCAGCCTCATATTCCTGGATATACTCGGGATCGCAAACATGAAACAATAAGAGATTAGGATGTCTAACGATACTCGCAGAAAGAGCACCCCATGTCTAAGTCACCTTGTAATACATGCACACTATACCGACCGGGAATACGTATATAAACACATATTGTAATAAACGTACACTATAAAAAACGAGTACCACCACTACTGACCTCATATGTTGAGAAGAAGAAATCATCAGTAAGATAGGCAAACTGGTCTCATAAGAATTGAAATTAACAAGCGCTTTTGTCTTTATATAAGCCCAAACAAGGAGCAAACATAGATTAAAAAGGCAGGAAGAAAGAGAGAACAAAAAAAACGGTAGGAAGAGAAATACTCGTAAATGTTTGATTCCATAGTTAATTCTTTAAACTTTTCTGAATATTATATTTGCTCTAGGAGAACGATTTGATTAAGTAATAAAATGTTCCCTTAAACTAAAATTTAATGAAGCACTTAAAATGATCCCTTCCTGACCTCCTCCAACGCTTCAAATCAGTTTACCTATCCCTTGCCCTTATGTATTAGGTGGCAAAACTCCTCTCGCTCATTGTATCATGTATCCACTCGCATGCAAATAAGCTTTCCAAATGGCTAGTAGCTTCTATTCTCTCAGGCACCCTTGGATTAACTTCATCACATATAGTTCATTCACCAGATTTCATTGAGAAATTTAGAAAAAATAATATTAAAAATAGCTACTTAATTAGCTCTGTTATAGAAAACTTTCCTTCAATGTACCTCTTACTGGAGCCTTTAATGTATTACTGAATATATTGAAAAATCCAAGATTAAAACTCCCATTATCACAAACAAAAAATTGTTAACCTCATTAAACTTTGCGCTGCGGAAAATGTTTTCCATAGTTACATAGGTTTCTACAGACAAAAATATGGCGTTAGTGTGAAAAACACTTCATTGCCTATCCTTTTTAATCTCTTTATTGAACATTTGAAGCGTCTCTTTCTTACTCTATCGTATTACCAAACTCAAATTTCGAATTGTATAGCTATGTTGATGACTTCATCTTAATCTGGCTATTTAATCGCCTAGACTCCTTGGATATTTTTTGCCGTCTTAATAACCTCCACCCTACCATAAATTTCAAAGTTGAATGGAAAGAGGAAAATTGTTTATCTTTCCTTGATTTAAAAATCATGAAAGTGAATAATCAAATATACTTTTACTGCTCATCATAAACCAATGCATTCTAATTCCGACCTTCATTTTTTTCTTATTCCATGATGTTAAGATCCAAAATTCAATTGCAATGTCAATGCTTTTAAGAACGTTTAAAATTTGCTATCCATTTTTTTTATGATGAAATCGCATATGCGAGTTGTATCTTTATACAGGTAAAATATATTTTGCACTTAATTAATGAAACCTTTTCTGACGGCAGAGCCACATTTTACTTTCTCCCAAACAAGAAAACCAGACGCTAATATAAATTGTCTATCTCTTCCATTTTTCCCTTTACTCAAAGGATTAAAGAGTACTTTGTTCCAATCGTACGAGCTTAAAACTCCCTTCGATCATTAAAAAGAACTTTTACCTTTCAATAAACCCAAAGAAAAAACTAATGAAGTTCGTATCTACATGATCCCATGTAAAGTCACTAATTGCCCCTTGTTCTACTTAAGGGAGTCTGTGAAGTGTTTGAAAAAGAGGCTGAAGTAGCAAAAAGATGTCAGGTGATCCAATTCTAAATTAAGTATTTTTAAACATAGTAATAATTTTAACCATGTTATAGATTATTCCAAGGATCAAAGAATTTACCCGTGCAACAATTTTCGTAAAATAATAATTATAGAATCATCATTGACTAAGGATTTCCAAATTTCAACTCTTCGGAGGAACAATTTAAATGTCGTTCCTTTACTCGAAATCGCGTCTTAAAAGAACTTCATAGTCAGGTTGATTTTACCACTTCTGATTAGTAATATTAAACTGATTTCTCATATTTCGAGCGCTCGACGGCTGGCTTAGGTTCGAAACCCTCTAGGTTTTTCCATTTTATTTAAGGATAAATGAATTTATATTATTTTATCTGTTATGCTTTCTTCTTTCTTAATCTATGTTTGTTCCTTGTTCGGTCTTATAAAAACAAAATTGTGATTGTCAATCAAACTACATGAAAAATCGCATTAGATGCATCTACGGCCTCATATTAACATCTGCACTCAAAATTAATTGGCCCGGTACCTATTGATTTTAGAATAGGGCCGGAACTTTCATTTTTACAATGGGTTAAAATAAAAAAAATATTTGTGTTTACATCAATTTGGCACTTAATAAGACGCTTTCGAATGGCTGAAGGTTCTTTAAAGATAATTAGTAGGATACAGGTTCTATTGCTAATGCTAAGATGGGGACACACTCTCATTTTAAGGGAAATGGCAGTGATATTTACATCGAGTAAGTAGCTCGATTACAGCAAGGACTTGAATAATGGTATACATGACAGCTTTCGAGGTTTCGGAGAGTGCGTCCCTAATATAAAACATTGAGCCTATTGAAAGGTTAGTAACAAAAATATTATAAATTGGATGTGGGTGAAAAAATGTTGGGAGAATTTTTATCAGTTTCTTACGTAATGGACGGTTTAGGGAGCATAAATAATGTCAGGAAGAGTACATCTTTATTAACAGGGTAGATGGGCAACTTACATTCAATAGAGTTTGATTAGGAATTTGTTAATCAAGCAGTCATAGAGATTGTAGGAAAGGCATTATTGGTAAAAAATTGCGTAAATATTCAAATTGCTTGTGTAGATTTGTGTAATTAAGGAAGAGAGGTAGAAGCAGTGAAGTAAGGTTTAAACAAAATTGCACTGGATCTAATATGCTTCAAATATTCCAAAAGAAAATAACAGAAAGAAACCAAGCGCTATAGCGTTTACATCTTCAGGGGCAAAGAGGAAATACACAATAGACAATAAAAATCTTTAAAAAATAGTACCAACATACATAAGCAAAACATTATTATATCAAACTAATATATATATATATATATATATATATATATATATATATATATATATATATATATATATATATATATATATATATATATATATATATATAAGAAACTCACAAAGTAACGCCTGAGTAGAGCAATGAATGCAAAAACTTCCACATGAAAATGAAAAACAGATTCTAAGTACTTTCGAACTTGTTCAAGTTCATTCTCAAGGAATAACGAATAATTTTACAAAGGTGGTATATATATATATATATATATATATATATATATATATATATATATATATATATATATGTGAAACAAGAGAGTGATGTCCCACCCTGTACAATGAAAGGACACATAATAGAAACTTTTTATCAAAGACGGGTTTAGATACCGGATATGAAGGATAAAACCAAATAGATAAGGTCTACTTCCAGAAATTCCAACTCTGAGCAAAGAATGTAGACATTTAGGTGAAAAAACTAAGTACATACACACGCAATTATTAATACATAAAAATAAACAGGAGAAACATAACTAAATTAATAATTTAAAGGGCTAGGATTTCAAATGGACAATTTCGTTATAAATAAACCTTTTAATAACAGGGGCCAGTTTAAAGAGGCCGGGGAATAAATTAAAATTAGTCGAGGAATTAATGAATGAGCATTCGACAATATTTCTTTGAACAAACTCATCAGATTTTTAAATAAATTTAGCCGAATTCCAATTGATATGGTGACTCTTTAAAGATAAATAGACAAAAAGGACTATTACACTCACCCCTCCTAATATTATATTTATGTTGCATCAAGGCTACACTTAATGATTTGCTGGTTTGCCCGAAGAATTGCTTAGGGCAATACTACCTTTGTAAAATTATTCGTTATTCCTTAAGATTGTACTTAACAAGTTCGAAAGTACTTGAAAACCACCTTTCATTTCCCTGTGTGATTTTTTGCATATATATAAATATATATATATATATATATATATATATATATATATATATATATATATATATATATATATATATATATATATATATATATATATATATGTAAAACAGAGAAACACAAATGCTTATCCGAAGGACACCTACGTGTACTCCGTCATCTGAAGCGAGAGGTAATCCGACTTCTCCCATCGCAGTCATCGTATCCCGACTGGCCCATTCCTTCAACGAGCACGTAAGTAATTGTAACCGTTGCCGCCTCCAGATTGATCTAGAATCTGGCTTACCAAATAGATCTATTCTTTATGTGTGCACCCCAGTTTAAAATCCATCTTCTTTATCACTGTCCTGAACCCGACTACGTTAATCCCCAAATTAACCTACCTGTATCTGGAGTAGACATTTAACTCCGTATGTGCAACAATTCCCTTCAAACCCAATATCTGTGTATATTTAAATATTATTTTGTTGCTAGAAAAAATATATTTTCGTCATTGTCTTTCTTTTGCAATCCTGACGGTACAAGCTGCCTGTTAATATTTGGCCAACTTGCACTCTGAAATATTTGTTTTAAAAAGGACCCCGCAAAGTTAATAATAAACCATCCCCAGTGGACTTATAATACTTTCCTCATTCACTAACGGGCTTCAACCAACTTCGGCCCAAAGCCCCCAAAGTACCTACGTATATATATATATATATATATATATATATATATATATATATATATATATATATATATATATATATGTATATATATATATATATATATATATATATATATATATATATATATATATATATATATATATATATATATATATATATATATATATATATATATAGAGAGAGAGAGAGAGAGAGAGAGATTCTGGCCATTCCATGACAGAGTGGGATGATTCATGTTGTTATTACGATGTTGCGGAGGCTTATCAACCTCCCACTAAGGATTCATATATGAAAATCCCCCTGAATATTTCGAGGTGATCAAAATCATTTTTGACAACGTTTCTAGCAAGTCAATTAGGTTCATAGCCAGGGATAATGGAGTGTCAGATTCTCTTATCAGGCATTTAGTGCATCAGGACATCCACTACTACTCGTGCAAGGTGAGAAATGACCAGTTTCATTTGCCGAAGATGAAGGACAGTCAGAGTGAACGTGCTGAGAAGCTTGATTCCAATTCGAAGCATCCCTTCAAGTCTGGCATACTTTGGTTTTTCTCACACAGGAAGATATTTGGCCAGGATCAGGTGATGAGCTCACAAAATAACAGCTGGCTTGCTGTTTTCCTCAAAGATGCCCTGAGAGGCATTAAAACCTTGTTGCGGATCTACAGTATAGTGTTTGGGGTGGGTAGTAGCGAGGGACACGTTATGACCCCTCTTATCTTGCCGGAGGGCTACTTCATGTGCCTGGAAGAGTTGGTGTTGCTCTGTGATCCAGTAGGTGGCCGTGGGAAGGCCATGGATGTGGTAACAAGACTCTGCATCATACCACACACGCGAGAGGACCAGGCATTGACTGTTAGACGATATCTTTGACCACGTCTGGACTCCTAACTTCCCAAGATGATGAGTTTTCAACCAGTTAAAGAGGGCGACCGTCCATAAGGCCTGGATCAGGTTCCGACGCCGCTTGGAGGCTATGACTGCGATTATATGGAATAAAATTAATACTACAATCGTTCAAGTGTTTAACATTTAATTTTGGTAAATATAATCAAATAAAATTGATTTTCCATTATATGTATATTTATTTTATCTAACTTGAGCGAGTATGGGGTAACTCATCCCATGGGTCTGTTTCTATTGATTTTAAAAAGATTTAGCAGTCAGCTAGCTCCAAAACTGGCTGTTATTTTTAGTATTTTAGTTCGTCGGGGGTCATCTCCTGAATGCTGGCGTTCAGGCAACATTACCTTAATTCCCAACGGATCATCATCATCTCCATCTCCCAGTGAATATAGGTCCATTTCCATCACACCGACTTTTTTCTAAGACTTTTGAAATTCTGCTGTCTAAACGTCTTACTGTATATTTGAGACAGTTTCTTCCAGTGACTCAGTTTGGCTTTAGAAAGGGGCTAGGCACTACTGATGCACTATTATTGCTGGTACATGAAATGCAGTCTGCTTTAAACAATAGTTGTGAATCTAGGCTTATCTCTCTTGACTTTCGTGCCACCTTTGACACTGTCAACCATAATAGTTTTATTTTTAAAATAAAGTCTGTTGGCATTGGTGGTAGAGGCTTAAGAAATTGACTAATAGACAACAACGTGTTTGTGTCGATGGGTGTTTTAGTCTTTATTATAGAGTATATTCTGGAGTTTCTCAGAGGAGCGTTCGTGGGTCTTTGCTTTTTTATATTATATACCAGTAACATGTTGTTTAATATCGCTAATAAAATTCTAGCATATGCTGATGACACCTCTCTCTATGTTCATGTTCCATCTCCTGCAATTAGACTGATTGTTGGAGACAGCTTCACAGAGGATTTAAATAAAATTAATTTTTGGCGTCTTCAGTGGGGTATGAAATTGAACCCTAGTAAGTCTAAGGAAATGATTGTGAGTCGTTCTAGATCTCTCTTGCCTAAACATCCCAATTTGTTAACAAATGGAGCTTTGATTAACGAGGCTGACCAGCTCAAGCTCTTGGGAGTAACTCTATGTAAATTCAAAACTCACTTTTGAAACGGATCTAAGATACATGTCTCGGGATATCTTGCAGAAATTGGGCATTCTTCGTAAATCTAAAAATAATTATGAGGATGATGATGTTCTTCGCAATTGTTTCTTTTCTTTTATTCTACCTCATTTTGAGTATTGCTCTGCTGTATGGAGTTCTGCTGCAGACTCTCATCTGAGATTGCTTGTTCGTGCATTTAATCTGTAAAATTTTACTATCAGATTTGGATTTAGACATTGGGCATCGTAAAAATGTTAGAGCTCTTTGTATTTTATTTGAAGTAGTAAATAATGTGAATCATTCTCTGCATAAATTTTTGCCGAGATTTTATCAACCAGCCAGAGTTACTAAGTATTCTCAGACTGTAAATTCCATGGCATTCAAAATTGGTTTTCATTCTATAGTTAAGTTTTTTAAGTGCTCTTTACCGAGCATATAGAGATTGTGGAATACCATGCCCACAAATATTGTGACTGCTCCTACGCTTGATAAGTTTGAAAGATTGGCTGTCTTTATGTTGCGTAACCATGGAGCTGTTTATTTTTTTCCTTTCTTTCTTGCTCTGCTTTGACCTGCACTGACACACTTTGCTGGTATAATTTCCGAAATTTTCAATGTGGCTCTTTGCATGGTCTATATAATAATAATAATAATATTAGTACCTCAAAGCGATCTTCCCTAAAATAAGTGAAGCCAAGATTAAAAAAGTCATATTCCGTAGCCCTCAGATTCGTCAACGTATAGCTGATGAGGACTTCGAGGCGACAATGGATGAAACTAAGCTCGCATCCTGGCATGCATTCAAAGAGAGCACTGGGAAAGCACTGAGGGGCCCAGTGAGAGCGTATAGCAAGGAGCCAAATCAAGTGCTACAAAGATCTCGGTTAAAATATATCACTGAAGATACACTTTCTTCATTCTCATCTGTCCTTCTTCCCAGAGAATGCAAGAGATGTGAATGATAAATATGGAATGAGGTTTCATTAAAATATAGCGTCAATGGAAAATAGGTATAGAAGAAAATATAGATATGCTATGCTGGCTGACTTCTGCTGGAACCTGAAGCGTGACAGATCTGAGACGTCTTACAAACGAAGTAAATACTAAAATGTAGGTATATGCTAACAAACATGCTGACTCATTAATATCGCTAATAAAATTCTAGCATATGCTGATGACACCTCTCCCTATGCTCATGTTCCATCTCCTGCATGAATTAATTACAATGGACACATTTAATCTAACCTTTGGAGCGAAATACATTTATGATATCGTTGAAATTGGTATCAATTGCATAAATATTATATCGGCAATTTACAAGAAAATGTTACGTGATGGGAAATTTTTGTTCTTAAATTTGAATTCATCACACTCAACTTTATAATGAAATGCACAAGAGATGTTTTTTTCTTGGCACTGACATTTGTTGTAGTGTTATTTATTTAAATAAAGGTATATTGATTTTGCTTTTTTTTCGATTTTATCCTTTGTCGGGAGAAATCGTCAAGCAAATTTTTGTGTGACTATTTTTTTTCAATTTTAGCAATACTCTTATATTTATATTGTTGAAAATTTCAGAGATATTAAGGAATATATAAGTTGTTGTATACTAATTTAGATTAGATTGAGTTATTCAACTTTGAATTTAGTGAATTTTTTGCTGGGCCAGTCTAATATATATATATATATATATATATATATATATATATATATATATATATATATATATATATATATATTTATATATATATATGCACTAGTTGGGCTCCTCGTCAAGTGTATAGCGTATGTATTTATATAATTTTGAAAGCAATTTTAGGATGTGAAATGCTTGCAGACTACGTAATTACACGATACTGGAAGGTGTATTTAATTTCTCAAATAAACTGTATAATTAAAACGATTTTTAAATGTTATCTGTTCAAATCACTGAACAACAAGAAAGAACAAAGGGGATACTTGTAATTATCTGAATTGGGTTAGGAGGTTCAAAATCGATTATGCTATTCATATCACACTAAATGCAGAAGAAATTCTTGCGTCAAAGAGGCCCTCTTTTTACCAGGACTAATTGATTCTTCAGATTCTAGAACGTTAACAATAGCACATAACCCGCTCTTCGTCTCCTGTATCATTCCTTCTCGAAAATGGTTACATCTTTAGCTGAGAAAGGATGAAATAACATATATTGATTCTTTGTTAAAAGTGTACCTCGGTCAGGTTATGGGACATCATTCGCCCACTCGTGAAACTTTCCCTATCTCCTTTAAATGACGTTGCAGTGGAATGTGTGCAGTTTTCAGCCATTCTTTCAACAGTTACAATTGGATTTACGTTGTCTCAATGTCCCTATCTCTTGGCTCTAACATACTACTATTTATTGACTCATGTGCTTATTCACGTCCATTTACTCTTTCCCTTGTACCATCAGGTTATATAATTTGCAATACAATATTTATACAGCTTTTTTTTTGCCTGAAAAAGGCTGGTCGAAAGTAAATATTAAATGGGGTGAAAGCCTTGTGGGTGGTTGTTACCACCCGCGGATATTGTATATACTCTTTCTTTATCTCTTTCTTTTTCTCTCTCTCTTATTTAAAAGAGATCTATACAGGACAAGTGATCCACCATCTACAAGATGGAATAAAAATGATAGATAAAAGAAGAGAAGGCCTCCAAAGAAAATTAATTAAGGCGAAATACACAATGGTCTTCAACAAAATTTGCATATATATATATATATATATATCTTATAGTAGAACCTGTACGAGGCTCTATTTATGATTTTTGTGAAAGGCATTTATTTTTCGTTGGTTTCATCAAGCGCCGGCTAAAGTGGAAATTCGTGTTGACTGTGGGTAGTGAATAATAGTCTTTGATGTTCCACCCTTTCATCACGCCCTTCACTTGAAGGTCCTTATTTCAGAAAATGTCAAAAATTCAATTTACGCCCTTTGAAGATATTAGCAAATAAAGTTTGGGAAACTCTTCGGTTGGAAGTGGTATAAATTCAGGTCCGGTTGTAGGAAAATTATTTCGAATCGTTGCGTTACAAAGTAAGGAAATTTCCGAAAAAGTAGTTGTCAAAACCTGGACAGTCTCCTTCATCTTACTAAACACTTCCCCACTCCACCTAATGGACACTGCCCTTCTTCCTATTATTGGATACTTTCCCTTTTCTTCTTACCAGATGCTCTCCCTGTTAGTGGATAATCTATCTCTTGCCCTTACTGAACAATCTCCTTCTTAGGCTGACTGGATATTCTCCCTACTCTTCATACTAGATGTTCTACCTCTTTCTCTCCCTAGATGCTCTCCTTCTTTCCATTACTGAATTCTCTACCTATTTCTCTTCCTAAACCCTCTCCCTCTTATTATCACTGGACAATTTTCCTCTTCCTCTTAATGGATACTCTCCTCTTCTTTTTACAGGCCACTCTTTCTCTTCCGCATACTTGACACTCTCCCGTTTACTATTACTGCACAGTATCCCTGCTTCAATTACTGCACACTCTCCCTCTTCCGCTTATTGTAACTTTTCCTCTCCCTATACTGGAAACTCTCCCTATTACCTTACTAGAAAATCTCCCTCTTTTTCTTACTGGACACTCTCCCTCTTCCTCTTACGAGACACTCTTCTTCTACCTCTTACGGGTCACTCAACATCTTCTTCCAACTGTAAACTTTCCCTCTTCCACTTACTGCACACCCTTCATCTTCCTCTTATTGTAAACTCCACCTCTCTCTCTCCTGGAAAATCTCCCCCTTTCTCTTAGTGGAAACTCCCCCTTCACCTCTTATTTTAAACTCTCCCTATACTGGACCCTCGCCATTTCCTTTAACTGTTAACTCTCCTTTTTCTCTTACTGTATATTAGCTCTCTTTCTTTTACTCTAAACTCTTTCTCTTCCTCTTACTAGACACTCTTCCTCTTTCTCTTACTGTAAACTCTCCCCTAACTCTTACTGAACCTTTCCCTCTTTTCTAACTGGAAACTCTCCTCTTCTTCTTCCTGGACATTCTCCCTCTACCTATTACTGGACCCTCGTCCTTGCCTTTAACTGTCAAATCTCCGTCTCTTAATAGACATTAGCTCTCTTTCTTTTACTGAAAACCCTCCTTTTCTTCTTCTTGGACACTCTCCCTCTTCCTCTTCCTGGACACTCCCCCTCTTTCTCTTACTGTAAACTCTCGAAACTTTCCCTCTTTTATTACTGGAAACTCTCTTCTTTTTCTTCCTAGACACTCTCCCTCTTGCTCTTATTGGACACTCTCCCTCTTCCTCTTACTTTCAGATACGAGGGTGAAAACTAGACTTAACCTTTTGGTTTAAACGAGCATTATTATACTCCCGTTTTACTCCCTTTAAGCTTGTAAGGGTAGAAAGAATAAGACCAATCGAAAAAGAAAGAAGCAAAAGATCGGTCGGGACGAGTTTCTTACCACTCCGCTATCCCTCCGGTTAAAGGACTCAGTTCTTTTCGAGCCTTTTTTTCGAAATTAAAGCGCAATATCAACAATACAGTATCATGCTGCAAATTAAATGGAATGGTCTTAAAAGAAAGTGAAAATATATGTAAGATATAAAGCCACATATCATCTTGCAGGTATTGGGGCCAGGGGTTAAACTGGATATGTTGGGTCCAGGATTGGGCACAAGATTCTAGATGTCAGATTAAATTCACTTGCGAATGCGTAAAAGAATTATATATAAAGTTGTATCTTTTAGATTGGCCACTCAAAATTCTCATTAATAACCGATCTTTCGGGTTTCAAGTGACACATTCGAAAGGTAAGATCGATAATTGCGTGTGTTTATGTTAGTATTGTCGGCTATCGACTTTCTATTTAATTACGCAGACATCATTAAGGATTCGTTTTCCTTGAGTATGTTCCTAAATGTAATCTTTTGTTTATATACGTTACCTGCACCATGCAGCAAAATAACTTACCCTTCAGAATTTTAAAGTAAAGAATATTGTTGTGCAGAAGTTCGTCGTTGTGTAGAAGTTGTGTAGAAGTTGCTTCTCTCATTAAAAGTAGAAAGTAAAACAAATCTTACTAAATTGTTAGTTCAGTAACAAAGTCATGTACGCTAATGAATCCAGTTCGAAACTTTTCTATCAAAGAGTTTGTCTGAATATTTAAAATAATATTGTTCCTAAAGATTCTATAAAATTAATTTCACTAAGGGAAAAAGAATATGGGAAGTTTGGGTTAATTTCCAAAACATACACCGAGAGAAAACTTTGTATAAAACATCAAAGAGATTCTTATTAATAATAGCAACTGGGTTCATCCTACTTTATAAAGTTAGGAAAGTAAGGATACTACATAATTAATAACAAGTACGGTACATATATGTTTTTTAAGTAAGGAACTCAAATAGTGCAGGCACTAAAGCGAAGAGCATAATAGCTGAAAAGAGTAGATAAATTATATATGTATATATATATTAGGGTAGTCCAAAAATATATGCAAAAAACTTAAATGAGTTGGAAATGTTCTCCACATGGCTAACATTAGGCTATAAGATGTTAAAAGAGCTGATGCAAAATATTGACTAAATTGGTGAATATTTAGCGGTCGCTATGTGTCTTCATATTTTTAAATTTCAGTCAAAATATTGGAACTTTTTAATAGTAGGCATTTATTGGTTGTTACTTATATACTATCATAAATTTGTCATTGATAACTCATTCCTTATGAAAACAATAATGCGCAAAAAAATCAAGATATTGCATTATCTGAAAAGTGGAATGACATTCACATACTCGGCGTATGATGCAATAATAATTGTTGTTTCTGAGCCCATTTGTAAAGTGATGACGCAATAACGCCCCCTCGTTTCAAATGGTGATGCAATCGCACCATTTCCTATATAAGTCAGCGAGGATTCATTAATTGTTCATTTGTAGTTGGGAGTTTAACAGTTTACGTAATACAAGTGAATACAAGTGCTGGTATATGCAAGTATATATATAATTATTTAGGTAAGTAATATACTTTGTTTATTCAGTGCATAGATAATTTGCAGGTTTTTTATCAATATCCGACTTGCTTAAGGAATATTAGAATTATATGTTAACACACTTTATGTTCATATTTTAATTCACAATATATATATATATATATATATATATAATTATATATATATATATATATATATATATATATATATATATATATATATATATATATATATATATATATATATATATATATATATATATTTAATTAAGCAGGACTGCAGTAATTTTTACAAACACAGGAGCCTATTTATTTATATCAAATGAAAGCTTATTCTTTCATGAATATTGAATATTTCGATATTTTAGAGTATAAAAAAATATATCTTCTCACTCAGTTACAATAAATTAAATTTCTGTTGTTTCAGATTATGGCTGGAAGTACTCGTTCATCTGCGGCAGTCTGGCTTTTAGGACATCCTACTAGTGAGCTTTCATATGCAAGACTACCAGCATGTGGTGATGTGCTTCGTGTTGTTCAGTACCACCATCAAGTGGAGTCAATGAATTTGACACAAAGTTACAACCTCGCTTGGAAAAAAGTCATAAAAGTATGGGAAAGAGCACCAAATTCCCACACAGCGAATAGACTCTTGCGTTAGGAAACTGTCAAGGTTGCATAAATACATTTCTGTGAAGAAGAACCGCAAACCGAACTGTACTCATGTAGAATGAATGAGCGTAGTTTCGAATCTATTCTTTCAAAAGTTTTTGACATAGCCTCAAAAAATGCTTTAAATGCGGTAAAAAATGAAGAAGATCGTCAATTTCTGTTGATGCAGAGAGAGAACATTTTCTCCTGCAGTATGTCGTGCCGTAATAAGATTACTTCAGCCAAGGAATCCCGCAAATGATCTCGACGTGAGAAGGCTTTACAATACAAAGAAAAAGAATATACTTTTAAAAATCCAGCAGAGGCTGCTGCTAATGCAGATTTCGAGTCATCATTATCTGAAGGAGAAAGTTTAATTGCGGTAGACAAAGAGTTTTGTCCACCTTCTTTAACTCGAAAAGAGAATGCACAATGTAGTCCTTCAAATTCAAAAAAATATCTTTACAACTTTAGGTGTGGCTGTTGTTCTTGATAGTGCAAATATTACGGATAGAAAAGTAACAATGGTTGCTGGATCAATAGCACAAACCTTGGGTCAGGATATTGTAGCTATGACACTTTACAGTAGTTCTATACGACGTTCCAGAAAGCAAGTAAAAGAGGCAACATACAATGAAGACAAAGCTTCGTAGTCTGTTAAAGGACCGATCCTTCTTCACTGGGATGGAAAACTACTACCTGCCATTGATGGGGCAAAGGAAACAGTAGAACGAATTGCAATAATAGTTTCTGTAATTCGAATGGAAAAACTTCTTGGTGTGCCAAAAATAACACGAGCAACAAGAGAAGAACAGGCTATGGAATGCAGTTGATCAATTAATGACTGAAATATTCGTGATGAATTTCAAGGCCTTGTATTTGACACAACTGCATCAAATGCAGGCCTACCAAAAGGAGCCTGTACCATAATTCAGAAAGTATTAGGAAGGGAGCTTGTTTGGATTGCGTGCCGTCATCATATTTTCGAAATTATATTGTCATGTGCTTATAATATTTTACTTGGGCCTACAAGTAGTCCAAAGAGGAGTCTCTTCGAACGTTTTAAACACCAATGGTCGTCACTTAAAAAGGATTCTTTTTTAGAGGCGGATAGCAGTTTATTCGTCAATCCAGTAATGCATAATCTTCGAGGAGAAATGGTCCCGTATTTTCAGGTAGCTTTGAAATCTCGTCAGATGCGTGACGATTATGAAGAATTGCTGCGACTCAGCCTTATCTTTCTAGGGGGCATTGATAAGATAGAAGTTACATTAAGAGCCACAGGAGCGACTCATCATGCATGCTGGATGGCTAAGGCTATATATGTCCTGAAAATATATGTGTTCAAGCATCAACTTAAACTAACGGAACGTGAAAAGGCCAATATTACAGAGTGCTCTCTTTTTATTGCTTTTGTCTAATCGCGTTTTTGGAATGAAGCCCATTCTGGAATTAATGCTCCTTTAAATGACATGTGGCTAGGTGTGTGCAGGGGACAAAGAATGGGTGTGGGGACAGATAGCTGAAAATAGACAGGTGGTGAAAAGAGAAAGAATTCTAGAGGGTGCAAAGAGATGATAAGTGCCTGGTGATCAGACTTATCGCTCTTAAATATATTCTTGTTATGTGGTTCCTTTGTTGTATTTTGTATAGTTTATATTATTATGGCGTTCAAGCCATTTGTCTTCTATAAAATTAATGTTCTTGGATATGTTATTTGCATTTGTTGTTTTAGTAATAGATTACTATAATAACTTTATTATTATTGTCGTAGAATGGCCACCCTTTTTGTTCTAAGAGTGCTAAGAGTTCTAATATTGATATCTTAAAGAAGAGAGCCGTCTCAAACACGTAAGGATATAGAGAAATGCACAATAATTCCCCAAATAAACTTATATTTTAACTTTAACAATATAATACACAAAAATTAACCATTAACCACAGAAATACCCCGAATATTATAATACACAATAATTAATTCAATTAGTTTGACCGTCTAAAATTGGTTAATTTCACTACACACTTCAATATATAAGATTTAGGCTTACGGACTCTACTGGAGTTTAAATACCTCAGGAATGTTATTGTCTCACGACGCGTGCCGACTGGCCAGATGGAGGTGGTCGAGATCACGAGGTTCTTTTGGCGAGGGTAGCAGCTGGGGTCCACACCGTATTCAAGGGGGGGGGGTCTTCAAGGACGAGAACAATTACGATGCTTTATGCGGCACCAAGGTAGGCGTGGTCTCTCTGGTGAGAGTGAGTCGAACTTGGTTCTTAAACCAAGTTAACTTGGAGTTCGGTGTGACCAACGAGTAACGAACTCGAGGGGGGAGCTTTTCTCCTTCGTTACTTAATTCCTCATGGGCAAGGACTAAACTCTGGGAGGGTCTTCTTCAAGGGCGAGGATCGATGAGGGAGGAGGGGCTTCTCTGACGAGAATAATTTAAACTTGAATAAGTTAACTTGAAGGTCAGTTTAGTAACCAGAAACTAGCTCGAGGATGAGCTACTTCTTAGTTACAGCCTTCCTCAACGGCGAGGATAACGGAGGGGGGTTTCTCTGACGAGAATAAGTTGAACTTGGTTCCTCAACCAAGTTAACTTATGAGATTGGTGTGGCCACTGAGTAACGGGCTCGAGGGGGAGCCTTTTCCTTCTTCTTTTCTTAATTCCTTAAGGACGAGGAATACCTCTGGTGTTTAAGATGCACCAGGATATGAGGAGTCTCTCTGACTAGAGTAAGTTGAACTTAACAAAGTTAACTTAACGTTCGGTTTGATAACCAGGGACTAGCTCAAGGATGAGTTGCTTCTTAGCCCCTTAAGGTAGGTAGCCCTGCCTCTCTTGCAGGGTACTTCTTGGTCTGGCGAGCCAAGTAATCTACCTGTCTAGTCTCGGTAGCCCGATCTTAATCCGGAGACTTCGTCACCTGGAGACTGACGTATTCTACCAATCCAGTCTAGGTAGCCCGGGGTCTTAATCCGAGGACTTTTTCACCTGGAGACTGACGTATTATACCAATCCAGTCTAGGTTGCCCGGTCTTAATCCGGGGACTTCGCCACCTGGAGACTGACGTATTCTACCTCGATTTTCCTCATTGTTTCTTATTTATACCTAGTCACCCTACTGGGGGAGTGGTGAGAGGGGGAGAGAGGCTTGAGGACGGGCCCAGGAGGGTTCTTATGCCAAAAGGTTTTTCTCACCAAGTCTTACATCGGCTACTCGTTAGCCTTCGAGCTTGGGAGAAACACGTCTCCAATTTGTTACTTGACGTGAAATTGAATCTCACTCTCCTGGGGGAGATCTTGCATTTCAACCTTTAGGTCTTTCATAGTGACGAGTGGAGCAGCGCTGCGGTTACATGCTTGACCTGACGGGGCCGGGGCCGAATGTCTTTGCGGTTATCACCTCGTGACTCCACTTCGAGAGAACGGGGGAGTGACGATTCTCTTACAATAATGCTTAGTGTCTTTGTTTTTTTTGGTATATCTTATATTAAGTGTATATTGTGTCCTTTGTATTTTCTTTGATGTCTTCTTTGTTATAGTTGGGTCTTCATCTGTGATTTTGCTGTCGATACTCTGTGAATTCTTATAGAAATTTGTGAGGTTTCGTAATTAGGTTTTCTTTTCTTGATCCCTTTTACTTGTCAATGGTTTGGGTAAAAACATTCTTATTTTCATGCGTAGAACGGCTAAAACCCAGCGAAGCACGTAATTCTGGCGCGACTTATACCTCTTCTGTTCTGGTTAATCATCTTTCAATTCTCGATTAACCAGTTACTGCATATTCCTCGTCCGTTCTTTTATGGCAACGTTAATGGGGTTTAACCTCGCCTCCCGGTCCACCTCTTCCTGGCGTCTTCTTCCTTCACTGACTGTACCTGTAATAAGGTACACACATTGGTTCTCCACCACTTTTAGTTTCCTCTTTTGTGACTTCGAGACACAGGAGAGGGCGGAAGCGAGGTATGACACGTTGATATTACAATTGCATTGTAGATATTTTTTTATTGCTTTCACGTAGATTCCTGAACATGTGTAGAATTCTGACTACAAGTGTTTCCTTGGTGATTCTTTCTGCTACGAGCTTCCTGTACCCGGTTGAAGTAATCTTTAGTCTGAGAACATTGCACTCCATGTTGTAGGGATAGCGTCTAACCCCCACCTTGACATCGTGTAGTAGCTTCCTGCCTATGGGAACTACGTTGAACTTTTCTTGGTTCGTGCATATTTTCCACCGGGCCTCGTAGGTAATAAGGTTCTCAATTTCTGCTGCTGTCATACGAGCTTGAAAAGGGGCATTCCTTCATGGACAATTAATTATCTGGGTGAACTTATCAGCGAATTGAATGTTGAGGCAATTGGGGCTCACAGGGGCTGGGATATCAACGGTGTAAATCAAGTAGAGAGTGGAAGACAGGCACCTTTTCCCCCTCTGGAAGGCCCGGAGTGGGCGGAAACTTTGGTCCGTCCGTGCACCCTAAACTGGTATACGCTGCTCTCTCCATGAGATAGCCACAGAGAGTTCTTTCTAAGTTTTCAATTATGCCCAGTCGTAACATCTTGTACTACATTCCCGGTTGCTACACCTTATCAAACGCTTTTGATACATCTTGAAAACCAATGTCCACGTAACTTCTTTCCCATTTTGCTTGGGCTAGCTTTTCCATGATGACATTAATCGCTACCTCTGTAATTCGCTTTTTTCTAAACCCGATTTATTATGGGTTGAAGAGGGAGTTTTCCTCCAGGTGAGACACAAGTCTTCAGTTGAGGAACTTGTCGAAGAGCTTCCTGCCAAATTCTAAAAGTTAAATTGGCTGGTAGCTCTCCTTCAACGTTGGGTCCTTTCCGTGCTTAGGCAAGAAAATCATCTTGGCCGTTTTGTAAGCATCAGGAAAGTATCCTGTGTTCAAAAAGGCGTTAAATATTTTTATCATTCCTTCAAAGACATTGGCTGGTGTCTTTTCAACGTTTACCTTTGTAAGCTCCGAGTGTCCCGGTGCCCTTTGATGGAATGAGTGGAACTCGCCGAGTAGTTCTTCTTCGGTAAATTCGGCGTCACTGTTGCGCTGTCTATCTCCCTTATGGTGAGGGTGCGTCTTGTGTATTTGGTCATTAAGCTCGTCTATGATGTTGCTTCCAAACTCTATGTCATAGTCTTTGTTTTTCCTCTTAGTTATATTAAGGATTTTTCCAAATAACTTCGGAATAGCTCTTGATATTCTTTTTTCTTCCATTTCGATGTTTCTGCATTCTTTTAGTAGTTCGATCTTCATCTTCTTCCTCGTCGATCCTTTGAGACGTATGATCTCCAAAACTCTTTTGGAGTTGCTTCGTGATCGAGACTATTGATCGCATCATCCCATCGTCTCCATTGTTGTTCGAGGATCAACTGGTTCAGTTCTTTGATTTCTTTACTTCGTTGTATCGAGTTAACTTATGCATTCCTGATGATGATCTCATACAATAATTTCAGCTCACGGTATAAATCCTTCATGTATTCGGTCCATCTGTAGGTAGAGATGGTCCATACTCTGATTTAGGGATACAAGCCCTAACAGCGTTGATGAGATAGTTATTGAGGTCGTCGAGTGCCTCGTCAATCTCCTCGAGAATTGCCTTGTCCAAGTCTAGCGGATCGTAGGCCTCGAGAGGGCGTGCGTACCATGCCCAGTTTGCTCTTCTGTAGTCCTTGCTGACTACAGCTGGAACTTGTATAGGGTTCCTGTTGATAATGAGTAGGATCCCTCTATGGTTACTACATTTTACCTGGACTGGTTCCATGTAATAATTAAATGGTAGCTGACGATTCGCCAGGCAGAACTCTGGTTCTGTAGCACTTCCTTTTCGCTGGGCAATGTTTCTGTCCAGCAATAGGTCCAGGCTTCTTCCTATACCGTTGAAGGCCCTGTAGCCGGATTCTCGGCATCTGGCGTTCAGATACCCCATTAATATAGTGGGTGCTCTTCTGCCAAATAGGCCAGTGAGAGTGTGAATTGGTAACACGTCTCTCCTTGGCGGTTGATATCCGGTTGATTTCGAGTTGGACCTCAATCGTGGGATAGGATTCTTCTAGTTTTCTTATTTGCTTGTATTTAATTCCTTTCTTCATTGCAATAGCGGTGCCGTCATACCGCTCCTGCGAATAATTCGTGATCAACACATCGTAGTTCCAGATTTTCATTTCTGTATTACGTGTGTCGTTCCCATGTTTCAAAATTAAGATAATGTTTGCATCAATCTCTCTGAATACATTCCCGTAAAGAGTCCTTTTCATAGTCTAGCCCTTGGTGTTTATTTCCAATATGTCCAGTGCGTTCCGTAGCATGATGAATTGTTTTTCCCGGTGTTTTTTCTTGTTTTTCTTTTTCTTTGGGGCTGTATGGGCGGTTTTGCTATGCCCAAGGTTTTTCTTTTTCGTGGGGGGGGGGGAGGAGGGAGGACTGAGGATTTCGGACCTGCGATTCATAGCTCGTGTACGGGTGTAAGGGCCCTCGTTGTTGTCTGAAGAGGTGGAATTATTGATGGTATAATCACTCTTTGAAATTGGATAGTAGTAGATAAAAAAAAGCTAAAAAATGGGGGTAGGGTTGACCTTGTTTTAGGGGCATCGCAGGCGGTTTTGTTTTTTGGTGTAACTTGTGTTTACTTCTGGTTTGTTGTGTGTCTCTGTAATCGTAACTCTTTAGTGTTCTTCCTTTTGTTTGTCTTTATTGTGTTGAATTCTGAATGTAGTCACGATTTTGAGCATTCGAGCCTTTGTTAATGCTCGATGTTAGAATTGCACTTCGCGTTTGTGTTCTGTTTTACTTGTTTTCTCGTACGATTGGTGTCTGTCTTATAGTTTTGTATGCTGTGGTTTTGTGTTTATGTGTATATGTGTTTTATGTTTTCCTCGGACCAGTGCTTTGTGCTTGGGAAGCGTCAATTTCAGGGCGACCTTCCCGCGCAATCTGGCAGGGATGTTAATCCTGCCGTCAGTTCTTCTTACTTCTGGGATGATGTCATTGGCCATTGTAGACCAGACCTTTTTAGCCAGTTTTTGAGTAGCGATATTAATGGGCTCCAGACGCTGTCTGTGGTGCAGTACCCTCTGCAGAATTTGCTCCCTTCTTCTGATCTTGTTGATGCAGAGGGATGTGGAGTTCCGCACTCGCTAGAGCCTCTTCATGGTGGTCTTGTTGGCCGCTTGAGTCACTACTGCAGGGTAGATGAGCTTAGCTCGGATGAACATCAGGTATAACTTCCTGATGTTCGCCGAGCTAAAACCACGGAATCTATATAGCTTGGGGATCTCTCTCCTCGCCATAATCTGCCTCTCCTTGTAGTGACTCGAGTATCCGCGGTCCGAGATCTTTAGGCCCAGAATGGTGCCTTCGGCGGAGTAGCCGTATCTCCTCACATCTATTATCATAGGCCACGTTGACTCTCAGCTTAACGGAAGATTTTTGAATTTCTCCCTGTTTGTCCGGATCTTCCATTATTTCTCATATTGGTTGATGTTACAGGTCTCTGAAATTGTGTTGATTGCCTGATCCCTCGCTTTCCTGACCCTACTCGGGACGATCTGTGTGACGTCATCTGCATATTGCATATACATCGTGTCCCGGTGTATATGAGTAGGGAGGTCGTTGGTGAAGACCAGGTAAAGCAAGGGACTTAGGCAGCTCCCCTGGGGAACGCCTGCTTTGAGTTCGAACTCTGGTCCTTTGTGCTCTTCTATCATGATACGCGCCCTTCTGTCCATGATGAAGTCACAAAGGATCCTTTCCAGGACCGGGTTTAGCTGGAAACCCAGTATTTTGTACTGTAGTCCACTCAGCCAAACCTTGTCGAAGGCCTTCTGCACGTCCCTCACCACGATGTCAACATATTGACCATTTGCTCGGCAGTGAGCGATCTTTTCGGTTAGGAGCGCCAGGGACGTTTCCTTGCCCATTTTACGTCTAAAACCATGTTCTTGGGGGTTATGCGCTCCTATCTCGTCGATTTGATTTTGTAGCCTGGTGGCTATAATCTTCTCAAAGATCTTGCCGGATAATTCTAGGAGAGAGATTAGGCGATAGTTGGCCACTTGGTCTGGGGGCTTGTTTTCCTTCGGGATAAAGATGATTTTTGCCACCTAACACTCGTCGGGGAAGTAGCCTGTATTCAGGGATGCATTCATGGTCTTCACCATGCCCTGAATAATTTGCCGTGGGGCATTTACCAAGTTGTTTTTAATGAGCCCAGACCAGCCGGGGGCCCTTTGCTTGAAGGACTTAATGGTGTTCAAAGTCTCTTCAACTGTGATCGGGCGCCCGTGGTCAACCATCTCTCTTTCTCTAGAAACTTGAGGCTGTGGGTGGGTCCTATGTATCATCGTTCCGAGGCCGTCGAGCAGTCGGTCTTCGAAGTCCTAGTCGAAATCGTCGTTTTCCTCAGGTGAGATTGCAAAGACCTGTTCCCAATGTCTTCTGAATCTCTCTTCGAGAGTGTCCGGATCTTCTAATATGATATCGCCATCCTTGATTTTTATTCCTGGCCTGGGAGGCAATCCCCTAAGTCTTCGGACGCTGTTCCAAAAACTTACAGGATTAGTCTCCCGGTCTAGTTTGCCTATGATATCGTCCCAGATTTCTTTCTGCTTTTCGAGGATTATATTCTTCATTTCCTCGCTTAGCTGTCTCATTCGGGCTCCCCTTTCCCTGTTGGGGCCTATCCTGCCGACTTCCTCATAAATGTCCCTGTGTTCCCTGGCGATATCCCTCATTTCATCCGTCCACCTAGGTTGCGGGAGCATTTTGTACGAGATTCTGGGTACGCATCTTTCGTCTGTTTGAATGAGGAGATTAGTGATCTTATCGATCTCCTCATCAATTTCCTCGAGATTAGCGTCGCCCAGGTCAGCTGGTCGGTAGGTGCTGAGCATCTCTCTGTACAACTTACAGTTAGCTTTCGCGTAACTTTTCCTAAGTGCGACGGGCTTGAGCATAGCCGCAAACGAAATGGTGGTGATAATCGGGATATGATCGCTCGGGACCACAGTTCCTGGGGCATTGGCTATATTGAAGGGGAATTCTGGACTTGCCAACACGATGTCCGGTTTTGTCGCCGTAAACTGTGTCAGGAAAGTTGGAAAGTCTGGTCTTACTCTCTGGAGCTTTTTCTATCAAGTAGTAGCTCCAGGTTTCGTACCCTTGGATCGACTCGCCTGTAGCTGAAGCACGGCAACAGGCGTTTAGATCTCCGCCTAACAATGCTAGCCTTTTGTGCCCGAAGAGGGTATAAAAGTTGTTAATCGGCAGGTATTGTCTCCTGGGCGTCTGGTAGGCTGCCGCCACCGTTAGACGTCCAACCAGGGTTGGGATTTTGACAACCACGAATGATTCATCTAAATCCGGAAGCGTTTTGAATTTTAAGTTCTTCTTGATAGCGATGGCGCAGCCATCGAATCTTGTTTGTGTGTGGTTTTTCTGTATGACTGTGTAGTTGTGTATTTTTATAGTGTCAGTGTTTGTGTTGATTCCGTGTTCTGATATGAGAATGATGTCTGGGTCTTCTTTCCGAAATATGTTCCCGTAAAGAATAGATTTTCCCTTCCATCCATTCCCATTCAGTGTGAGTATTTTTAGAGCGTTGTTTCTGTTCTGCATGTTTTTTTTTGTAGTTGTGTTCTGGTGTTTGTTGTGTTTTATGTGTATTTTCCTTTGCCGTTTCTTACTTTCTTGAATTCTGAATCACTTAGGGTGATGCAGGAGTCTTTGTGTAGTTTAACGGCGCCCTCCAGCATTGCTTCTTCGACGTCTGTCTCCTTATCCGTTGCTGAGTAGGTCCATTTGGAGGTTTTGTGGTGAATAGTCTGAAATATCTCCCTGGGGGAGAGCTTCTGTGGGTATGTGTTCACCTCGCTCGTGATTATCTTGAGTTCAATCTCTTTTCCGTCGTACTTGTAAGTACGCTTCAAGGTTTTTGACCTGCTTCTCGAGCTTACAGAGCTTTTGGCCGCCCTGTCCTCGACCTCCTCAGCATCGAACTCCGAAGACGATTGGCTCGTCAGGTTGACTTCAGCTTCCTTTATTTTCCTGGCCCCCCGTTTCTCCCTCTTCTCTCGGCGCTTCTGTGCCTCTAGCCTCGGGTCAGTCCAGGTACGATTGGCTTTTGTAGTCGTGGTTTTTGCTTCCTTTGCTGGTTTTGTTGCTTCATTTTCTTGGAGAAATGGAGTCGCCGGTGCCTCAGTTGCCTCCTTTGCCTGGAATTGGAGTTGCAGCACGTTAATCTTCAGCATGAGATTGAGGGTCTTTGTGAACGTTCCCGGGTTCGTTAGATTATTCACGTGCGCAAATAGAATGCACGTGAGTATCTTCGTCGAATTCTCATTCTCAAGTTTGAGATAAGTCTTCGACGGCTGCTTTCCCGTGGTCATGAGTGGAATAGTCCTTGCTGCTGCTTGAGCGTAGAAGTTGGAGCTTCTTGTGATTTCTTTGGTTCTCTTCTTTCTTTTTGGGGCAGGACATGGCCATTGCCCCGTGGCTAAGTCCACAGTTTGGGCATCTCTCCGTCGTCACCTTGCATTTACGCCAACCGTGGCCTTTCCCGCTACATTTGGAGCACGTGGCAGCTTGATCTTTGCAATCTTTAGTTGCATGCTGTTCCATCTTGTAGCACTTGAAGCAAATCAGAACGGGGGTGAACTCTTTTCTTTCAATTTGGTCTGCAGAGACCCTGGCGTTGAAGAGTAGTAGCCTACTTTCTTTTGCTATTTGTACCATTTTTGTGTCACTGAAAATGATTTTAAACACGTGCTGGTAGTCCGTGTTGTCCCTCTTATTACGGAACTTTATTATTTCCACCACGTTAGCCCATGCTTGGCTCCTATTTATTTCCTCTTTTATTTCATCCTTGGTGTGCTGCCCGATCCATGGATCTAGCTGCATGCACACCACGCTGAGATGAGCTTGGATCTGAGGGGGGATGCTAGGTTGGAGGCCTATCTCAGATTTTGGCTGCTCTGAGGTGAAGCTCCACGTTTATGGGGGTCATCCCCAGTTCACCATGGAGTTCACTCTGCCTTCTCCATTCTCTCCTTCGGGTTCCCGTAATGATATATACTGCCTTATTCTGAACCCTTTGCAGTTTAAGGACTTGGGTCTTGGAAACTACGTTTATAGGGACCAGGGGGTACAGGAGTTTTGAGCGAATGCACGCATTGTAGATCTTGAGTTTGTTGGAGGTGCTCAGGTTTACGAATTTGAAAAATTCACCCAAGTCCCTCCGTGCATTCTGTGTAGTTTTCGCTACATGATTCCCATACCCACTAGTCGTAATATGCAGTCCCAGAACCGTGCCCTCCGTGCGGTATTGGATGCGGGCACCCCCCACACGGATGTCTGCCAGTTTCCTTTGGAATAATGGAATTACACGTAACTTTTGGGCATTGGTGGATATCTTCCATCTTCTTTCGAAAGAGCTGATGTTTTCGATTTCCACTGACGTACTCTGTGCCATGAAATTTGCATTCCGATAAGGCCCCGTACATATCAGTGTTATGTCGTCTGCCAATGTGACCTACAAGGAACCTTCAGTCAGAGGTTGGGGAAGGTCAATGGTGTAAATGTTATAGAGCAGGGGACTGATGCACCCGCCTTGCAGCACCCAATCGCCTCGAGTTCGAACTCAGGGCCACTATAACCTTTAATACTCAAAAACGCCCTCCTTTCCATTACGTAGTCACAAAGGATCCTCTCAAGTATGGGATTGAGGCCCAGTTGTAAGATCTTGTATTGTAGGCCTCTTCTCCATACTTTATCATAGGACTTTTTGACATCGCGTAGCACCAGATTTGCGTGGCGTTTTTCTGATTTTACTTTTGCCAACTTCTCGGTAATTACGGCTAAAGCCGTGTCTGTTCCTCGCTTCGCTCGGAAGCTATGCTGTTGGTTGTTATGAGAATTGTTATTCTCGAGGAACGCATTTACCCTATTGGCCAATATCTTCTCCAAAACTTTCCCTGAAAATTCTAAGAGAGATATAGGCCTGAAGTTAGCTGGACTGTCCGGTGGTTTACCGGCTTTTGAAATGAATATCATTTTCGCTACCTTCCAGTGGTCAGGGAAGTAACCCACATTCAGTCACGCGTTCATGATATTCATGAGCCCCAATAAGATGTTGGGCGGAGCTCGAATAAAATTCTCTTTCGGTCAGTCCTGTACGCTCCGGTGCTCGCTGTCGAAAGGACTTTAAGGTTATTGAGAGCTCCTCGGCAGTAATTCTACCGCCGAGTCCTTCCATTTCCCTATCCTGTAATACGCCATGGTATTTGATCATTCAGGTCGTTAATGATTCCGTCTTCGAAGTCCAAATCAAAGTCATCATTCTCTTCCGGGGATATCTTACATATAAATGCCCCAAAGAGTCTGAATTCCTCTTCGATTCTTTCCACGTCAGAAATTTCAGTGTCATCACGTCTGAGCTTAATAGTCTTTGGTGGTTGTCCGCCTTTTAGTCGTTTAACAGTCTGCCAGAATGTACGTGAGTCGGTTTCTACGTTCAGTCTGTCAATTAAATTATTCCAGAGTACATTCTGTTGGTCCCTTATAAGAGTCATTAGTTCGTCACGAATGAGTCGTGTTTGTCGGTGTGTGTTGATGTTGGGGCCAGTGAGATTCACTTCATTGATCCGTTCCCTATACTCCCTCGCGAGGGATTTCATTCTAGGGGTCCATGAGGGGGCAGGGAGAGTTTTATATTTAATTCGAGGGACGGCTTCCTTGTTGGCTTTTAATAAATTTTCATTCATTTTATCCAACTCCTCGTCACTTTCTTCTAGGGAGGCATTAATTAAGGGTTCTGGGTTATAACTTTTGAGAAGTTGTTTATACTTATTCCAGTTGGCTCGAGCGTAGCTCTTTCGCTCTGGGATAGGGATTTGAATGGGGAAGGTTGAGACTTTAATAAGGATAGCTTGGTGGTCGCTGTGAATAGGGGGGGCCCGGCTCAATGAAGTAATTATATGGGAACATATTGCTGGTTAGTACAATATCTGGTTTGGTAGCTGACCTGTCAGTGATGAATGTGGGGAAGTCTGGTCTAATTCTAGTCATAATATGTCTATCGATAAGTGTCTCGAGATTCCTGCCTGCTGGGTTGGTCGACGTATAACCGGAGGCAGCGCTTCTTGCATTGAGGTCACCGGCAAAGAGAGCGGTTCTGCTGTGACCACATAACTGAAAGAAGTTGGGAAGGGGCAAATACCCTCTCTTTGGGGGTTGGTACCCCGTTGCCAGGACCAGGGGTCCCACTGCCGTACGGACCTCCACAGCGAGGTAAGATTCGTGGAGTCCACTTAATGATTTGAAGTCAAGACCTCTTTTCACGGCTATAACGCATCCGTCAAAACTTTCTCCGCTGTGCTATTTGGTCAAGACTTCGTAGGGAAAAACTTTTAGTGTGTTTGTGTCATTTATTCCATGTTCGGAAATAAATATAACGTCTGGGTTGCATTGTCTCAATACATTTCCGTACACTGTCTGTTTATTTGTCCATCCGTCAGAGTTAAAGTGTAATATCTTTAAAGTCCTCATTGTATAGTTCACTTAAGGGTTCTTGAGTGTGATATGTTGTATTTTGGGACTTATTCGCTTACGAGCTAAGGTCCTTGTGGAGTGTTAGGTGGCGTGATAGTTTTAACTGTACGTTTTTACCTGAATTCGCCGTCAGTAAAGGTGACAAAAGTATCCGGAGTCAGTTTGATCAAGCCTTGGAGTAAAGCCTCCTCGACTTGCTTTTCACTGTACTCGTCCGAGGTAAATTCCCATTTGTATCTTCCGGCTATTATACCTTCTGATACATCAAGGGCATCCATCCCCTTAGGAAAAGGGGACTTTTCGGCAGCGAATACCTTCAAGTTAATTTTTCTTGAATGGTATGCGTGCCTAGATTCCCTCTTGCTAGAAGAGGACGATCTCGGGCGTCTCTTAGGCTGCGAGGTTTTCCGTAAGCGGGGCGAACGTGCCCCCCCCCTCGGTTCTCGCAGCTCCAGTCTCCATAGCCTCATTGTCAACCTGTGTGGGTGTGTGTGCGTGGGTGTTGTTGTTCTGGTGAGTTTGCGTTGTTTGTTGTTCCGTGCGTGCTTTTGCAGCCTGGATCCTGGGGTCCCTGGAGAAGGCTGGGGTTGTGGCACTGCTGGGAGTTAGGAGCTTCTGACAACTAGTCTTGCACTGGGGTTTGAGACTAATTTTCAGGATCTCCTCCGACCGCGGGTTCGGGGGAAACCACATTTTTTCCATTCCATTATGAATTAGCATCTTATTAAGCTCATCTTTAAAGCACCCCGGGGAGGAGAGATTCGCAATATGAGCATAATATATGCAACACATAATTTTCGTCGAGTTTTCATTCTCGACGTGGAGAAATGTCGGGTTTTCTTTAGACTCCGCTACCGCAGCTTTTGCAACTTTGGCATAGGTTGTGTTAGCGTTTGTTTCCTCTTTTAGTTTCTTTTGGTTAGCTTTCTTTTTCAAAATCTGTTTCTTGATGGGGCAAGCCATTGGGAGCGTCTTATGTTATCCAGCGCAGTTGAGACACTTCATGGAGGTGCTCTTACAGCTCCTCCAAGAATGGGTGTCCGACGCGCAGATAGAACACAAGATAGCATTCCCTCTGGGGCAATTGGCTGTAGTGTGCTCCTCATACTTATAGCATTTGAAGCACATTTGGAGCATACCGCCCTCCGTGGCCTTTACCGCCATTGCCGAATCCGTAAACACTATTTTGAAGACGTGCGTATAGTCCTTAAATTTAACGACTTCCGCTACCTTAGCCCATGAGTGATTATTTTCGACCTCTGCATGAATTTCTTTGATGCTGTGGCCTTTGACCGGAGGATCGAGGCGGCGAAGGATGATGCTGCGGTGGGTTTTGATCTCTGGTGGCGTGTGGGGTTTTAAATTGATTTTCTTCAGGGATTCTGCCGCTTTTTGGGAGGTGAGGACTTCGCAGTCCCTCTTCTTTTGGCAGATAGCCGAGTATCCGTTGTGGGTGTCTATCAGTCTCACTAGGGTCACCCCTAGTTCCCCATGGGTAATAGTGAAGACCTCCCCCCGATCTGGCTTGGGGCTATCGGAAAGGGTCCTCAGCGGTATCCGCCGAGTCTCCCTCATTTATTTTTCCATTTCCACATTAGGGTCCGGAAAAACAAATTTTTGTGAAAGACTCGGTGTGCTTGGCTGTGTTCGTGTGTGTGGGTGTGTGTGAGATTTTTCACCAGTGAGAACAGAGCTAGGTAAAGCAAAAATGATTACAACCCAAGCAAAAATGGCACTTTACCTTACGTGCAGGCGCTTTTCGAGCGCCTGCAGGTCCTTGGTCCACCTCAAGGGAGTCCGATGAGGAAAACGGAGGGGGAGGATGGAAGCGAGTTCACCCTCGCTACCGGCGCACGAAGCGAGTGAAATTTTACTTATTACGGCAATGCGTAATGTCACTTTACACGTAAACTGCGAAAGAACTCGTAAGCGAGGAATCACTTTAACGCGTGAAACACTTTTCACAATTCTCGTGCGAAAACAAACAAAAAGGTTTTGCTGTATCTGTACGACGTAGAGAAGAACTAGGCTGGCTCAGGCAAGCAAAGCAGTCGTCTGGAATTATTCGGATTCTGATTCAGTTAAAGTGTGTGCATGTAAGGGAGGACGATAGGGTGTGTGGATAGATAGAGAAAATAGACAAGTATAGAAAAGAGAAAGAAGTTTAGTAGGGTGCAAAGAGATGCCTAGAGTATCGTGATCAGACCTATCACTTTTATTATTTTATTGGTTGCGTGTATTCTTTGTTGTTACTGTAGATTTGTATTAATAATAAATAATTATTTATGGCGTTCAAGCCATATGTCTTAATAATTTTTAGTTTATTTGGTGTATGTCATGCATTGCTTATTTTGTATGTGTTTTTTAATACGTTTAAGTGCGTGCTTAATGTTTTGGTATTTTTTGTGTGCGTGCGTTTTTTAGTGTTCTTGTTTCTTCAAGTTGGTGATTATTGTCGGAATTGGCTATTTTTTCGTAGTTTTGATTTGCAGTTGTCTTCATCGGTGATTTTTCTTAGATGTGGGTTGACTTGTCAAATTCGGTTTTCTTCTTCTTTGATGTTTTTACAGGTAATACATCTCATTATAATTATGTGTAGAACGGCACTTCGTCCCTGCCACCCACTCGGTTGGCGGAGCTGGGAAATCTGGCGCGTCAGTCAGCTCTTCTGTTCTGGTTAATCATCTGGGTGATTTCATCACTCAGTTCCCGATTAACCAGATCCTGCATTTTCCGGGGTCCGTTCTTCTATGACTTTGTTAATGGAAGTTATCCCCGCCTCTCTGTTCAGATCTTCTTGCCGTCTTCTTTCTTGCCTGCGTGTACCCGTGATTAGGTACATGCATTTATTTTGCACTACTTGAAGTCGCCTCTTTTGTGATTTTGAGACACATGAGAGGGTGGAAGCGGGGTAAAGGAACGTAGATTTTACACGGGCATTGTAGATCTTCTTCTTGTTGGTTTCACGTAGATTTCTAAATGTATATAGAGTTCTGACAGCAGACGAGGCTCGAGAAATTCTTTCTTCGACGTGCTTCTAGTACCCGGTAGAGGTGATTTTCATACCGAGTACATTGCATTCGTTGGTGTAGGGGTATCGCGTATCCACCACACGCACGTCTGCCCTTAAGGTGCGTCCAATAAGGACCACCTTATATTTCTCTTGGTTAGTTATTATCTTCCACTGAGCCTCGTAGTTGTTCAGGTTCGCGATTTCCATCGCTGTCATGCGAGCTTGCCACGGCGCATTCTTCCATAGAGATACGATTATCTGAATGAAATCAGTGGCGTACTGAATATTGAGGGAAGAGGAGTACACAGGGGCTGGGACATCCGCGGTGTATATCGAGTAAAACGTGGGGGACAGACACCTTCCCTGCGGGAGGTCCGCAGTGAGCGGAAACTTTGGTCCGTCCGTGCACCCTAGACTGACATACGCCGCTCTCTCCATGACATAGTCACAGAGAGTTCTATCTAAGTTTTCACTTAGACCCAGCCGTAAGATCTTATACTGCATGCCCCGCTGCCACACCTTATCAAACGCCTTTGATACATCCCGACAAACGATATCCACATACCTCTTGTCCCCTTTGGCTTGGGAAAACTTTTCCGTTATGACATTGATTGCCATTTCCGTACTTCGCTTCTTTCTAAACCCGAATTGACATGGGTTGTATAGGGAGTTTTCTTCCAGTTGAGACACCAGTCTCCCGTTGAGGATCTTCTCAAAGAGTTTCCTGCCAAATTCCCAGGGTGAAATTGGGCGGTAGCTCTCTCTCAACGTTGGGTCCTTTCCGTGCTTGGGCAAGAAGATCATCTTTGCCGTCTTGTAAGCATTTGAAAAGTACCCTGTATTCAGAGATGCGTTGAAAATACGTCTCATTCCTTCGATGATGTTGGATAGTGTCTTTTCGAAGCTTACCTTCGTAAGCCCCGACTGGCCTGGGGCTTTTTGTCGGAATGAGCGGAGTGCGCCACGGATCTCTTCTTCGGTGATCTCGGTGTCTCTGTCACGCAGTCTATCCACCTGGTGATGAGGATGCGTTCGGTGTATTTCCGTGTTAAGCTCGTCTACGATGTCGTTTTCGAACTCTATTTTAAAATTTTCGTTTTCTTCTTCCGATAGGCTGAAGATTTTTCCCAATAACGCTGGATTATTACTCCGATGTTTTTTTTTTCTGTTTCAATGGATCCATCTTCCTTTTGGATTACATTTTCTTCTTTTTTTCAGAGGATTCTCTGAGACTTTTGACTTTCTTCCAAAAGGCCATGGGAGATGCATCTTGATCGAGGCTCTCGATCGCATCGTCCCATTGTCTCTGTTGTTGTTCAAGGAATAACTGGTTGAGCTCTTCCTTGATCTCTCTACTTCGTTGTAGCGAGTCAACTGATGCATTTCTGATATTTAACTCGTACATGACTCTCAATTCTCTGTAGAGTTCTTTCATGTACCCAGTTCAGCTGTATGAGGAAATGGTTTTATATTCGGTTTCGGGGATGCAAGCCCTATCTGCATTCATAAGATGTTCGTTAAGGTCTTCGAGTGCCTCGTCTATCTCCTCGAGAATTGCCTCGTCCAGATCTGGTGGGCGATAGGCCTCGAGAAGACCCACGTACCGTGCCCAGTTTGCTCTCCTGTAGTCTTTTCTGTTGATGGTAAGTAGGATCCCTATATGATCACTACATGGTTCCTGGACTGGTTCTATGTAGTAATTGAACGGCAGCTGACGATTAGCCAGACAAATGTCTGGTTTTGTGGCACTTCTTCCTCGAATATAGGTGGGAAGTCTAGGCCTATTCTATGGACTATATTTCGGTCCATCATAGTGTCCAGGCACCTTCCATTCCCATTGAATGTCCTGTAACCAGACTCCCGACATCTGGCATTAAGATCCCCCAATAATATGGTGGGGGTCCTTCTGCCAAATAGGCCAGAGAGAGAATGGATTGGTAAATATTCTCGTCTCGGCGGCTGGTACCCGGTGGCGATGACCAGCTTTCATATATTGAGTTTCTTATTGGTTTATACTTGATCCTTCTTTTGATGGCGTTAGCGGCACCGTCGTACCGCTCTTGAAAGTAATTCGTGATTGACACGTCGTAGTTCCAGATCTTCATTTCGGAGCTACGAGTGTCAATCCCATGCTTAAAAATCAAGATGACATCTGCATCAATCTCCCTGAAAAAATTTACGTAGAGAGTTATTTTCGCTGTTCAGCCGTTGGTGTTAATTTCCATGATTCTTAGTAAGATGTATTACCTATGTTTCTTCCTTGTCATTTTACTTTTCTTGGCCTATGGGGCGGGTCTGGAGTGCCCAGGCTTTTCTTTCTTCGGGGGAGGACTAGGAGTCTTTGACCGACTCTTCTTCGCTCTAGTGAGAGTGCATGGGCCCTCGTCACTATCCAAAGATGTGGATTCTTGTTCCTCATTGTCATTGTTCTCGTCCTCTTCATCGGATTTGTCCGATGTGGGAGATTAAATGACCTCTTTCAGTCCATTGGCTTTTTCGTCGTTTCTACTATTTCTGATCACGCTGTCCTTGAATGCCCTGGAGCATTCTGGGTCATCAGGCACGATGACGGATGGCAGGTTATAAGCCTTTAATAACGCGTTTAAAACTCGGTTGTAGCATCCAGGTCTTACCGCATTTGCCACGTTTGCGTGTGTTATGCAGATTAGTATTTTAGCACTTAGGTCGTTTGTGATTACCATCGGTGAGGGAGTTGCCATTGCTGAGGCCATCCCTTCACTTCTCTTCACAGTGCTTGGATAGGTATTGGTTTCCTTTTTCTTTTCTTTTTCTTCCATTTTTTAATGATCTCCTTTCTCTTTGGGCAGTTAAGGGCTATCGTTTGATGGGGTCCCTTACAGTTCATGCACTTTTTGGTAGTGCTATTGCAGGCGTCATATCGATGACCCTGTTTGGCGCATTTGCTGCACCAAATTGTTCCTTTTGGGGGGCAATTGACGGTTGTGTAGTTCTCTGACGCATAACAGACGAAGCACATCTGGATGCTGTGGTATTTTTCGTGTTCGATGTTGGTTCCTGGGATCGTCATGTTAAAAATGAGGAGTCCATCCGTTGCTGCCTTGTGGGCCATTTCGGTGGTCTGGAAGGTCACCTTAAAGACGTGGGTGTGATCACGGAATTTGATCACTTTCCTTATCTTCGCCCATGTGTGATTCTTCTCAATTTCCTGTTTCAGATCTGCAGGGGGAGTTCTCACCCACCCAACTCTCCACCTTTCGGCAGATGACGCTCCTATTTTCAGAGATCACTGGTGGGGTTTTAGCTTCCAGGTTCATTTCCTTTAGAACTTCGGCCCCTTCGTCAGATAGGAGCCGGTCTATGTCTTTGGTCTCACTGCATATAGCGATGAAACCATTTGGAATGTCGATGAGTTTGATGAGTGCGATCCTTAAATTCACAAATAAGGATTCGCACACGGTTTTCTTCTCGGGGGTCTTCTTTCCGCTTATGGTCCGTAGGGGGACCCTTTTAGGGAGGGCCTCTATCGTCGTAGGTGTCTTCTTTCTTCTTTATTGCGTTCTTTTCTTCCTCTGTAAAAAATGTGTAATTATTTTTGTTATGTGTGAAAAAAGTGATGTCAGAAGTGACAAAGGAAGTAGAGTCAAGGTTTTTACTTGAATACGATATGAGAGGAGCGCTCCCGTCCAGTTTACTGTTGTTTCCCTGCTCGGATGGTGCCGGGATGATGGGTGATGATGGATGGGGGATGGTTCTCGAGTGGGGACCTCAGAAGGTTGAGCTTGGTGGACTTAATGCATAGCGGCCGAATTAAGGTAGAAAGCTAGGTAGGAGAAAACTCCCCCGCCGAGATTAAGAGAGAAATCGAAGCAAACCACACATGGGCTAAGTTCAAGGATGTTATAAAATTCCGCGACCATACCCATGTCTTCAAGGTGACATTTCTGACGACGGAAATGGCCCACAAGGCGGCAACGGAGGTACTCCTCATTTTTAACATGAGGATCCCAGGATGCAAAATTAAACACGAAAAATACCACAGCATCCAGATGTGTTTCGTGTGCCACAAGCTCGAAGCACACACCACGGCCAACTGTCGGCAGAAAAGAAAAATATGGTGCAGTGAATGTGCCACTGAGGGTCACAGGTATGACTCATGCAATAGCACGGAAAAAGTGCATGAATTGCAAGGGGCCCCATCGAACGATGGCCCTTAACTGCCCCAAAAGAAAAGAAATCATTAACAAAATGGAAGAAGATGAATACTTACGCGAGCACAGTGAAGAAAAGTGAAGGGATGACTTCAGAAATGGCAACTCCTACACAAATGGTCTTTACAAACGACCTAAGAGCCATAATTCTCATTTGCATTACGCATGCAAACATGGCAAACGCTGGATGCTAAAACCAGGTTCTTAACGCACTACTAAAAGCGAACAATTTCCCCTCGATCATCGAGTCTGCTAACACGCGAATGCTCCAAGGCATTCAAGGATAGCGTCATCAAAAATAACACCAACCAGGAGAAAACCACCGGACTAATGAATGTTATCGAAACACCCTCATCGGAGGAATCTGAAGAGGAAGAAAAAGACCAAGAAGAGCAAAACACATCTTCTGATAGTGATGAGGGCCCATGCACTCGCACTAGAGCGATGAAGAGTAAATTCCAAAACTCATAGTGCTCCTCCGAAGATTCAAAAGCCTGGGCACTTCAAACCAGCCCCACAGGCCAAAAGAAAAAGAAGAAGAGAAAAAAACATAGATAAAACATCTCACCATGGAACGGAATGCAATAAGAATTCTGGAAGTCAATACCATCGGCTGGACGACGAAGCGAACTCTTTACGGAAATTTGTTCAGAGAAATTGGCGCAGATGTCATCCTGATTTCTGAACATGGGATTGACACTCTTAGCTCCGAAATGAAGATCTGGAACTACGACATGTTAATTACTAATTACTCTCAAGAGCGGTACGACGGTGCCGCCATTGCCATCAAAAGAAGGATCAAGCACAAGCCAATAAGAAATCTTGAAGAATCCTATCTTGCAATTAAGGTCGAACTCGATATAGGTAAGCTGGTCATCGCCTCCGGGTACCAGCCGCCGAGACAAGGATATTTATCGATCGATTTTCTCTCTGGTTTATTTGGCAGAAGAGCCCCCACCATATTAATGGGGGATCTTAATGCCAGAGGTCGGGAATCCGGGTACAGGACATTCAATGTAAATGGAAAGTGCCTGGCAACTATGCTGGACCAAAATATGGTCCAGAGGATAGGCCCGGACTTCCCTTCCTATATTCGAGGAAGAAGTGCCACTAAACCAGACATTTGTCTGGCTAATCGTCAGCTGCCGTTCAATTACTACATGGAACCATTCCAGATGCCATGTAGTGATCATATAAGGATCCTACCTTCCATCAATAGGAACCCTATACAAGTCCCAGTACCAGTCAGAAAAGACTACAGAAGAGCAGACTGGGCACGGTACGCGGATCTTCTCGAGGCCTACCGTCCACCAAATCTGGACGAGACAATTCTCGAGGAGATAGTCGAGGGTCTCGACGACCTTAACGACCATCTTATAAACGCAGATAGGGCTTTCATCCCCAAAACCCAGTATAAAACCGTCTCAACATAGAGATGGACTGGGTATATGAAATAACTATATCAAGAATTGAGAGTACTATATGAAATAAACATCCGGAATGCATCAGTTGACTCATTACAACGAAGTAAAGAGATCAAAAAGAGCTCAACCAGTTTATCCTCGAACAACAACAGAGACGATAGGACGATGCGATCGAGAGTATTGATCGAGGCGCATCCACCAAAGACTTTTCAAATAAAGTCACACGACTCAGAGGATCATCTGCACAAAAGAAGAAAATGGAAATCTTAAAAGAAGATGGAACCATTGAAACTCAAGAGAGAAGCATCGAAGAAATATTCCGGCGTTATTGGGAAAAAATCTTCAGTATACCCAAAGAAGAGAACGAAGATTTTGACATAGAGTTTGAAAATAACATCGTAGACGAGCTTAACACGGAAATACACAGAACACATCTACATCACCAGGTGGCTAGACTGCGTGATGGAGACGCCGAGGTCACCAAAGAAGAGATTATTGGCACACTCCGCTGATTCCGCCAGAAAGCCCCAGGCCAATCGGGGCTTACCAAGTTAAACTTCGAAAAAGCACCAGCCAACATCATCGAAGGAATGAGACAAATATTTAACGCATGTCTGAATACGGGGTACTTTACACATGCTTACAAAACGGCAAAGATGATCTTCTTGCCCAAGTATGGAAAAGAGAGCATGGTTGAGAGAGAGCTACCGCCCAATTTTACTCCTGGAATTTGGCGGGAAACTCTTTGAGAAGATCCTTAACGGGAGACTTGTGTCTCACCTGGAAGAAAACTCCCTCTAAAACCCATGTCAATTCGGGTTTAGAAAAGAGCGAAGTACGGAAATGGCGATTAATGTAATTATGGAAAAGCTTGCCCAAGCCAAAGGGGACATGAGTTACGTGGATATTGTTTGTCGGGATTATCAAAAGCGTTTGATAAGGTGTGGCAGCGGGGTATGCAGTATAAAATCTTACGGCTGGGTCTAAGGGAAAACTTAGAAAGAACTCTTTGTGACTACGACATGGAGAGAGCAGCGTATGTCAGTCTAGGGTGCACGGACGGACCAAAGTTGCCCCTCACTGCGGGCCTCCCGCAGGGGAGTGTCTGTCCCCCACCCCTTACTCGATGTACACCGCAGATGTCCCAGCTCCTGTGTACCCCTCTTCCCTTAATATTTACTACGCCAATGATTTCAACCAGATTATCATATCTCTATGGAGGAATGCACCGTGGCAAGCTCGCATGACAGTGGTAGAAATTGAAAATCTAAACACCTACGAGGCTCAGTGGAAAATTAGAACCAATCAAGAGAAATTCAAAGTGGTCCCCATTGGACAACCAGCATAGCAGATGTGAGAGTGGGGGATACTCGCTATCCCTACACCAATGAGTGTAATGTACTTGGTCTAAAAATTACTTCTACTGGGTACAAGAAGCACGTCGAAGAACGAATTTCTCGAGCCTCGGCCACTGCCAGAACTCTATACATGTTCAGAAATCTACGTGAAAGTAACAAGAAAAAGATCTACAATACTCTTTCCAGATTTACGTTGCTTTACCCCGCCTCCACCCTCTTTTGTGTCTCAAAAACACAAAAGAGGCGACTACAAGTAGTGAAAAATAATGCATGTACCTAATCACAGGTACACGCAGGCGAGATCGAAGACGCCAAGAAGACCTGCACAGAGAGACGGGGATAACTCCCATTAACAAAGTCATCGAAGAACGGACTGGAAGATGCAGGATCTGGTTAATCGAGAACTGAGTGAAGAAATTACTCATATGATTAACCAGAACAGAAGAGCAGAATGTCGCGCCAGATTCCCAAACTCCCTAACCGAGTGGCTGTCGGGGATGAAGTGCCGTTTTACGCATGAAGAGATTGTATAATCTAAGGAGAACCGAATTATGAAGAAAAACTCACACAACTATGACTAAATTCACCAATGAAGACAAAAGAAAAAATAAAGAAAGAAGAAAATCACCGAAAACGACGAGGAAACTCAACTTGACCATGCAAAAACAATAAAACTAACACACACACACATACAAAGAATACAAAACATTAAGCAAGAATTTAAAAGTTTTCAAAAACATAAACAAACAAGCAATGCACATCAAACAACAAAGCTACACTAAAGTTAGTAAGACAAATGGCTTGAACGCCATAATAAATAAAAATCTACGAAAACATCAAAGAATACACACTACAAAGATATAATAAAAGTGATAGGCCTGATCACCAGGCTCTTGCATCTCTTTGCACCCGACCACGCTTCTTTCTCTCTTCACCACTTGTCTATTTTCTCTGTCTATCCACACACCCTATCGTACTTACCTACACACACCAACATCTTTAACTTAATTGAATTAATTGAATTGAGTCTGACTATTCCTCCTACATCCTGCCTCTGATTTTGCCCAATTCATACAACTAGCCAACGATATCACGCAGATCGTAACGAGCGACTACCCTAATACGAGAGATGTGGCCAACGGGACAGGAGAAGAAATTGCTATAGCCTACAACTATGAAAAGAAGAATAAAGTCAAGACGAACATCGGCAAGTTCAAACTGATTCTGACGGCCGAATCTCCGACTACTGCGCTCTGCTAGGAGCACTGCCTACATAGACGAACGCCTATTCTGGAAGTCTTACAGTGAACCTAGTTTCATCCTTCAGAAAGAGAATATACTCTTTACGTCAAGGCCTCGTAATACAATGAGGGCTTAAGCACCTCACTGCTCCCGTCCATCGCTCTGCGTGCGAACCCGCTTGGATGTCTGCCATTCATTGATTTCGTCTTAACTATGCCGGCCACTTGGACTGGCATAATCAAGGGCTTATGTGAAAACTGGTTTGAGGCCTAGCCCACAGCAGAAGCGTAAGTCAGAAATCGTCTCGATACTGGGGCATAACTGTGAGTCCCGGACGGAGGAGAAATCCTCATCGCCCGGGGAACCCGGCCAGAATCATAGAGGGAAGTACTCCCGTTTCTATGTAGTTGGATGCAGTTATGGCGTATGTACCCGTGATGGGCTGGCAAAAACTTAGCGGTCGTTGATTCGGCCGCTCAACCCTCTGAGGTCCCCACCCGAGACCCACCCCATCCATCTATCACCCATTATACTGGCAGCATTCGAGCGGGGAAACAACAGAAAAATGGTTGGGGGCGCTTTTCACCATTAATTGGACCCGTTCACAACTTTACTCACTCCATCCTTTACCTCCTTTACCACACCTTAACTTTCTTTTCACACACAAAATACATATTAATTACACTTTAGTTACAGGGAAAGAAGGAATTAAAAGAGGAACACGACGACCATGGAGGCCTTCACTAAGAGGGTGCCCTTAAGGACCATCGCTGGAATGCAGACCTCAACCAAGAAAAACCTATGCGAAATCCTATACATCGAGCTTAAGGTGGCACTGGTGAAACTCATCGAAGTATTATCGGGATTCATCGCCATTGTGCCGAGACGAAGGATGTGGACCAGCTCCTATCAGAAGAGGGAGCGAGAGTCCTGAAGAACACCGGACTAGAAGCCCCCTCCCCCACATGTGGCAGAAAATACAAGTGTCATCTGCCGCAAAGTGGAGAGCTGGGTGGGCGATCATAAAACAGAAGAACTAAAAGAGGAGATTACGAAAAGCAATCCGTGGGCCCAAGTTCGTGAAATCATAAAATTCCGCGAACATACCCATGTGTTCAAGATAACATTCTCCACTACTGACATGGCGAGAAAGGCAACCCAAAACGGTATTCTGGTATTTAATATGAGAATACCAGGGAAAAATATTCAACAGGAAAAGTTTAAAAGCATACAAAAAAGCTTTGTATGCTACAAGCTGGAAAAACATACATCAACGACGTACCCGGATAGGAACAAGCTGTGGTTCAGTGAATGCTCCACAGAAGAGCATAGGTTCGAAAAGTGCGAAAGCTCCACAAAGAAATGCCTAAATTTCAAAAGGGAGCATCGACTATGCCCCTTAACTGCCCCAAGCGCCACGAGATAATCAGGAGAATGGAAGAAGAAGAAAAAAAAGCAAAAGAAGCGACTTACGCAAACGCCGCTAGGAAGAATACAGAGGTGAAGCCTGCATCGGCACCCGCACAAATGAATTTCGCCGGGGATCTAAGTGTGAATGTCTTGATCTCCATTACCCATGCAAATGTGGCAAATGCAGTGAAGCCCGGTTGTTATAACCAAGTTCTCAACGCTCTCCTGAAGGCTACAACCTCCGTTCATTAGTTATGCCTGAAGACCCCGAATGCTTCAAGGCTTTCAAGGACTCTGTCACAAGGAGCAACAACGTAAAGTCTGGTTTGGAGGAGATCATTGAAGCTCCCTCATCGGAAGAAACCGAGGAAGACGAAGAAGAAGAGGAAAAGGCTGGAAGCGAGGATGGATCCTCCTCATCTGACAGCGAAGAAGGCCCCTGCACTCGTACACGAGCTACGAAGATCAGGTCACAAACCCCGAGGCCCCCTCCGAAAAAAGAAAACCCTAGGCAGAGTAAAACCGCCCAGCCAGCCCCCAAGCAGAAAAAAAACTAAGAAGAAGCACAGGTAAAAACAACTAACCATGTTACGGAACGCACTAAAGATAATGGAAATTAACACCAACGGCTGGACGACGAAAGGAATTTTTTACGGAAATGTATTCAGGGAAATTGATGCAGACAACATACTGATTTCAGAACATGGGATCGACACGCGTAGAACAGAAATTAAGATCTGGAACTACGATGTGTTGGTCACCAATTATTCGCAAGAGCGGTACGATGGCACCGCTATTGCAATATAGAAAGGGATCAAATACAAGCAGATACGGAATCTAGAAGAATCCTACCTCGCAATTGAGGTCGAACTCGACTTAGGAAAGTTAGTCATTGCTACCGGATATCAACCGCCCAGGAGAGATGTGTTACCTATTCACACTCTCACTGGCCTATTTGGCAGAAGAACCCCCAATATATAATGGGGGACTGAACGCCTGATGCCGAGAATCCAGTTACACGGCCTACAACGGAATAGGGAGAAGCCTGGACCTGTTGCTGGACAGAAATATTGCCAAGCGAATAGGCCCCGACTTTCCCACCTTTGTCATAGAACGATGTGCCACAAAGCCAGACCTCTGTCTGGTGAATCGTCAGCTACCGTTCAATTACTACATGGAACCAGTCCATGTAACATGTAGTGACCATATCGGGATCCTACTCACTATTAATAGGAACCCTATACAAGTCCCAGCAGTAGTCAGGAAGAAATACAAGAGAGCAGACTGGACACGGTGCGCGCACATTCTCGAGGCCTATGATCCACCCAACCTGGACGAGGCAATTCTCGAGGAGATTAACGAGGCACGCGATGACCTCAATAACCAACTCATCGACGCAGATAGGGCTTGTATCCCTAAATCCGAATATAGAGCCATCTCGACCTACGAGTGGTCCGAATATATGAAGGAACTGTACCGTGAACTGAAGATAATGTATGGTCACTACATGTACCATGTAGTGACCATATCGGGATCCTACTCACTATTAATAGGAACCCTATACAAGTCCCAGCAGTAGTCAGGAAGAAATACAAGAAAGCAGACTGGACACGGTACGCGCACATTCTCGAGGCCTATGATCCACCCAACCTGGACGAGGCAATTCTCGAGGAGATTAACGAGGCACGCGATGACCTCAATAACCAACTCATCGACGCAGATAGGGCTTGTATCCCTAAATCCGAATATAGAGCCATCTCGACCAACGAGTGGTCCGAATATATGAAGGAACTGTACCGTGAACTGAAAATAATGTATGAACTCAACATCGTGAATGCATTGGTTCACTCGATGCAGAGAAGTAAAGAAATCAAAGAAGAATTAAACCAGTTGATCCTTGAACAGCAGAATAGAAGATGGGAGGAGGCGATCGATAGCCTTGATCACGAAACAACTCCCAAAGAATTTTGAAAGAAGATCCGAATTCTCAAAGGATCGAATTGGAAGAAACATAAGATCGAGGTACGAAAAGATGACGAAAACATCGGAACAGAAGAGGAAGATGTTGAAGAAATATTCTGAAGTTATTAGGAAAAAATCTTCAGTATAACTGAAGAGGAAGACAAAGAATATGACCTAGAGTTCGAAATAAACATCGTCAAAGAGTTAACTAAGAAATACATAGGACGCACCCTCACCACCATGTGGATAGAGAGCGCGACGGAGACGCCGAGATTATAGAAGAAGAACTACTCGGCGCGCTTCGCTCATTCCAACAAAAAGCCCCAGGACAATCAGGGCTTACAAAGCTTAACTTTGAAAAGGCACCAGTCAGTGTCATCGAAGGAATGAGAAGAATATACAACGCCTGTCTCAATACGGGATACTTTCCGGATGCTTATAAAATGGCCAAGATGATCTTCTTGCCTAAGCACGGAAAGAACCCTACGTTGAAGTAGAGCTACCGGCCAATTTCACTTCTGGAATTTGGCGGGAAGCTCTTCGAGAAGTTCTATAACCCACACCAGTTCGGGTTTAGGAGAAAGCGAAGTACGGAAATGGCGATTAACGTCTTCACAGAAAAGCTAGCTTAAGCAAAACGGGAAAAGAGTTACGTGGACATTGTTTGTCGGGATGTATTGAAAGCGTTTCATAAGGTGTGGCAACGGGGAATGCAGTACAAGATCTTACGACTGGGCCTAAGTGAAAACTTATAAAGAACTCTCTGTGACTATGTCATGGAGAGAGCGGCGTACATCAGTTTAGGGTGCACAGACGAGCCAAATTTTCCGCTCACTGCGGGCTTCCCGCAGGGAAGGGGGGGGGGTGCCTGTCCTCCACACTTTACTAGATTTAAACCGCGGATATCCCAGCCCCTGTAAGCCCCACCTGCCTCAACATTCAATTCGCCGATGATTTTACCCAGATAATCACTTGCCCATGGAGGAATGCGCCCTTGCTAGCTCGAATGACAGCAGCAGAAATTGAAAACCTAAACACCTACGAGGCCCGGTGGAAAATCTGTACCAACCAGGAGAAGTTCAAAGTAGTCTCCATAGGCAGGAGAATGCTACAAGGAGTTACAAGAAAAGAAAGTACCCAAGGAGACCTTACGGTCCTTTTAAAAAGAGTACCTTTCGACTAGCAATCGAGCGGGCACATGGCTGCTCAACTGTTTTGCCTCCCTAAACGGCCACTTTTCAAGACTCTGTCTAGTCTTAACTTGAACTGGTCAACAGATTCACTGTTGACAACTTCCACTGGAAGTGCGTTCCACTTACCGCAGATACTGTAGGTGGAAAAAATCACACATAGATTGCGATTGTAACGCTTCAGTTTAAGTTTGAAGCCATGATTGCGCATTCTGTTCTCACTCAGTGTGAAAATATCCCGGTAGTCAACATTGTCGAACCCTCGAAGTATTTTGAAAACTTCGATGAGCTGACCATGCAGTCTACGGGTTTCCTGCGAGAACAGATCTAATTTCCTTAGTCTATCCTCATAACTTTTATGTCGGATAGATGGAATCAGTTTGGTTGCCCTCGCTTGTACGCGTTCCAACCTTGCAATGTCCTTTCGAAACGAAGGACTCCAAAATTGTACTGCATACTCCAGGTGCGGCCAAACGAGGGAGTTGTACAGACAAAGTACTATCTCCTTGTTACGGTATCCAAACTGCCTCTTTCTGTAGCCTAACATCCTTTGGGCTTTTCATATCTGCCTCGATGCACTATTTCGAGAACTTGAGGTCGCTAGTGATAGTAACACCCAAGTCCTTCTCAGTGTCACTCGATTCAAGAGCAGTGCCCTTGATGATATACTTAGATTGGGGGTTTCTGTGGCCGATATGCATCACTTTGCATTTGTTTACGTTAAAAGGCATTTGCCACGTGTCCGACCACTCCCCAATCTTCACAAGATCTTCCTGCAGGCGGGCAGTATTCCCATCCTTTGCAACGTTCATACCAAGCTTGGTATCGTCGGTAAATTTGGAAATCTTGGAAACCATGTCACCGTTCATGTCATTGACGTAGATGATGAATAGTAGTGGTCCCAGGACAGAAACTTAAGGCACCCCGCTAGTAACGGGCACCCACTCAGAAGCCTGTCCATTCACCACCACCCGTTGCCGTCTGCCACTTAGCCAGTTTTCGATCCAGCCTTCTACTTTTCCGTCTATGCCCAGCGCTCGCACTTTCTGGAGACAGCAGCGGTGTGGTACCTTATCAAAGGCTTTCTGAAAGTCTATGTACACCACATTCACCGCCTTGTCCCGATCGTGCTCACTGAACACAAAGTGGAAGAATTCCACAAGGTTCGTCAGGCATGACCGTTGCCTTCGGAAGCCGTGCTAGGAACCCTTCAGTAGCAGGTTTGACTCTGGATACGACGTCATTTTGTCCACCATCATGCTTTCCATGAGTTTAGCGACTATCAAAGTCAGATTGATAGGTTGGTAGTTTGACGGATGGCTGAAGTCTCCTTTCTTGAAGATCGGAGTCACCTCCGCCTCACGCCAGTCTCTAGGAACGCATCCGGTCCGGATTGACATGTTAAAGATAACGCACAAATGTCGTGATACTTCATCGCACGCTTCCTTCAACACCTTGGATAGAAACCCGTCCGGTCCAGGGGACATATTCGTCTTTAGGTCAGCGATCTTTTTCTTTATTTCTCTTTCGATGAAGTCCATTGCCTCCAGCTTTTCCCCCGAGTAGGAATCCGTGGGCTGGAGGGTGGGACCACACTCTTTAGTAAACACTGAAGAGAAGTAGTCATTGAGAAGGTTAGCATTTTCTGCATCTGAGTGAGTTCATGCACCCTCACACTCCTTGTCCACTAAGGGCCCAATCCTACGATGGATTGGTTTACAGCTATTTACATAGCCGAAGAACTCCTTGGGATTCTCCTTGCAGAGTCTTGCCACTCGGAGTTCCTCAGTACGCTTAGCCGCCCTTATGCTGGACTTAACTCTCCTGGCTAGCCTCTGGTACTCGTCAAAGGCACCCGAGATCTTCGATCGCCGGTACGCATTTCTCTTCTCCCTAAGCAGTTGGCCGATTTCTCGATTAAACCACTTTGGTTGAACAGAAGACCGACGGAGGCATTTCAGAGGGATGCAACTTGATTGAAGACTCATGAACTTATTTTTGAAATTGTTCCACGAATCCTCGACCTCTTCACATACCGCTAGCCTTACATCAGTCAGGCCAGCACGAAGGCTTGCAAATTCTGCTCTTCTCAATCAAGTTTCCTTGATTGACTGGCAACAGACCTTACCTTCGGGATCTTGTCGGTAAATCTAACTAGCTGGTGATCACTGCCACCCAGTTCTTCGCCTCCAGAGACATCCTCAGTGATGACGTCAGGATGGTGGATAGACGATATCCCTACACCACTGAATGCAATGTATTCGGCATGAAGATCACCTCAACCGGGTACAAGAAGCACGTCCAAGAACGAATCACCAAGGCCACTGCTGCAGTCAAGACTCTATATAGATTCAGAAATCCTCGCCAAAGCAACAAGAAAAAGATCTACATTGCTCTTGTAAGATCGACGTTGCTATACCCCGCTTTCCCCCTCTCGTTTGTCTTAAAGACACAGAAGAGGAGACTACAGGTGGTGCAGAACAAATTCGCGAACCTAATTACAGGTACACGCAGAATGGAAAGAAAAAGTCAAGAAGAGCTGTACCGGGAGGCAGGGTTGACTCTCATTAACATTGTCATTGAAGAACGGACAAGGAATATGCTAGAAAAGGTCAATCGTGAATTGGACGACGAAATCATCCAAATGATTGACCAGAATAGAAGAGCTATAAGTCACGCCAGATTTCCAAGATCCGCCGGGGTTTTAGCTATCGGAGCAGAAGTGTCATTCTACGCACGATGAGACGTTTGTTATCCATAACAAGACAAGCTAACCAAATTGCGAAACTTCACCGATTTTGACGAAACTCTCCAATATTGACAAATTTCACCGATGAAGACAAACTTACCGAAGATGAAAAATCTACCGATGAAGACTGAAACACACCGTACAAGACATCAACGAAGAAACCATAGTAAGTAATAATTAGTGTAATTACCAAAACACCAGCAAACGCCCACAGCATAACCAAATTACATTAAATAATTTGAAGACAAATGGCTTGAACGCTTATTATATATATATATATATATATATATGTATATATATATATATATATATATATATATATATATATATATATATATATATATATATATATATATATATATATATATATATATAACAAAATGATAAACAACAATGGAACTACAAAACATAAAAAAATTTAAAGCGATAGGCCTGATCCCCAGGCTCTAGCATCACTTTGCACCCTACCACACTTCCCGTTTGCATCCTTCCCGGTTCGGAGAAACCATCTCGCGAATTGGCACTAATAAGTATCTACGCTGATATTGGGGTCATACTCCTTTGACTAAAAGACCAGCAGAACGGTTATGTGGCGCTTTGCGACACAGAAAAGGACCTAGATCTCTTTCTGAGCGAAAACGCAGCAAAAAAATGGAAAAAATCGGACTCGCGCCTCGGATCCCCGGGACGTACAAACAAAATGATCCTTGATTTGCAAGCGACTCGACCCCTGGATCAGTGAGCACACTGGGGTCAAAGTGAACAAGGGCACCAAGGCAAACCTGAAGAGCCACTTCAACAGGATTCATCCTGACAAGTAAAAACAAGTTGATGAAGCTTGCAAGGCCATCGTTGGGACTAGCGGCTGCAGCAGGAGCCGGTCCGGTCCGTTAGACGACGGTGGGTCAACCAGCAAGAAGCAGCGGCTGGTGTACATCGCTGAGACCTTTGGCATCATGGCGCCGTCCTGCAGTCCACCGTTGACAAGACAATTGTCAGGTTTGTGGTGGACAACATGCTGCCGCTGCAGATTGTGGACAGTCATAGCTTCTATGACATGGTGCACACCCTCAACCCTAAGAAAGACGTACCCTCCAGGAGGCTGCTGGGGAGGAGGATCCTCAAAACCTATTAGGAGATGAAGGAGAGCCTCACGAGGTAAGAAACTAAAAAACAGTATTCAAATATTCTTACTATTGTATTATCAAATAACGCTATATATAGTCAATAAGCAATATTGTATTATAATTTGGCATTTATCGATTTATGGGTTATCATCTTATCGGGCGATAAATTGATCGCCAGTTATTGATTATCGGTTATCGCCGATAAGGTTATCGTTATCGATTTATCGGTTATCGTGATACATTTTTTCGTTATTACGCCCACCACTATATATATATATATATATATATATATATATATATATATATATATATATATATATATATATATATGTGTAAAACTCACAAAGTATCGCGTGAGTAAGCAATAAATACAACAAAGCCAACAGGGAAAATTTATACGAGGATTCAAAGTACTTACGAACTTTATTTCGAGTTCTTTATCAAAGAATCGAGAACTCGAGATAAAGTACGTATGTACTTCGAATCCTCGTTGTGAGAGTATGGAACGTACATAATCACATGCCGCCAGACAATCGTGGGAACGAAAGAAATTTGTCGTTTGAGTTGACCTTCGTCTCCTCTCTCTTCCCCCTCCACCCTTCCCCCAACTGGCGACAGGAAGTCGGACGAAAGAACGCCTATCTCACAAAGAAGCCTAAATCCTATTTGCCTTTTTATGATACCATGGAGATTGTCCAGAAGGCGCTGCGATAAGCGAATTGTCGTGAATGGAATCTCTCTCTCTCGATTTCCCACAATCCGCGATATAAGTAACATCGCCGTTTACCCCTCTACAGCAGTGTCCTAAACCAACTTGCGTATCCCTCACGTTGAACGAGAGTCGTTGCCGTAACGTATCGACTGCCAACGCGCCGTCGAGTCAACTTTGTCGCTGTCTCAAAGCGTTCCTGGAAGTAAATCCAGCCCCGCAGAGTCTGTGACTAGAAGAATACGCTCTGTTGCTCAACGTAACTTGAGAAAGAAAAGGAACATCCAAATAGTTACTGGAAGTTACTATTTGTTAGTGTCACATCCAGTTAGGAGTGAGCTAACCGGAACTGCAGCTAGCAGCCCCGAACCCGTCGTCTTATCCCCCCTCTCCCCGAGAACTCGTGTTAACGCCACCCGAACCACCCCGTCTGGACGTGAGTTGTCGTCTCTCCAATCCATGACAATTAATGGTAATCTGTAAAACCAGTGTCCCTCTATTCTTAAATTACCTATTTAATTGACAGTGATTGATACTCCCATTGAGTCATTATAGAGCTAAAGGCTTAACGTAAGTGTTTAATATTTAATCCTTAATCTTGCCCGTTTAACTATTGCTAATTATTATATTTGTGTAAAGTAAAGTTTATTTTTTGTACGTTTGTTTATTTGTGGCTCTTCCTTTTTGACGTACCCTTGGCAAGACTTTAATTAAGAATCCTTCCGGCTAATCTATTCAACCTGTATTTTGCACTCTTAGAATTCAAGAATCACAAACCTCCCCACAGTAACAAGTGGGACTTTTATAGTGAGAATCCTGGCTACGGCACAACCCGCCTCTAACCAGCTTTCGCACGTTCAGTATGAATTGAAGCATATATATATATATATATATATATATATATATATATATATATATATATATATATATATATATATATATATATGTATATATGTATATATGTATATATATATATATATGTTTATATATATATATATATATATATATATATATATATATATTTATATATATATTTATATATATATATATATATATATATATATATATATATATATATATATATATATATATATATATATATATATATATTTATATATATATATATATATATATATATATATATATATATATATTTATATATATATTTATATATATATATATATATATATATATATATATATATATATATATATATATATATATATATATATATATATATATATATATATATATATATATATATATATATATATATATATATATATATATATATATATATATATATATATATATATATCCTGGATTTTGCAAAGGTTTTATTACAATAATGTTATTTGTATCTTTCGAGAGATTTACGTGTGATACAAAAAGCCGTCAAACAAACTTAAAGTTCTAATTTTGCAGCCTGTGTCATTAAGACGTCTTTTCCATTGTGGACATGTGTGTCGATAAGGAAATGAAAAGAATCAAGATCTCTGCAAGAAATCTGACATAGCCAAGTGGCTGAAGGTCAGCCGGATTACCATCCACAGCGTTACGAAGAGGCTAAAGAACGGGGAAGAACTAAAAAATCGACCTCGTTTGGGCAACCTCAAGTTGTCAACCGTTTGTCTGTGAGAAAGACCTTAGAAACTACCCCGAAGCTCAAAATGACTGCACTTGCTATTAAGAAGAGCTTGAGGTGGGGGAAAACGCCTCTGCTCACAGATCGTATGCGAGAACAACGTCGAGAGCGCTCTCGTAATTTTCAACTCCTCTAATATTCATGTCAATCGAATTATAATTTTTTTCGGATGAAAAATTCTTCTTGATTGATCCCCCTTAACAAGTATGGCAATGGGTATTAATTTTTGGTCACGACATCTCCGAGGTCCGCTACATGTCCATGATCAAGCACATGACCTCCGTGATGACACTCGGCGTCGTTGCTTCGCATTGCGAGAAAATGCCGGCAGTGTCGTTCGCGGCCAGTTACAGGCTCACCGAGGACGATTACGGTGACATCTTAACCACGAAAAGCCTACCTTGGGTGAGAAAGATCACTAAGAAGGCTGACTAAGTCTTTTGGCAGGACGCTGCTTCGGCTCACACGGCCAGAACAGTGGAAGAGTGGTTATAGTCGAACAGTAACTTCTAGTCGAAGGTGTTTTGGGTGTCATAGTCGCCCGATCTCAATCCCATCGACTACAACACATACATTCAATAACACCTGCACCTTCCAATAAGCTGAACTACACTTAACATTCCTCACACTTCAAATAGCTCCCAATCATCAAATCAAACCAACTCACTTAAACAATCTACCGTAGGGATGCCTCTAATTTCCTCAAGATCTTAGTATATCTTCTAAATCTACAATTGAATCTGAGCAGCGCCGAATATCTAGTTAATGCAATATAAGGTCAATTGATTAGGAGCAGAGCCTACAAAGTTATTATCCAATTCGCTGAACGATCTTTTAAGCCTTAATATTGTCCTTTGCAATTATAGCCAATTATTAAGAACATTGCATAGCGGAATCAATAGCAAACCATTTGAACAATACGCTTTATCATTCCTTAGACAGATTATAGGAACATCCAAATAAATACAAAGCGTCAGATTTTGTGCATAACTCAAGAAACACTACATTTTAGGAATAACACGCGAAAAAGGGCTCACGAGGGGCACAATGTGAGAGTTGGCTAGATAACTTGGCACACCAATTCTTATACTCAAATACCCCTTTTCCATCCTATTTCTCTCTTACCTTTGCACTATTTCTATTTTTAAATATCGTTGATCGTTAGGGAAATACTTAGGTAAGAACACACGGAGGAGTGAAGATATGCAGAAAAGACTAATTTTGGGGACAGAAAGAGTGATTGGAAACGTTGCCTGATGAAACTATGCGAATTGAACGAAAAAGATAATTAAATTTTTATTCTTCTCAATTAAAATGCACAGAAGACAATCGTGAGGAGGTGGAAAGAATATATTACACGTTGAGAGGAACTTCCTCCTTTTGATGAACTTCCTCTCAAAAATTGGCTTATATAACTCATTACTTCTCTCATTTTTAAATAAATATATACATTTTAACTTTCAATCACTAGTTAGTATGTTCCCTGTGTTTAGTATGTGTTATTAATTTGGTCTTCATTAACTCATTTATCCATGGTTAATAACTATGGTTTAAGCTCTTAAGTTTAAACTAGATAATTAATGATAAGCCATTGTTGAATAATTGACATAATTTATTAAGGTAATTAAATGACCTTGTTGAACGCATGACCTCAAATTAGAGAGGCAGATGGAGTTTATTTAAAATCGCCTTCTGTATTTGTTTGTTGTTCCTTCACTGGGTCTTAGACCTATTTAGTTTGTGCCTCTTTGCTCCAATGTGCGCTTCCTTTAACCCTTTGTTGCTTTGTTAAGTGCCGCTCTGGTCCGGTTATCTTATAAGATTTAAAATTAAAAACAAATTATCGCCGTTTGGACTCTTGTTTTCGGTTGTTATTCCTTTGGTGGTTGGGAAAACAACACCACTACATTATGTCACGTCGCCTCGTAGAAGATGGGAACTCATTGTATATAGTTCCATTTTTGCGATAGCCTGTCAGGGAACTCCGTGCCATAGATCACTTACAAGGAATGGCTATCATAAATGATTTTTTTAGCTGAGATAACAAAGGAGAACATTGAAAAAGTCGTGGAAGAAGAAGCAGAAGAAGAAAGGATTCGGAGAAATATAACACACAGGAAGGGAGATGGGGGTTAGGAAGAGCAAATCAATAAATGAAAATATAAAGAGAGTAAACACAATTTGGACAAAAAAGTAAACCAAACCCAAACTAAGCACAGAGAAGTAGGCATAGATAGACTACTTAATTTATTATGCACCGAAATAATTTGAGGATACTAAGTATTAACACCAATGGATAGTCCCGAAAAGAAGTGTAATATGGTACCTTTGGCAACATGGCAATTCCGCACTATCGATATAGATATTACGAGTAATACTTTTGAATACGTGTTAAAAGATGGAGAAGGAATGAAAATGTGAAACCATCACGTGCTAACAGTCTCTCACTCTCGGGAAAGAAACGACGCAGCGATCACATCAGTAAAAAAGGGATAAAATATCAACAAATAAGAGAATAGGAAGAACCTTATTTAGCAATAGGGATCGAGATGGGCCTGGAAAAGATGGTGATAGAGATAGGCTACCACCCCAAGAGGTCCAACTACTTATCTATCCAGGCATTCATGACCATCTTTAACCCGAGGCTACTAACCCTCCTCATGGGTTGCCTAAACGCAAGACGCAAAGAAACAAGTTAGTGAAATTTCAATGGGATAGACATGAACATGGTCTAGCGCACCTCAGATCCGACTTCTCCACTTTCATCCGCGAAAGAATTGCCACCCAACCAGCAAATTTTCTCGTTTCTCAGAAATAGTTTATGGAAGCAGTCCAAATACCTTGAAATGACCATAACGGTGTTTTAATGCCTATCGATAGAAACCCGATACAAATACGATCAACACTGAGGAAAGACTACAATAGGTCATATTGGGGGAAATACGTTTGAAGAGATTTATAAGGAAATACAGCGGGTGAATTGAAAAATACTGCAAGCTAGCGAGGAATCAATCCCCCCAACTACTTCAAAACAATTTCTATCTACAAATAGACCGAATATAGGAGAGGTTTACACTGTGATTTAGAAAGAATATACCGTAGATGAATCAGAGTCAGCCTGTCTCGGAATATGCCTAAAAGAATAAGAGAAATTAAGAAGGAACTAAGTCAACTAATACTTGAACAGCAATAACAGAGATGAAAAGAGGCAATTTAAGAATTGGATAATGTGACCTCCCCGAAATAATTCTGTGAAAAAGTAGGAAGAATGAACGGATCACCATCAAGAAAGTAACCGGAAATAGAAGATATGAAAGGAGAGATTAAAACGGAGGAAGACGACGAAAGAGAAGTAATCTTTGAAAAACACTGTGAAAAGATATTTATAATAAGCAAGGAAGTGAATGCTGATTTCTATATATATTTTAAACAGTGTATAATAGACGAATCCGAAACACCAAATGGAACTAAAAAAAGAAGGCAATGAAGATTTCATTACTATGGAGGAGCTTCCAAGCACCCTCTATTCATTTAAACAAGGCTTGTTGTACACTTGGAAGATAATTCGTTGTTCAACCACCAAAAGTACGGCTTTAGGGAAAAAAGAAACAGAAAATTGGCAATCCGTATAATAAAAGAAATGATTGAGGAACGGAAAGAGACGGGAATTATATGACCATTGTGTGCATAGATGTATCGAAATCATTTAATAAAATATGTCAGCGAGTGATGCAGTATAAGAGTCTTCAACTGGCATTAAACAACATAATAGAAAAAATCCCCTTGTGATCATATAATGGAGAAGGAGGCTCTCGTAAAGCTACCACAGGACTAACCAGCCTCTACACTCAATTGCGCATCAAGCGTGCAAAATATGGCAATATAGGGTGTATAGAACAAAAACGGGTACCTAATTACGGAAAACGCAGAATAGAAAGGAAGAGGAAAGAAGAACGCCATAGATCAGGGGTGCGAAACCCTCGCCCGCGAGCCCAATTTTCATCGCTCCTTGAGTGATATATTTGTATGCACAAATTTTCAATACTGAAATTTAAATAATATTTGTATGTCTAATTTCCGTGGTGGCACTCAATAACAATGCTGCGTATCTTTAATTTTACATATTAATGCAGGAGTATATCGCACCAACTAATAAATTTAAACATCATTTACAAAGATACAAGAGTCAAATTTTATTTAGCGCCCGCTGACTTCTTTTATTAGAAATTTTCGCCCACCCATTTCCCCACCCCTTGCCATAGATCAATGAAGATCCCACCGCTAAACAGTGCTTCGAGAAAAAACACGAGATATGCAAAATAAAATAATGCAAACATTATTACAAAAAAACAGAAAGCTCAAAGAGAACAACAAAGAAGGCCGAATCCACCACTGGTTTCGAAGCTGCGCAGACATAATGGAAAAATTAAAAAAAAAAACACATATGTATGTGCCTGAGAATAGAAGCCTAAGAAAATCGATAATGACAACTCACAACTGAATTGGAATACAAACCCGATTAAACAAAAATACCGAATATGAGAAATATAACATAAAACTGATTTTATTTAGTGAATACGACATGTTTTCTCAAAAGATGACGCCAAATATGAACCAAGAAGAAAACAACCGAAAAGAAATAATAACCCCCCCAAAATAATAAAAACCAGGAAAACAAGCACGTAACAAGACACAGGCCTGAAAAACACAACATATAAACAACAATCTACTAGCACAAGTAAATAAATCACTATATACAAAAACACATAATAAGAAAAAACAAACAAATCATACAATAATAAAAAAAACAACAAAAAAGATATGGGCCAAAAATATGCTTATAATATAAGTATAAAAAGTCAAAGGCTTGAACGTCTAACGAGCATTAACTAATTAATAAAGAAAATGAAATATACAATCATACTCAATAAATAGACAAGGCAATTAGCTTGATCTCCACGCGTTTGCATACCTTTGTAAATTTTCTACATTCTTCTCTTTTCATCGCTCTACCATTCTTTTATTATACACTTCCTCTATTTTACCCCTTAAAAATATAACAGAACGAAAAACTGCTGTTCATCTTATTTTTCCGTCACCAATGAACAAATAAAAAGTCAATTCCACCATTTCCCCTCCAAAACTTCTATATAAATATTACCCTTTTTGATTGACCAGAAAAGTAAATTGATTTTTAAATTATTTGGTTCAATATTCTATGCAGATTTCGTTTTACTTATCCCGTAGTTCAGTCATCGTTTCGTCTTACTTCCTATATACATAAGATAACCGATCTACCACTAGAAATAACGGTTTTAAGCAAGTAAATAAAAGGTTTAATACTTTGATAGCACAAAATTTCTTGTTAATGAAATTACACAGACATGGGATGGTTTGCTTAGTTAGGGTTGTACTTTGAAGCACTACAAGAAATATGTTTAAGAACAAAATTGATAAATATTACTTTAAATTATGACATTGCAGAAATCAGCCTTATAAAACTATTTATTTTCCTACATCCTCTCTTTAATTGTCCTTCACCTTTTCTTCATCTTTTCCTCTTCTTTTTGAACTAGTTTTGAATGGATCTTAGGGTTTTTGCTAGTTCGTAATTTAATGCAGCTCGAATATTTCATGATGCATGAGTTATAGCTGGACGTACAAATTACAAACTTTGTTTCAATTTACGGGTAGCATAAAGGTGTTACATGTGTATTTCCAGCCTTTAAAAGGAAAAAATTCAATGACCTTCCCTCGCTCATGATATCCTAGTTACCAATACATTAGTTGATAAATTTGCCTACATACGTATTAATAAGTAAGTGTAAGATTAGTTTTTAACTTCTTCGCTGCGCTGAGCGGATATAATGATCTTTGCTAGTATGTAATGCTATAATCATATATATATATATATATATATATATTAGTGTAGTTGGGTAACAGTATTTCCTGAATACAAATTTTGTTGAAGACCATTGTGTATTTTGCTTTAATTAATTTCCTTTGGCAACTTTTTCTTCTTCTAACTATATTTTTTATTCCATCCTGTAGATGGTGGATCACTTGTCCAGTATTCATAACTTTTTTAAAATGAATATGTTTGGTAAAAAACAAACTAAATGGCTTAGCTTTTGATCTTATTCGATCATCTTTGGAGCGTTTTGAAATGTTCTTGCCTCCTTTACCGATGTAATAAGTGGAGTGAGGATCTGACAGAGTGAAAGAATTTTTATTTTAATTTTTTAGGGGAAGAACAGGTACGACTCGCCGTTACTCCTCCCCTCTGTACCCCGCCCATGATCGGGGGCAGGGGGGGGGGCGGGGGCACAGAAATGGAGGAGGCCCGCGGCCGACTTGCTCCTGGAGAAACTCCTTAAACTTCTGACTCTCAGTTCAAGTGAACCGATAGTGAAGTGGTTAATGGAAAGACCGGAACAAGGTTTAGAAGAGAGTTTATAGTAGAAGACGGAGAGTTTTGAGTTAAAAGAGGACAGGTTGGTGAGGAGGCAGATTGAGCAACCTCGGTAGACAAAGGTGGAAAGGGTGGAATACCCATGCCCGAGGGACAAGGGGGACCTGCTGATTAACATGGATTCCGAACCACCGTCATGCATTTACTCATCAATCATCATGCTTACTGCCTTTCTCGCATTTTAGCAGCTATGTTTCTCATACAGAAGCGGGAGGACCACCTAATCTCTGTTCCCTTATTCTTTTCATCTTTCATTCATGTGTTTATTGTAGCATTCAGGCCGTTTTGAGTTATCTTAGCTCTGAGTTTTTTTTATTCATTGTTATGTTACTTGTTTTTAATTTCCTTACTTTGTTTCACTTTCTCTTGTTGTTATCACTTTCTTACTTTAGTTTTATTTTGTTTACTTGCTACGATTTTTAAGAGGTGTTTATTCCGCCTTAGGTAAACGTAACGTTAGAGGAAATGGGCCACTCCTGTGAGTGGAATTTTAAAATTCCACTTACAGGAGTGGCCCATTTCCTCTAACATTACGGAATAAATACCCCTTAAAAACGTTAAATTCGGTTACACGAAACACGTAGCCGAGAGAATACAGAAAGCAAAGAGAGGACTAGTACTCTTGTATAAATTAAGAAATTTTATTCAAGAGAATAAAAAGAAGGTTTACAATGCGATTATCCAAGCAACACTGATATATCCAGCAATCGCAATATGTACATTGTAAAAAACTAAACTGCTCAAACTACAAAGAGTCCAGAACAAAGCAATGTACCTAGTGACAAATACAAGAAAGGCATAGAGGAGAAGGATAGAAGAAATACATAGAGAAGCTAACATCAAGCACTTAAACAAGATAATCATGAAGAGAGCAAAAGGAGTCATCGAAATGACACATGACGAAATTGGAGACGAACTTTCAACGCAAATAAAACTAGGAGTAGACTGGAGGCCTCATCGACTCTTCCCAAGCAGGGCGAGGATCGGAAATGAGGACAAAGAAGAAGATATCTACACGTAGCAGGAAGGATACACCACCGGATTTGTCAATAAATAGTGAGATACAGCAAAGCGACGAAGGAAAGGGTAACAAAAACCCTTGAGGAACAGAAAATGTGAAAGCGAAAAGGTAAAAAGGAAACATACATGCAAGAATAGACAGTTAGAATACAACATAACATGCGAGAAAACAAACAAATTCTACTTAAAAACAAACACACACTAATAACGGTTTGAACGCCAACTATAATACTAGGTAACAAAAACAAGGCTGTGTATGGCAAAATGGGCATTGCTATGCTGAGACTGCTGGAGGTGGCCTCGTGGTATTTCGCAATCTGTAAAAAAGCAAAGGACATCGAGGCTATCACCAAGGAAAAGGCAGTAGAGGTATTTAGGGGAATTGGGCTGCAGCCAGCCGTACCACCACAGATCCTGCCCCACAGGAGCGTGGTATGCCGGTGACTCGATCCGTGGATCGGGCAGCACTCGAAAGAAAATATTAAGGAGGAGATCCATCTTCGGCAAACCTGGGCCTAGGTAGCTAGGTGATCAAATTAAAAAACAAAAGGGACAATAGCGACTAGACTCACGTCTTCAAGGTAGTCTTTACTGAAACCACTATGGCCCAAAAGGCAAAAGAACATGGCCTACTCATGTTTAATGCCAAGGTTAGTGACGACCAGATCGAGAAGGAAGAATTCCCTCCAGTCCAGTTCTGTTGTTTTAGGTGTTATAAAATGGAGGAACATGCGAATAAAGACTGCAAGGAGCCACTGGAAACATGCTCCAAATGCAGCGAAAAGGGACACAATTAGAGGAAATGCACTAATAATTACGAGAAGTGCGTTAACTGTGGGCAAGGACACTGATCAATTGCATTGACTTGCCCTGTAAAAAGGAGATTATTAAAAAGAAACATGAATCGAAGAAGCAAGAAGAAACGCGTAGAGAAAATACATCCTATGCTCAAGCAGCAAAGGTGGCCTTCTCAGAAGTGGACACAAACACAAAGAAAACATACCTTAAGCTACAGAATTCGACGAAGATCATGAGGTGCATCCTTTACGCGCACGTCATATCTCTCGCTCCGATCCAGCTTTCAGTCTCTCTCCGAAAAAAACTCTGAGTTGGCCAACTGGAAAAGTTACAAGATACGACTCAGTCAATACGCCCCAGCTGACCTAAGCGACGCGGCCTTGGAGGAGATATACGAGGAACTGGATATGATAACTACACTACATCCATACTGGAAGCGGACTGCGAGTGCATACCCAAGTCTAGGTATAAAACACCTCCTCAGCCGAGATGTACAGAGGAGATGAGAGAGATCGCTCATGTTCAAAGTGAAGTGTACGAAAAGATAAGACGGGAAGGTCCTAACCTGAAAGAAGCTCGCTCCTCCGGCGCCTATTTACTGAGCTAAAAGAGGGTATCAACCTCTAAGAAGGGAAAATATAGAAAAACCTAATAGCCAAAATCGATAGCGAACTGAACCCGGCTCAATTCTGTCGTCAAGTCAAGAACATAAAGGGACTAAGCAGAAGAACTAAGGCTCAAATAAAAGAGAACGGATACTATATAGAGCACCCGGCGGTTCTAGAAGACAGATTCAGGAATTTGGGGAAAAACGTCTTCAGGAGCACCCCCGAAGAAAATGAAGAGTTCGACCAGGAATTCGAAGACCAACTGATCGAAGAACTGAATCAGATTATTAACCACATGCACCCACAACATGAAGTAGACGAAGGCAGGAAGATAGCGGACTATAGCCGTTCTATAACACCAGAGGAGGTCATGGCCAGTGTAAGAACCTTTGAACAAAGGGCACCAGGCTGGACGGGCATCACCAGAAACAACTCGGTAAATGCCACACAGCAGATCATTCAGGGAATTACAAATGTTTGCAACGCTTCTCTAAATACCGGTTACTTCTATGAGGGTTTTAAGATCGCGAAAATAATCTGCATACCCAAGGGAGGTAAATCCCTGATCAACTGATCAATTACAGGCCAATCGCCCTGCTGGAATTCGTGGCGAAAGTCTATGAGAAGCTCCTGGCTGATAGGCTTCAAGAACAACTAACCGAGCTAGGAGTTCACATCCTAGGCAGCACGGGTTCCGCAAGGGACGAGGAAGGGAAACCGCCCTAGTCCTTTTAACGGGAAAACTCGCATGCAGCAAAACTGAGAGAAAGTACGTAGACGTGGTACTGCGGTATGTAAAGAAGGCCTTCGATAAGGTATGGCTGAGAGGGCTACTATTCAAGATCCTCAACCTCCAGCTAAACCCAATCCTGTAAAGGGTCCTTTGTAACTATGTCACGGATAGAAGAGCCCAAATCGAGATCAAGGGCTGCAAGGGACCTGAATTTGAACTCGAGGCGGGAGTTCCACAAGACAGCGGTCTAAGTCCTTTGTTGTACTTCGTGTACACAATTGACCTCCCTGTTTTAGTGAGGTACGATTTGATGTATCTGCAATACGTAGATGACATCAAACAAATCGTCCCAAGTCCATTCAGGAACGCTGGAATCCAAGCAAGGGCGACAGCTGCCGAGATTGATAACATCAATCGTTATATAAAAAAGTAGAACATAAAGACCAACCGCCAGAAGTTCACTATAATTGCAATGAACCGCTGGAAAATAGACGACGTCCTCGTTGAAAATGAAATTTATCCTGCCTTTTAAATGGGAAAGGTTCTAGGCTTATGACTCTCTAATTCAGAATAAAAGGACTATGTAAATAATAGAGTCTTTCTAGCCAAAAGAGAGCTGAAGAAACTGAACCATTTCCGAAACCTCAACGTGCCAAATAAGAAAAAACTCTACATGGCCCTGGTACACTCCGTCCTGGTGTACCCAGCTGTGATCAGGCAAATGGCAAGATTTAGCTCTCTTAGGACGATGCAGAGGGAACAGAATAAAGCCACACTGCTTATATCTGGCACGAAAAGGATCGATCATATCCAATAATCGGTTCTACATGATATAATTGGAGTAAAACCGATCAATATGGAGCTCCAAAGGCTAGGGAGAAAGACTTGGGACAAGTAGACCACGAAATAATCCCAACTATTAACAACAATTAAGACATACCGGAACACAGAATATGCGCAGTAGAAAGGACATATCTATTACCCAGCGGAAGAACCTGGGCGAGAGAGAACATAAGACCTATTTGCACCTAACAATATACAAAAGGAAAATTAACTTTGATAAAAAGACGCGAAATGCCCAAATTCAAATAAAAAATTTAACTAACACAAAAGAAGAGAAGAAGTATAAAAGCCAGTCAACTTTAACAAAAAGAGGCGAAGTGGCCACTTAAAATTTAACATACAAAAAAGAAGTGAAAAAGAATAAATAATCAACAAAATTAAAACAATAATAAGAAAAGGAAGATAGATTAACATAAACGAAAAGAGGCGTATTGCCCAAACTAAGCTTTAAACTGAAAATAATAAATGAATAACTAAATAAAATAACAACAAAGAAACTATAATTGAAATAAAAAGAAACAACAAAGTAATAAATAACAAAGTATGAATAAAAGAGGCCGAAAATGCCCATATCAAACAAGAGATAATTAGCAGAATAAAAACCAATTGAAAAGCTTGTAAGCCACGATGAAGGAACTTATTAATGTAATCAAATATATATATATATATATATATATATATATATATATATATATATATATATATATATATATATACATATATATATATATATATATATATATATATATATATATATATATATATATAACGATGGAGGCACCTGACCGTCATCGACGATCAGCAACATTATTGAGGGAGGGGAAAAAAAAACTTTAAACAAACAAGAAGAAAGCATGTAACTGATGCCCGAACACTTTCATATAATTAATTAATTAATTAATAAATTTCACTCTGTCAGATCCTCACTCCACTCATTACATAGGTAAAGGAGGCAAGAACATTTCAAAACGCTCCGAAGATGTTCGAATAAAATTGAAAGCTTAGCAATTTAGTTTGTTTTTTACCAAACACATTCATTTTAAAAAAGAGATGAATACAAGACAAGTGATCGACCACCTACAAGAAGGAATAAGAAAGATAGTTTGAAGAAGAGAAAGTTGCCAAAGGAAATTAATTAAGGCAAAATACACGATGGTCTTTAACATAATTTGCATATATATACACATATATTGTGGAAGTATGAATTCGACCGCTCCGCGTGGCTTAATTTTAGCAGGCCTAGACTGGCGCCAGCTATGTTCCTTTTCATTTATGACCAGCGTCTTACACTCTGATAGCATTGACCACCTGTCTAGACGCTGGTGTCTCCCTCGTCAAACGGCGCCTGCATTGTTTGCATTGTCTGACGCCATGCTATCCGTTGGAACTTCGCTCGGACTCGTCCGTTGACGAGTCCCGGAAGTCGGAGTAATCGCGAACCCGTTGAAGTTCCTTAAACGTTCATACACTGAGTTCGCTCTACAAAGTCCTGGCCCCTGGTCTTCCGCTCCCGTCAATCACCTGAGGTAATCCAGAATCTCTCAAGTACTAAGAAGATTCCATAATCGCATAACGAAAAGATTTAGTAATCTTACTACTCGCCTCGACGAATGTGCCGAGATCGCATATAAAAATACAGATCTCAATTTAGATAACTACCGAACGTATTTCGATGTGAAGGCGAAGGATCGGCGCCATCGACCAGGCGACGAGGTTTTAATCCTTCGCCCGACTAACTCGAACAAGCTCCTATCAGAATGGAAAGATCTCTTCCCTGTCTTAGAAGCCCCAGGACTTGTGGATAATTTAATTCAGACCCCTTTCGGTAATAAACTTTACCACATTAACATGCTCAAGCGGTGCCATCGACGAGCATTTATAAATAATATCGTCGCTCTTGATGAAGAGGAGGTATTAGATGCCTCTTATCCTCCGTAGCCCCTTAATTTAATACAAACAGTATGTGTTGAATCAGACAAAGAATTTCCTTTACCCGTTTTCCCTGGTCCCCACGAAAACGTCTCCCTCGAATTGGATTTAAACCACTATTTGGAGCCCCCGCAAAAGGCCCAACTGGCTGCATTATTAGCCGAATTCGTGAACGTGATTTCAGAGAAGCCCCGATATAAACGTCATTTTACAAATCACATCTCTCTGATAACCAAAGAACTCGTTCGAACCAAGCCTTACTCCTTACCGGTCCACTTCCTCCCGGTATTTAATGCAGAAGTGGATAACCTGCTAAGCATGGAAATAATCGAGTCTTCCATCTCTGAATACTGCTCCCCCATCGTACAGGTCAGGAAGCCAGAACAACCCTTTCGATTGTGCGTCGACTTCAGGAAGCTGAACGCTGTGACGATCTTTGACGCAAAACCAATTCCCTTCCTAGACCAGAATTTACACATGCTCGAGGAAGCGAAATTCATCATTGAGATCGACCTCTGTAAGGCATATTATCAGATTCCTCTTAAAGATAATGTGCGTAAGTAACTGCGTTTCCCACCAAGAAGGGCTTAATGCAGTTTAGGCGCCTTCCTTTTGATTTAGTTACTTCGTGCAGTAAGTACAATCGAATGATGAGAAGGATCATTGATGGGTTACCGAATGTGTCCTTCTATTTCGACAATGTGTACGTTGCCACACGTACATGGAATGAGCACATTATTTCCCTCCTTTCGCTCCTCATGAGATTGCACTAACATGGCTTAATCATCGGGCCCTCTAAGTGCCACTTTGCGTATAGCTATATGCGCTATTTAGGCTCTCGTATCGGGGTATAATAAAATAGCCCCGCAGAAAGACAAAGTGGGAGCCATTGTAAACATTCCTCTTCCCCGTACAAAAAAGCAACTTCACTCCTTGTTAGGATCCATTTCATTCTACCGACGCTTCGTTTTTAATTTCGCCGTAATAGCTTTCCTTCCGAATGCCCTTCTATGGAAAATATTCCCAGCTTCCCTGTTATTGAACCGCAAGGCTTCTGCCCATTTCACCCAAATCAAAGAGAAGCTCAGTTCTGTCCCCATTATTCGGCTCCCCAACCCTGCAAAACCATTTGGGATCAGGACTGACGCGTCCAATGAATGATTGGGTTGTGTCCTAATGCAATACAATGACGATTCAAGTCATACTGTTTGTCGTAGAATAAACTCTCAAAGATATACCATATATAACTATTGGTTGAGGAAATTATTCTTATATTTCGAGTGCGTGGTAATCTAATTGACCAAGGTTATTTATCTTCAATATGCTTAAGAAGTGGAACTAAGCTCAAGGATAATTATATGGCTATCATTAATAAAATAGAGTTTTATTAATTAAACTATCAAAAACACACAGAAAGAAAATGTTCACATAAACGGAAAATGGAAAGGGTCGTGGGAATATCTGACTAATCCGAGGATTAAGATTTGGAGAGATTTAAAAAGGTAAACAAATAAAAATTAAAGGGGGGGGAATGGTTCGCTAAACCATTTAAAGCACAGGGTAGAATTGACAAAAGGTTAGATAATTAAATGTAATGCTCAGCTTACGTAATTACAAAGTTGTTGTGCAGAGGAGGACGATGCGTAGGAATCTTCGGTCCACTGGCGAGTTCCAGCAGAAGGGTTCTTCGGGGGTTGTCCTTAGCGAAGGGGAAGGACTGTCTTTGAAGAGTGAGAGCAAAGTGTAACTCGGAGAAACGAGCGATCTTTGTGACAGCAAATCGGGGATGTTCTAGATGAACAATGGAAGTTATCGTTGAAACCAATCGTTCTCTTGAAGAACGTTAAAAAGGGGGAATCAAATTATCCTGACATGATGTCATGGGAATGAGAACCGTTTTTTGACGAATGGGCTTGAAGAACAATGGCTGTTCTAACGTTGTTCTCTTTCTGAACAACAGGGGGGGTTGAGAACCGTCTCTTTTCAACGGGCTCAAAGAACAATAGCTGTTATAACGTTGTTCTCTTTCTGAACAACAGGGGGGGGAGGGGTAGAACCGTTTCTTGTCAACGGGCTCGAAGAAGAATGGCTGTTCTAACGTTGTTCTCTTTCTAAATAACAGGGGGGGGGGCCTTATTGACTTGGCGTATCGAAGGCACAAACCTTGGCACTCAAGGGATATTGTCCTCTTTTGCACAATAAGGTGTTTGTCGAGGTAGATCTCCCTGGTGCACAAGGTAAGACCGGATCGGCGTGATGCCTTGCGAAGATAATCTGGATCTGATCTTAGTGGAAAATGCTATTGAATAAGTACCCGGAGCCCCCCTTGGCGTAGGGGACAATTGAGTGGGAGGCTCGGGGGAATGCCCCGGTCGCGCCTTGAAAAATACCTTATCTGCCCATAAGCCTAACTCAATCTGGCGAGATCACCGTGTGGAGGCGCAACGGGGGAATAACCTCCTTGGTTAAATATTGACTCAGGTGGCGATAACGCGCCCTGCTTTCTCTCGCAGATGCACGTGGGTAGCATGTGTTTGTTTCTAACATGTGATAGCGGCTAAATTTAAGTGGCCTCAGACCCTTCTATCACACTATTGCATATGCAAGTCGAAAGCTTTTGTCGCGTAAAAAGAACTACGCGACTATAGAACTTGCAGCTTTTGCAATTGTTTTGGGGGCTCAAAAGTTCTAGATGTATTTTCAAGGGAAATAATTCATTATTGAAACCGATCATAGACCGTTAGCTTACTTAAATAATAGTAAAATCCAAAATTTCAGGTTAATGCGCTGGAGTCAAATTTTAATGGACTATCAATTCCGAATATTTTATATCAAGGGTACTGAAAATTGTATGGCTGAATGCCTCAGCCTAAATCTGATATAAGGATTACTCCCTTCCTTTTAAAAATGTAGTCACCTAAGAACAATACCCTTCATTTGTATATGTAAATAGCTAAGAGTTTTTTGTCCTTTGTATAAATTGCCTGCAATTATTTTTGGTATTTTTCTTGTGATAATCATTGTTTTTTTTCTCTTTAATGTCACTAAGGCCTCACTAATTAGCATGTACCCCGGAAGGTAGCCAATATTCTCCACTTAGTATCTCTCCCATTTCTGTGGGGAATGGCAAAAAAATTTCCGTCTCCTACACACTTGAAAATCTTTTGTCTTGGGAAAGAAGGAGATATGGAAGTATGAATTCGAACGCGCCTTGTTGCTTAATTTTTATCAGGCCTAGGCTGTCGCCAGCTATGTTTGTTTTCCTTTATAACCATTGTTCCCCACTCTGATAGCGTTGACCGCCCGTTTGGCCGATGGTGTCTCCCTCGTCAAAACAGCGCTTATCAAACTCCTTTGTTTGCATTGTCTGACGCCATGCTATCCCTTGGGACTTCTCTCGTCTATCGGCCCCCTTGCCCCAAGGCGAAACGCCCCTATTTAAGACGAATTGCCTAGTTCTCATCAGAGAGTGCGAGTTAAGAAGTCTTGTCGCTCAGATCAAGTGCATATGTATCCCAGTCGAACCGAGCTTCGTCGTCGTGATCTGTTGAGCAGATCCTCTCCTTAATCCGCAATGTTCAGAGGGAGATTACCAGTACTTTATTACGTCCCGGAAGACTTTCCTGGGCTTGCCTCTTCTCATCCGTCTTCGTTGAGATTCTACGCCATCCGTTGGCGAGTCTATCTGTGCCCCCTTCTCCGGAAGTCGGAGTAATCGCAAACCCGTTGGAGCTCCCTGAACGCTCATGCTAAATGTTTGTTTTACGAAGACCTGGCCCCTGGTCTTCGGCTCCCGTCAATCATCCGAGGTAATCCAGAATCATACCCTCGTAAGTCACCTCATTCTCTCAATTACTAAGAAGACCCCATAATCGCATAACGAAATGATTTAGTGATCTTACTCCTTTTATTTAAACCATCGAATAAATTAATAGTTTCAGGGCCCAGCTTCCATTAAATCCTGGCCGCTTTAAATTTCAGTGTCAAGCTAACCTTTGTGCTAATTTCCATTATTATTCTTGTCTCCATATTTAAATATTTATCTTGTATTAAAGCTTATTTTTGCAGAGGTGTTTTCTTAAATAATTCCTGTGTTGGATCTGGCAAACGAGTTTCCCTTTCGAATAGCGAACCTGTAATTAAGTGGCACTCTTACTTTGGGAGGTCATTGCCTTCCCTTCGCTGCATACCTGCCTAAGTACAGGGCCGAGTTTGCCGGTCTGACTCAATTACGTATATACTAAAATTAGACAGTACGACATACTGTGTTGTTCCTCGATATATATTTATATATATATATATATATATATATATATATATATATATATATATATATAGTGCATGTACCCAAAATTCTAGCCATTATTACCATTGTAAACTCATCCCTAGTAGGACGAGAAGTGGTTCAAGAGGATGGTTAATGGAAAACGGAAAAAATATTTATTGTGGCGCAACTAGCCGTGACAAATGGTAAGTGGGTGGAAACCATCGAGGATCGATGATATTAATAATTTAGATAAATAAGGAGAAAGATCGAGAGCGATATATAGTGTGCGTATATGTATGTTGGGCTAACCTTATATAAGATGATTTCACGCATCGGAGAACTTACTAAGTCGGTGCTTTTCTAAGTGAAAGATCTTGTCTCCATGGAGATCATCTTTGTACCTAATTCCGGATATTATTTAAATATTCTTTTGTGATCTTTTGTCAAATTCTAGTATTCGCCACAACAAACTGTGGAGACCCATATTCCTAGTATGTTACTGGTAAACTGATCTATCCTTTTTTAAATATATCTGATCAATTAGATTATAAAATAATTGCAATTTCTTTGCTGATCGAATAAATTAATATTTTTTGGCAATTTCATTACTATACCTGGAAGTTTGAAGTCAGTACGTGGCCACAATACTTTTACAGGGAGGCCTATTCGAGATTTTTATTTTTGTCAACCCATCAATTTGCTAGTTGAAAGAGATAATATTTAGTGAGTCACAACTAAATACTCCAGGTATAGTAATTGCTTGTTGATTTATATTTTGGTATAGTTGCATTTCTCTGTTGTATTTTTAGTCGTGTGCGACTCTATACTCCACTATGTCCTCGGTCGGTTGGTCCCTGTTTTTCTTTTTTTTGTTTTGGTAATAACATTGTAACTATTCGGCCGATTCTAACGAAATTTGAAACTCTTTTGTTGTTTTACATTTCTTTTTCAAAACTTTACTCATATTTATCGGTTTCTTTTTCCATGGCCTTCAGCGATCCCCCCTTTTTTGTTAACTAACCTAATGCGTTGGTTCCGCGCCTTTCAAGCTTAGGCAGTGGGACTAACAAAGTTGAAAAGATAAAGGTATTTTTTTCAGGTGAGATTCTCTCAGCGGAGTCAACAAAGAGAACCCTCATTAGTTCAGCGTTTATAACGGTAAATGAAATGGGGAAGAGTTGAGAAGAGGGAAAGTTGAAGGACAGGCTCTGTTCTCCCGAGAATGAGAAATTGTGTACTTTCCTTGAGTAACCTCGGAATTGGGCCTTACCATCGAAAACCATTGGACCGTACTTTGAAGGGAAGAATGTTGAAGCGTCGAGAGGAAGTCAAATTGTGGCGTGGAGTTCAATCTCAAAAGAGGGAGAGAAGCCTGGAGGAAAATTTCATTTCTCTGCGTACTAGTGAGTTTGGAGACGATGAAACCACCAAAGAAAGGGAGGTGAGGCAACTATCTAGTACATTTGGAAGCGCATCGATTCCTACATTGCACATTTTCCTTACAATACTTGTAACTTGGTTAGATTTGTGCGCCTTTGAAGTGAAGAGCGCTTGATGGCACAGATTTGAATCCCTTCATTTATTTGACGTGTAAATTATATATATATATATATATATATATATATATATATATATATATATATATATATATATATATAAGCTTTTTTAATATTCATTCTTACTTTCATGAGGCATAATTTCATTAAAGTAGACTTACGAAAAATATTTTGAGAAATTAAATTTTGATCCTCCAATTATACTGATAGAGTGGGATTAATTTCGGCTCTACACATCATACAATCTTTTATTTGGAATCACTCCGAAGTTGGCAAATGTTGTATTAGGAGAGACGCAAGTCTTTTTACAATATCTCCTGTTATCCTTAACCTCATTTTAATTTCTTATAAATGCATAAAAGATGTGGTTTGCTTCACTATTCCCTTCTTTAAGAAAAACTACATCTCCCGAATTAAGGACTTTTTGCTTAACTGAACAGTATCTATCTATCTTTGTGATCCATTGGTTGTTAGAATAAGGCCCTCTAAGCTTTTTTTATGATAAAGTATCATAGGATTTTTCAAACCTTTCTTAATTTTTCATAGGGTGGTGTGCAGAGTTCTTTCTCTCTCTCGATGAACGCGAATTAAATTAACAGATATTAATCTACAACCAGGAATGAGTCGATCAGAAGATATAAGTTCTGATATATTTCACCTAACATCCCTAAGGCCAAGTTTAAAGAGTATTGGTCTTTTCTTCACAAGATGAATAATGTAACTTATCATAAAGTCAACTCATAATAAATGGTCTGTTAATTTTGATTGCTACAATACCAATCGTTTGTTGATGTTTAGACATCATTCGATTATCTAGCCAAAAGTACTTTGACCTATATTATGTGAAACGTTAAAGTTATAACCTCTAACTGTTCAAGCTCATTCCGAAAATATTTGATTTTTTTAGTTCTCTGAGACTGTGATCCAAAATGGCTTTTAGCTAATTGTGCTACTACATACCTGTAACGATTAACTTGAAAAGATCGAAAAATTTCCTTTCCAAAAGATCATGGCAAACTTTTATGTTTACTGCTCTTCATCTTGTACAAGTTATGCAAAGATGTAAAACTTTCTTCTCATCATTGTCTGTTTGGAAATCATTAAGTTTAAATGATCGATATATATATACTCGTATGTTATAATCAGAGACAAAGCGAGAAAAGACGCGCGCGGTCGCCCCTTTCAAGGAGAGAGAGAGAGAGAGAGAGAGAGAGAGAGAGCCCAGACAAACCGGAGTGATCTTTTTAATCCACCCTTAAAAAGGCGCAAAATCGCGAAGGCCGTGATGGGCTGAAGGCTCGACTTCGTGGAAGGCTGAGATGTGCTTAAGAGCAGCTAGAGTCCCGCCGGAGATTATCTCACGTTTGTGTGAGTCCGGAAAAGTTCAACTCGCCCGGCAAAGGGTCTGTCAACTGGAACCCTCCCCCTTCAGGCGCGTGGAAAAGTCCCTCCGCCTCACCCATATAAAACATCCGACGCAAGCCTTGGACGCCAGTATCCGCCTGTGTCAGAGTGTACCCGTTGTTCTGGGCGAACCCTTGCAGAACCCGTTAATATCCGTGTATTTTCCTAGAACTCGCGTGAGTCAACCCCGTACACATTAGTACCGGCTACCCGAACGCGACGCGTCAAATTCTCGATTCGGTGTTCTAAATCTGAAGGTCAGATTTGAGTTCATCTCGTTTAATAGTCGTTCGTCAAGAGACTATTATTTTGGACTCTGCGCCGTCTCTAGCAAGGCATGATTACTCCCTCGGACTAAATCTTCGAGGTAACCGCAACGCGCAACTCTCCTGCGCAAGCTCTTAGCCCCCTTTAAGCCTCCGTCATTTGGGATTCGCGTGCGCTCAAGGTCCATTTGTGTGTATGACGTTCGACACCGCCCAAATCGCTCTTTGATGCCAAGACTCGTTTACATCTCCTATGTTATATACCTTCCTTAAAACTCTCTTTAATTTTGTAAATATATGATTTGCATAGTAGTAAAGTATATTTTTGTACTCCGTGTCTATTACCCCCAAACCTTCTAAGATAGCTGAGAGTTGGCCAACCTAAACTGCACTCTGAAACTCAATTAAACTCTGATCTGTATTTGTAATTTCACCCACGCTCATAGCAGACTAATCCGTTCATAGGCCTCTCTCTCTCGGGCTGAGGAATTCAGAAAAGGTTGGGATCTAACCTCAATCTATGACACATATATATATATATATATATATATATATATATATATATATATATATATATATATATATATATATATATATATATATATATATATATATGTACCACGGAAAGAAAGTGAATAAAAAACAGATTGGAGTTAGTACTTTCGTCTATTTGACATTTTCAAACTCAATGGTAAGAAAAATAAGACACCCAGTATTTATACAAAGCACGTTTCCCTATGAGGTCAACATTTTAATGCTATCAGATAAGTCGGATTTTAGAAAAAGTGATAAAATTGGATCTAGCGAAAACAGCCCTGGGGTAACGTTGAGATTACTCTCCTTTGCGTGGGAGATTAAAAATGATTCCAGGATATTTCTCTTTATAAAATCATTACTATGGATTATAGTATAAGTTTTTGACTAGTTAATTCCGTGTCCTATCTCGGAATTATGGACAGCTAAGGCATTATTCAGATAACCCTTAATTACTGCATTTTTGTGTTGTTGGGTCCTTATGGAAACATTTTGGGAAGTTTGGCCTACATAGAATAAATTACAATCTAAACATGGAATTCGGTAAATTACATTATTATCATTATTGGAACTATGCGTTATTAAGAGATTTCTTAATGTATGATTGTATTTAAAGGCTACCTTATTATTAAGTTGTTTTAGAATGCGCACTACAGACATAAAATTATCATGATAGAGTAAAATTAATAGGTTTTTACGAGGTTCTATTGTCTCTAATTTACAATTAAAAATGTTTCTTTGGCTATATTCATACCCTTTTCTAGAAAGTATTTTGGATAGCATAAATTGGTAGCAATATCTTCATTTTTTGCGTATTCTTTATCTATATAGTCGGGACTACATATTTGAAGAGCCCTAAGATACATGGAGGGAAAAACAGCAGATTTTATATTTTTGGCATGACTTGAATAAAAATAGACATAAGATAAATTATTTGTCGGTTTCCTATAAACAGTAAATTTAAATCTATGTGGTTCTCTAATCATTAGGACACCCAAAAATGGAAGGCTCTTATTTACTTCCTTTTCTATGGTGAATTTAATTGACGGAACCAATAAGTTGATAATTAAAAGCAAACTATCGATGTCAAAACTATTGTTTAAAATTATCAGGATGTCATCAACATACCGGAACCAAACAATTTGAGTAGACCCAGGAGGGAGGAGCAACCTAGTTTCAAGAAATTCCATATATAAATTTGACAATAAGGGAGATAAGGGATTACCCATAGCCAATACCAAACACTTGTTCATAGAATTTGCCGTTGAAACTAAATTTACATTTTTGAATACATAAACAAATATGCTCAATGATCGTATTGGTTGGTAAAGGGAGGTCATAAGCATTTAGAATATATATATATATATATATATATATATATATATATATATATATATATATATATATATATATATATATCTATTATTAAACTGGTGTCAGGTTTATTGAGGTTAATCTTAATTAATCAATTGGTTAACCTTGCGTAAATTGTTAAATTTTTGGCTAATCTTGGTTCCGGTTCTGGAGAACAAAAGGTGAAGAATTACTATTGCATAACTACTTCCGCAATTGTATTTTTACTGTTCCCATTTATTGATTTTTTTAAAAAATTATTTTGCGTAATCGTGCATCACCGTTATATTATTCCTACACGGAATTGAATATTTGTCCTTCAAGGCCCTATTTCGTCTGCCGTAAGTTGAAGGTACAGTAAAATTTGCATTGTTGTCACTCAACGTGCTATAACTCTCGTCTGAACCACAGTGAGTGCGAAGTAATTGCATTATATTTCGCGAGTGTTTTCCCCTTTGTTGTTCGTGATTTCATTAGATCAAGCAACCACAACGGAAGACTTCGAGGAATTTTTGAGGACCAAGATGCAGATTGGTCATGATTGGCAGTAAGGTCCTTGCACTGACTTTCCAACCCCAGTCCACAGAGGACATTTCAACATCTAACCATTCCTGGATCTGCTGGTAAACTCTAAGGCTGTAGCATTTGACTGAAACTGATGTAGGAGGAAGTACACCAGATTGAACTGGCACTGTGGTTTTATCAGCCTTTACAGAATTTCTCATACCTGAGAACAATGATGGCATGGTTATGATTGCCATTGTACAGCAAAACTAGGGTTGTTTCAATGGCAGAGATGATGTCATCTTTATTCGCTCTAGGCTCCTGAAAAATTTTGCCTGATCTTGAAACTGACTGTCAGATTTGATCTTTGAGATTCATAGTTTCTTGCCCAAACAGTAAACATCAGACGTGGTATCAAACCTAAGAATAGCCTGCAAGAACAGAATGTTGTTAGTGACAACACTTCAAAGAAGGGTTCATATTGTAAGGATGTTCCAGCATCTATTTTCCTTCTGGATTGCCCCTCTAGTTTCAGGTCCAAAGAAGACGTTATTCCTCACGTTCTTTGCTTAATAGATGAGAAGCAAAATCCGATCTTTATCGTCCCCAACCAGAACGGTTCCTTGCTTAGTTGCTGATGTTATGTCCGATTGCACGATGAAGACATCAGCGTCTCCTCTTGCCTGGTGGATCTCGCACCCTGTTTGTTCCAACCTCTGAAACCACAAGGCAATGAATCTCTATTTGTTCTCTTTGTTAGCGGGAAACTCTTCCTTCTTGGTTTGAATTGCAATGCTGGAAATAAAGTACACTGTTACACAAATTGTTCCACCTGATCTCATATGAACAGAGTTCTTGGTGCTTGGTATCTCACTGTACCCATCAAACACAACAATTGCTCTGTCATACGTTCTAACGATATAAAATTGTATTGCTCAAAAGTCTGGTCATATGTGGCTCCTCTAGTACAGGGAGGCGATGCATGAGAGCTCCACCATCCTAGACATATTAAACGTTTTAGATGGTTTAAGAAGTTTTACAACCTCACAACATCAAAAGCATCTGCCAAAGTGGATTTTGTGGTTGGTCGAATTGCATTGGCTCACTCAAACAGAGCTGGGAGATAGTGACATGTTTGTGATTGAAGACATTTGTAGCTTGCCATTCTTTGTACCAGCCCCTGAAAGAGAAGCCGAGGATCTATATGTAAATGCCCATCTTAGATCTTTATGGTTGACTTTGTATCCATAGAGAACGCTTGGTCCTTCTGCCGGAATATGTATAAGGCAAATGAGTTTCCCTCCATGGAAGCCAAGATACACTTTCCAATGCTCATAGACTCATGTACATTGACAGATGGTTGTGCTGTTTTCGTCTGATCCTTGCTTCTACGTTGGACCCTGGTGTAAAAGTTCCGATGATACTCATGCCCTGAAAGGTGTTCTTGCCATCTAGGGTTCTGATGTTATGGTCAACATTGTCAACTGCATATTGCAGGAAATTCTAAGCATCATAGTTTATTGGGGATATCATGCTCAGTCATAGAAGCACATCACTCATACCTCACCACTTAGGCATACGAACAACAAAATCCATGACAATTCAAAGCCTCAATCAGCCAGGCATCCATTTGGCCATCGTATGATGTTCTAAACGAAACCCTCTTCCCTCCCTTTTTCCTTACTACCCCTCCCTATTTCTATTTTCCTCATCCAGCAATCTTCTCACTCGCAAGCGGATGTCATTTGTAGCATAGACAACCTTGCTGCTCCTGAGATCTGGAGGATTATGTCGTGCCCTCCTTGCCCTAACACTCTCAGATCTCCTTCGCTTGCGGTTTCAATGTCTGCAGAAGAATCTAAGTCTATATATCTATGAGGGACGCCGGCCTCAGGCTTTTCCTACACGACTTGCACACACACAAACAGGAGTATGCACCTGTGACCAAGTAAACTTCCGACCGAGCTTTTGGCTACTTGTGGGAACTTGGATTGAAAGTAGTAGTGCATTTGTACCCTCAAAGCAATTTGCAGTGGGGCTATGAGTACTCTGGCTCAAGATGGTTGCACTATCACCTGACCTATGGAGATAGCTTGATATATCTTTTACAGCAAACACAATCTTCAAAAATGTCTTCAGACAGTCAGGAATGTATGCAAGCGCAGCCCCACTTGGTGTTATTTCATCATTAGATGGATACAGCCATTTGACTATTTGATGTTTTGATATCATCATTCTTGAGAAGCTGTGCAGCTGTCTTTATTATTTGAGCTTTCTCCTGCTCAGGATCTTTGTGTTTTTGAGAGTGAAAGTATTGCGGAATCCTGGAAGATGTGTTGTGGAATGTATCAACATTTTGTTTCCCATACTACTGTTCATAAACCACTCTCTCGAGCTATGCTCTCTTTTTCGATGATATCACATCCTCTTTGGCGTAAAAACACCGTGGGTTCCCCATCAGCAAGTGATTTGTTGCAGAATACATGTGTCCATCTTGACTATTCAGCTACATGAAATGGAAAATATATTAGACATTGAAGAAAACTCATAAAAAATTCATAAATTTACTATTTGTAAGTAATGTTTTCTATAAATAAACTATCAAATAATCTGTTTTATCAAGTAATAGACAAGTTAAAAGTTTTGACATCATGTTAGGCATTTGCAAACATAATCATTATGTTACCGACACGGATTATGAGTATGTATAAAGCCAAATTGTTCTCCGTTCTTGGAAAGGTTGGTCCACTAATTAGATTTTCTTACACCTTTGATGTTATAGAGCAACTCATGAGCGTTGTTTTGGTATATGGTTTATTTATATTGCAATTTGTTTTGAGTGCTTCTTTATTTCACCTAGAATATTAGAGAAGAAGGGAGGAATATGAGTCTTAGCTTAGCCGAAGCGACATTCATAGGACAAAAGGTGTTGCTTAGAGGAGCAGCAATCTGAAAAGAGGTGCGAACTGCTGCATCTTTTGCAAATATTTAATTCAAATTACCTTTTGCTCCTAAATAAAGACATTTGATACACGAGGCACTGAAAAAGTTAATGGGCTCCTCTAAATATTGTAGAAATAAAACTTTGAAATTTAGGGTTCTTATTTGAAAGAGAATTTGAAATAGAAATTTTGCCGTTGGAGGCTTCTTCCTGGTCATTCAAAATGTTTGTCTTAAAAGTTTGAATTTATCAAAAACATTTTAAAAGGAAATTGGAAAGGGCATGTTTTAAAAGAAAATTTAAATTTAAAGAGGGGAGTTTGAATAATTTCAGCATTTATCATAATTAAAGTTTGCCTTCTAATTTTGGGTTGGTTTAAATGATAATTCGTCTCGAAATTGATTATCAGGAGGTATTCTTGCTAGACTTCGTAAGGTGGCAGAATAGTCATTGACAATATCCGATAGGTTATCGGGAGCCAGCTTTTGTAGTTAATCTTGAGTTATCTTTTGATTTTTTCAAGCAAAATGCTATGGATGATGTGGGATAAAAATTATATAACGGAGCTTTTATTTTCAAAGAAATCTACTTCAAAGTTTTTAAGTTCGTAAAAGATGGAGCGAGTCTCATTTAACCATAGAGTTAATTTCTCAAAATTACAATCTTGCGTCGAAAAGGCGATCATAATCTACTAGAAATTATGTTCCTTTTATAAAAATATTCATCCCCTAAGAGCTGAAGGGCAAACTAGTAATTTTCCTCGGCATTACCCTAGTGTTTTAGGATGGTATATGCATAATCTCTCAGATAACCCATATGATATTGCGTGTTTAGCTCTCCTCAAAATATTATGCTTGGGACTCAGAAGGTTTTTAAATTGGGAGATAAAAATGAGAAAAGGAACCACAAGGGAGTGAATGGGGCAGAGTTCATTTAGGTTCTGCCAGCCAAAACCAGTTAATATCTCTTTAAGATCCGATTTAGAGTCGCGGGTAGAATTGGGATAATTTAGGTTAGTGATTTTTACCATTCCTCGAAAGAGATTTCATTTGAGATGAGACTTTGACGTCGTAGTTGATTTGAGAAGACGTCTCTCCCCCAAGTAAGGACTCATTCGACTCCTATGTATATGTCGTAATAATTTATATGTTTGAAAAACCCGTTGATGAAATTGATTCAGAGAAGCAAGGAGAGATTCAACGAAGTTTAATTCCGGTTGCAAATCAGCTTTGGGTATGGGTTGGACTGAACTTCTGCTCTAACTTTGTTGTGAATGAGGGTTATCTTACATTTGATTATATCTCGTCTTTTAAAAAACTCTTTAACTGCCTGTTTATATTTCGTGATGATGGTTACACTATTCTTACAAGCCATTTCGAATAAAGGTTTAAAATTGCAATTTACTAAGTGAACAAGTAATTTGAGAAATTTCAAAGTTGAATGAAATTTAAGCAATTCCAACCACTAAATTTCAACGAAAGTGACGCAATTTCTCAACCAAATGAAATTAATTGATTAATTATGAAGAATAGTTCTAACTTTTATATTGAAACGCTATCAATTTTCATACCAATCAATATTTCAAGTTTGTTAATTCTTATGCCTTTAATTAAAAACCAAAGATCAAAGTACTGATTGATTTTATAGTATATTGTAAAAATATTGAATATAAAAGAGAAAAATGGCTAAGATAATTAGTTAAATTAACTTTTGTATTGAAGAAATCATTTTTTCCTCTTCAGAGCTGCCACAAAGCGAGTTTAACTCTCAAATTCAACTCGTTAATTTTACGTTAGTTGCTTAAATCAAGAGAAAAAAAAAGAGGTATCGAGTGAGTGAAAGAGTTTGCTTGTAGATGTTTAAATTAGTTCGAATTGTGTGTTGACGTTTGTATCAGAAATAATTACAAACAGTATTTTCTTAAATGAGTCTGAAGTGGAAACATAACTTCACTTACCTCACTCGACGTATCCACTGTGACTTGATTTGAATCACGAACACAAATAAAAGAAACGAAGCAGAAGAGAGAAAAGGGGGTATTTTTACTCATGCAAAGGGAAAAGAGGGGCTTAGAGGGTTAAAAGTATCCACCTTAATTGAGGTTGAACGCACTCTGCCTGGGCGAGTTGTACTTATGTAAATATTTTTTATCCCGAATCAAAATTGTAAGGAGGTAAGGCATACCTACCCCTATCCCCCCGAGATGGGTTCTTACAGGTGCGCAAATATGTGAATTCTCCCGCCAAGCTGTGATGGAAGGAGGCGGTCCCTGGACTAATTAAGTCACCAAGGATGTTGATATAAAATTAACGTTCAATTAGAGCGGGCTGTGAACAAGCGTACATGGCCCAATTTTAACAGCAGTGCAATAATTAATATCATTAATGATGATTTTTGTTAGATGACTATCTTTGGTCAAGAGAATGGATAAGTTTGATGCTAAATTGTCATACAATTATTTAATTTACATTTTAGATGTAAGATACAGTTTTTGTCATAAGAAAAATCTAAGATGTGAAACGATAAAAAAATTGTTTACAAGTTACAATTTAAACCTAAAATTAATCTGAACCCCGGAGAAATGTTGCTTCTGGTCATTTGAAATAACAAGTATTTTGTACGACTAAAAATATTTCGACATGGAGTTCATGAGAAGTTATTTCTTAGAATTCTCTTCGTAAATGGAAAGAATTAGAGTATAACAGGATCAAATGCAAAAAAAGCCTGTTTCGTTTTATTTTTAAATAAAGGGATTAGCTATATTCAATTAAAATTGTAGATTTCCCCAGCATATGGCTTGTTATTAAAGTATTTATTTAAGATCAGGGATTAATGTAATTAATTTTCTGAAGGAAATGAATCTTGCTACCTTAGCCTGACTCTTGTTTCCTGCGATATAATAAAACTTTACCAATTCATGTTCGCATATTTGAGAAAAATACGGCGCATTTTTGTATTTTTAATATAAACTGTCCGAATGTTACGTCGGTTCTGTGACTGGAATTGGCCGCACACAATTCTGAGCAGACGTCACGATAAATTCTCATCGAACACGTGACTCCTATTGGTCACAGCATTGAGCTCACGGTAGGAATAGATTGACTGTAGCAGTCATCAACTAATCCATATTTATAATTATGAATATAGGTTCCATGGTCTTTAATATAACTACAATACTGAACAATACAATTATCGAAGTACATGTTAAGATGATTGTATGATGTCATTTATCGAGCCTATGTATCAGCGAATCGTAATTCAATCCCCATAATTCGCCTGCTTTCAAATGCTTTGACAGTCTTGCTATATTTTGGGGATTCAATTTTTCATTGCAAAAAAGCGATTTTTTTATAATAAATTTTAAGCTGGAAAGGTTGTCTGGCTCTGCTTAAGAAGCATGTTAAAGCTTTAAGCTCGACACTGAGAAAGCTATCGTTTTTAAAATTGTCTGTTATATATACGCATAACTATTAAATTAATTGATTTAGTCTATATGAAATTGCTTTTTCTCCTGTTTCCATTACTAAAACTACCAATTTTAGATTGTTAATTAGAATGTATAGTGATAAGCTATTTTATATTAAATTTAAAATGGTTAAAATTTATTGAATGTTGTAGGTTCCTCTAAGATTTCTAAAGGGTAAGCAACATGTTAAATTGCTCGTTAGGGATGTATCTACTAGAGACTACATATTGGAAGTGTCATAAAACAACATATAAACATGTTAAAATGCGAACCAAGATCTTCAGTTATTGTTTTCGGAAGCAAAAAGTGATCGTGATTGTCATTGTTTTAGCTTTAGACTCTGTAGTGTTGAACTACGAACATAGACAATGTGCTTAGATCGTTTCTATCAATATGGGAACAAAGTGAACGAAGAGTAATATGATTGGAGTTAGTGGCTACTCCCATGGCATGGATGTTTTAACTTAATGTTTTGATTTTTCAGTTTATTCATTTTTGCATGCGTGTATCGTTCATTATACAAGGGAAAAAAAAGTTAAAAGAGTGAGGCAATCTCTATTCTATCATTTATATTTTTCTCATAGAGTCAATTCTTCCTCTACGTCTCTTCTAATTCATTTTAATCATGAATAATTTCATATAAATAGGACAGTTTGTATGTCTATTGTATCGCTCATTAACAATGGAAACAAAATCAATTTTCGTTTAATTCGTGTGTTGTTTTGATTGGTAATTTCTATTAACTGCTAATTAAGGCTTTCCAAAAAAGTACGCGGGAAAATCACCAGCAAGGAGCTGCCTTCAGTAGACTGTTTCACTGGCAGCGACACAAGCCGCAACTCGCCACCTTTCCCCAGTGCCATGAGAAGTCTTAAACAAAATTGAGACTTCCTGGGCTTCTAAACATTTATATTTTACCCCTTTATTCCAAGTCAGTCCTCACCTCGTGTTTTTGGCGGGGGTTAATTTGTGGAGGCATGGTCCTGGCACTAAAATTGTACCAGCAAGTGCCTCGCAAGATTAGGAAGAATTGCAACAAATTTCCTCACGGATGTACATATCTATCTATTTGTAAACTGGTCAGGGATTAAAACGGGAAGCCGTGAATCCAGATGTGAATAAAAAAATGGCGATAGAGTAATAAAACGAACATTTTTTGTCTGGAAATGTAATTAAGCCGATAAAGCTGGCGGCTTTTCAGCCATGAAAAAAATTTCTATCAAAGAAGGGAAAATGGAAAGTGCTATAAAATCATTAGCGTCGAGAGAACAAAATCCTGCCCAGTGGGTAGAGATAAAAGCATTGTTTCTCCGGTGACGAAAAGAGACCACGCCTCCTATACTATTTATAGAAGAAAAATAGAGAATTTGAGAAAAGGAAATTCATTTACTCTTGGGTAGACAGTTAAGTCAGATAGACGAAGCCCCCGTTGTAACCGCCTAAGACTTGTTCTGGTAACACTCGCTTTTCTGACTGTAAACGCGAGCTTCACTTTTGTCTTGCTTGTTTTTGTTTGCTGGAATTAAACATTTTTTTTTTACCTAAATTCCTCTCAGGCCTTTCTCGATCACAAGCCTTCGGTGAGCCCAACCAAGCCGATATATTATTTGAGTATCTTTTGGAGTCAGATACGAGAGTTAACACCACCTTTTACCTCATTGGTGGGACTTGAGGGACCTCTCTAAAATAGCCTTGTCATTTTTAACCTTTCAAACTGGTGATGTCCTTTCTCTCCTGGGGTTCCTTATCCTCGCTTATAAAACCTGGTTACCTCCTACCTTTAACGTTCTTCTGCCATAAAGCAGGTGACAGTGAGTCATCCAAAGAGGTGACTGGTTACCCCTATAAAGTGGTAACCCGAGGCTTCCCATAAAGAGGTGACTATATATTCTCGTACCTATTTCCTCAAAGTGGTGACTTATACCCCCCCCCCCCTCATAAATTATTTCGGCCATTCATCGCTGGTTGTCGCCGGGAGGAATAAGGCTTGCCCCGCCCTCTTGGCTCCGTCTGTGGTGGTGATTTTTAACATATCTGCATTCATCCCTTAGTCTATTTTACAAAATGACTCGGTGGTTGAATGGCTGCCTGGCTGATTTCGACGGCTGAGTAGCTGTACTTCCGCAGGCTAATTCTGCGGCATGGATTCAGTAGAGGAGATATTTCTAAATTTTACCTTTTGAATAAAAAATAATCCTTTAAAAATATTTGATATTTCCTTTCTAACCTTTTTTTAGTGTTTAATAAGGTAGTAAGACTATTTCAATCATTAAATGATTCCAAATAGCAGAGAGAGGTATATGAAAAATAATTGCAGGAGTGCCATCCAGCCAAAGCCTCGTTGTGTGTGAGTCAGCCAGTCAGCCTTTTGGCCATCGTATGATGTTCTAAATGAGATTCTCTTCTTGCATTTTTCCCTTTCTACCCCTCCCCATTTTTATTTGGCTCATTTATCCATCTACTCACCCGCAACGGGTAGTGATGTGTAGCATTGGGAACCTTGCTGCGTCTGACATCTGGAGGATTGTGTAGTGCCCTCCTATCCTAATGCTCGCAGATTTCTCTCACTGACCCGGGTCCCTTAGTTTTACCCTTACGGTCCCAATGCATTTAGAAGGATCTGCGCCTATATATCTATGATGGACGGCTTGCACAGACACAAACACGGGTATAAACGTGCGACCAAGTAAACTTCCGGCCGAGCTTTTGGCTACTCGTGGAAATGGTAGAAGGTAGCGAGCCTCACTTGGTGCTTCACTAGATAAAAGTTTTCCTAGTTCCTTTCTCTTTCCGCTGGAAGCAACGTCCCATGGGTTCGCTATTATCCTCGAATTAGAATACTCGCAAGAGTTTCCTAATTTGGAGAGTAATTAAACTAACTTTTCGATAGGAAAAGAGACCATTAATTCAGTCAAGTTGAGACAGAGTTCATTCCTTTCACCTCACGTCGAAAAGACTCGAAGTAACGCCTTTCATCTAGGACCTCTCTATTTTTCGCTAGGAAACCTAGGAAAACCTAGCCACAATTCAATAGCAAAGGTCACCTCTAATCGTCACATTTTCGAAATCGTAGTCTGACTCCACATCGGAGGCTACTTCTTTCTTTTCCCAGAATGTTTTCCATACCCGTTCTCGTATCTTTCCACCGAACTAATAGACCATTCAATTTAATTTGCACATTCCAAAACTTTGTAAGAAAAATGGACCATGCACTTCACTTGCAGGGCTCTCCACATTCCTACGTGTCCTGGCCTAATTGCCCCACCTCCCTCTTTTGGTTGTTTCGAGCACCCCCAAACTCCCTACGACGCAAGGGAATGAAGTTTCCCTCCCCACGCCCTGGGTTCTTTCCCGCTTTCCGAGATCGAACCCGAGATAATTCACCTAGCCTCGACGCGAAAACACCCCCTCTCAAGACTCCCGACTCGTTCTGTTTCCTCCACTTCAAAGTATGTTCCAGTGGTTTTAGATGGTAAAATCTCAATTTCGAAGCTACTCAAGGTAAAGCACACGGACCTAGTCCTTCGAATTTTCCCTCTTTTCATCTCTTCCCCGTTTCAGTCACCTTTCTTAACAGTTACTTAACGAGGGTTCTTTTGGCTAACTTCGCTTAGAGAATCTCCCCTGAAAAGACCACCTGTATTTTTTTCAAAACCTTACTCTTATTTATCGGTTTCTCTTGTCCCTACCCTTCAGCCATTTCCCTTTTCCTTAACAAACCTAATACGTTGGTTTCTGCGCTTTTCAAGCTTAGGCATTGGGACTAACAACTTTAACATAAAGTTAACATCATGATTATATTTTTTTTTATAATTGCTGTATTTTAACTGGGTTTGAAGTAAAGCGAATATATTGAGTCAAATAAAAACCAATTAATTCTTTTTAGTAATTTCATTTGAAGTGAATAATGCCATATTTTTATGTCACCATATTATTCATAATATTTAATTAAATTACTTAAACAATTATTCGCAGTAATCATCTACAAACACTGCTCTCTTTCTTTTCAATCTTCCAGAGTAAAGAGTATCCATTCCACGTCCTCCAAATTCACTCCGAGCAGCAATGTCCTCGTTGGTACCGGAGTTGAATCGAAGCAAAAGCAAACAGTTCCTACTGGCCTGAAGTTCTTTGTCAATAGTGACAGTGGTTTCAGTCATAGCAACTACATATTATCCACATATTTAACTATCTCTTGCTTCATCTCTTTCTTTATAGATCGTTTCTACAAACTGCATTGCAAGGATAAGCAGCGCCAAAGTACATGATGCTAGCTTTTCTTCGATCCCTTATATTTAGGGATGCTTGCCCTTAAAAATCTCCAGCGAGTAAATCAACCAATATCAATTTGACCAGCTCTCTGAGATGTTGAAGCATTAGTAGCCCCAAAGTACTTGACGGCAGCTTTTCTTCGCTAGGTTATATTTAAGGATGATTGCCATTTCATCTGCATCAAGTCCTTAAAATCGTTTACATTTGTAATTAAAATTAATTATTCGTTCTATATGAACTTAGTGGTTAGTCTTAACATATGTTTTAGGATACACGGCCACAAATTATGGATTATTCAACTTACGAAGATATTAAACTACTTTTAGTTGAAGATCTTCTGTCAGGTATAAATTTATCCATTTAATCCATTTAAACGGTTCTCGATATATACTTTTCCTCTTTCACACTATACATTCACTTCAATACATTACATTTAATATACCGTTATGCAGAATTCAACAGGACTGAACATTCAAATCATGATATTTTTAAAATTTCCGTATCTTCTATATCTCACTATTCCATGATATGTAAATTTAATCATACCTTGAAATTTCATATTTTTTCCAGCGACATTAAAGGCTTTAAACCCAGGCAACTTAGATTACTAATACTTTTCTCTCTCTCTCTCTCTCTCTCTCTCTCTCTCTCTCTTAGCTTTTACCATTACTGTTAATTAATTCGGATGCACAAATATCGAAAGATTAATACATAAACTGATTATCGTAATTGGAATATGACATAGTTGGGTGTAATCATAATAACTAAGGGGAAGAGGAGTGGATTTGTTTTTTTAAATAATCGGTTTATAAATCCATTTTGCCCAATTTGATTCGATCCTGGATTGATTGAAATGGTGATTTTCCAAAATAATATATATATTTTTTAATACTATTACTGAGAGAAGTATAGCATGGAATTATCTCGCTCTATAAAAGAGTTTGTTTATGTGTATTATTATTTGTTTGTTCGCTATAGGCGACCACAATTATGGGCCGATTATATGAAAAATTAGGACAGAGGCATATCTTTGAAAGAAGGTTAGTGGCTATGTTAATTTCTCCCATTCCTCCTAACACATTGCCTTACACCAGGAGCTGTGTTCACTATGAAAATAAATGAATAATGCAAAGTATCTTTAATTTCTTGATTTATATTTTAAAAATAACTTACAGATACTTATAAGGAATTTTTAAAAAACAGTTGTTATGTAAAGCAAGTAGATTTCCACTCCTAGCTAATTACTAAAAAATATTTTTAAGGTATCAAGAGTAGATGAAAATATATATATAATAACTAAAAGCAAGTAACTTTACTTTCAGGTTCAGTAATTTTTGTGAAATCTTTCGTCTAGACCCAACAAAAGGTGAAAGAGGGCGTTAAAGGTTCGGAAAAAAGCAACTCAAATTCAAATGACTATAAATACTAAAGTATTTTATATTTTTTAAGTTTATGAAGGCATTTTACTTGTCAAAAATATATAAATCTAAAAAAAAGACTTAGTTTAAAGAGTTGTTTTTCAATAAAACAACAACAGGAGCGGCTTTGCACCTCCTTACAGAAGGAGCTTGCCCTTGCTTCTCCATTTTGTCATTTCCTATCTATATAAAGAAATTTTATTTGTCACTTTAGTTCAAAGCAATGTTTTTCATATTATTTTCAGGATTGCCTAATTAAACTATGTTTAAAAAATATCTAGATCTATAACGAATATGTTTGATGAGTGAAAGGCCGTTTGTAACGGGGAAAATATAGACATTTTAGTATTTTCAGCCTTTTAAAGTTTGATTGAATTTTTAGTGGTAGTAGTCAATACATTTCAAATCAAAATTTTTACCCCTACGACGCCAGTTAAGTCAGCTAATCAGTGATGAAATGACAGAAGCAACACAATTACCGAAAAGATTTAGCTTATTTTTCAGTGTACTGACTTTTGTTATAATGTTTGGAGTGCAAATCTTCTACAGTAATTTCTCCTTGCTTTGAGACCGAGCAAGAAAACCAGAGTTATGTCTCTTTCAGTACAAAGCAGATCAAAGATATTATCTGAACCATTCCATATTTTCCAAATAACTTGAATTTATGCCCTAATACACTGCCGAGCAAAATAAGAGAACGCTTTTCCTTTATTAAAATATTTTCAAAATTATGACGAGTAGGTAAATGAAATTTCAACGGTACATAAAGGCATGCATTTAATATATATTTTTTTAAGATTACATATGATACAATCGTATATTCAAGAAATTATACCATATAAACTAACAAAATAAACTATGAGAGGTGCAAAATAAGCGAAAGATATTTACAGAATTCCTTAGGAAAAATAGACATTACAAACAAAGCACGATTTGAAAACCAAGAAACTTAATACACGTAATATGAGGTCTTGAAGCCTTTTTTATATTAATTCGGCGCAACGATGGCCACAGGACCTCACCAGTTTCTTGCAAAGGTTCGGGTTTTATTTTGTTCTATTTTTGCTCAATTTTCGTCCATAAATCCGCGACAGTCGAATGCTGCTTTGGAGTATAGTACGGTTCGTTGTCCCGCATAAATACTGATGGCTCGTTCAGAGATGCTCATGATGAAGGTAGTACAGTTGTTGTAAGGTAAATATTATTTACATTCTCATATAGCTTTCCAATTATTCACACTAGCAGATCAACTCCTTTAAACGTAAACATCCCTCATATCATGACGCTTGCTTCACCATGATTGACCCTCATTTTAACATATTTAAAGTTAAGTCTGTCACCTGCAGTGCATCTTACAACGCGTCTGCCATCAGATCCACCTCAAGTAAATTTACTTTCGTCATATGAATGGATTCTCTCTTAATCTTCATCACTCAAATCAACATGAGCTTTAGCATTTTAAGTTTTGTCTTCTGGTTCTTCTTGATGATGATTGGTTTGCTTGCTCGGGAATGAATGAGCTTTTAAATCAGATGCATTTAGGCGACTGGACACCGTGAAACCGCTTACTTCCTCGTTACTATTCGTATTAATTTTTTGAGAATTTCCTGATGCAGTCTTGACGGGATTCTTCAAAGAGAAGCGCCATTCGCTTTGTCTCCTTGGGCACTGGTTATGCGGGATCAACCGACATTTGCAAGAGATTTATAGGTTTTGATTTCATTTTATAAGTTCAGAACGCACTAAATTACACTTTAACCTTTATACCTCTCTTGAAATCACAGAAAAAGTCCTCCCGGAAGTCTTCCAGCAAACAATTCTCTGAGTCTAGACTACATGGTATGCCCAAAGGAGAGTTCTTGTTATCGGATTAAGGGAGTTAATGCTAATATCCTAATTAGGCTTAATATACAGGCACATCCGAATGTTTTCGGATACTTTGGAAGTTTTAGGAAATTAGACAAATACAGAGTCGTAAAGTTTTTATTTGCCTATCAAAATGAATATAGATAGCAGTGATATAAGGAGGAAATTTAGCAATGTTATATATGTTCTAAACAATCAACACTAATTAAACAAATGGAAAATTTGACAAAACGTAACAACAGAAGCATATAAAGGCAGCTCAGTAATGCACCAGAGTCACTTGGCAATGATGGGAGCACTTATTATTTGAGGTATTTTCTCTACATGAGTGCGACACCTGAGTGGTTAGATGTGGCCCACTCCTCTTTGAAACTTTTTTTTAGTTGCTCATAGGAAGCTAGCTGACGACGTCTTAAGACGTCTTTCAGGTTCTGCCCGAGGTTTTCCAGTGGATTAATATCCGGAGATTGAGGTGGCCAGTCCATAACCGTTTTATTCTTATCCCAGGACCACTGTATGATAGACTGATGACATGGAGCTTTGGACTGCTGAAAATCACATTCTGGGCATTTATGGAGAGGTATCAAAGATGGGGTAGCATGAAATCTCTCAGCACAACTTAAATTCATGGTGTTATCAAAAACGGTCAGACAACCCACTCCTGAACTTGACATGCAGGCTCCATACCATTAAAGATCGGACACCATTCTTTAATTTTATCACTATGCACTCTAGTTTATACTGCTTCCCTGACCACTTGCATAATCCAACGCTGCATGGGGTCGAAAACTATTGAGACTTGGACTCGTCGGACCATAAGACACGTTCTCACTGCCGCATGGTCCATTTTCGGTTAGTGCGTGCCTAAGTCATTCGAGGTCGCTTCTGCTAACTTTAGGCCATGTGCAACGGACTCTTCTGACGGATCCATTAACCCCGCCGCCAAACTATCCATTCGTGTTGCATCTAGACTGCGGTTCTCTTACGAACCCGAAGGCTTACTTGACCTTGGGTCGTCCAGAAAGAGGTCGCTTTTCGATGTTCCCACATTCTCTGATCATCTTTAACACTTTTGCAACTCTTGAATGGGAACTGCTAACCAACTGGACAAGTGTTAACAGTTGAGATCTCCCCCTTCCACCTGCAGTCTGCGTATCAAACTTTTTTCCTCGACAATATAATTCGTGTTTTCGCCTTTATCGTATCATTATCAGATACTGCTGACATGATACTCGTATATCATATTAATCAACAAATATGATGTTTTATATAAGGAATTTTTTACTGTATCATACCGCAAACTGATACCAGGATTTCATAGATTTCAATACCATCGCCCTTTTAGATAATTAAAGTAGTTATATCAAAGATCGTACTTTATTTTTCTTTCTAGATATATTGGACACTTGCATGCAAACCTACACCAAAATATTCATAGACATACCTAAATAATAAAAATTCCAGATGGGCGAAACTTTTTTCCGCAGCTGTATATATAGTATATATATATATATATATATATATATATATATATATATATATATATATATATATATATATATATATATATATGTTGTATGCATGTACTATTGAAGTCCACAGCTGTGGCAGCGTGTTTAATTTTAACTTGTATTTCCTTAATATTTCTTACAAGTTTTTTAGCGGGGTCTTCGAGGCGAGAAAAAACATCCGCGAATGACATTCTTTATTCCTAGACGTTTTTCGACCATGTTAGGTGATCTTCAGGGAATGAACAGAAATGGAATTATTCGATGATATACTCAGTTTTTAGTAGAAGTTGGGATAGTGGAAGATATAGAAGGTGAAAATTGAAGCGAGGAGGGAGGGGGGAGGTATTTTGCCCTAGAAGGAAGGGTAACACTTTATTTTTTATTTAATTTTACCTTTGCTTTTGTTATTTGTTTGAACTTTTTATCCTATTTTGTGTAATTTCATGAACTTTAGTGTTCTTCTTATTGTTTGTTCTCAATAGAGAATTTGTATCATTTTATTGTTTTTTATTTTTATTTTATTTTATTTTATTTTTTATTTACTTATATATTTTTTTATTTATTTATTATTAATGCTATTATGTAAATATAATGGTTCTACATCGGGATTCACATTTGGGTTGCATACTTGGTAGTCGCAATCAGTTGTTCTTTCTAGATGTTGCATTATGGTTTACACCTATAGATTGGGTTGACGTTTATTAACGATTTTCTCAGGCTACCGTCGAAGCGTTGTTTATATTGCGTACGATGGATTTGGTCTTCTTGTACGATGCTTTGGTTTATTATATTCTGTGGAACCGTATTTTTAATCTTTTCCCACAGCTTTCTTGCTCTTTTTTGTATGACTATGTTTATGGGTTCAATAGTAGATATGCGGTAGAGTTATTCTGCTGGAATGTAATCTAGTCTTCCTGTGTTTGTTATGAATTTAGTGGCTTTTTTCCTTCTGTTCATGGGAATTAATTTGAACTTATCCTTGTTAGTTTTTATTTTATTCCTTTTCTCGTAATCATTTAGGTTTTTGATTTCTATACCTGTTCTTAGGGCGATGTCCTTGGGGTTTTCCTATCGCTGGTCACTATCTGAATGATATCATCCGCTAATTGTATGTACAACGAACTTTCATCAGTAGGGTGTGGAAGGTCCCTGGCATAAACTGTGTACAGTGTAGGTGAGAGGCAGCCTCCTTGTGGGACCCCCATTTGTAGGTTGATTGCTTCGCCCGTTTTGCTGTTTATATGCAATAACACTTTCCTCTCATCTAGATAGCTGCAGAGTATTTTGCAGAGGTTTATTTCCAGGTTAAGGTCGCAGATTTTAACCTTTAGGCCGGGCAACCACACTTTGTCAAATGCTTCGGCAAAATCACGAAGCACAATGTCAACTCTGTTGCCTCGCGCAGTGGCAGTAGCAATTCTTTCTGTAATGATTGCTAGCGCGGTGTCCGTCCCTCGCTTGCTCCGGAACCCGTGTTGTTGTGGGTTGTATAGGTTGTTTGTGTTAAGATGGTTGATCAAATTTTCGTTAAGGAGCTTTTCTAGGACTTTGCCTATAAATTCTAGGAGCGAGATAGGACGGAAGCTTTCGACTTGATGTTTTGGTTTGCCCGGCTTCGGCAGGAAGATCATCATTGCCGTTTTAAATGCTTGGGGGAAGTATCCCACATTTAGGCAGGCAGTGAAGACCTTCACTACCAATTCGTGCACATTATTTGGGGCATTAATTAAGTAAGCTTTAGATATTCCACTTTGTCCTGGAGCCTTTTGTTTAAATGATTTTAATGCTGTCAGGTATTCATTTATAGTAAATGGCTTTCCTCCCCCCAAGCGATTGTGTCTTTGTTCGTCGACGTTTCTAAACGGTATAATGAGTTTTCGTTGTGTTGTCAGGCTACGTATGATTTTTTCCTCATAGTATAGGTCGAAATTTTGATTTTATTCAGGTGAAATAAAGAAAAATTTTGTCCAGTGCGTTCGGAAATGCTCTTGTAATTCCTAATTTTGCTCTACTTTCTTGTTCTGAATTTTCAGGCTTATTTCCTCTTTTTGATGTGATCCGCGTAGTTTCCTGAATTGTCTCCAGAATTTCCTTGGATCCTTTTCTATCTCCATCTTACCTATTATGTTATCCTAGAGCCTGCCTGAATTTTCCTTGATGAGGGTGTCTATGCTACTTCTAATTATAATAATGCTTCTGTACCTTTCGATCATATGACCCGATACCCTGATTTCATTTATTACATTTTGAAATGCATCCATTTCATCTTGGATCTCTTGGGTCCATCTAGGTGCAGGTATAGTTCTGTATTCTATTGTTTGGGTGCTTAAATTATCCGCCTCTCTGATTTTACTGGTGATTAACTCTAGTTAGGCCTCTATTTTCTCTTTACTTTGGTTGTTAAGGTATCCGGTTTCTATTGTGTTTAAGTATTGTTTAAATCCATCCCAGTTTGCTTTACTGGTTGCTTTTCTTCGTGATATTTTTATTTGGATCGGTGAAGTTGAGATGGTGTTAATTATTCTTAAATGATCGGAGGGAGTTGCTGGACCTGGCTGTGTGTGGTGATTCAAATTGAAGTTTTGATTAGTTAAAATAATGCATGGGGTAGTCGAGGTTCGGGCTGTGAGATACGTAGGGAAGTCGGGTCCTTCTCTGTTTGGTAGGCCTCTTTGCATCAGGAGATGTAGGGTTTTCCCCGTACCGTTTGTATGGGTTGTGTACCCTGCTTCCCTGCAATTTGCATTAAGGGCTCCGGCTAGAAAGGTTGAGGCTTGTCTGCGGAATAGCTCGATTAAATTGGGTATCGGTAGGTACGAGCATCTTGGTGGTTGATAGGCCCCGGCTATGACCAGGTCTCCTGTAGTCATTTTTATCTTCACAGCTAAAAATGATTCCTCTAACCCTTGTATTTCAGTAAAGGGTATACCTTTTTTAATGCCTAGGGCAACTCCGTCGTATCTTGACTGTGAGTGGTTTGTTGTTAATATTTTATAGTTGGGGAGTTTTATTTTTTCTGTATCTGTGGATATGCCATGTTCTGTTAAGATGATTATATCGGGATCTTCCTTTCTTACTATGTTGGAGTAGATTAAGCGTTTTTCTTTCCAGCTGTTAACATTCAAGGTGAATATTTTAAGCTTACGTTGAAACGTGTCCATTATTGTGATGGTTTCTTGTGTTCTCTACCTGACTTTGCTTTTTCTGGTCGGCCGGGGGATCGAGTGCGTCCATTTCTCTTCTTCTTGAATTCACCGCATGAGATGTTGCTGCATGATTCAGAAGCGATGAATAACATGCCCTGTTTCAGTGCGTTGTGAACTTCGGTTTCATCTGCAGCTGCTTCGTATTCCTCCTAAATTTACCCTCGACAAGTCCATCGACTATTTCCTTCTGCTTGTATTGCTTAGGAATTGGATAAGCATGAGATCCGTATATTTTGATGTTGAAGTGTTGGTCATTTTTGCTTTTTTGTTTTTCTGAGGTTACTTTTGTGTTTTCTTCCTTTGATTCTGTATCCATTTTACTTTTGTCTTCATCTTCTTCTATTTGTCTAGTAGTTTCCTTTGGAGCCATGTTCATTCTGTATAACTCAATCGAGGGTGGGTTCTCCGGGAACCACAATTTTTTTAGTCCTTTTTTCTCAAGCATGGTGTTAAGTTCAGTTGCATAAGAACTTGGGCTCGCCTTGTTGACAAAGCGTGCATGCATTATGCACAGTATTAGGTCGGGCCTCATGGTGCCCTTGATATTGACTGTCGTGGTCTGTGCAGTGGGTGTAGAGATGCTTCCGTTAGCAGTTGCTGCAGTTGTATTTTCTTTACTTTCTTTCTCTGCGTTAATATCGGCCTTCTTTTTCCGAATAAGTTGCTTTTTTACTGGGCATGACATTGCCAGAGTTTTATGTCCATTTCCGCAGTTCAACCATTTTTTCTCCGTGCTTCTGCACTAATCCCATCTGTGTTTCTGGCTTGAGCATTCAGAGCAAGCTTTACCTTTGAAGGTACACTCCTTGGTTGGGTGCTTGTCTAGCGCGTAGCATGTGAAGCACATTTGCACTGAGACGAACGTTTCCATTTATATCTGTGCTTTATTCAAAAATTGCTACATTATATATAGTTTTTATACGCGAACATAAGTATTACAAAAATTGGCCAATCATGGCGCGGGAAATTTTTAAGGGAAAACTAAGCGCTAAAAGAAAGATAAAATTGGAATTCTCAGATTGACCCCGACTTTCCGGTGCTATAAGTACGGCAAACACACTACCTCAAGCTACGCTGACAATAAAGACCTGACTCTTTGCTCTATCTGTGCAGGTCGCACCCTTTTTTGGTGCGACTGCAAAAGTACCTCCCCGAAATGCTTAAACTGTGGAGGCCCTCACCGGACTATTTCCATGGCATGCCCGATCAGAAAATCGGAAATCCTAAAAGAAACACAGCTACGACGCGAAACGGAGGAGAAGAAGGTGAATTCGACCTACGTCAAAGTTGCTAAAGCCGCTATTGCCGAGACGAACAACCAGAAAACCTACCTCCACATTGAAAACGAACACTCCACAAAAATTATGTGCTCCATTTACTATGCACACATAGCCAACATAACTCAACCAGAAACTTTCGCAACCGAGGTCAACCGTATGCTCGTAAAGAACGGCTTACAAGAGATGTGGTTCCCCGACAATCCTCCGTCAGAGGAGGCTATGCGAAAAAGCGTAGCCCCTCAGGGCTCAGAACCGTGCGAAAAGGTACTCACCCCCTCAAAACACAGCCACCCCACGTGACCCACGCCTAAACAAAAATAAGCATACTCCCCAAACAGATAAACCAGCGCCACTTACACCCCCAAAAACTCACACAACTACAACTAAAGCTCACACCAAATCACCAACCAAGGAAGCAGTGCGACCAAAATAGACCAGGTCTCCGAGGTCTAGGAAAATCTTAAAAACACGTGGTTTCAGGTCAACCTCCTCATCTTGAGGCAGAGAGACCCAATTGAAATACTATTCGAGAGGTTTTAATTTGAAATTATATGCCACCGAATCGGCCCCCTTCCCAACCGAAATCGAGTCCCACGAAGTATCTGATGGTCTTAGAACCGGAATATACAAGTGAGAATGCTCTGATGAGGTTCTGGAACGGCAAGTTAAGGAGGCTCTCTCACGAAACATGGTTAAATTGACCACCGACTGCTTCTATACAATCATGGACACTGAATTCAGGAAAAAACAAAACGGCAGGGAGCGCACCCCGCCCAGTACACCACATGGGGCTAAAGTGGACCGCGAATAAGCGCCCACTTTAATCCCACACATAAAAAACCCAAGCGTTACACAAAAGGACTGACAGACTAACAATAATACAGATGAATGCCAATGGATGGGGCGGAAAAGGTTCCATCTATGGCAACATCTTGCGACAGAATGACCCTGACATAATACTTATTAATGAACACGGAATGACCGCTCAAAAAGAGATTAAAATATTTCAATACCACGTCATTAGCAAAAATCACAGCCAGGAACTGTATGACGGCTGCGCAATAGCCGTCAAAAAAGGTATGAAATACAAAAAACTACCCACCTAGATGAATCTTACCTTGCCATTGAGGTAGGCACTACCCTGGGGGGTCTAGTCGTAGCCACGGGGTACCAACACCCAAGATGTGGCTATGTATCCTTGCACAACCTTCTACAGATCTTCAGCCATAAGAGAAACGTAATCTTCGCTGGAGATCTGAATGCAAGATGTGCAGCATCAGGGTATACCTCCTACAACAATGCAGGTAGAAACATTGAAGTATTACTAGACAGACGATACGTGACAAGAATGGGACCAGAATTCCCGACATTCATCACAGGAAATGCAGCAACGAAACCTGATATTGTACTGTCCAGTATCAGGTTTCCCTACAACTACTACATTGAACCGGACCTCATAATTCCGAGTGACCACCAGGCTGTTAAAATTACAGTAGGTGTAAATCCCATCCAAATTGCAATCCCAGGTCGCAAAAGCTATAAGCAGACGAACTGGGAAATCTACCGTAATTATCTTCTAAATTATATCCCTGACCCTCTACTCGATGCAAATTTAGAAGAGATAGATAAAGAGCTGGATAAAATCACTGACCTCCTAATAAAAGCCGATGAGAATAGTGTTCCCCATATTAAATATAAAACCCTTCCAGCTCCCTATTGGACCCCTCCTATGAAAGCCCTGGCCCAGGAATATAAGGAACTGTCTAATGTAGTAGCGCTGACAGGCCCCAACCACAATGTCCACAGAAGACTAAGAGAAATTAAAGACGAACTCCAGGCACTAATCACGGACCAACAGACACTCACATGGGACAGACTAATAGAAAGACTCGACATTGAAAGAGAGTCACATAACTTCTGGCAAACCGTTAAACGGTTAAAAGGAAAAGCTCCCCAGAAAAGAATAACGCTTATAAACAACGGTGTAGAAATCGACGAGCCCGAAGAGATTGAGGAAATTTTTAGGATTTTCTGGTCCTCAATCTTTACAATCACCCCAGAATAAAATGACAATTACGACCTCGAATTCGAGACTAACATAATCGAACAACTAAACACACAAATACACAGAACCTCCCCTCATCACTGTGTATCGCAGGAAAGAGTGATGGAGGGCTATGAGAGTAAAATAACTGCCCAAGAGCTCTCCGTTGAACTAAAATCCTTTCGTCAAAGAGCACCGGGTACCCTGGGGCTGACCAGGGAAAATTTCATCAAGGCCCCGCCTAATGTTCTGAGTGGACTTCTTAACCTCATGAATGCCGTTCTGAACACCGTCTACTTTCCCGATCAGGGGAAAGTGGCCAAGATGATCTTCCTTCCCGAATCGGGAAAGCCCCCGGACTGCCCTGCCAGCTTTCGGCCGATATCTCTCTTAGAATTTGCTGGCAAAGTCTTTGAGAAGATATTAGCCAACAGAGTCAACTCTTTTCTGGACGAAGCCAACCTGCATAACGAGCAACAACACGGCTTCAGAAGGAAAAGAGGGACTGATAAGGCTTTAGCTGTTATCACAGAAAAGCTCGCTCAGATCAAGGCAGACAAAAGGCATGCCGACCTGGTGCTCCGAGATGTCAAAAAACCTTTTGATAAAGTTTGGAAGAGAGGCCTTCAATTGAAGATCCTTCAAATAGGCCTCGACCCCATCCTTGAAAGGATACTTTGCGATTACATAATGGAGAGGAGAGCATACATACACATCAGAGGATACAAAGGCCCCGAATTCGAGCTTGAATCAGGGGTACCACAAGGGGGCTGTCTCAGTCCCCTTTGATACAACATATATACACGCGACCTACCACAACCTCTTTTCGAAGATACGATATACGTTCAGTTCGCAGAAGATATATCGCAAATTTGTACAGCTATCTACGTTCACAGGGAATTTATGGCGATAAATACGGCTAGGGAGATTTCTAACATTAACTCTTTCGAGAGGAAATGGAAGATATCGACCAATCATCCAAAATTAAAAATAATTCCCATGTTTCGCAAGACCTTCAATGATATACGATAGAAGGGGAGAGAATACCCTACTGCCAGGAAGGGACAGTTCTGGGGCTCAAAATTCCCACAGGGGGCTACAAGTGTCATATCGGGCGGACAGTCTCGAATAGCAAGATAGATTTGAGGGAGTTTTATAGGTTTATTGACCTAACTCGCTTAAATAAACTCAAGATATTCAATGCGTGCATTCGCTCGAGACTCTTGTACCCCCCGGTGCCGTTGAATGCGTGCGCCAGGACCCACATTGCAAAACTACAAACCGTCCAGAATAAGGTGGTTTTACTCATTACAAACACCCGAAGAAGAGAACACAAAAAACAGAGGGAGCTCCACGACTCGGTTGGATTATCTCCGATCAACGTGGTGCTCCACGAGAGAGCTAAGAGGATATGGCAAGCCATTGGTGCACGCTTGACCCCTGAATTCTCTCGTACACACCTAGACATCGAAGCCGACAGACAAATAAGACCTTTTAAAAGTAGTAAATTACAGTCTAACAGTGACGTGACTCCCCAATATACAATACGCAATCGACAATAGACGAGACTCAACCAACCAGTGTAATGCGCAAGTTTTGAATTAAAATTCAACTTCACTAAAAAACAAATTCACTAATTAATAATAATTATTAAAATCAACCTAAATTTTTTAGGAAAATATATTTTTTTTCAAAGACCCAAAGCGGGATGTAAAAGCCCGTCTCAAATAAAGGCTTGAATGCCAGAAATAAGAATCATCATCAAGATGAAAACCCCTAATCAAATTAAGATAGTTAATTTGATTAAATATACTATAAAACTTATAGTTTATAAATAAAAAAGAAACCAAAAAATAACACAAACAGAGCTACCCTTTCACCAGGGATCTTTTATTCTGTCTTCTACACATCATCTATTCTTTAAACTCACTCCTTAACCACTTTACTCTCTCACTATTTTCTCTCTAATTTCATCTCTTATTATGTCCAATGTCCAATGCCCCAACTTTCCGACTCTCATCACGGAAAGAAGCGCCACCAAGCCAGACATTTGCTTGGCCAACTTTCTCTTACCCTTTAACTATCACATGAGCCCTGAAGTGATACCTTGTAGCGACCATATAGGGATTAATCTACATATCAACGTTAGCCCCATAATGGTATCATCGCATACAAAGAAGAATTATAGCAGGGCCAATTGGGATAATTCCGAGCGAATGCTAAAAAATTACATCTCAGCGAACCTCGACGAAGCAACGCTCGAAGAAAAAGACAAAGAAATGGAGCGGCTAGAGAGCCAGATGATCGAGGCTGACAGACAGCCGATTCCCAAAAGTACATAAGAAACAATCTCAACATACAAATGGACTGATCGTATGAAAGGTATACACCGTGAACTGAAAGGATTGTATCAGGTGAGCATCAACACGGGAACATCCCGTGATATAATGTACCGTATGAGAGAGATAAAGGAAGAACTAAAAATTCTAATTTACGAACAACAAGAGGCAAAATGGAATGAAGCTATCGAGGAACTAGATTGCAACACCGAAAGAATTATGGGCGAAAATAAGGAGAACGAGAGTAAAGCTCCAGAAGAAAAAGATGGAATTAGAAGATTACCAAGGTTAAATTAAATTAGAGGAGAATGAAATGGAGGAGATTCTCAGGCAATACTGGAAACAGATTTTCAGAATCAGTGAAGAAGAAAATGAAGAACTTTGACATAGATTTTGAAAATCAGATTATAGATGAGCTAAATGGGATCATTGAGAGGACGCATCCTAACCACCAAGTGAACCAGCAGGAAGAAGAGGAAGAAAGAGTGACGCTAGAAGAAATAGAAAGCGCGCTCCACTCCTTTAAGCAAAAAGCTCCAGGATGGTTAGGCTTGACAAAGTTAAACTTCGTCAAAGCATAGAGATGCTCGCGGGAAGGTTTACTCAACATCTTTAATTCCTGCCCAAATGTAGGCTACTTTCCCGACGCATAAAAAAACGGCATAAATGATCTGTATTGCCAAACCTGGAAAACCAACGACGAGGAAGGAGAGTTATCGCCCAATATCCCTTCTTAAAATTGGGGGGGAAACTCTCAGAGAAAATACTGAACAGAAGACTCGTCGAACACTTGGAGGAAAATTCGCTCTACAACGAACAGCAATACGGCTTCAGAAAGAAGAGAAGCACCGAGATGGCAATAAATGTAATCACGGAAAAGATTGCTCAAACAAAGAAAAACAGCAGCTATATCCACACAGTATGCAGGGACGTGTCAAAGGCATTCGATAAAGTATGGCTAAGGGGGATGCAATACAAGATCCTCCAGCTGGGTTTAAGCTCAAAACTTGAAAAAGTCCTCTGTGATTATGTAATGCAGAGGTCGGCCTACATCAGTATAGGGCGCACGGACGGTCCCTCCTTTAATCTACAGGCAGGATTGCCTCAAGGCGGGTGCTTCAGTCCAACCTTATACTTAATATATACAGCCAACATACCAGAGCAAACCCACCCCTCTAGCCTGAATATCCAGTTCACCGATGACATAAGTCAAATCATAGTTAATAGATATAGAAATGCGCCTTGGCAAGCTCGAAAAACTGCCGAGGTAATAAGAAAAATCAACGCTTATGAATCCAAATGGAAAATCAGTACTAATGGCGACAATTTCAAGATCGTCCCATCAGGAAGAAGAAAAACAGCTGATGTGAGACTGGAAGATAGGATACGCGTTATTCCTACACAAACGAGTGAAATGTCCTTGGGATGAAGATCACTTCTAAAGGGTACAAGAAGCACCTCACAGAACGGATCTAAACAGCAACCTCGCCAGTCAGAACCCTCTACAGATTCAGAAACCTCAGCCAAAGGAACAAAAAGAAACTGTATCTGACGCTAGTCAGACTCACCTTCATCTATCACTCTACTTCTCCGTTTGAAGCCTCTTAAACAGCACAAAAATAGTTACAGAAGATACAAAATAATTGTAAGTACCTTATTACCAATACACGAAGGAGGGAAATGAGGAAGCAAGTGGATCTGCACAGAGCGTTGGGCATTAAACCGCTAAATACAATCTTAAAGGAAAAAGCGTCAGATATGAAAGAGAAAATTACAATAAAATTAGAGCACTCATCGCAGAAAACCAACAAGGTCCCAGTCAGCCAAGATTTCCAAGCAGCGTCAGCAAGCTTGGAGACGCAATTGTCCCATTTCTTTGCATAGGAATAAACTATCGACCAAAAACGATGATTCAAAGCAACCGATAATGACGAACCAAACCAATTTTACCTCAAGACCAAAGAAGACCAAAACAACCTAGTGAAGACAACGAAGAAAAAAATAAAATGAAGAAAATAGGTAAGTACGAAACACAGGACTTACAAAACACAAATACTAAACAACCAATGATAAAAAAAGCGAAACAGTTATAAAACCAAATAAGACACACGTAGGAATTGGTGTAGAAACAAAAAAAAACAACATAAAATTAATCTAAACAACCAAACTACACGTCAAGTTGATATAAAAAGGGCAAACTAGTACAAGAATCTCAATGTTTGAACGCCTTATAATAATATATATATATATATATATATATATATATATATATATATATATATATATATATATATATATATGCATACATACTTGTCTACATATATAGACATTTATAAAAAAAACAATAATAAAACAAAAAATGAAAGAGATTAGCCTGATCTTCAGGCACCTTTGCCCATCTTGCAACCCTCAGACTTCCTTATTTCACCACTATCCCCAAACCCCACTATTCTAATACACCACTATTTCTCACACTCACATACTCACCACTTCCTCAAAGACAAAACAAGACAAGTCTAACTATTTGTTGCTCTGATCTAGTTTTCTGACAAAGGAGGGAAAGGAAAATCAAGTTTGAGAGCGTGCTTCTGTTAACGGCAGTCAACTAGGGAACGCCGAGATGTCGAGAGTATGGTTTCCTGCTGAAGTTCCACGTTAATTGCCGGTTTTTCATTTGAATGATGACGGCTATGGTGATCCGCAATCTTCTGCGATTTTGGAGTTTCAAGATGATGGAGTGGTCCTGATTTATTTTTCTACGGGTTAGGGTAGTGCCATGAGATTGGGCGGTTTTAATCGCGCCATCTTGAAGGTGAGCTGTCAGTCGCCTTGACAGGGTTGTGGAGATCACGCTGATGTACTTTGAATCGAGGTGCTCGCATTTCATGAACGCGTTGCCAAGTGTCCTAAGAGACGATTTAATTGAGATCAAAGCGGATGATCGCTGCCTCAGTGTGCACGGTTCAAATCCCACTCCTGTACGGAATTTTTGGAATTAGGAAATAATATTTCCGATGAAATTTTTTTCTCGTTTTCTGTTTCTTTCGCTTTGTTAGATTCACACACACACACACATATATATATATATATATATATATATATATATATATATATATATATATATGAAATGAATAGCTCAAAAAGTAGCACGTGAGGTTCGAAATTAATGCAATGTCCCGTAGGAAAAATGAAAAGGTTCTTCTAAGTACTTTCGAACTTTATTCAGTTCATTCTCAAGGATAACTACAAAAGAAAGTAATATAATAAGAGTATATATAGGGTAGTAAAATATAAAGGACCGCCTCTAAGACAAGAAATCACCAATGAGGAAGTAGGAGAAGGATGGGTAAATTCACATTAAGATTATCACGGGAAAGTACATTTCCTGCAGGAAAACGAACAAAGATACCAACTCCTCAAATCGGATCCCAGTCCATTAACAGATAGACTGTTTCCGAGACACGTTGACAACCTCCGGCGACACAAATTGTTCTCGGAGAAACGATACCGCATTTCTACTGACTCCCGAAGATCCCCAACTCAAACGTTCCATGGGGCCATATCATCTCCTCGAGGGGGTAACTTAGGAAGGGGCTGTCTAAGTTGCTAGCCCGAGAACTTGAAGTCCTCACCTTTCGATATTTCGACCGCTTCAACAGCCTCAAATAGCATAATTTTCTTGATCAGGATTTTGTCTAAGTTTGCGAGGTAAGAATGACGCTAACTGCCTAACTATCAACTCTGAATACATACTGACTTAAGAGATATTTTACTTGAGTTTGAATCTTCAATAAGCTAGTCATTTGAATTCTTTTGCCATTTTTTTATAATAAAAAGAGTTTCCTGCTCTTCTTTTACGAGGAATTAATTTTCATTGCTAAAAAGATATATTTTATGAATATCACTATATGTAAACCTACTCAGCCATAAGAAGTTAAATAATTCTTTGTAAATCTATTAAATATAAAGAATTTTTTTTAAAACAAAGGCATTAATTAATCGCGGTTAGAAAATCTTTTTTCGATGCATTATTTTTTTGGAATATTTGAATAATATAAAATTTCCAAAAATATTATTTGCAAAGATTTGTATTTATGATTTATGTTAATAGATACATATTATTTTAATCTCCAAATCAAAAATATTTGGTTATATATATGGAATTAGATTGCAAATTCTAGTTTGGAAACCATGTGACAGCCCAAATGAATAGAGTCGCGTTATCATAACTTTTATCACTCGATATATAGAAAGCATTTGGGCATCACCTTCATTTAGATTAAATATGCGTTGATTAAATAAAAAAAAACCTACTATGTAGTGCAACTGAACATGATAATAACCCAATAAGTATTATTTTTATTTTATTTATATAATCTATACTAGCCTACGATTTAAATAAACATATATTGTTTCTTTGACGTACATACTAGCCTTTACAACTTTGTTGGCCTAGCTCCTATATCCTTAGCCCAATTAGGGCTGGTAGTAAGTAATAGCCTGACTTTATAGACATATACACCTGCATTTAATTTTATTGAAAGATCGAATGGTATACTACGTTAACTAAAATAATTCTAGTTACTTAGAATTACGGTTCCATATTAAGCTTATTAACTAGACCCTACCGAAATAACTATTAGGCGGATACATAGAATTCTGTAGGCCTAACTACTGCTAAGCCTACGAGAATGGCTACTCTGTCTTAAAACACAAACATAAAAATTACACATCCTGTAAACGAGCGCATTACAAGCATAGGGAGCCTTTTGTCCCCTGTTCTTTCCCTGCTCTATTGCCTTTTCACGGAATACTTCGAATCAAACTATGGCCCAATAATTCAAAAATAAAAGCTTGGCGTTATGTAGATGGCTTATTTTTATTATCACCAGAAAATAACAATTTTAATAACTTAATAAGCCAAATCAATATTCTCCGCCCTTCCATTAAATCTAAATTTAAATGGGAATTAAACTTCACTCTCTCCTTCCTTGATGTACTCATCCAGCGTGAAATAGATTCAAATTCCTTCCAATTTATTGGTTATCGCAAACCTACTCATTCAAATGTTGATGCATACTTTTACTCCGATTAGAGTGAAAAGATAAAGAAATCAGTTGTCTCGACCATGTTCGTTGGTGCGTAAAGAATATGGGAACCTATTATCTCCTTAATAGTGGAAATGACTTAGGCTAAATTTTGTTAGTCGTTATACAGCTGAAGGATTGAGCATGATGCGCCAAAACCTAGTCCCGTACTAGCAACACTCACACAGCATCGAACACGCCCGGTAGACGCTCGCCATCCACGTTAAGAACGTGGCTGTATCCATACAACTGTAAAAGAACTGCATCAATTGAGGATTTTAACTAATTAATACGGTTATTTTTAGAGCGTTTAGATTGGTGCTTTGGATACAGTCACTTACTTGGCGTGGGTGACAGGCGTCCCCCATGCGTGGTCGATGCTGTGTGAAGGTTGATACTCATTGGTAGACTAACCGCATACCATCACTGCCACATTATATTTTACGTTATTAGTCCGGTACACTTGATCAAAAAATGTAAGTTTTTCTCTTAAAAAAAAACAACTTTTATTTGAAGGTAAATATTAGCGTGTACACTACGCTAATACTAGAAACATTTACTCAGACTATTCGAATCAATTAATAAAATGGGAACCTAATTTCTTTGAAACCTTATAAATCATACCCTAAAATATCTTAACAATTGTGATGCTTTTGACAAATTTTAATTATCCCTAGATTGCATAATATATATTTCATAAAATTTTATAAAGTATAAATCATTTACCTGATTCTTATGGATTCGGTTTAGGGTAGCTTCTATAAGTTTTAAATGAGCGTTATAGTACGCCCCATGATATAGGTCTATATGGTGGTGGGACTCACCGAGTTGACAACTTGAGAACTGGTTGCTTAATGTGCCAGTTTCTTAATAACGCATCTTTGATTCAGTGTATCGTTATAATGAATTTCTTAGGAGAAATATGAGTTTGAAATAGACGTGTAAAATACAAATAAAGGACATAAGTCGTCCTTTATAAAAAAAGAGACGTTTGGAAAACCTAGGCTTACTAAGGCCAATCTCAATAAGAAAAAGAGGAAAGTTTATATAAGAGTTTGCTGTTGAATACATTGATATTATTTTATATAAAAAAACAACTGATAGAAGAACTTTGATAAAATGTAAACTTTAAACTTGTGTTTCTCCCGCCAAACAAAGGCTACTTCTCAACATACATTCTTCATCTACGCGCGCAAACCTCCAATGGAACCACAAGTTTACAGTAAATTAGAGTAAACAGCACACGAGTATTTTACTCTAAAGATACAGGGTACGGCATTGTCAATTTTACATCAATTTTGACAGTACTTCCGTAAGCTTTATAGTCTCTGTGGCTACTTAAATTTGCTTGATAAGTATAACGCAATGCTCACTAGACCCTGCATATAGGAACTTTCTATCACTGAATAATAGTTATTTTTCGGTTTGAATCGAACAAATCTTCGTACATAATCCTGCGTAAAAAGATTCAGCTTTATTTGAAAAGTTGGATATTTAGAAGACGCAATTACTAATGGTAAACTGTGTTCAGTATGGCACACAAGCATTGATTGATTATTATCAACGTGGAAGGAGTATAAAAATAGAAGTAATTGATTTTTTACAAAATGGTGTTGACTATGTAATGAAATAGATCTCTTGATTATGTTGTAAGACTTTTGGAACTGGAACAGTGACTTAGGACCAGAAGAATGCTACCCTTAAATAAGGAGGGGGGACATAAATGGTAATCTTTTCAAGTGCAGAAGCATGGAAGATTGAATAGAACTGTGTACCATTAAGATTCATAGCATCACAATTATTCTCGCTTTTTTAGCCTTTCTCACATTTTTCGTTTGGAATTCACAACTTATTTAACGAACCTGAACTCAACGCTGTGAGAGAAAACTCCGTTTTTGCTTTGTTTCCGTTTTATGAATAATAAATAAACTTGCTTTATGTTACTGACGAAGGAGGGGCCCAGAAAAGAACGGGAGCAAAGTAAAGGTGGATAATATGAGAAAGAAACAAGCGATGCAAAGAGTAAACTACTGAAACGTCACGAATGTCAAACATTCACATGGTCCAATCAAATAAAAAGTCAGAGAAATAAAAAGAAAAATTAACCTTCTTCTATTATTCTTGTGAATACGCTCTCCTACGGGAGCTGGAGCAAATATTAGCTCTTCATTTGTTGGGAGAAAGGATAAAAACAAGGACATTGATGGTCTCCTTGAAAGAGAACCTCCATATGGCAACTTTATTTTTTTGTCTTCAGTCTCTGAGACGATTTTTATTTTTGAGGGGGCGGGGGGCGAATGGGGTAAAACCTTTTTAAATAAACTTGGAAAATCTCGGGTGGAAAGAGAGATGTTATAATAAAACTTTTCAAACACATGAAACCACTTTTGGTGTCATTGTACAATAATTTACTCGCTATTGGGGAAAACAGTGTCTTCATATATATATATATATATATATATATATATATATATATATATATATATATATATATATATATATATATATTGTATGTATATCTCTCAATAACACGAAAAAATAATGAAAATAAAACAGTATACCACAAAAAAATGCTAACCGGAATAATCTTTCTTCGAATTTTTTTTTCTAATTGCTATAAAATCTGTACAAAGGTGAGGATCGATCAAAGAGCGCTGAGGCTAGGAGCAGCCGCTTAGTTCACTCGACTACGCAATTAACAGGAAAATATTTTTTCCGAAGAAAACTTATTCTGTTTATCATCTTTTTCTTTGCGGTATGTTGTGTAATGCACATTCACTGAGTTTAAAAAGAACAAACAAAACAACACTAATGCAGTTTTATGTTGATTTTAAATTTCTATTTTCATTTCTGGTGGAAATTATTATTTGTAAAGTTCAGTTAAGTTAGATAATTAGTCACTCACGTAAGTTAAAATGATTAAATTAGAGTAAATTAAATTATATCTTTAGAATCTCAAAAGTTGTGATTTCATTTGAAAATGAAGAAAGATGAGCGACCTATTTTTCCATGAATATGAAATCATACTCAAATCTATCAGTGATTCGTGAAGAAATCATAACGAGAGTAGAGTTCGTTTTTACAAGTGAATATTGGGTGGGGTTTGCCGAAAAACTATTGTGTTTTTTTTTCTACATTGTTTCATCTAGAGATGAACAAATATCTTTACAAGAACTTATTATGGCCTTAGAGCTGTTGTTTATACAAATACCATCCAAATATGTATTATATTTATTCACAAGGTCAGTTGAGAGTTTTTCCCTGGATGCTCAAGTCCAGTGGCTGCAGCTCAAGTAATTGGAGAGTTTGGAGGTTGGCTGTGTAAAGCTGACCCTTGGGGTGGAGTGAGCGGGTGAGATAAGCGAATGGAGAGGTGATGGCAATACATTAAGATTCGCATCTCTTCTCAGTCCTACTAAATAGGCCTGAATAGCGTGAGTTTGCCATGTGTCACCATGTGTCGCTGGCTGCACCATACATCCGGTCAAGATTGTTGTTATGTCAAGTTAAAGTGAAAATTTGAATACCTTATTCTATACAGAGTTGGAATACTGTACTCTATGCATATCTATTCGACGAGTAAGTGTCAAATGGCTTGGGACTTAAATAGCTGCTCGGACATATCCTATTCCCCAAATACCTCAAGGTGCTAATTCGGTCACAAATGGTAACTGCTGAGTATGCGTTAGCGAATAGGCACAGGTCAGAATAAAACTTACAGGCTTTTGAGAATTTGGTGGAAGCCCAGCAAACTTCAGATTAGGGACCATGACGGTCCTTTGATCGTTCGAGCATACTTGAAGCAGAAATTAGTGTTGTCTGCATATTTAACTGGAAAAGGAACATTAAATTAGTTGCGAAATTTCAGGGATTCGTATAAACTAACGAACACATGAGTCCACGTTCGGAGATCGTTAGGAATGTGCAACTTCTGATCGGGACTCCGCGAATTCATTGAGGATAATGAAGGCACCCAAAGAATTTAAAAGTGTGGATGCAAAACGGATTGGGCACCCGTATAATGTACTCGTATGTGCTTGTTATGTACCAGAGTCTTCCATAGTTTGAGAGCAGCAGTCAAGAAGCATCCATGGTATTTTATTATACCATTGATCAGGTGGGGAACCTGCAAGCAGATGCGTTAAAACGTAGCATGAAACGACTCTACTACACTATTCTCCCGCGGATTACAAAGAAAAGCGAAAACTGGTGAATGCCAAGAGTCCTAGTGAAGTCAGAAAATGGGTGAGAACGAAAGTTAGTCCCATTGCCAGATATAAGTGGTTTGGGCACAACGTACCGCGTAATCCATCATTGCGCAACCGCTTGAATAGATTTTGTATCAAATAAATCGCACAAGGGTAGAACCAACCTCGACCCATTTGGTATATATGTAGCGAGAAAGGTCTGTTCTTTCATGTGGATGTCCGACCAAATAAATTCGTACTTGGATTTCTATAAACAACTTTATGAAAATATAACTTTATTTCAGAATTTGAGTTTTTTATAATGATGATCTGGAGCTTGGTGAATCCATCCACAGATGTGGAACGGATCACAACAATGAAGAAGTGTCCTCGATTGTTTCTAAGGTTGATCTGGGTTCCTGAAGTTGAAGTTGAAGTTGATGTAAGAAGCATGAAAAAGTGTAGTAGGTATATAAAGATAAAAAGATGGGTTGAGAATTGCCCTGGTGTAGAGGGCTCCTCACCGGTTTGTCCATTTCTTGAACTATCTGTCTCTTCTCCTTATTCGTTTGTTACTTGTCTTAATCTTTTTCTTCTCTATTTATTTATATGAGTTTGTGTTAATATATATATTCTTTTTTATATACTTATTTATATATTTATTTATTTATTTATTTTTTATTTTTTATTTTTTTATTTTTTTTTTATATTTTTTTTTTTTTACTATAATTAGGTAAAATAAATATCTATACTATTTCCTCCATCGTGGCTTTCAAGCCTTTCAAGTTTTTTGTTTGCTCTTGCAATTTTTATGTTACTTTTTGTAATTTAACAAATTGTATCTGTCTTGCCGGGGGTTTTGTTTCTGAATATTGTTTTGTCACATTTGGGTTCGATGGGCACTACGCCTCTCTACTCTTCGCTTTCTTCATCTTCCGTGATTTTTGTTGAAATCAATCTTTTGGTTACGTATAGAGACCAACTATTCGATCTCTGGAGCAGTTCCTTCCACTCGGGAAGAGGGATTTTCTACTAACCCGTTCTCTTACTGCTCTCGGTATATCTATGTTTTGATTCATATTCGGGAGTATTTCTTCTTCGATTTTGTCCCAGGTCTTACTCCCCAGCCTTTGGAGTTCTACATTCAGAGGGGTTAATCCTGCTCTTGCGTGCAGGACTGTCTGCTGAATGTAGTCCTTCCTTTTTGCTCCAGCTATAAGCAGGGCTGCTTTGTTCTGCACTCTCTGCATTTTTCTGAGAGAGGTGGAACTCACAGCCTGCATGACCACTGCCGGGTACACTAATGTTGAGCGCACCAGAGCAGTGTATAGCTTTTTAAGGTTTTTGGAGCTGAGGTTTTTAAACCTATACAGTTTGCCAAGCTGTATTTTGGCTAGGGAGATTCTGTCATTGATGTGACCAATGTACCCTTTGGAGGTAAATTGAAGACCCAGGACTTTACCTTTGTTACCATATGGGTAAACTTCGCCATTTACTCTGACATCCACACGTTTGCGGCGGTTAATTGGTAGGATCTGGAACTTTTGGCGGTTGGTCTTGATTTTCCACATACGTTCATATCGATTGATGTTTTCGATTTCGATGGCTGTCTGCCTTGCTTGATATCCGGCGTGCTTGTAATAGCTGGGGACGATTTGCGTGATGTCATCTGCAAACTGCAGGTACATCACATCCTCCCCTACCGGATCAGGTAAATCCAGTGTGTACAGAAGGTACAGCAGCGGACTCAGACAGCCACCCTGTGGAACACCCGCCTCAAGTTGAAATTCAGGTCCTCTGTAGCCCTCGATGGAAATTCGGGCTTTTCTACTCATGATGTAGTTGCAGAGGACCCTTTCCAGGGTAGGGTTCAGCTGGAGGCTTAGGATCTTGTGTTGTAAGCCTCGTAGCCAAACCTTATCGAAGGCCTTTTGCACATCTCGCATCACCACGTCTACGTATTTCTTCTCAGCCTTACATCGGGCAAGCTTTTCAGTGAGAAGGGCAAGGGCAGTATCCGTCCCCCTTCTCTTGCAAAACCCGTGTTGCTGAGAGCTGTGGGCTTCTAGCTCGGTTAGTTGGTCTTGTAACCTGTTAGCTAGAAGCTTCTCGTAGACTTTACCTATTATCTCCAGGAGGGATATTGGTCTGTAATCCACCAGTTGATCAGGCTTCCTCCCTTTGGGTATAAAGATGATTTTAGCTATCTTCAGCCCATCTGGGAAGTAGCCCGTATTCAGGGAAGCATTGTAGATGTTAGTAATTCCCTGAATGATCTGCCGGGGGGCATGTACCAAATTATTCCTGGTGATGCCCGTCCAGCCTGGTGCCTTCTGTTTGAAGGATTTAATGATCGCCATGACCTCTTCCGGTGTAGTTGGCCGGCCATGGTCTACCATATTCCTCCCTTCGTCGACATAGGCATGTGGTATAGTTCGATGCACATTCTGATTTAGTTCTTCCATCAGTTGGCCTTCGAATTCCTGGTCGAATTCCGCATTTTCCTCTGGTGTTATCCTGAAGATATTTTGCCAGAAGTTGCGGAATCTGTCCTCCAATTCCGCCGGGTCTTCTAAGTAGTCATCGCCCTCCTTAATGCGGGTCTTTTCTCTACTTGTCAGACCTTTCAACTTGTTCACAAGTCGCCAGAACACATCGGGTCGAACTTCGCTGTCAACTTTCTCAATCAGGCTGTCCCAGACTTCAGCCTGTTGCTGGTTGATAGCCTGCTTAAGTTGTTCACTCAGGCGTCTTAGTAGCGTTGTTCTTTCCCGATTTACACCCTCTCTCCTCGTTTCCTCATACACCTCCCTGTGCACTCTAGCGATCTCTCTCATTTCCTCAGACCATCTGGGTTGGGGGAGAGTTTTGTACCCTTTCATTGGTACACTCTCGCGATCTGCTTCGATGATGCGGGCAGTAATCGCTTCCAACTCCTCGTCGATCCTCTCCAGACTCGCTCCGTCGAGGCCCACTGGTACATAGCTGGCAAGGTTTTCCTTGTAGCGTTCCCAGTTGGCCGAAGCATAGCTTTTCCGAAGTGGTATCGGGAGTTGAATTGGTGCAAGAGAAATGGTCGTCAAGATCGGTATGTGATCACTGGGTATTGTCGGGCCAGGCTCACTACGGTGATTGAAAGGGAAGCCATCACTTGTCATGATTATGTCAGGTTTCGTAGCGGACCTTACGGTGAAATAGGTTGGAAAATCCGGTCCTATACGCTGAATGTTCTTCCTTCTCATAATCATTTCCAAGTTGTGACCTCTTTCGTTTGTGTTCCCGTAGCCAGCCGTTCGGCATCTGGCGTTGAGGTCTCCCCCAAGGAATACCATTCTGCCGTGGCCAAACAGGTTGTAAAAGTTCGTCAGAGGGAGGTATCTGCGTCGAGGTGGTTGGTATGCCGCCGCTATTATGAGCTTGCCTACTAACGTATGCAGCTCTACCGCCACGAAGGATTCGTCCATGTCTGGCAGACGTTTGAACGACAAGTTCCTCCTGACGGCGATGGCAACACCATCATACCTCTCTTGAGAATGGTTCTTTGATATTACTCTGTAGCCTGGTATCTTCAACTGCTTACTGGTCGTATCGATACCATGCTCAGTAATCAGTATGATGTCGGGATCTAGCACACGGAATATGTTTCCGTACGCCGTGGTTTTCCCCTCCCATCCATTACTGTTGAGTGTTAATATCCTTAACCTGTTGTTTTGGTTTTCCATTCTCTGTTCTGGCTTGTGTGGATGTCTTTAGTGCTTACGGGTGGTTGACTTCCTTTTCCCGTTCCTCTTTCTCTTAAACTCGGCCTGAGATAATTCCACGAAGGTTTCACGATGGAAGGCAATACATTGACTATGTAATGCTTCTTCCACGGTTTCCTCTTCGCATTGGGCATCATAGTCCCATTTGTTGATCTTATTTGAATCCCCATCCTTCGGGAATGGGAATTGCTCCGATGCGTATAGGTATAGGTTAATCCTATCTGCATCAATCTTCTTATTTTTAGTCTTTTTCGTTTTAGTGGCTTTGGCTTCGCAGATAGAACCCTCTGAGTCCGAGGAGTCCGTGGTGTCGGGTGTCTCCACTACTTTCGGGTTCTCTGCGCTCTGTGCCTTTTGCTGTACTGTCTTGGCGGCAGCCATTCTCTCTTTCTTGGCCTCGATCCTGGGATCCGGCCTTTTTACCTCTTTGTTAGCCTGTTTCGCTGCTTCATCTTTGTTGTTGTTTGGTTCTTTTGGGACCATCTGCAACTGCAGCACGTCCCCTGATGGTGGGTTCTCGGGGAACCACATCTCAGCCATGCCATTATTTGCCAGCATCTGATTCAATTCCTTGGCAAATGTCCCGGGATTGGTTAGATTTCTGACATGTGCATACAGAATGCATGTCAGAATCTTTGTCGAGTTTTCGTTCTCGATTCTCAAGTAAGTTTTTCTTGCCTCCGTTTCAGTGAGGACTGCTTTCGCCGCCTGGGCATAAGTAGTGTTTTTCCTCCTGTCTTGATCTTTCTTCTTCTTCTGGACCTTGTTCTTTATTATTTCTTTTTTCAGAGGGCAGGCCATAGCCATGGAACGATGTCCCAGGCCACAATTGGCACACTTTTCCCTCGGGCTATTACAGCTTTTCCAATGGTGTCCCGCCTCGCTGCACCTCGAACACAGCTCTTGCGGTTCTGGGCAGTCTTTCGTGGCGTGGCTCTCCATCTTATAGCAGCGGAAGCAGAATTGAACGGGAGTGAATTCCTCCCTTTCAATTTGCTCTCCGCTGATTTTAGCGTTGAAGAGCAGAAGCCCGCTCTCCTTAGCTTTTTGTGCCATTGCAGTGTCCGTAAATATGATTTTAAATACATGTGTGTATTCAGTATTTTCTTTCTTGTTCCAGAACTTGATTACTTCAGCCACTTTAGCCCAAGATTGGTTTTTGGCTATTTCTTCTTTAATTTCATCTTTGGTATGCTGACCTATCCACGGGTCCAGCTTTCTGCACACCACGCTTCTATGGGTTTGAATTTGAGGAGGAATAGCAGGCTGAAGGCCTATTTCACGCAGTGTTTCCACTGCTTCCTCCTTTGTGATTCCCTCCACGTCTTTCTCCTTCTCGCAGACCGCCACATAACCAGTGGGGACTTCGAGCAGGCGGAGCATGGCGATCTTCAGTTTCCCGAAGACCACCTCAAACACCTTCTCCCTTGTTGGCCTAACGCTACCACTGATGATGCGTAGCGGGATCTTTGTCGTCCCATTAGGCTCCATTTTCCCCTCTGGGGGGGGGCCCCTTGGGCCGCTTTACTTCCTGTTATCTGTTCTTCTTTTGATAATCCTTTAATTCTTCAATAATGTTCCTTGTACTTGGCGAATTTGACTATTATTTGCTTGGATTTGTTTATTGCGGGCAGCCCCCTCCCCCCCCCATTACAGGAGAGCGTCGGCGAACATGAACTGTGTGATGGAGTGGATGAATGGTGGATGAATGTACCCGGGGAGGCCCCTCAGACGGATGATATGTGGCGGACTTAATGATGGGTGGTGATTGAATCAACTACCACCACCCGGGGGTGCCGCCCCGTCTGGGGTTTGGTTATCGATGCTGCTTCCAACTTGCACAGGGACGGTTGTATGTCCCCCTGTGATCTTGGCCGGAAACTACCCTCAGAGATTAGAGCGAACTCTTCCCCAAAGCTTTCAGCATCGCCTCGTAACCGGGCGTTCTCTTCCGTAGAGTTCTACAGTGGGCTAATCCTCAAACCTGCTTCCCTTTACGTCCCCAATTATGTCTATCAAAGTGGACGGACATAGTTGGGGCGAGAATAATGAGTGTCAGTTCAGTTCGCCTCAGTCCCCCTGTTCCGGGGGGGGGGACTGCAAGGGGACTTAGCCAGACATTTGACGTCTGTGTGCTACTCTTCTAAATGATGTTATTCTGCTCCCCGTAAGGAGTTGGCAAAGCTGGTAGGCGTTTCAAAAATTGCCCTTGACTTTACCGCCTTTGCCGGCTACGACTTCTTGCAGAGCGTAAATTTTTCCAATTTTTCTTCTTCCAAGTCTGGGTTCCTGAGCATAATCTCTCTTGTTTTATAGAAGGTGGGCGCTACCATGTGAGAGAGAGATAGAGAGAGAGAGAGAGAGAGGGATGAGGGAGGGGGAGTGGTCGAGTGAACCTAACAGTTTCTCGAGGGGAATTGAAAAACAGAACTATTGGTGTTAGAGGCCAAGGGCTAATAAATACTGGTTATAGGGATTATGCTTATAGCGTGTTAAGAAGAGATAAATGAAGCTCGCCTAGTCGTTAGGCGAAGCCTAGGTGTAAGAAAGAAAGTGTATATGAATGTGCACAACTTTTGTGTATATGATCACTACAAAGAACACACAGCCTTCTGATTTAGCAAATGTAGTAACATTTATGTGGTACATTCAAAATATAGAATTATGAAATCAGTTGAAAATAGCAATAATTAAGAGCATTAAAAACATTTATAAAAAATGTAATTTTTTCCAGCTGTAGATCAAATGAACGCGTGTGTGTATCATTACAGTTGTGAACGTACATAGAAGGAACAAAAACGGAGGATTGAGTGCACACATTTTCTCTTAATAATACAATGAGAAAGTAAACGTGAATACAGTGAATTTGAAACTAATTATTTAACTTAGGTCAATAATATGATGAACGAGCTAGTCGAGCGAACCTGTAAGCCATGAGTGAAATGAAGTAAAAAATTATACACGTTGCATAGCTTGTGCATTTGCAAGTTTACTAAGCTAGTCTGTTTCTTAGATGAGAAGCATGTCGCTTGAGCATTATTTGAATACCACTAATAAATTGGTGGCGCGTTTCTATATGACTATGTGAGTGCAATAAAAAAATATGCGAGTGCGAATAAAGAAATTATAATGAATTAATACTAGGTGAAGTGCACAGATAATTCAACGATCTATCAAATCGGCTAGAGAGGGGCTTTGCGACCATATCTGCGGCTTAAGTCGAATTGTTGAATCTGGCTCACTTATTGAAGAGTGGTGCGATTGAGGGTGGGAGTGTTGCGCATTGCGGAGGTTGAGTGTCCCGTTGAGACAAGTTGGTGATTCGGTGAGATGAATGTGGCTCTTTAATGAAAAGTTGGATGGAGTCCATGTTTGTACTTAGTTGCGATGGTTTCGTATGATGATCAGATTTATTTAATTTTCGAGTCACTGCGATCGATGAGGATAATTTTTTAATTTTTATGGCACTCCGATCGATGATGATGATTTTTTAATTTTGAGTCAATCGGAGCGTCATCATTTGTAGGGAGAGGAGTCTGTTCTTTCTTGTGAATGTCCGACCAAATAAATTCGTTCTCTGGATTTCTATAAACAACTTTATTTTGGAATTTGAGGTTTTTATAATGAAGGGCTGGAGCTTAGTGAATCCATCTACCGAAGTGGAACGGATCACAACGATGAAGAAGTGTCCTCGATTGTTTCTAAGGTTGATTTACGTTTCAGGGCATAATCTCTTTTGTTTTATAGAAGGTAGGCGCGACCATGGAAGAGGGAGATAGATAGAGAGAGAGAGAGAGGGGGTGGAGAGGAAGCGACGTCGTGCGAACCTAACACAATCCCTCGAGCAGAATTGAAAACAAAATTATTGGTGTTAGAGAACAAGGACCAATAAATACTGGTTATAGGGCTTGTGCTGATATAGTGTTAAGAGGAGATGAATGAAGCTCATGTAGTCTGTAGGCGATGCATAATAGGTAGTTAATCCCAGATGTTTGGGCGTATGTCATAGTGATGTTTACATGATCTACACTTAGTCTCTAGTCAGGCAGCGAAAATTGCCTGAAGCGAGGTTTGGCTAATTTGTTCATGTTCGCTTGCTAACAATGAACGCAAGTAAGAACAAGATTTTTAACATCTTTGCTCATTTGAGTCCATATAAAGTGTTGGGAAGTAGAGAAAGTGTACCATTAACCCAAGAATGAGCCAACCAGTGAAAGAGGTAAAATATTTGCGGTTTTAATGTTTGGGGGACTAGGACTCTTAGCCTGTTTACCGATGAGTTCAAAAGAATTTTGCGGTCAGTGTTCTGCAGACAGAGGGAGGATAACACTGTACAACAATGAAAAAACAGGAAATTACATAATTGTTTTTAGGGGTATTCTTTGCGTAAATCGCGAATATAACATCCGTCTCTTCTTGTAAATTACCAACTTAGTTACGTTATATACACTGATGGTTCTGTAGGGATTGAATGCAAACCTGATTGGACCGAAACTGACAACTCAAATAGTTATAAACAGATTTTGATATACTTTTATTGGAGTATTCCTTAGGTATTTGTCAACCTAACCTATTAAATTTTATTAAAGTATACTCAATATTATTTTAGTTATATTGCTCCAAATCTGTGGTAACTGTTACGTAACGCTTGATAAATTTTTAACTTACTATAAATGTTTCCTATTTTTACTTTTTTATTTAATATTTTTTGCTTTTACTATTTATATTACTTTTCACATACTACAGTGTTTTTTCTTTGCAGGAGAGAGAGGTAAATTGCCTAGAGAATGCAAAAATCTCCAGGCAGTTTCTATTATATATGTGAATCAGTTACATTAAGAAAATACAAAAAATAGTTGACTAAGCATGTGAAAAAACTTTAAAAGCTGCACTTTGGATGTAAAGTGGGTGACCAGGACAAACGCTGGGCACCTCACATATGCTGTTTCAGGTGTACAAGTTTCCTTTCTGCCAGGGTGAAAGGCAAAGGGCCTGGCCTCATGTTTGGCATACCAATGGTCTAGAAGGAGCCAAAACACCATTCAACGGATTGCTCTTTCCGCTTAATAGATATTAAAGGTGGGTATTTTAATATGATTTCTCTCTAGGGAGTTTATACCAGATTGTCGATGTTAATAGCGGGTCAAGAGTATAGGGGTGCCGAGCATTCTTGTGGTAGGCTTCGGCGCTTCGGGAAATTCGTTTGACCTCTGGCTTTGGTATTAGATAGGCGGAGTTTTACCGAAGGTGTTTTCGTGATCGGTGCAAAAAAAAGGACTTGCGGCAAAAATATAACTTTGTTCTTTAAATTGGCCTACTCAAACTGAGCAAGCAAAAACATCTCGAGGTGTTTGTGGTCAGTGGGTCGTCTTGTTTTATGCAAAGTACGAGTCTAAGGGTGGCAGGATATAGGCGAGTTAACAGGAAAGAAAAACCTCAGGATTTGGTTTGACATGCCAAGATTTCTGACAAGGTTTTTTTAAAGTGTAGACCCAGGGTGATCAACACTGTGTAGTATTGGTGCAATAGCGAATAAAAAATCGGGATAGGAAATAGCAGGTGCCTTTTTTCCACTTCAACGTTTGGAAGTGTTCAGAATGCAGAAGTAGCAGTTGCTCAACGTGGTCAGTGGGTTGACGCCAAACTTGGGAATGGCAAACTTCATTGCTCTTCTTTTCCGTCTATACCATCATATAAAAGTAAAAAATATATAGCTTATTACACTTTTGGCTTACAAACAAACAATAGCTTAAATATTTGTGACATTTGATATTTAAATATTTACAAAAAGCAATTTTGTTAACTTCCAAAGTTTTCTTGGTGTTACCAAGCAAAATGAGGGGCCCAGGGTTTGTTTGGTTCCCAAATGGTATGCCAGAGTATGTTTTGTTAGCTTCACACATTTTCATAGATGCTTTCGCACCGAACCTTTTGGCTCTCGTTTTGATAAATTGTCCGCAGATATAACAGAATGCATCTAGAGAATGATTGCAGTCTCTTGAAGCTATTCCTCTTCTGATGTGTTCACTATTGTAGCTTGAACTGAAATGATAGGAGATCTGTGAATCCCTGTGTAAGTATTTTGATGTAAAATTCCAGAATATTACGGAAGGTTCTAAACATTTTCATGGGTTTATTCATGCAAGATCTAAAAAATTCTTGAAACTTCACAAAATTCTATAAATTTCTTATTAAATATAGAATGTTTTGGGAAGTTTCCTTAAAATCAATATCACAATGCTTCTTTTTTAAAAGAATTATTACAATTTTCTACCATGTTTTGAAATAGGCAACTATAGATAATGAGTGACCTATATACAAAAGCAAAGTTTTGGCATCAAAATTAGACTTTTTTTTAGTTACTTTTCTAAATAACAACTGGGGAATAATACTTTTATTCCAGAAACAAGAAATAAGTGGAATTTTGTAACATAGTGTTAGCAAATGTTTGGGAAATTTATAAAACCAAAGAATCACAAATGGTGACGTTCAGAAATTTCTTTAGAAAATTAATGAAAGTTAAGGCATGGCTGTTTTATTTTTGTTTTTCGTATATTTGAAGGTTTTGTCGAAATTCTTTATAAAATAGATTTTCCATTTTAATCTTTAACCCGAGGATTAGCTACTGCCCCACGAAACCGAGTAATCAGCAAAAGTCTATTATTAGAGCAAATTTAGAACGGAAAAACAGCCATGTTGTTTTTTTACCGTATCCCCCCCCCTCCTCCCCAATTCTATTTTTTTTATTGCCTTTACAGCTAGAAAATAAGGATCAATGAGAAAAACATAAACCATGAGTAAATTATTAGGAGATATGTACTGGAAACGTTTCATTTTTTTTTTTAGATCAGAGTGCCGTTGCCAGAGCCGAATAGGTAGCAGGCCACAGACCGAAGGTCTGCCTGCGAAGCGCAAGCACCTCCTATAAGGAGGAAAATCGCAGGTTCGGCTCGTTTTATAATATGAAAAAAAAGTAGTCTCAAATCTTTGGGCTCTGCTCTTATATATATATATATATATATATATCTATATATATATATATATAGATATATATATATATATATATATATATATATATATATATATATATATATATATATATATATATATATACAGAGAGAGAGAGAGAGAGAGAGAGAGAGAGAGAGAGAGAGAGAGAGAGAGAGTTTTTGCCACCGATCTGCACTCAATTAAGATGGCTTTATTTCTCAGCGTGGACATACTGATTCACGTGTAATACGAACCCAGAATAGCTACCTAGCATGTTAGCTACCGGAAACTCGACCCGAATCGTGACTACAAATGAAGACTAACCAACCTGATGTTGCTTAATTTAGCAGTAAAAACGAAAGCGACTTTCTTTTCCACTCGCCTAAGCCGTAGCTCATATATATATATATATATATATATATATATATATATATATATATATATATATAAATATATATATATATATTTATGGTATTGTGTGTTGGAAGTACTTTTCTCGCCTGGTCTCTCATCTAGAATAAAATTAAGTTTGATAACTCTTTGCGCAACAGTTTTCACCTGTCATAAAGTATTGGCAAAATCAAGGAGATTTTAAAAACTTTTGCAACTGTGAATCGAAAACTGTGATTCCCTCGTCGAAAGCAGACGCTTAAAAGGAAATTGTGAAACGGTTACTCATGTATTTTGAGGTGTGCTTTTTTTCACTTTCGCTAATAAGCACGTTCTATTGACAGAAGATCATTGGTCCAAAGTACACTTCAACGATAAATCGAAGTAAAATTTTTTTGGTTCAAAGACTTCGCGATAGATTATCCGTTAACTCAGGTGTTTCCGAATCTCAAAGCTTAACATGCGTTGACATCCTAACGAGTGTTTACCTTTCAAGCATGCGATCAATTTCCGTGCTTTTCCGAGTTTCTGGCTTTAACGCGCATCGCCACGCAAGTTGAGACTGTACAAAGCGTTGAATGTATATTCCTTTCATTGCCTTGACAGTCAACCTTCTCGAAATTACTTTGATTTAACAGAACTCAAACCCGTTACTTTTCTTCAAGAACCCTCGCCGTAGCCCTTTTATCGAGATTTCTCTCTCTATCATGACATGCCTTAGTATAAATCATATTTCTGTATTACCAATGATTTTCTATTAGGCTTCCAAAACAAGTACATACTATCAACCATATCTATGATAACTATTTCAGAGCCTGAAGAAAGAGAAATGGTCATATTTGGGTACGTATTGCAAACGCTATGATCGTTTTTGGCGCACACTAATGAATACACTAACAAAAAAATTTACAGCATCAAAAAAAGCGAGTATCAACCATTGTTACAATAATTTGTACCTTAACTTTATTTATGCTAATCGCTAATTATTCCTCTCAACCTTCAACCTTGCCAATTCACTACACTATTCATTACACTCATTAAGTATCCTAAGAAAAACCTGCTTCATCTCGCCATTGCACTGTAAGGGCGAAGGTAAATGTTAAAAATGCTAATTAAACAGGTGATTTTAGAGGTTTTAGATCGGTCTATTTGATTACAGTTACTAGCTTGGTGTGAATGAAGAACATCTTAAAGGCATGCCTGATATGGAGAAAAGGTGGATAACCATAGCTATAGTAACTAAATAGTCTTTCCTTCAACTGAAACTACTATTTAACCTATTTAACTCTTCTCCTTGCATTCATTAGGTGTTTTTGGGGACATCTTTCCTCTTCTCCAAATTTGAATATCTAGCAACCACCAGAGACTGTGATAATATCAAATCTTTAGATTTCATAAAATACTGGACGGGGTATTTAAACATATATCTCCAAGCCTATTACTCAATTATTTAGCCTACTCGGGCTAAGTGTCTTCCATAAATTCCACTGCCACTCACTCTAACACTAGCGATCCACTTTTCAAAATTTTTAGTGAAGTCTTCGTTGAACCTCATGTGAATTTACGAATATTCATCAAGTATTAATGCAAACAACAAACAAAAATCTTATATAAAACAAAACTAAAATATATTTTACACTATTTACCTTTCGCAATCAAGAAATTGTTTCTTTTGTATATCCCAAGCGAGAACATATGGTCATTAAATGACTTTTAATTCATTTTCAAATCATTAATTATTCGCTGAAGTACAGAAGTATTTTAATTTCTAATACTCTTCTTTGTTGAATATTATTTCACTTTATTAATAGTAATAATTCATCTGCAAATGTCTATTTGCCTGAAGGAGGCTAAAGTTCTCCACAAGGCAATGATTCGCGTGATCACTTCGCCTGATGAATAAGCGAATACCTTTGAAGTATTCTCCCTCGAAGACACATGAGACAAACAATGATCCTGGGTAGTGCCGAGGGTAAGAAAGTGACTGATTGAGATGGATGTTGGACCCATATGTGCTAAAAGGGGAAAGAGTAGTTAGCCAAATAAACAAAGAGCGGGCCGGTAAAAGTGTCTGTCTCTCTTAAGAGAAAGACGTTCGGGCAAGATTTTCAGGTGGGAAAGAGAGAGAAGTGATTCATTTGGTTCAATCACCAGGGAGAAGCACAAAGGGGGAAATATCTGTACAGAAATCTGGAATTTTTTATTTCACAATTAAATATTTTGTATACTTTTGTCGTCTCTATAAAATAAACTATATGCGTAATGAACTGGTTAGTTTCATTAAAATTAAGAGTCCTGTATAAATATAATTGTTTGTGGTATAAGTTTTATCCCCAATTACGCCTGTGAGCAGTTGTGATCTACAGTTTTTAATGGACTCCGAGCCAATCTAGCAAAAATGATACCTATTTATTGACCTTATAAATATTAAGGAATAAAATGCTTGGTTGTTTTTGTGCCTGCTTTAACAGGCGGAACTGGAACTAGAATCAAAGTCGTCTGATTGAAAGATTTTGAACCTAGCGCACACTCATGCACACACACACACACACACACACATATATATATATATATATATATGTATGCAGATACACCCACAAAGGAAAAGTGAAAAACGATTCCGAGTGCTTTAGTCTTTATTCTTTAAGACCTTTTCAAGGAATGAACAGGATTCTGATTCTGATTCTGATTCAATTAAAGTGGCTGCATGTAAGGAAGGACAATAGGGTGTGTGGATAGATAGAGAAAATAGACAAGTGGAGAAAAGAGAAAGAAGTGTAGTAGGGTGCAAAGAGATATCTGGAGTCTGGTGATCAGACCTATCACTTTTATTATTTTATTGGTTGCGTGTATTCTTTGTTGTTACTGTAGATTTTGAATAATTATAAATAATTATTTATGGCGTTCAAGCCATTTGTCTTAACAACTTTTAGTTTAATTTTGTGTGTGTTATGCATTGCTTGTATGTTTGTGTTTTGTTATTACATTTTTAGTGCGTGCTTATTGTTGTTGGTATCATTTGTATTCGTGTGTGTTTTAGTCTTCATCTTTGGTAGGGTCTTGTCGTAATCGGGTTTTTTCGCAATCTTCGTTTAAAGGTGTCTTCATCGGTGGGTTGTTGTCGTAGTTTGAGTTTCTTGTCTTGTTCGGTTTACTTCTTTTCTTTACAGGTTTTACATCACATTATGAATAGAATGGCATTTCGTCTCCGCCAGCCACTCGGTTGGCGGAGCTGGGAAATTTAGCGCGACAGTCAGCTCTTCTGTTCTGGTTAATCATCTGGGTGATTTCATCACTCAGTTTCCGATTAACCAGATCCTGCATTTTCCGGGTCCGTTCTTCTATGACTTTGTTAATGGGAATTATCCCCGCCTCTCTGTGCAGATCTTCTTGCCGTCTTCTTTCTTGCCTGCGTGTACCCGTGATTAGGTTCATGCATTTATTTTGCACTACTTGAAGTCGCCTCTTTTGTGTTTCTGAGACACATGAGAGGGTGGAGGCGGGGTAAAGCAACGTAGATCTTACAAGGGTATTTTAGATCTTCTTCTTGTTGCTTTCACGTAGATTTATAAATGTATATATAGTTCTGACAGCGGACGAGGCTCGAGAAATTCTTTCCTCGACGTGTTTCTTGTACCCAGTAGAGGTGGTTTTCATACCGAGTACATTGCCTTTGTTGGTGTAGGGGTATCGCGTTTTCTCCACACGCACGTCTGCCCCTAAGGTGCGTCCGATTGAGACCACCTTGAATTTCTCTTGGTTTGTTCTTATCTTCCACTGAGCCTCGTAGTTGTTCAGGTTCGCGATTTCCATCGCTGTCATGCGAGCTTGCCACGGCGCATTTCTCCATGGAGATACGATTATCTGGCTGAAATCATCGGCGTACTGAATATTGAGGGAAGAGGGATACACAAGGGCTGGGACATCCACGGTGTATATCAAGAAAAGGGTGGATGACAGAAACCTTCTCTGCGGGAGACCCGCAGTGAGCGGAAACTTTTGTCCGTCCGTGCACCCTAGACTGACATACGCCGCTCTCTCCATGACATAGTCACAGAGAGTTCTTTCTAAGTTTTCACTTAGACCCAGCCGTAAGATCTTATACTGCATGCCCCGCTGCCACACCTTATCAAACGCCTTTGATACACCCCGACAAACGATATCCACATAACTCCTGTCCCCTTTGGCTTGGGAAAGCTTTTCCGTTATGACATTGATTGTCATTTCCGTACTTCGCTTCTTTCTAAACCCGAATTGACATGGGTTATAGAGGGAGTTTTCTTTCAGGTGAGACACAAGTCTCCCGTTAAGGATCTTCTCAAAAAGTTTCCCGCTAAATTCCAGGAGTAAAATTGGGCGGGAGCTCTCTCTCAACGTTGGGTCCTTTCCATGCTTGGGCAAGAAGATCAGCTTTGCCGCCATGTAAGCATCTAGAAAGTACCTTGTATTCAGACATGCGTTAAAAATACGTCTCATTCCTCCGATGATGTTGGCTGGTGCCTTTTCGAAGTTTACCTTCGTAAGCCCCGATTGTCCTAGGGCTTTTTGTCGGAATGAGCGGAGTGTGCCAAGGATCTCTTCTTCGGTGATCTCGGCGTCTTCGTCACGCAGTCTATACACCTGGTGATGAGGATGCGTTCGGTGTATTTCCGTGTTAAGCTCGTCTACGATGTTGTTTTCTAATTCTATATCAAAATCTTCGTTTTCTTCTTCCGATATGCTGAGATTTTTTCCCAATAACGCCGGAGTATTACTTCGATGTCGCTCCCTTCTGTTTCAATGGATCCATCTTCTTTTTGGATTTTCATTTTCTTCTTTTATCCAGATGATCCTCTGAGACTTTTGACTTTCTCTCAAAAGTCCTTGGGAGATGCATCTTGATCGAGGCTCTCGATCGCATAGTCCCATTGTCTCTGTTGTTGCTCGAGGATCAACTGGTTGAGCTCTTCCTTGATCATTCTACTTCGTTGTAGTGAGTCAACTGATGCATTTCTGATATTTAACTCGTACATGACTCTCAATTCTCTGTAGAGTTCTTTCATGTACCCAGTCCACCTGAATGAGGAGATGGTTTTATACTGGGTTTTGGGGAAGCAAGCCCTCCATGCATTCATAAGATGTTCGTTGAGGTCGTCGAGTGCCTCGTCTATCTCTTCGAGAATTGCCTCGTCCAGATTTGATGGGCAAGAGGCCTTAAAGAGACCCGCGTACCGTGCCAAGTTTGCTCTCCTGTTGTCTTTTCTGACTGGAGCTGGGACTTGTATAGGGTTCCTGTTGATGGTAAGTAGGATCCCTATATGATCACTACATGGTACCTGGAGTGGTTCCATGTAGTAATTGAATGGCAGCTGACGATTAGCCAGACAAATGTCTGGGTCTGTCGCACTTCTTCCTCGAGTATAGGTTGAGAAGTCTGGGCCTATTCTATGGACCATATTTCAGTCCATCATAGTGTCCAAGTACCTTCCATTTCCATTGAAGGTCCTATACCCAGACTCCCGACATCTGGCATTAAGATCCCCCAATAATATGGTGGGGGTCCTTCTGCTAAATAGGCTAGAAAGAGAATGGATTGGTAAATATTCTCGTCTCGGCGGCTGGTACCCGGTGGCGATGACCAGCTTTCCTATATCGAGTTCGACCTCTATTGCAGGATAGGATTCTTCCAAGTTTCTTATTGGTTTATACTTGATCCCTCTTTTGATGGCGATAGCCGCACCATTGTTCCGCTCTTGAAAGTAATTCGTGATTGACACGTCGTAGTTCCAGATCTTCATTTCGAAGCTACGAGTGTCAATCCCATGCTCAGAAATCAAGATGACATCTGCATCAATCTCCTTGAACAAATTTCAGTAGAGAGTTCTTTTCGCTGTCCCGCCGTTGGTGTTAATTTCCATGATTCTTAGTGAGTTCCGTTCCATTGTGAGATGTATTACCTATGTTTCTTCTTCGTCTTTTTTACTTTTCTTGGCCTGTGGGGCGGGTCTGGAGTGCCCAGGCTTTTTTTTCTTCGGGGGAGGATTAGGAGTCTTCGACCGACTCTTCGTCGCTCTAGGGCGAGTGCATGGGCCCTCGTCCCTATCCGAAGATGTGGATTCTTGTTCCTCATTGTCATTGTTCTCGTACTCTTCTTCGGATTTCTCCGATGTGGGAGATTTGATGACCTATTTCAGTGCAGTGGCTTTTTCGTCGTTGCTACTATTTCTGATCACGCTGTCCTTGAATTTCCTGGAGCATTCTTGGTCATCAGGCACGATGACGGATGGACGGTTATTAGCCTTTAATAACGCGTTTAAAACCCGGTTGTAGCATCCAAGTCTTACCGCATTTGCCACGTTTGCGTGTGTTATGCATATTAGTATCTTATCACTTAGGTCGTTTGTAAAGACCATCTGTGAGGGAGTTGCCATTGCTGAGGCCATCCCTTCACTTCTCTTCGCAGTGCTTGCATAGGTATTGGTTTTCTTTTTCTTTTCTTCATATTCCATTTTTTAATGATCTCCTTTCTCTTTGGGCAGTTAAGGGCCATCGTTCGATGGGGTCCATCACAGTTGATACACTGTTTGGTAGTGCTATTGCAGTCGTCATATCGATGACCCTGTGTGCCGCATTCGCTGCACCAAATTGTTTCTTTTGGGGAGCAATTGACGGTTGTGTGGTTCTGTAACACATAACAGACAAAGCACATCTGGATGCTGTGGTATTTTTCGTGTTCGATGTTGGTTCATGATATCCTCATGTTGAAAATGAGGGGTCCATCCGTTGCCGCCTTGTGGGCCATTTCGGTGGTCTGGAAGGTCATCTTAAAGACGTGGATGTGATCACGGAATTTGATCACTTCCCTTATCTTCGCCCATGTGTGATTCTTCTCAATTTCCTGTTTCAGATCTGCGGGGGAGTTCTCACCCACTCAACTCTCCACCTTTCGGCAGATGACGCTCCTATTTGCAGAGTAAGCTGGTGGGGTTTTAGCTTCCAGGTTCATTTCCTCTACAACTTCGGCCCCTTCATCAGATAGGAGCCGGTCTATGTCTTTGGTCTCACCGCATATAGCGATGAAACCATTTGGAATGTCGATGAGTCTGATGAGTGAGATCCTTAAATTCGCAAATAAGGATTCGCACACGGTTTTCTTCTCGGGGGTCTTTTTTACGCTCATGAACCGTAGGGGAGGCCCTCTTAAGGAGGGCCTTCATGGTCATGGGCGTCTTCTTTCTTTTTTCTTGCGTTCTTTTCTTCCTCTGTAAAAGTGTGTAATTATTTTTGTTATGTGTGAAAAAAGTGATGTCAGAAGTGACAAAGGAGGTAGAGTCAAGGGTTGTACTTGAATACGATATGAGAAGAGCGCTCCCGTCCAGTTTCCTGTTGTTTCCCCGGTCGGATAGTGCCAAGATGATGGGTGATGATGAATGGGGGATGGTTCTAGAGTGGGGACCTCAGAGGGTTGAGCTTGGTGGACTTAATGCATAGCGGCCGAATCAACGACCGCGAAGTTTGTGCCACTCCCTCACGGGTACGTACGCCAAAACTGCATCCAACTACATAGAGATGGGAGAATTTCCCTCTATGATTCTGGCCGGGTCCCCCGGGCGATGAAGATTTTTCCTCAGTCCGAGACTCGCAGTTTTGCCCCAGATTCGAGAAAATATTTGACTTGTGCTTCTGCTGTGGGATAGGCCTCAAACCAGTTTCCACGCAAGCCTTTAATTATGTCAGTCCAAGCGGCCGACATAGTTAAGAAGAAATTAATGAAGGGCAATCATCCGAGCAGGTTCCCGCGCAGGGCGGTGGACATGAGCAATGAAGTCTTCAGGCCATCATCTTACTTCATCACTCGCAGCGAAAAGATTGTAAGAAAATCTTTGCAGATCAACTGGGATCCTAATGACTCCCAGGACAGTCGCGTTCTTAGATGGCGAGGCTCAAAAGTCTTTAGTTCTTAAGCACGCGTGAGATTACAACGCTCTTCAAAAGGTAGTAAGGCAATGCTACTCAGTCGAATATTCGCCCAGCATGAACAGGAGGCTGGGCATACATTGCCTCAAATAGTAGAATGGGAGATTAGACTACTCACCTCTGAACTTTAATTAGAGGGTACAAAATCCTGAAACAACTTTATTTGAGATTTTAGCCCATGAACAAGCCAGGGTTAAGGTGGAAATTTCGGAACGCGTTAATGGAGATACATTCTAATATAGATGAAAGCGCTCGGAATCGTTTTTCACTTTTCCTTTGTTGGTGTATCTGCATAACTTTGACTCACGTGCACTTTGTGAGCTCTTTTCATATATATATATATATATATATATATATATATATATATATATATATGCTTAAAATATCGGAAAGAAAAAATAACAGAGATAAGCCGAAGCTCTTTCGTGTTTATTTACATCTTCAGAGGAGAAGAAGGATCGAATTGAAGAATGATCCCAGGTGAAAAATTATGACATCACTCAAACATTATTTTGCACTCAATAGACAAGATACGTAAATAACTTTTATTTGTGGCCTCAATAAAATTGTAGCTTCACCTAATTTTATCTAGTAATTAAAATAAACCAGTAAATGCCTATTTTTTTAACTCTTGTGCATCGTGCCCCTTAAGCTCGAAAATATTTGGTTCACCTTGTGTACTCATGTGACATATATTAATTCATATTTTAAGCATCCTTAAAAACCATACATATCTGTTTTTACTTCATTGTATTTGCGTGATCCTAGAATTAGTGATCCCGAATTTATTGATCAACAATTCGAAACAAGAAATATTAATGGAGAAAAATGAAAATATACGTCATATTTCCCATTTGGTGACAACAGGCTGCGATGTACTGTCCAAATGGTACACTGGAATTTCAAAAACCCCATGGTCTGGCGTGTGCTTCAAGTCCACGTCTCTTACTGCCACTTTTTCTTAGTAGATATACAAAGTAAGTATATATATATATATATATATATATATATATATATATATATATATATATATATATATGTATATATATAATAATGAGAGAGCAGAGGGGTTGGGCGTTGCCATACGTATACGTATTTTTAGGATAAATAAGCAGGCTAAATTTAGGAAGTTCATTACTATATTATAACTTCTTGGTACTGACGTTTCGGGTAGGAACCCATTCTCAAGGATGTGAGATTATAAATATATACAAACATAAGATAAGGATTTTTTAGATAAGTTATCAGATATTTATAAATTAACTATATGGGAAATGGAAAGCAGTAGAGGTGGTACAAAAAAAGGGTTTTGTACCGCTCCCATATATGACCCCTCAATTCCCTTCTCTGGGCCAAACTCCACCATTTCTTAAAAATTCATTTCTTGCAACACATTTTATAACAATTTTTCAAAACTCACGCAAAGTACAACATCTTTTCAACAAGAAAGACAAAATACCATCACTGCTTCGATCCTCCTTCATATTCAACTGCTCGAGATGTAATTCCGAGGTGTATTTAGGGTCGACTCAGCGCAAACTACATACCCGTATTTGCGCACATTTAGTCATCAGCAATAGAACTGGAGCCCCACTCACTACTCTCGAGTTCTCCCCTATCCGAATACACTACGAAAACAGACATCTACACCATAAACCAAACTTAAATAATTTTTTAATTAAAGACACAGCAAACAACGAAAACCAACAACGTACACTGGAATCTCTTTATATTAGATTTAAAAACCCCACTTTAAACTATGAAACAAGCTCATTTCCACTTTTACTATAACTATAATCACCCACGAATTACACACACCAAATACACCCCCCCCCAAAACAACGCCTATCTTTCAAATATTTTTATTATCTCCTCCTTTTTACATTGAAGACACCCAAAACTAATTAATCTCAGTTTTATTTAAAAAGAAAAACATATTTCCTATTCCCAAATAGTTAAAACCCCTTCATTTTTATAATTTGAATATTACCACCTCTGCTGCTTCCCATTTCCCATATAATTAATTTATAAATATCTGATAACTTCTCTAAAAAATTCTTATGTTTATATATATTTATAAACTCACATCCTTGAGAATGGGTTCCTACCCGAAACGTCGGTACCAAGAAGTTATAATATAGTAATGATTTACTAAATTTAGCATGCTTATTTATCATATATATATATATATATATATATATATATATATATATATATGCCTAAAATATGTAGAAAAATTAAAATTTTTCCATGATATTTCTCATTACCTATATTTATATGACGAGTATATGACACTTTATTAGAATTTAAGTCATATTCAAGTATATGCATATTTAATGCTTTTATATGGCCCAAGGACGGTAATGAGTTGCAAGTAATGTGGAACAAAATTGTGTATTTTGGGGCGACTAACTGTGTGTGTGATCACAACCAGGAGATATAAAGGAGCTTTTGCTATGAAATAGGCTCGTGTGCAGAGTGTACCATACTATAAAGCACTGAAGAAGCGAATGGGAGAGTGAGTGCCTTTTGTGCAATACGTTAATTACATATAGTGAGGTTTATTTTTCTTTCAGGTAAAACAACCAAATGTGCTTCATCTGCGGTGTATCTTAATCTTAAATTTGAAATAGATACGTACCCGACTCGGTTGGTATCCCGATATCTACACCACCACGTGACAATTGGCAATGAACGAAATTTACTGGAGCAAGATGTTCGAATAAAAGGTTTCAAACCGTTTAGATGATTTTCAAGAAGATTTTTCAATGACCGACAACTTGTGCCTCTCTTTGAAGAGATAGATTTACATTACAAGCCCAATCAGTGGAGGCTCTTTATTGACACTTCGCTCTATAGCATCAAAGCAGTGCTTTTAAAAATAGGAAATAAATTTGTCTATCCATGTACCTCATTATGTTGTTTGGAAATAAACTTCCAAAAATATAGCTTTCATTCTAGACAATATTGAATATAATAAACATAAGTGATTGATTTAGGCAGATCTTAAGGTCGTAGCTATTTTGAGTGGTTTACATTCATATGATTTCTGTGCCAAAGAGACAACCTTAGGCGAGGAGAACATTGCACACATAGACAATGTCCTGTACGAAAAGAGCCAAGATTTGGTTCACATAGCGTCGTCATACGAGAAGATAGGTTGATAAGGAGAAAATAATTTTGCCACCACTTCATATATAATTAGGCCTCCAAATACTTTGTACGAATTGGAATGGGAGAAATGGCAAAGTTTCAAAAGCGTGTTTAATGGACTCCTTGGAAAGCGCAAAGTACCCAATTATGAAATGCTCGTCAAGAATGTGATCAAATCTTATCAGAATTTAGGTTGCAATATGTCATTAAAGGTCCATTTTTGCATCCACATCTGTACTTCTTTCCCGAGAATGCAGCAAAAGTGAGCGACGAGAATGGTGAGAGAATCCATCAAGATATTGAAATAATAGAAAATCATTATAAAGACAAAGTAGTCAGACCATGCTTGCTGAATTTTGCTTAACTATTTTGAGGGATAGACCAGATGCTATACACTGGAAAAGGTATAAATACTCTAAAAATAGTTAAAAATTCTACACACCTGAGTAATATCGTAAAAGATCGAAAATGTATTTTCTTTTATTGCAAGTTTTTAATATGATCCTCTGAAATGTATTCAAAATAACAATTTTCTGTAATTAAATATGTCTGTTTGCTTTTATTTTACTTTTTATGCAAGCTAAATTTAAAATTTACATCGATAAAAGTAATACAAATTTATACATGAATCTGGTTTTCTTGGTATTTTACTTAATTTAATTTACAAAAGAAGAGTCATTTCTTACAAAACGACTGTCATTATCGTAATCTACGTACAAAACTACCGCGGAAAACTACATTCTGTAGAAAAATCATTGTTAGACTTTTAATTACGCACGGCTAAGAAGTCTTTTTTCGAAAAACCAAAATAGCGTTCACGTGGAACAATAATTTAACTCTGCCTTACACGTCCTCCTCTCTAATTTGCTAAAGTTATTCGAATATTTTATCCTGGTCCTTGTTTTGCGGTCTGCCGTCAAGGATATAATAAGCCAGTGATCTCATAGCATGAAGTGGTGGTAAGGTGCAAATGGCTTGCGGCGGCTATACACTCTAGGATGAAACTACTGCCTTTTTATCTTGGCCATCTCGTACTCCAGTAAAGAAAATGGTACTTTAAAATTGCTAGCTCCTGAATTCTTCCCTGGATTTTTTGTTTGTGGTGAACTCTAAACAAAATAGTTTTTCCGAAACATTTTTACATAGAATATGTTCTACCTAATACCAGGGACTTGCAATAAGCTGTAAGGCGCAGGTGGCTTGTGGTGCTCTACATATTTCAGGATGACACCAAGATCTAAAACTATTGCCTCTTTATCTTGTCCATCTCGTAGTCCAGTAAAGCTACTTGGATATTGGTGCTTTAAAATTGCTAGCTCGTGAATTTTGCCCTGGTTTTCTTGTTGTGGTGAGCTCTAAACAAAATAATTTCTTCTAAACTTACATAAAACGTGTTTCTGCGAATAAAAAAATGTTTGAAATCCTCTTCCTTCTCCGTCTTATAATACATTTTGATTTCTCTCCACTGAATATTCCCTTTCTGCCTGTTGTAAAAGGCACTTATTCCGTGAAGATTTTGAAAATGCAATCTTTTAATGTACTCATAGTGGAAGGCTAACTTTTTGCTCTTTTCATGAATACAGATATTTCCATTTACATATGAGATTTTTTTAAAAGGAAATGAGAAACTTTCTTTGTAAAGCTAAAATATAATTTTTATGGTTATAATATTTTCACTCGTCAAACAGTCGCTCATTTTTCTTTTTTTCTTTTACGAAACATGTTTTAAAACAAGTTGATCTAGTATTTTGTGCATACATTCATACATTTCGATTGAAAAAACGGGGGACTTTCAAAGGTCATCTCCCAAACTCATCTCCCATCAGTTCAACCCATTTCTAGACATTTCCAAAAAATATTTCTTGGGTAAACCAAAAAGGGCAAACTATTTCCCCTTACCAAGCTCATTTCATAAATGATTAAAATACACACCATAATCAATAACCCAGGGACCCCTTCCAAGCACTCTAGCTTTATAAAAAAAATGTATTAGTTTCTATAGAATTGTAGCGACAGATACATAGTAACTAGCAAGTTATTTCTAGTTATCAATAGTATTTGCATCAACCGCTTTCACCCAAAAGAAGTTCTGTACGCATCAACTCCACTGAAATGCTACTCAATGCTACTTATTGTTACCACAGCTATTAGTAATGCCTACTTTGGTTCGTGGGACAGAACACGTTCCCATATAAACCAGATATATCACTAGTATATAGGATGTGCAGAGCAATTCGTACCATAACAACTATTCCTATAGTAACTATTACCATAACATTATTATTATAGCAAATAGAGCCATCGAAACTATTACCCTGTCAACTATTATTATAGGAACAATTACCCTTTCTGATTATTCTTTTATTCCAATTGTGATTATTTTTGTTTACCCTCGGAATATGTCACTCATCTTTGTTTTTACTTAAGCTTATACACACTTATTGATATCATTACACACCAATACAATAGTAAATGTCATTTAGGTGGAACGGCTTTTTTGGCAAATTATTCCAGTTCAGTAGCAGGTTATGGGCCATGCAGTAAACCTCACTTTCCCATGAAGTTCAATAATTCGCCACAAACCTTTCTCCCCTAGATTACCACTTGAGTTGGTCTTTTTTGGTCTTTATGGCTTCAACTCATACCATGTTGAGACACTGAATTACCCCCTCCACTCCCCTGACTTCTTAAGCAAACTAAATACAGTAAAAAAAAAATAATAATAGAAGTTTTATATGGCAGACTTATTTAAAACCAACTTAGTTCGCCTGTCCATCGACTATGAAAAATTCTGCGTGAAGAGGCGTGGTTCAGAGCTCGCTTGACTGCGCCAGGAGAGAAATAGGAGAGTACGGTAGCAGGCAGACTAGCAGACTAGCTTAGGGGAAACTACAGAGTAGCCACGGTCACCCATGCAGCGGAGACGAGTGCAAAAAAGCGAAAGCAGGAGGGCATTTACAGAACAACAGGCTTTTCAATTGATACTGTAAACGTTTTATGCAATTTTCAGGGATCACTTTTGTCGTTTCTTTGTGTTGCCTATTTAAAGTCAAACAAAACGTTCTCCCCTAGAGGTTCATGGCATCTTTATTCTAATTAAAATAGTATTATAAATTTACATATTGTCAATGCACACTTGCCAACACACAACGATACATATATAGTTAGCATAACGATACACTAGCAATTTACAAGAGGACTAGAGAGAAATCTCGAAATACTCTACCTAAATTAGGCTGTCTGCAAATTGTACTTCTTAAATATTTGCGCATGAATGAACAAATAAGGCGTTAAACGGCACGTCTAAACGAAAAAAAAACAAAGAACAAAGCTACCTAATTTCCCATGGGACCAAATTAATAAAAACTTAATTAGGACTACACATCTAAAAATTCTTCCATCCCCCACTTCGCCCAGTTCTCTAAAAAGGTTGACGCGCTTGTATGTCGTTGATTAATTTGAAAGGATTAAAATACAGCGTCAATGGAGAGGTAGATTGCGTCTTTGACCTTATCCAAAACATGGTTTTTCTTATTTGTTTTAGACGAAATGAGGGGGATATTCAAATGAGATGGAAGTTAATTAATAAACATTTGGAACAATATTGAGAAATAGGGAAATATTTATAAATTTTAGAATGAAGTTATTTGTGCCTTTTATATATATACGTGGGTGTATTTTACTCATGCGAAGATATGGCAGATTCCTGCAGGATTAAATCTAGAAGAGTTGAAATAGTACAAATAAAACAGCAGTGGAGTGGAAATATAAAACGAAGAAGTATTAATCAGCCATTTAGGCTAAAGAAAGTTTGATTTATTTATTTATTTCATTTATTTATTTTTTTTTTAAATATATAACACTGGGGAACAATGTATTTGGTGAATTGACAAAAGTACATTTTCCTACCTAATTTGAGCATACTGAATTCAAATCTCAAATCAGATTCTCTCTAAATGATACAGATTTTTCGTAATATCAATTACTAATATTATACAATAATTTTCATTTTATCACGCCTATCATCATGCCCTGAAGTAATTTTAAATCATCCTTTTGCGTTATTTATAATAAAGCAGTTTTTTATTTGCACAAACATTTTATTGCATATGAGAAGAAACTTGAATTACATATTAAAATTACAAATACTGTAATCAAATAGATGCTAATTTATTAATGACCGTACATCAGGCTGGATGACCTCTTCTTGATTTCAATCGGGCAAATATTTGTGTTTGTAACTCTTGTAAGTCTTCTCTGGCCGATCTCTTCTAATCGTCCAGCAGTAGTCCACCATCATGTGTCTATCCCAGTGACCTTGGCAGCGCTCTTCCATCGGCATTAAATCCTGATGGAAGCGTTCCCCTTATTCTTCGCTCACGGCTCCCAGATTCTCTGGGAATCGTTTGAGGTGACTATTTAGGAAATGCAGCTTCACATTCATGTTGCATCACAGATCACGATATGCTAAAAGCATATTAGTAACCAGATCCTCGTAGTTATGTGCTTTCTGTTTCCCTAGAAGTTACGAACAACGGCAGAAAGTGAGAGCCAAGCTGCCTTCTCTTTTTCATTCAGGGTGTTCACGAATCTAGAAACAGTCAGAAGTCTTCGGGTTGGGGATCATCAAATACTCCTGCTTTTATTTTTTCATATGACAAAGCAGGAAATGCCGATACTATGTACTGAAAACAATCATTGTCAGTGGTCAACGCCTTGACATACTGCTTTCTCAACCCCAGTTTGAGATGAAGTGAAGGGAAAAAGATCTTTTCTCGACTTACGATTGACTATTTAACAATGTTTGGCATTCCTGCTTTCAAAGTTTCCTGAACTGGCTAATCTTTTAGGGAACAGTGTTTGTCACGGGCTCGACTGTCCCACAGACAGATATAGCATGGAAATTTGTATATCCCTTCTGCTGTCCAAGGATGAAGTTGACGATCTTAAGGTTTACAGATATGATCCAATTGTGTTCATGGTACTTAAGTAAATAATTGACCATTCTTATGTCATCGTGAGTTTCTCGCAGATGGACAGAGTGACCGAAAGGAACTGCACCAAAGTGATTGCCATTATGCAAAAGGACACACTTGAGGCCTCGTTTGGAGCTATTTAAAAACGGTCTCCACTCAACAGGGCTATAGGTGCCAAGTCCCAACTCGGTAAACAGACCAGGAACATCGTGGCAGTATACAAATTGTTTGTCCTCAAAGAAATAATTAACAAACGTACTCTCCCTTGTTCGGTAATATGATACCCGTACCGACCTGTCAAGCATATGTCTTTCACTCAACCTGGAGACTAAATGTTCTGCAGCTTTCTTGGAGAGCGCCAAATCAGGTATCAGCCTGAATCCATTCCGTGGACATCCATATCAGGTATATCATTTTTATCCTTGGAGGAAGCATATCCACTGAAAATCGGAACTGGTAAAGACTCAGAATGAGGTACTGGCCGGATCGCCGAGGGAATGTTGGGGTAGTCGATCTTGTGCCGATTTTTCTTTCCAATCCCTTTAGTATTCACCAGATAGAAATAACAGTCGGATACATGATCCTTTGGCTCTCGCCACACCATGGGGATTCCAAAAGGAAGACTATTTCTCCTTCCTTTCGTCTACTAACGAAGATGTTCCACACAACTATGGCAAACAGCCTGTGGGGCCCACTTCTTATCTTGGTCACCAAGAGGAACATCAAAATATGACTTATAAGTGCGGATCACAAAGTTTGATATATTGCGCCTTTGAGGAACTAGCATGTAGCAATAGGTATCTTGATCATTAACGCAATTTCCTCTTGACGAAGCCATCACTCTAACATGAGACCTGCAAAAAGATACATTAATGTGAATATTTTGCATAATAACACTTATTAAAATCTTACTACTATGTACTGTGAAGTACGTAGGTGAGTCAAAAAGTTCTCAGACAAATGCCAGATTATTGAAATGTTCGATTTTGTACAAGTAAATACAGGGTCAAACACGAATTTCATGTTTTCTGAACAATTCCTACAAAATTCGTCATTCAATTTGTCGAGACTCTTTGTATTAGATGTGCTTCAAAAAGGTTACTTTTTTGAACCCATAAAATGGCAAATTTTGAGATAAGAGCGAACATTAAATTCCTGACTAAACTTGATTGGAAGCCTGTTAAGATTATTGACGCTCTACAACAGGTTTATGGTGACTCTTCGACATGTAGAGCGGTAGTTTACGACTGGATTAAGCGCTTTAAGGGGGGCAGAGAAGAAGTTGAAGATGATCCACGTGAAGGGAGACCCTCCACCTCCATTAACCCAGAAAATGTCGAGCTTGTGAGGAATCTAGTGGATAAAGATCGCCGTATTACTATCGATGAAGTTGCCAATGCATGTGAAATCTCTCATGGCTCAGCATTTGGAATTCTAACTGAAAATCTTGGCCTGAGCAAGCTTTCAGCACGTTGGGTCCCAAAAGCGTTGCGAGAAGACCAGCTGAATCATAGGGCCAACCTTTCTTTGGCTATTTTGACCAAGATTGAAGCAAACGAGGATAGTTTTTTTGAGCGCCTCGTAACGGGAGATGAAACTTGGGTGTATCAGTTTGATCCTAAAAGTAAAAATCAATCAAAAGAATGGCACCCAAGGGGGGCAGCAGGGCCTATCAAGTTCAAGACAGAGAGGTCCGTTAAGAAGATAATGGCTACAGTTTTTTGGGATTCGGAGGGAATTATTTTAATAGACTTCTTAGAAGGACAAAAAACTGTTACATCCAGCTATTACGAAGGAGTTTTAAGGAAGCTGAAAACTTCAATAGCCAAAAAACGACGAGGAAAGCTCCACAAGCAAATCTTGTTCCACCATGACAATGCCCCTGCACATTCGTCCAAAGCTGTGAGATCTCAGCTACGGGAATTTCGATGGGAAACTCTTGCCCATCCCCCTTATAGCCCTGATTTAGCACCCTCTGACTTTTTTCTGTTTCCAAATTTAAAGGGACACCTAAAAGGAACCCGGTTTCAATCATTAGATGAAGCAAAAAAGCAGGTCATTACTTGGTGCCAGAGACAACCCCGTGAATTCTACAAAGATGGTCTTTACCGTTGGATTCATAGATTAAGAAAGTGTATAGATGTTAATGGAGCTTATGTAGAAAAATGATTACAGTATTATTACAGATAAAAATTTTATGCCATTTATCTGAGAACTTTTTGACTCCCCCTCGTATATTCCCATATTGGCCAATGATGTCTCATCGCCAGAATGGGAACTTTTTTCGGAATTTTCACCAACACGAATTAATTTAAAAAATGAATTTGAAACCATTAATTCCAATGAGACGCGGCAGAGACTTAGAAACTTCCGAGACGGTCCCAACTTTGTTTATTTAATAGCTATACTCTCGCTACAATTGGGACTAAGTTATTCCGTTAATAATTTCTATTGGTCTCAGGTATTTTGTTTAGGCTCGTGTATTCGATGAGCGCCTTACAAAAATTATTATTATTAAGACTATTATTATCATGACTACTGTTATTCAGATTATTATTAGTATTATGATTATTATTAATGTTATGAATATCATTAATATAAATTTTATTAGTATTATGAATATTTTTATTACGAATTAGAATTATGACTATTATAAGTGTTAGGAATTTTAATAGTATTATAACTATTACTATTATGATGAGTACTGTTAGCATTATGACTATTATAGTAACATAACAATTAATAGTGTTTTAACTATTATTAGTATCATAAATATTATTATCATAACTAATATTATGAATATTATTATGACTATTATTAGTAATATTATGGCTATTAATAGTGTTATGAATATTAGTATCACTCTGTAACACGATTTTTGTCTTTGGATATCAATTGTTATTTTATATTTGCTTGTGTCTAGAATACATGAAAAAACACTGTTATTTATTTAAAACTTTGCTTTTGTGTCCAGGATAATGATATTTGTACGAAATTTACCTATTCCTTCTGAAAGGAAGTTGCGAATTTAAACTTTCATTTACATAAAGTAGAAACAAAACATGATACAAAAATAGCATTTATTTATTCCTGAATTAGATAAGTAAGACAATTAAGATATTAGAAATGAGTAGTTTTCCGTGATTTACGCTTATACTGCAAATTACTTTTAGTCTCCTATCAGATTTTCACTATACGATCCTTGATAGCGGCGTCCAAAGTCCAGTAGATCCTGGTAAAAGCGCTCGCCATGCTCCTCGGAGTACGCTCCCATGTTCTCCTAAAATTGATCAAGATGAGGGTCAAGAATATGGACTTTCAAGGACATCCTGCAACCCATCTTGCCGTAGTTTCTCACCAAGTTCTCAACAAGCTCTACATAGTTTCCGGCTTTGTGATTACCTAGGAAGCCCAGAACCACTGCGATAAAGCTCTCCCACGCTGCTTTATCCGTCCTAGTGAGCTTCTCGGTAAACTCCTTGCATTCCATGATCTTTTTTATTTGTCGAACAACGAAGACCCTGGTTTCCACCTTTGCCACAGATAGCTTAGAAAAGAAATCTTGGAAAAAGTTGAAAGCTGCACACTCCTTATCTAGAGCTCATACAAATTGTTTCATAAGGCCAAATTTTAAGTGTAGAGGATAAAACAGTACTTTTGGGGGCTCCACCAAAGGTTCCCATTTGACGTTGTTTCTCCCCACACTAAACTCGGTCCGTTGTGGCCAATCCCGCTCATAGTAGTGTGCCACGGTGTCCCTGATGTCCCAAAGGCAAATATAAATAGGAAACTTGGTAAAGCCGCCTTGGAGACCCATCAAGGAGGCCACCGTTGTGAAGTCTCCGTTAACCTCTCAACCGTACTCCTTAGATCGCAATGCATCTAGCAAGATCTTGACAATTAGAAGAATGATTAGAAAGTTGAGCATCCTATCACCATAATTAAATTTTGTATCTTCACATATTTTCTCGTTTGGAATAGTCAATAATAGGATCATAATCTCTTTCAAAATAATGAATGATATTTTATTATGTATTTTAAGATTTTATGTGCTTAAAATGGATCTCACCTTAATTTCCGTCAAATAGGAAATGAAGGGTTAGGTTAGCAAGTTAACCTAACTCTTGCGTTAACAAGCCTACACTGAAAGTAAGAATGAAACTGCAATGAAAATTCCAAAACATAACTAAACACCCCTGAGTATTTTTATGTACAAAATCAGATTCGTTGTTTGTTTTAATACATGGAACAAGAAATCATAGCGTTTGGCAACTCCAAAGATGATTTTCTTTTCGGTAAAGTCACCTTCTCTTCCATTTCCAAACAAATCCTTGCTCACTAGCAAACCATTTACCCTTTAAATAGCAACTTTATTCTTGTCCTGTTTAAAACAGTCACGCAAAAGCGAGCAGACTATAAAACA